>NW_004624751.1:7229477-7260224 GCF_000247695.1 Heterocephalus glaber | reverse complement strand
GAAATTATTTCTGATTTCATTTTTTCCAGATCCCCTTTTGTTGCCAGTTCAGTGGGTCCAGGTGGTTGAGTATCAGAGTGTTCCATCTCGTTTCCCTTTGGGGTTGCTGTAGGTGATCTGGAAGACTGGTTTTAAACTTATTTACATGCTTTCTCATTTTGACTGGGGGGCAGGGCGGGTGCTGTTGTTGCCCGCGAGGATCACCTCCTCTGAGCTGGGTGAAGTGGGACAGGGGCCAGGAGTTGTGGTAGGGATGGTGGCCCAGAAGCCCCTTCCTCTGATCTGGGAGCAGCGGGACAGAAGGTGGCCCAAAAGCCCTTTCCTCAGGGCTGGGAGTAGTGGGAGGGATGGTGGCCAGGAAGCCCCTTCCTCTGGACCAGGAGCAGTGGGACGGTGGCTCAGAAGCCCCTACCTCTGTGCTGGGAGTGGCAGGACCCAGTACTGTGGTCTGGTGGTCCGGTGTCCTGTGCGTCTTTGTAGTGTGGAACGAGGTGGCTGTACAGAGGAGTGTGTGTGTGTGGGTTGTGTCCAGTGGATTGCTGCCAGGGCAGGGGCTGATTCGACATGTTCTGTGTGACTTGTGACCTCAGTACAGTGTCTGCAGACCTGCCTGTATAATCTTTTTCTTGTTTAATGCCTACAGTAAAAATGAATGGAAAACTAGAGAACACATTTTTATAAAGGAAAAGTTGCCCTTGACACTAATAAGAATATAATACTATTAATGTCTTTCAGTACTTCCTAACCAAAAGTCTGGAAAATAAATTAAGTCTTAACATCCAATCTCATCTGTTGAATGTAGTGAGTGAACTTCTCTCGCAGGCATCTGAAAGGGTATGCCCAGGAGCTAGTTGGGCCACTACGAGTCAGCCAGTGTCTACAAATGTTCCTTGAGGAAACAGCCATTCTCACCCTGTTAATGATTGTACCACAATTTACATACCTTTCCCTGTTCTTTGTATACTTATGCTGAATCCAATCATACAATTTTGTGGAGCCTTATCTTAGTTTTGATCTTCTGGTTCTTTGAGTTTGACAGTTCATCAGACTTCACTTTAAGGAAACCTGTCTCTGATTTCCTCCTTGATTCTGTAGTTTGAATACATTCTGTAATCTTGAACTTCATGTTATCTTTGTCTATTATTATAACTCCAGTGGTCGAGGGCAGGAAACAAGCTTGAAACTGCATTGAGCAGCCTTTAGATATTACTGATTTGGCTTATAATTTAGCTATTGATTAAGAAAGGAGTCATTCCAAGGCCTACGTGCAGCTTGTCACGTGAGCCTTTGGCTGGTACACAGAGACGGACTTCCCCATGCCACGGTCACAATTGAGATCTGTGACCAGTGACATTGTGATGTCTCTAATGGCAAGAAAACACTGCAGCTGAGGAGTTATGATTCTGGGAAGCAGATCAGACATTAACTAAGATAACTCTTGTTAGCTATGACCTAAAGATAGGACAGGTGGCTTGTTAACTCTGACCTGTCCTTCACAAGAAAGCATCACACCTCCCTTTTGCAGCCTGGCTCATTAGTGCATTAGTTCTGCTATTCCTTACATCTGCTTTCATGCCCCCCACCTTGCTAAGCTATATAATCATAAATACTGACAAATCCAGAGATCCTGGTCTTAGGAGAGAGCTAAGATCAGGCCCTGTCCCACAGGTAGTAAACTATCAGTTGTTCTTATTTCTTAATTCCTTGGTCTTTGTATATTATTCTTTCTTCCTCAGCTATACCCACAATGAGGTGATTGGGTATCTCCCATAGCTAACTGTCAGGCATCAACTGACATTTGAGGCCTTGATCTTTCAGCCTGGAGAAGAAGATCTGCAGAAATCTTGTGTTAGGGTGTGTTGTGTGTTAGACTGAGTATCCTTTTCCCACCAAGTTCATATGCTGAAGCCTGAATCCCCAGTACTTCAGAATATGACCATATTTGGCAACTGGGTTATTGCAGATGTTATTGACTATTGTGAGCTTATACTAGAGCAAGGTGGGGTCCTAATACAATATTTCTAGGGTCCTTATATAAAAGATCAGTTTATACACAGAAAACACAAATGGGGAGAATTACATGGAAACATGAAGGCAGGTTAAGGTGATGGCTCTATAAGATACAAGCCTGTGATCCTTAATTATAATATGTCAAATTGACTTGAGTAAGAACTGCCCAGTGAATGTGCCTGGGTGTGTCTGTGGATGATTGACATGTAGGCCAGCAAACTGAAGGGGGGAGACCCATCCTAGATGTGGGTGGCACTAACCAATAGGCTTGTGGCTTGGATGGAATAAAAAGGGAAAGAAGAAGGAAGTACTTCCCTTTTTGTCGTTGCCTTTGGATGTTGCTCTTCAATTTCTTTATGCTTCTAAACAGACTGGCACTGGTGCTCCAGACCTTCAAATTTCAACTGCTACTGGATCTTCCTGCTCTCCAGCATGTAGACAGTCATGTTGGGTACTTCCATGTGTGACGTGGTAGGCAGCCACTGGGATCTTTCTCCTTCTGATTCCGTGAGACTACCTAATACATCCCTTGTATAACCATCCATATATCAATACTGAATCCGTTACTCTGGAGAACCTTAACTAGTACAAAATCAAATAATGCCAAAGATTCCAGCCAGAAAATACCCTAAAGCTAAGGAGAGAAGTATGGCACAGATTCTTTCTCACAGTCCGAGACAGGCACTAAGCCTGCTGACACCTCAGTCACCAATTTCTGTAAATTTCTGTTGCTTACACCACCCAGTTTTGGTGTTCTGTTGTAGTAGCTCTAGCAATCTAATACAGGGAGATTGTGTGAGATTGAAATGGTGAGTGATTAAAATAGGGAGAACTCTTTCAATTTAGACCATTATAAACTATAGGGAGGCAGATTTGGAGGTTGTGCACTTGCCAGTTTTATTGACCATCTCATAGCTTTCCAGTGTACCTTTGCTTGCTCTGCCCTTCTATCCTCTGTCATTCTGCCTTGGTTGTTCTGTCTGAAATACAAGTATATGCCCATTCCCAGGAGCCACTGTGCAACTCCCCAGCCAAGTTTCACCCTGGCCGTTGTGTCCCTACTTGACCCAATTAGAGGGCCAAAGGCTTCCAAAGAGTTCACGTGCATCTAAGGATAGAGCCAATTTTCCATTCTGGGACATCAAAGGTTACATGGGCTGGGAGAGGCAAAGTCAAAACTAACTTCATCCACCTCCCCCCAGGCACAAAGTAAAGAATGATTCCAATCATGTATTTTTCCAAGTGCCAAAACACTTCCTACACCAACTAGCTCAGCTCAAAAACTTTGAGATGGTTACCTGGGAGAGGTGTCATACTCATTCACTGGGAATGATGCCGGTGGGTAAATGAGACATATTTCTTTGCTGGCAAGAAGGAAGCCAGAGATAGAAGCCACTACTTCAGGTCAAGCCAAGACTGAAAATCAGTGTCATTTGTCGCCATCTGAAACTGTGCAAGTGTCACTGCTGTGGTGAACTCATCCATCCTCATGGGCTATTTCCTCTGGATCTCATTTTAAGGAGGATTTATACTTCAGTGTCTTGCTATAGATTACTTCTGAGACAGATGAAAGGAAACAATCTATAATTGTTCAACATGTATGCACAGGTCAACATATCCTACCTCCAAATTATCTGCCTTCTTAGGAATCACAGTTCTCTGAAGATTTATAGGAGGTGCTGAGTTTCAATCACAGTGTTAAATTTAGTGAACTCCGAGGAAAAAAGCAGCAGATTACAGGCTCCTCCACTTGTGCACCCCGGAGCTGGCCATCCATCCCACCACCAGACAGGTGAATATCGTGGTGACTTCCCTCCAGGAGGACAAGAGGCCGAAAGAAGTTGTAGGTGGTGGAAATAAGTTTGGACACACTTACATTCTAACTTAAGTCACCCAAGGATGCTAATATCACACTCTTGGGTCAATTATAACTAAAAATTCAGTGAGTCCTGGACACTTTTGAAACTCTAGAAATCATGCAGCTAAGTAAATAAAACTAGCAGTTCATTTCTTCCAAACTCTTTATCTAAAACCTCCCAGAAGATAGAGGTTGACTCATTATTTAAAATAAAGTTACTCCTCCCTGGCACAACAGTGGGGCCATGCAGAGCTATTGATGCCTTCCATTGCTTAATAAATGCAATGTCCAGAGCTGTCGCAGCAAGATAGCCCTTCTATGGCACGTGTCTAAACTCTTCTTCTATTCTCTCCTATTCTTTTTCAATGTTTCTGTATCACATTCACGAAGGATACTTAATCCCTATCAAGCCTCTGTTTAGAGCTGTCTGACAACAAGGAATGACTTTTAAAAGGCAGACAATAAACAGACTGGATGGGTTTTATCTACAGAGAAGAACCTGACACCCCCAGTAGGTATAACCAACAAAGCTTGAGGTCTTTAAGGCTCTTGGCTTCTAAGTGCTTTAGCCCTCATTGAACACTTCCAGCCTGTTTCTGAGACAGAGTGCCTCCCATTACTGAACAGCACACAGGTCCAGCAACTGGATCACCTGCTGGCTGCTGGACAGTGGCTTTGCCAGACGATCTGTTTCCCATTATGTGGCCTCCCTGCAGTCCTGTGCTATTTGGCGTAGTCTGCAGATGACCGACCGGGTTGCTCACGCTGGACTCCTTGTGTTCCAAATGAGCTGTGTGTATTTTAGAGCTTGCAAAGTAGAAGTAAAAGACAAATCCCAGCAGGAGAAATTACTTGTGAGACCTATAGACCAAGTAGATCAATGCTGTTCCTATTTGTCTTTAGTGTCTCAAAGAAGACCAGAGTCAAAGTGCTTTCACATTGGAGGTGGTATTATTTCTTTGTCAATTTGAGGCTTTTAAATTTGCAGTGTACACCCCAAACTGGGCTGGCTGCTCCCAGCGCTGACTCTGTTTTCTAGAGTCTGTTCCATCAGACAACCAAGACAACGCCGACAGTAAATGTTCCCAGCCCAGGTCTGGACACTGCTGCAAGTAGCTTGTCAAAGCTATGTGGAGTGTGTTATTCTTCTCTCTACACCCATTCTGCTGGAACATGTCTAAGAGAACTGGCTCCAACAGGAAGAGTTGGAGCTTTTATTCATTCCTGTGTATGGAGGCGTACTTGTCCCCAAGAGGAGTGTCTTCATCCTGCAGCCTCACTGGCAGCCACTCGGCTCGCAAGCCATAGATCCAGCTGCTGCAGAAAGACTCATCTTAAATCTGAACTTCATCAGGGACAAGAAAGCATGTCTCTCTCTCTCTCTCTCCCTCCCTCCTTCCCTCTCTCTCTCTCTCCCTCCCTCCCTCTCTCTGCCTCCAGAGATGCTGCCAGCCGAAGCTTTCAAGTGAGACAGGAGGTTTTCTTTCTGCTCCTTCTGATTTTTTTTTGGTACTGGGGATCAAACTTGGGACTTTGCGCTTGCAAGGCAGGTGGCGGAACCACTGAGCTAAATCCTCGGCCCTGCTCCCTCTGATTTTTAGCCTCCGCCTTCAAGTCTAGCACTCTTTAATTAGGGATTCCAAAATTGGAAGTCACTCCTGCATGACACCCCACACAAGGCAGCAGCGTGCTTTGGTGTTTGGACAGGAGTGATGCCCTGTGTGGAGACAAATCTTTCATCAGCAGCGTGACCTGATGTGCACGCTTGTTCCTGGTGTACTTACACTTGTGCCCGTCTGTTTGGGAGGCAGGAGGTCTTGGATGATGAGGGAAGCCAATTCAGACAAGGCCCATTTGCCAGTGAAGAGTGGTTCAGGGCACAGGCTGCAGAGCACAGCGTGTGCCAGAGTGTCTGCCAAGACAGCCTTCTGTTTGGCAGCAGCACCTGGTCAGGGCAACGTGCTGCTCTTCAATGGGCAACATCTGCAGCTGGAAGCTGGTGGCTGATTCTGCTCCATGCTGCCATCCAGCTCCCTTTCTAACACACTACCAGGGCATACTTCCCCAAAGCAAGCCGGCTTGACCTCACTTAACTCATTCTGGAAATGTTTGCTGAGTGCCTAGTACTTAAAAGTCATGTGCTGGACGGTTTGGGATGGCACAGATGAATCCGACACGGACCCTGGTCTTAAGAGGCTATGGGAGAAACAGAAATGGGCCTGAACACAGATACAAGGGGTGATGGAAAACTCTGATGAATGTTTGTATTAACAACTTATTACAGTCAAAGACACACTGTTGTTAATCACCCTCAAAATACTCCCCACACTCAAAGACACTTATCCTATTGTTCTTGCCACTTCGTGAAGCGGCTCTGAAAGTCCTCTTTCATGAGCCTCTTTATGAAATGTGATAAAGAAAATGCAGCAAATGCTGCTACCAAGTGCTGTCCAATGAAAAAGCAGGCTGGTGAAAATATTATGGCATGTTCCCTTCTGCCTAATCCATCACATCTGGCACTGTGCAACTTCTGGCTTTTTCTTTAAGTCAAAATGACCATGAAAAATAACCTTTTAAAATCAATTCAGGACATCGAGGCAGCCACAACAGAAAACTAAAGACCCTCCCAAAAGAGGACATCCAGAGCTGCTTCAGGAAATAAGGAGAATGATGGGTTCAGTCATTCAAAGCAAGATGGGGAGTATTTTGAGGGAGATGAATGGGAATGTGTCCTTACTGTAGTAAATTAAAAAAAATCTCAACACAGTATTTTTCAATGACAGTTAGTAGTTGGCAGACAAAGAATTCCATAACCCTAGAGACACACACACCAAAGCCACAGATGTGCTCCCAATTCCAGAGTAAGGAAGTGATGCCCAGCCAGGGTCCCCCAAGGGGAGAGGTGTGGTATATGGACTGGCCTTGGGTGTGTCAAGGATTGCACTGTGCTCACGATGAGAAGGACCATAAAGGCGGGTGGGATGCGGGCTCAGGTAGGAGTGACAGACAGTGCAGTACAGTGCAGTGAAAAGTAAATGGGTTCGTGTTCATACAAAGTGAGAATATGTGTGGCTTCCGGTGTCTGACCAGGATGTGTAGCTTTCTCCTTGTGGCCCTGTTGTGCCACAAACAATCCAAAATGGTGCTTCCACAAGCATCCATTTCCCTCCCTGGGTCCAGGAATGGCTCTGTGGGTTTCACTGGCTTCACTCTACTTGGAGGGCCAGGTTTCATTCTGAGCTGTACGTGTGTCTTCTCAGACCAAATCTCTGGGTCCGAAGCCACAGGGCTTCTCCACTCAGGGAACATCACAGCCCCTCACCCTCCAACAGGAGGGCCAACCTGGTGGGGTGAGCAAACACACTCTTCCCATGGTGACCAGGAGCAGTCAGCAGTGGTTCGATGAGTGAAACAATATGCATCATAGCTGTCACGGAGAAGTTCTGGGAAGATGGAATGGAAACAGGTTGAAAATGTTAATTAGAGGTAAAAAATACAAAAATATAAAGAGGTGAAACCCAAGTTACGACTCAGCATCATAGTGACTTTTTCTTTCCTTCTTTAAAAATTCTTTAAATTTTTTTCCTCAGCTTTCTTAAAATAGAATTGACAAATAAAAGCTGTATATATGTTTATGGTGTACAATGTCATTCTTTGATATTTGTGTATATAGTGAGATAATTAAATCAATCTAATTAACATATCTATCACCTCATGTTTTTGTGGTATGAACATTTTAGATACACTGTCGTAGTGATTTTCAAATAGATATGTATTAAGTATAGGTAGCATGCTGTGCAGTAGATGGCTAGAATTCATTCTTCTTGCTAAATGAATCTTTGTACCTTTCATGTGGAGTAAAATTGGCATAGGATATAACAATAAACACGGAACTTAAAGGGCCTCCAAGTTCTGGTTATATATTCTTGGTTATGAAAGCTTAAAATCTGGGTTCTTCTGTCACTTCATTTGCAAAAAAGGTGGGAGCTAGATTAATTAACCCCCAAGTTCTTTGCCAAAATGATAGGATTCTTGTGATGCCACAAAGGAAGGCATTTCTGTGATAGGCCACTGAAGGAGTAGAAGGTGTCTAATTTGCTGCAGAGCACTTATGATGAACATGAGAAGTTTATTTTTTCTGCAGCAAATAATAAGAAGAGAACTATTACATAGTCATTATAAGTAGAGAAATGTTAAGTTAGGGCTTAGGAAACAGTCATGAACCAATGACTTGAATGTTCACTGTCACGGTTCTTGAACTTTAGTGCATATCACAATCATAGGGAGTGATATTTAAAACCCAGATGGGGGGATGCAATCCATCCCAGTCTCTGACTCAGTGGGTTGAAGAGGGAGGAGATGGAAATTTGAGTCTCCTAAGTTTCTGAGCCACGCTGTGCCTGGACCACACTTTGGGAACCACTGATGTTGGGGATGTTGTTGGTGCCCAGCGCAGATGCCTTCCAGCCCAGGTGGGTCCATGCCCAGCTGCTCTGAGGATCTCTAGACAATGTCCTCAATAATCAAACCCCTTGGGAGGTGAGTTATTTCACCCACTAGGCATACTGACCATCAAAGGCTTCCAGATGGCTGGTTCCCTTGTCTCAAGACAGAAGCAACTCTATCCTGCAATTGCTCTTCCAAAGCTTTTCTGGGCACCCAACTCACGCTGGTTCCTGACTGAGAATGATTTTGTTTACATCTTTGTTCTGCTGCTCATGCTCCCCTCATTCTCCTCCCCAGGAAAGAACTGCTTGATCAGCACACGAACAAGAAATCTCATCTCAGGCTCTGCTCCTGGTGGAGCTGACATGAGACAGGTGCTAGGGTAGGGAAGAACTAGGGCCACGAACCCGCTTGCTTACTTTTCCAGGGTGTAGAGGTTAGGAGCTGATAGCATAATTTTATGGAAATCCAAGGGGGAAATTCAAAGCATTTTTTAAAAGCCGTATACAAAATGGAGTTCACCATGTAAGATTAGACAATGGGCAGAGGAGAAGATGTACAAATGTTTCCTGGTGGCTGGACCTGAATATGACACAAATATGTCTAATCTTGACAGTTTGAGAAAGGGGTTGTTTTGGGAGAGGAAAATCATCTTGGAAGAAGCTGGTGAGGTTTTAAGTTTTAGAGACACTCACAAGGGTTTCCTGTATCTGCCTACTCGGTTCTTGCAAGAGGGTGACCTGTCATATATGGGCTGAAGCTTCAGAAGTCATTTCTACAGTTTGTAGTTAAATCAAAGGGTTGATGAGATTACCAAGATATGGAGCACCAAAAAGAAGATGGCCTGGTACTGAAAACTGAAGGCTGATCTCAGTTATACCTAGACATAAGGCAGACTTCAAAAGAAGGTAAAAGGAAAGAGAATTGAAGTTAAGTTGGAAGCTTAAAAAGGATTCGTGCAGGATACAAAGTCAATGCACAAAAATAAACAGAGTTCCAGTACTCTGATAATGAACCCACTGAGAAAGAAATCTGGAAAACATTGCCATTCATAGTAGCTTTAAAAACATAAACACCTAGGAATCAACCTAACCAAGAAAGTGAAAGAGCTCTACAGTGGAATTACAGAATACTGGAGAATGAGGTTGAAGAAGACATTAGAAAATGGAAAGACCTTCCCTGTTCATGGATTGGAAAAACTAACTTTGTGAAAATGGCCACACTACCAAAATGATCTCCAGATTGAAAGCAATCCCTATTAAAATACTAACAACATCCTTTACAGAACAAAGAAAAACAATCCTAAAATTCATATGGAATCAGAAAAGACCCAGAACAGCCAAAGCAATCCAAACAATAAAAGTAATGTCACTATGCCGAATTTCAAGTTATACTTCAAAGCCATAGGAAGAGAAGCAACATGGTGCTGATGCAAAACAAGCGAGTAGGCCAGTGAGGCAGAACAGGGGACAAAGAAACAGACCATGCACCCAGAGCTAGCTGACATTTGACAAAGGGGTCAAAAACACGGCAGAAAGGACGACTTCTTTAAAAATCGCACTGGATATCCACATGCAGAAGATTAAAGTTAGACCCTTTGTGCCCCATACTAAAATCAAATAAAAATGGATCAAAGACTTAGTTATAAAAGCAGAAACTGAAACTGCTGGATGATAACATAAGGGAAACAGTTGAAGCAACAGGCACAGCCAAAGACTTCCTGACTAGGACTCCAACAGCACAGGAAATAACATCAAGAATCAACAAATGTGACTGAGTCAAATTAGAAAAGTTCTTCACAGCAAATGAAACAATAAACAGAATGAATATAAAAGACCACCTACAGAGGGCTGGGGATTTAGCTCAGTGGCACAGGGCTTGCCTGGCAAGCGCAAGGTCCTCGGTTCAATCCCTGGTACCCCCCACCCCCAAAAAGACAACCTACAGAATGGGAGGAAATCTTTGCTAGCTACTCTTCTGACAGAGAATTAATATTTGCAATATATGAAGAACTAAAAAAATTAACCCTCCAAAGACAACAATCCAACCAAGAAATGACCAAATACACTAAACAGAGATTTCTCAAAAGAAATAGTACACATGACCAATAAGAACATGAAAAAAATGTCCAACATCTTTGGCCATTAAGGAAATGCAAATCAAAACTACACCAAGATTTTATCTCACCTTGGCCTGAATGGCTATTATCAACAGTACAACAAATGAAAACTGGCATGGATGTGGGTAAAAGGAACCCTTATTCATGGTTGGCGGGAATGTAAACTAACACAACCACTGTGGAAATTGCTTTAGAAATTTCCCAAAATCTAAAAATAGAAATACCATTTGATCTGTTATGTGTCCTCTCCTGTAATTCTTGAAAGAATTGTAGACAGTATAGTATGGTGATACATGATACATGTGTATAGGGGCACAATCCACAATAGCTAAGCTGTGGAAATAGTCTAGATGTCCACCAACAGATGAACAGATAAAGAAATCGTGGTATACATACATAAAGGTATGTTATTCAGGCATGAAGAAGAATGAAATCATGTCATTTTCAGGGAAAAGTATGTTAAAAGAAATAAGCCAGACTCAGAAAGATAAATATCACATGGTTTGTCTCATTATAAACCAAATAGATAAATAATAAATAAGAGAGGTAACAGAGGGTAGATATTTAGAGAGACAGACAGAGGTTGTGGGGAAGGAAAGGGAAAAGACAGTGATGGGACTGAAAATGATCAAGTACATTACATGCGTTTATCAATTTCCCAAAATGAACCTCACCATTCTGAATTGCTAACATGCTCTAAAAAATAAAGACAAAACAAATCCCATAGAATCTTCACTTCACAGCATTTTACTAAAGTGTGATGGGGATCATGTATGTTACAGTTGCGCATCTGTATTGTATTCATTTGAAACTAATAAATCCGAAAGCCTATTTTTTTCCTATTTAAAAAAAAGGGTCAGTGATGCCCGGAAATGGGACCATTTTTGCTTCCTGTCGGCCAGCTTTATGTGGTTCATATTTGAAATACTGGTTCTGAAAAATTTTTGACCCTCAAGAAAGTTCAGTTTCTACCAGTGGCCTTTGTGTGTGTGTGTGTGTGTGTGTGTGTGTGTGGTTAGTGACAGTGTTAGACATGAGTGAACATCCTCACCTAAATGCAGTTCCTCAGGTGAGTAAACATGTAGGGAGACAATGAGCACTGACCTCTTTTGAGGAGATGCATGGGCACTGATGGAAAACGTGGGAGCATGATTGCAGTTGGTCTTTGTTCTGGCCATTTTACTGTTCCAAGAGAGAGGAGATTTGCAAAGGCAAGTGCATAGAAATGGTGCATCAGGCAGATGTAGACAGCAGAACTCCGGTTCATCAGACACTGACTGTTTCAGGCACTGTCTCAGATACTGAAGGGAGCCCATAATCACCACCTCCGGGGACTCATTTTCCTGTCCCCAGAAGACAGCTTCCTGTTTGTGGAAACAATACACAGAAACTACCCAGTAGGGTTCAGAGTTTCAAGACTTCATATGACATATTACATATAGTTGGTTATTGTTTTCTTGACGTTTTCATTTCTGCTTTCAAAGTCCTTTTTCTCTAGCCCTTCACTGGAAATCACCTTTTTTCATATAAATCTTGTCTAACTATATTTGTGTTATACATTTGTTTGCTATTTTTTTAAAAAGTTTATCACATCCATTTTTAGCTCAGTTCTTGCAGTAATTGGTCCCAGAGTGAAACATTATTTTCAAGCTCATTCTAATGTGGGAATAATATTTTTTTCATTTCTTCTTTTACATTTTATTTAGCATTTGACATTACTTCTTTTGTTTTTGTTTGGCTGGTGTCATTTTTGTTCTTATTTTGGATTATTTCCCTAGAATGTGCCTCTTTGTTTCCCAGGGTCTTCTTGACTATGTTATCAATAAATCATTGCGTCCTTCAGTAAAGTGAATTAAAAAAACCCTCATTATCCATTGCATTTGGAGGACACTTTCTAAATATTTTCTCAGGTCATCTTATGGTTAATTTAGGCTACATTTGCAAATAGCTCATTGTATCTTGGCCGCAGCCTCTGTTCCCTTCTTTTATCTTTTATTTCCCGATATGATGTCTAGCTCTTGTCTGTTATGTTTCTGAGGTACTTGGACCCCAGTTTGATTTGAATTCATGCACTATGCTTAGTGCTGTGTGTCTTTTTCAAATGTGACAACTAAGGCAGGTTGAATATCCACCCTGTCTCTGGAGAGCACTAATATTTTTATCTGACTTCAATTTGGGGTCTTCTCAAAAACCAATTTCACTTGCAACTATTTTTAAAAAATCACTAAAATAAATAAAATAAAATATCACTACTGCATGCAAAACACATGTCCATCTAGGTTCTCCTGGGGGAGATAAAGTATATACTAGACTAGCTTTTTAAATTTAATCACATATTAATCTCAGGAAAACACAATAATAATGCCTAACATAGTGCAATCTGTAAGAGGCATGAATTCAGTAACAATGGGGTGTTCAGAGAAAGAAGTTGGAATTTGTTGCGAGAGTGTTTCTTGGCAAACAGTGGGGCATTTCAGCTTGCTGACCATTTAAGTCCTCATTACTAACCTCAGCTATATTTCAGTGTAGATGTTGGTGTCCTGGTGGCTCTCTGGAGGGTAAGGGCGGGGGCCCTTCTTCCAGCACGTGTGCATTGCATGGTGTAAACACTCCCATGGTGACTAATTCCAAGCCACCAACCGGGTGTCACTGCAGATGTGATTGGGAAGGAATGCACACAGCGACTCTCCTGGGCTGGCCCGCAGAGCTGCAGCACTCTCACCTTAAATCTTTTCCTAAATTACCATGTATTCCCTACAGGAAACAGTAGTTAAGTAGTTAGAAAAGGAACCCCACGGGTTTTGTAGGACCAAAACCTAGGGAAAGGTCACGTCTCTCCCCTGGAAGTAGGTTTACCACATGCTAGTCCGGGAGGCAGTCTGGGGGAAGGCAGTGGAAAAGATATGAAATTAGTGGTCCTAATGTTGGGTTCCTTGACTTTTCGGAAAGAAAAATTGATGGAGTATTTGACAACTGATAACAGGAATTGCTTCTGAGATTTAGTTGGACCATAGACAACATTTGATATTGGACACTAAATGTAAATTGGATGTATCATTTTTCATTCTAAATGTTTTGTTGTATGTTTAAAAGTTGCTAAGGACAAGATTTCATGTAAAATGTAAAATGTCCACCATGAATGTAACAACAGCTGTTTTGACTTTTATCTTCACACCATATCCTTTAATCTGGTGATGATACTAATGGAGAGCATAATATTTATGTGCTTTATTCTTTTTTTCTATTTGTCATCATTTCATTTATACTTTTCTGAGGATCTTCACATTTTTCATACTTCATTGTTAAATAACTGATTATATCTGTATGACTTAATAAGAAAGACCTTACAGGCATGGACATAAGTTGATGGAGATGAGAAAAAGCAAAGACTAAAAAATAAGAAAGTAGATGTTGTTTGAGGGAACAGCAAAGTATTCAGGGAAGCCTGAAATTTAGAGGGATGTTTTACTCACTTTTATGCTCCTGGAGAAAAATACTCGTCACATACAATTTAAAGGAGAGGGGTTTATCTGGCTCATGGTTGTAGAGGTTTTAGTCTATGGTCCACTGGCTACAAGGCAGAAATGGCATGGTAGAAGGGCCCGGCAGAAGAGAGCTGCTCAACCCATGGCAGCCAGGAAGCAGAGAGAGAGAAGGGAGGAGTCAGGGACAAGAATACACTTTTGTAGGTCATGCTCCCATTGACCTACCTGTAGCCAAACCACACCTACTAATAGCACATTCAGTGATGAACACATGAATGGACGACTCCACTGATGAGTATAGCACCCTTATGATGCTATCACCTTCCACACACATAAGAAATTTGGGGGAACATTTTAGTTGTAAACTATAATGAGGGGATATATCTTAGTCTGTTTAAACTGCTATAATACACCCTTCCAGGACATGCCCCCAGTGACCCAGGTACAACCAGGCTCCACCTCCAATGGATGAATCCACTGATGAGTATAGTTGCCCTACATTCTTATTGATTTCCGTGCACATGAGAATTTTGGGAAACTTCATATCTAAAACATAATAGGATTATATTTTGGGCTGTCTGGGCTGGTGTGATAAAGTACCATTGATTGGGTAGCTACTTATTTCTCACTGTGGAGGCTGGAAGTGGGAGGTGAAGGTAGCAGCAGACTGGGCTGCTGCTGAGAACTTGCTCTTGTCCTGTAGATGTCCACTCTTTTATGATGTGTGCAGGGGGAATAGAGAATGTTCTCTTTCTTTCCTTATAAAGGCACTAATATCATCATGAGGACTTTGCTTTGAGGACCTCATTTAAACCTAATAACTCCCAAAGGCAACACCTCCAAATACCATGACGCTGGGGAATAAGCCATCAGCATATGAATTCTGAGGAGACATAAAGCATTCACTCAGAAAAGAGTATAAGAAACAGGTTTGGATGACTTTATTGAGCTCAGATTACACAGGGCTTTTCATGTCCAACAGGAGTGTAGGAGGAGTTTGATGACAACTGAGGCTATTGTAGACAACGATCATGTGGCTCACATGATTGGACCTTGGCTTTGGGAAAGTTCATCTATCAAGCAACACTGCATTTTAATCCCCTTCTGCATGGTAAATCTGACTTCAAGAACGTGCTGGTTTGGAAAGGTCTTTCACCTCATTTTTTTTTATAGAAATGTCTATCCATAGGAATTGGTCTCAAGAAATTGCTGACATATTCCAGGCAGAATACAGAACTCATGGCCAAGGAGGATATGATAGAACCACATTCAAACACAACACCTGTTTTGTGGATCTTCTGGTCTGGTAGGGGGCCACCAACTGAAGCCAAATCATCACAAAAACAATTAAGAGCCATGTTGGAAATTATGAACGGATATACTCAGGGATATATGATAAGGAGCTTTTCCTGATTAGGAATGCCAAGCATCCTTTCTAGACAAAGCTATGCTTGAAAATGAAACTCTAAGAATGACTAGTTATCACCTAGGTGAGAATTATAGCATGGTAGGAAAACTGTATAAAAGCCCTGTCATAAAGAATAGGACAAATATAAAGAATTTAATATATGATTGGAGAACAGATAATTAGGGATGGCATTGTGTAAATGAAGCTACAAAATGAGGGTTTAGGCCATTCAGGAATTTGTAAGCTATTCTGGGAATATTTTTCCTAACATGAATGGGAAGCAATGGAGGTTTTAATTTGGGGAGCTCGGTATGATAGGAGACAGGCAGAGCTCTAAAGCTGAGCCTAAGTGCCCTGGTGTAACATCTGGTGTAATCTTTCCTTGGGCACAGGCAGAACGGATAACTTGCTTTTTTCGTAGTCAAGAGAGTATAGTAAGGATGGATGGTGAGCCATCGCCACTACAGCATCACATTAAATAAGACTCTGTCTCAATGCAGACTAGAGCAAAAGTCATCCCTTTTGGCTTGATGAAGAGAACAGGCTTGGTGAGGAAATTTCCAGGGCAAGGGGTTGACTGTGACATCTAGAATTTGAGGTCACCTTCTCGTGGACAGCCAGGAAAAATCTGGGGCCTCAGTCATACAGCTGCAAGGAAGTGAACTCTGCCAACAGCCTGAGCAAGCTTGGAAGAAGGCCCTCCCCCATGAAGGCCATGCAGTGAGAGTGCAGCCCGCCCGGCTGGCAGCTCTCCTGCAGCCAGAGCAGAGCACCCACCTGAGCTGGGGGTCAGCTCTCAGCCCACGGGAAATGCAAAATGATAAATGTGTGGTGCTTTGAACTGTTGAGTGTGTAATTCGGCAACAGAAAATCAAAGCCTTTGGGTTATGATGACATCCCTGTGGCTGCTTTTAGAGAAAGGACAACAAAGAAAGAAGAATGGATGAGAATACAGGAGTTGCCAAATATTCAGCAGTGTCTGGAAGAGATGAGATGGCAATGAGGGTAGAAAGAAGTGGAATGATTTGGGGAATAGTTAGAAGGTGCTGGTTATAGAGAGTAAAAAGAAGGTTTTTGACTCTGGAAGAACAAAGAATAATCAAAGACAGACTGAATACATTTTTATTGATTTGATTGAAGACACCTAAGGTTACAGAAGTAACCAAGACTTGAAGTGCAAATAATCCAGAGGAAAGGGAAATAGAGAGGGAGGAGCCAGCGTTCTGTGAGCATCTACAGTGCGAGAGAGGCCCAGCAGCCTGGAACAGAGGTCTGGCTGAGGAGCAGCAACGCTCTGTGAAGGTTCAGCATGGAGATGGAGAATGAAAACTTGCAGGTTGAAGTTGGCGAGACAGCCAAACCAGGAGGCAAACTTCTTAGAAACAGTCATGATGTGGAGGTGTAACGCCAGCTGTCAGTGGTATTTGTCTGATCATGAAGCTTCCCCAGGCAAGAAGCTAAGAAGCAGAGTAGAGAGCTACTGAAAAGCACGGGAGAGACTGCAGCCTCTTGGTTCTCTTGAAACACAAATGGAGATCTGGTCTTGCAAGGAGGAGCAGTTCTGCACACAGCAATCCCTGCGGCTTCCACGTGGGACCGACAGGAAGTAGAAATGAATGGAAATAGAGAGCTATGAAAGCCGCAGACTTGCCTCTAGTCAGTTAGTACCTGGCTGGATTGAGGTGCCTGCTTCAGCACAGGCTGCCCACCAGGAGACAGGGTGACTCCCCCGTGAGGAAGATGACATGCTCTGCCGCCTTGGCCAGTTTTAGTAGACAATTCTAACTTGAAATAAAATGTTACCAGATTCACTGGAAAAAACCAGGAGCAACAAAAAAGGACAACAGAGACAGATCCACGGAGGATGGGGCTTTCACATATATATCAAAATAGCTGTTTGAACATTTTTTCATATATTTGTTTGCTGCTTTTACTTCCTTGTCTGAGAAATGTCTGTTCATTTCAGATGCCATTTCTGAATTGGGTCTTTAAATTTGGGGGGTCTGATTTTTTTCAATTCTTTATATAGTCTAGATAGTAGTCCTTTGTCTGAGGTACAGCTGCTAAAAAATTTTTCCCATATTGTAGGTTGTTTGTTAGCTCTGTTGGTGGTTTCTTTTGCAGTGAAGAAGCTTTTTAATAGGATGAGATCCCAGTTGGTGATTCTTTCTGCTAGTTCCTGTGCTGCTGAGGTTTTGTTCATGAAGTCTTTTCCTATATCAATGTCTTCAAGAGTTCTACCTAACTTATTTTCCAGCAAGTTTAGTGTTTCTGTTTTAATATTTAGATCATTAATCCACTTTGATCTTAGTTTAGTGCATGGTGATAGGTATGGGTCTAATTTCAATCTTTGGCAGGTTGAAATCCAGTTTTTCCAACATGATTTATTAAATAGGCAATCTTTCCTCCAATGATGGTGTTTGGCCTCTTTGTTAAAGATAGGTGGCTGAGTATGTCTGGAGTTGTTTCTGCATCTTCTAATCTATTCCACTGATCCTCAGGTCTGTTCCTTTGCCAGTACCATGCTGATTTTATCACAGTAGCTTTGTAGTATAGTTTCAAGTTGGGGATTGTGATACCCCCAGCCATATCTCTGTTGCTTAGAATTGCTTTAGCTATTCTAGGTCTCTTATGGTTCCAAATGAATTTTTGGATTGTTTTCTCTAGTTCTGTGAAGTATATTGTTGAATAATTGATAATCTGAAATAGGAAAAAAGGTCCAAAGATGAAGGAGTGGAGGGAGGGGAAGGGGAAAGGAAAAGAGGGAAAGGAAAAACTATGAGAGAAGAAAAAAAAAAGGAAATGAAATCTATGTAAATAGGGAAAGGCAGAGGGGGTGAAGGGTGCACAGGTAATGGGGGAAAAAAAATAAGAACCGAGATATATCATGTACAGGTACAAACACCCAACAATAAATGTAAACTAATTGTACACCTAAAATGTACCAATAAAAGAACTAAAAAAAAAATAGCTGTTTGGTTGTCTGGTCTGGAATTTGACTTTATTTGCTAGATAATCGGTTAATATGTTACTTTTTCATGGATGCTGGCGAGGACATAGAACTCCCAGCTCAGAGAAAGGAATTCATTACTCACAGCTCAGGAATTCATTATTCAAGAAGTGTGAGCATCAGGATATTGGCATCGTCTCTTTGTCCCAGGTTCTGCAGGGACGGTGTGATACGTCTCAGCTGAGTGTGACACATGTAATTGGTTTGCACCACAACTGACCTTAGCGGACCCCCCTCTTTTCTAGCAAGCAGGAGGCATGTCTGCTGTTTGTCCTGGAGGAAGACTTTCCATGATCCTTCATAATTGCAGCCTGTAAACATCTTGAGAAGTGGCCCAGGCAATCAGTGAGTGGGGCCTTTCCTTGTTGACATGCCCAACAAATTCACAAAGGGATATTTAGGACCCACAAGAGATTGCATCTCTCATTGAGTTATAGTTAAAAAAAGGTGATAGAGTGGAAAACCTTGTCAAGAACTGGAATCTATAAAATAAAATGCAATGGAAACTTAGGAACTGGAAAATTTATTAAATAAAACAATACACTCATTATTAAAAGTTCAGTAACAAATTCAAACCATCAGAATAGGCAACTGAAACTAAGAGAACAGAAAAGATTAGGGCTCAAATACAGCAAGGCAAGAAGTTGAATATATATAAATGAAATACATACAGTATGTTGAAAAGCCTTCATAAATATACAGTTGTCCTGGAAATAGAAGAGAAAGGGAGAGGAGCACAGGAGTATTTCTGGAGAAAAGGATAGATTAGAGACGCCCGGCTCCACAATCAAGAAACTCTGTGATTCTCCATATGAATAGTGTCAAAATCAGCTTGCAAAAATAAAGGGAAAAGAGAAAACTCTTGAGAACATCTAGAAGGGAAAATAAAACTCACATTCTCAAAGGGGCAAAACTATGACAGACGACCGACTCCTCAATGTGTGTGGTAAAGGTCAGGCATTGACAAATGGCACCTTTAAAATACTGAAAGAAAATAAAGGCTGCCCTAGATTTCTACACTTGTGAAAATGCCTTTTAGACGTGAATGTGGTGGTCAGGCACAGTGGCATGTGCCTGTGGTCGCAGCTACTCCAGAGGCTGAGACAGGAGGTTCTTAGAGCCTGACCAACATAGTAAAATCTCATTTAAAAAACCCTGAATGTGAAAAAAGAAAGTTTCAGATGAATCAAAACAGAGTGCTTGTCACTAGCAAACCTTCACTAAAAACCATTCTAAATGGATTTCCTCAGGCAAAAGAAAAACAATCCTATAGGAAATGGAGAATACAAAGAGGAATTAAGAACATCTAAGTGATAAATTTAAATAGATACTGGCTGAATAAAATAGTGACAAAGTCTTGGGGCCTAAACTTACATAAAATATGTAGAATTAAAATGTGAGACGATAATCATCCAGAGGACAGATGAGAGTGAATGCAGTTAATGGGCTGCAATGTCGGATGATGGTAAAACCTTGATTCGGTTACAGATGAAAACAGTACAGGATATTCGATCTCATCCTGAGACGCGGTGCTAACAGAGCGGAAGATGATGTCTAACTGAAAACAGGTGGGAGGGAAGAGGGAAGCCACTGAGACAGGATGGAGACTGGTGACATGTGTTCAGATGCCGAATTCTGGAGAGTTGGGAGAGGAGCTGGAACTCCATAACTGGCTGGAGCTCAGACTGCAGCTCAGGAGAGGTTCAGCTCGGGAGAACATATTCTGAAGCATCTGCTTTCCTAGCAGAGTGGGAGAGGAGCGAGAGACATTCCACTGGCGTGGGTCAGTCCTTAGCGTGTCACCCTCCCCATAGCTCATGCTGGAGTGGTAAATGGTGCAGGCAGCGGTGGACCTCAGGCAGGTGAAATGCCAGGTGGCCGAGGGAGCAGGAGCCCAAGGTCTTTGCTGCGTGATCGTCTTGGCTGGTAGCTGTCACTTGCCCAGTGTCACTGTCCCCATGATGGGCTTCAGACTCTTCTGCGAGGACCAAAGTCCAGAAATGGCGACCAGAGCAAGGGCTGGCCAGACAAGTGGATGAAGTCCTCTTTCCCCCAGAACTGTCACAAGTAATCCATCACATTAAGTATTCTATGTGAAAATGGCCACCTATTAGAAGGCAGGAAAAATGACTATAATTTTACATTTGTAATTACTGTAATTGATGTCATTTTTTAAATGAAAGTGTTTATCTTTACAACGTGTGACAGCATTGTACGTGAAAAAAAAAAATCCATCTGTTTGGCCTTGCAAATCGCTCAGCTCCACAGTGCTGAGCCTGTGATGACGTCTCTCTGTCCCTCTTTATTGACAGCTGTGACAGAGCTTTGAATCGTTTTGCACATGCTGGGTTCCTGACGCACGATTTCTCGTGTTTCAGTGGAGAGAATACCTCCCTCATTTTGAGATTGTCGAGGGCATTGTGATAGCAATTTCAAGGAGTTTCTTCATGTCCCTGAAAGCTTCTCACCCTTTATTTTGTCTTTGGGAAAAAAAAAGAGTAATGGGCTGGGTTTCCATTCACTTACACGATCTGCTTGTCTCTGCAAAAGACCAAGGCTCCTCTTCAGCATATTTCAGTGTTTTCTAGAGCAGGATGTTATTCTATTGCCAGTATTCTGTATGAATTCTCACTGCTTGCTGTTTTGCATGACAGTCTGAGTGTCAGAAGCCTGAGAGTTTGGTCAGCCTGCATTATTTTTCCTCTCTCTGTGTATTTGGTGCCTCCCTGTCCCTCCTGCATCCATCCCTGCCTGTGATGCTGGAACAAAACCCTCAGCTCCAGGCTCCTGGGGTCTCCCTCGGGAGCACAGAATGCTCTGTCCTTTTCTTCCCCTCTTTGTTATTGTTTATACAGATGAATGGGCTTCACTCTGGCAGATTCATACATGCACAAAATACACGGTGGTCATTTTCACCCCCTCAGTAGGCCATTACCCCTGGTTTCACATTTTTTTGGGTTTCAATGAATGTAATATAGTTTGTTCATATCATTCCCCCTATACCCACTCTTCCTCCCTTTGCCTCTTATCCCCTTTCTATTGTCCAGTAGGTCTCCCTTCTGCATTTTCATCACCTGTATTGGATTCCACATATTAGGGAGAATGCACAATATTTGTCTTTCTGAACCTGGATTACTTTGTTCAACATTATGGCCTGCAGATCTATCTACTTTCCTGCAGGTGGCAGGATTCCACCCTTCTTTGGGGCTGAGTAGTGCTCCATTGTGTGTATGTACCACAGTTTCTTTACCCATTCACCCGTTGATGGGCATCTAGTCTGCTGCCATATTTTGGCTATTATGAATTGTGCTGACATAAAGAAGGGCATGCACGTGTCCCTATACCGTGCCAACTTTAATTGCTTTGGTTTATGCCAAGGCATGGCAGAGCTGGATCAAATCACAGCCCTCTGCTCTTGGTGGCTTATCAGCTTGGGAGCAATAACATAGACCTGTCTGGTGCTCACTGTGCAGTGACCCTAAGTGCAGTCTGACTTGAAGAACATTATGCCTTCCATGGGCTCCCACAGGGACTTGCCCACTCAGTTATCCCAAGTCTGGAATCCAGGCCTCCCGATCCCCATCTGTGCTTGAGGTGGCTGCTGATGTTTCACCACTCCGGAAAGAAATCAGAGAAAACACTGACGTTAGGAGAGCGAATAGCTTCCAGCTCGGAAGCTGACCTCAAAGGACTGAGCTTTTCCGCAGTGAGATCATTGCCACTTACTCTCTTCCTAAAAATTTTATATCAAGGCACCCTTTGCACTGGGCTTGCAAGGACATGATTCCTAGGAGAGCAGAAGGGTTGTTCCGCATTTGAAGCTCTCTGATCCTTCATAACGGCAGATATGAAAACCAGGGCAAATGTCAAAGAAAGTGGACGGGGCAGTGATCTCTGTGTCTCTCTCAGGCGCACTCGCACGGTGTGGCATTTCACTGTCACATCTGCGGAAGCTGCAGGCAGCTTTGCCTTTGTGCATCGGGGATGAATGAATGTGGCCTGGGAGAGGCCTGGCGGGCAGGGCCGGAGGACCTTGTGCACATCGCCCTGTGCGCTCTGCTCTGCTCTCTGTTCTCCAGTTTCCCACACACTCTTGATTGCTCCAAGGTCTGGGTTTGGACCAATGTCCCCGGACAAGGTACCCAACCCCTACCACGCCCCAGGGAGCCCCCGCCGGAGTTATCCAGTCCAAATGCCAGTAGTGCCAGGGTGGACAACCTGGGCCATGGAAGGATGCAACGGTGGGAGCATTTCATGTGGAGACTCCCAGTAACAAAGGACCCACTTTACTTGCGCTCCGATGATGAACTCCGTCCAGATCCACCACCGACGGCCACTTCCCAGGCTCCTGAGTGACTTCCTGCTTGAATTTCCTGGTGTCCACAATGAGGAAAGTGAGTGGAGAGAGACGCTTGTCCACGGTCACGGCCTACGGGAGGGGCTGAGCCTTTGGAGCCCAGGCCCTTGCCTCCCACTCCTGTGTCCTGACACCACACGCCAGGGCTGTAGGGGGCACTATGGGGTGTCTGGTGGGCATCTGTCCCTTTCATCAGGCGTCCTTTGCAGCTCCACGTCCGGCTCTGTGATGTCAGTCATGATATCAACACCTGCTGGGAAGCAGCACCGGATTCTTCTCTTTGAAGCAGGCTCTCTTCCAGGTTAAATGGGTGACAGCAAACAATTATTCCTTCCCACCTTTTGCCTGTGTTCCCTGGCCTCATTCACAGATGCACAAGAAAACACATTTCTCTGGCACACAGTGCCAGTGGATCACTGCGAGAGGCCTGCACCTGGTGACACCAAATGCATGCCCAGTAGGTGGCTGCATCATCATGTGACCATGGGGCTGAGGGGCTCCTCTGGCCACCACAGGCAGGGGCTCCTGGAGTCCCCAGCTTGCCTGTGGTCCTGCAGTCCCGTCCTCTCCCACATGCACGAATCTCCATTCTGCGTGCTGCCTCGTACTGCTATTCCTTGCTTGCAGCTGCTTTGGAAGAGAAAACTTTTCATTTTCTGGGGCCTTTCCAAGCCCTGGAAAGCTGGGGACAGATGACCCTCAGAGCTGCCCTGGACCCTAGGAGCTGGCACCCAGTGAATTTGTAACCTGTTGCTTGCTGGGCAGCTCAAGCTTCATGAAAGACTTAATGTACAGTGATTAAAGTTTAAGTGCTTTCTAACATTTAAACATGAGGCCCACTTTATGATTGTGAAAGTGGCAGTTAAGCAAGAGGGAGAGAAGTTTACTGCGTCTTAACTTGGGCAGCAAATTGAATTTCTATCGATGAGCAGCACTTCTCCCCATAAGAAATGTCCAAGAGCTTGGCCTGAGAAAGATGGGCAGAGGCCTGTGGGTTTGAAAAAACACAGTGCTAACATTTATAGAGATGAAAGTGTCAGCCCTACCCCTGGGGCTGCAGATTAATTTTGACAGTCATCTTTACAATGCAGGGGAGGGAGAGCTCGCTCTCGGCCCTGGGGACACCAGTGTGTTGTGACTGCTTGGCTGCATCTGATCTTTAAGTTTTTCTCACTCTGCACACTTTTATTCCTGGGTGTGAACACATTAGCATAAATGACTACACTGTGCACATCTTTCTGTATCTGGTTTTCAGTGTGTGTAGCTTTTCTTTTCTGGAATTGCACACACACAAAAGATTCAAATCCCAACCCTTGCTAGTATTTATCGAATTTCTTTATTCATCGGCGCTGACTGTCCTAGGTACCTTGCATGTGCTAGTTCACCCTCCAGCCAGGAACACCGTAGCTCTGATTTCCAAATAAGGAGGTGCTGGATGTCACAGAAGTGCTGGGAGACCCACAGTGGGGACCGGAACCCAGGCAGTCCGGTTCCCTAGACAGCTGTGCTCTGCTTGCTGCCCCCTGGTCCAGGTTCTGGGGCCCTAGCATGGATGTGGGGCACGAGGGAGTTGGCTAGGGTGAGAGTAACCTCTGTAGAAAGTGAGGGGTCACCAGTAATGGAGAGGAACCCCTCACTGCGAAGGGCTTACTGTCCTGTGTTAGGCACTTGGGGCACGAAGGAGCTAACACTTATGCCTAAAGGGCTTCACTTTGGGGAGATTCAAGCTACATGGTGTGACGGAAAAATATGATGAATGATTAATTTTTTTAAGTGCATTACAGCAAAAGACACATTGCCATTAATTCCTCTCAAAATACTCTTTCTTTCTTCACCTACACTCATCCTATCATTCTTGCTACTTTTTGAAAGGCTTCTTTCCTAAGTGTCTTTAGTTGTGCTGCCTTGGCTGCCTGGATGTCCCGACTCAAAAATGTTGACCTTTCAGGGTCATTCTGACCTTGGGGAAGAGCCTGAAGTCACACGGTGCCAGATCCTGTGGATAAGGCAGATGAGGGCACAGGGTCATGGTTTTCTTTCTTTTATATAAAAATTTACTGACTTTTTAAAGTGGACATTCACATAGAACAAAGAATTACTTTTTCTTTCTGAGCCTGCCTTTGTGTTGGATTGCAGACGGCAATAGCATTCACTGTATTTTTGATCACACCACATAAAGACAACCTGAAAGAAAGCAGACTTTCAGAACTGCTTCCGAAAGTGTGTGCATGGTGGGATAAGTGTATTGGAGCCAGGGGGAGGTGTATTGCAAGGAATTCACCGCAGTGTGTCTTTTACTGTAATAATTTTAAAAGTTGAAGCATGTGCCACATATTCAAACTTGTATAACTGGCTTGAAAGGACTCAGCTCTCCCGGAGGTAGTAGGCACATCTTATATATTAATTTATCGGGCCAAACAATTTCAAATTGCCAAATATTAAACTATTTCTGACCTGCCAAAACAGCAGTTTCATATGTGAAAACCTTATTTATGCTTAGACTATTCATATCTGTAACTAGAAGTGGTTTCACCTTTATCAGATTTGTCCATCAGGTAGAACTTTTCCTTTGTATTTTCCAGATACTTTTTCTTTTTTAGATATTTGTTCTTAATCCTCTTTTCATTTTTTTGGGTACCATCACAGTATTCTTTTTTATGTGATATAAATGTCACTGAGCTGTAATTTAGTTTGATTTTACCCATAGACTTGAGGCCATTCTTTTATTTTTAATCCTTCTTTGTCATTTTGCCTTAACTTTGTTTTTTGACAGCTCAAAAAGAGAATCTTATATATAATAAAGGACGCTTTGAGCCATAATGCTGCAAAAGATAGGGTTATAAAACATGGAGAAATACTTTTCAAATCCCTTCTATTTTCATATCAGTATTTTGATTTACATATTTTTCATCTGTTTTATTCTGATGTCAGGATAGAGAGATTGTGTGGAATGACTTGCTTGTGGACACGAAGCACTGGCTTGCTCATGTCACTCTGCTTATGTGTGAGACACTGTCCCAGAAGGGGCGGTCTCTGAGCCCCAGTGGTGAACCTTAAGGGACCATCACTTCAGCGAAGGGGCTTCCTTACATCACTGTCCTCCCACAAAGAGTAGTTATGAGGAGAGCACTGTTCTGGAACAGGGTTTGGAGAATGGATCCGTTTTCCTTTTCCCCTCAGGAGTTTTGCCCTTAATTTTCTTTCTTTCCTTTTATTGGTATGTTTGCAGTACATCATGTTTACATCCCTTGTGTGGGGCTGGCACAGGTACCTAATTTCCCTCCATTCCCACTCCCCTCCTTCAATCTCTTAACCCCCTTACCACTTGAGAGATATCACTTTCCCTACCTCATATTATCTATCTTTTATTTCACTGTTTATTTATTTATACTTTGGCTTTCTCCTATGAGAGAAACCATGTGATATTTAAGCTTGTGTACCCGATTTATTTCACTTAACATTATGGTCTCCAGGGCTGGGGATTTAGTTCAGTGGTTCTGCCTCCTGCTTCACAAGCGCAAGGTCCTGAGTTCAATCCCCGGTATGAAAAAAACCCAAAAGAAAGCAAAAGAAAACAAAAAAAATCATTATGGTCTCCAGGTGCATCCATTTTCCTACAAACGATTCAAGTTTATCCTTCTTTATGGCAGAGTAGTACTCTATTGTGTATAAATAGCACATTTTCTTTATCCATTCATTTGTTAATGGACATAAAGTCTGCTTCCAAGGTTTAGCTATTATAAATTGTGCTGCTATAAGCATGGGCATGCATGAATCACTATAATATGATGTCTTTAACTCTCTTAGGAAGGTATCTAGAAGAGGAATAGCTGGGTCAAAAGGAATTTCTAGTTTCAGTTTTTTGAGGAATTTCTATACTGATTTCCATAGTGGTTGTACTAATTTACATTTCCACAAACAATGTAGAAGGGTTCCTTTCTCTCCACTGCTTTGTCGGCATTTATTATTGTATGATTTCTTGATGATAGTCATTCTTTCTCAGGTAAGATAGAATCTCATTCTTCAAGTAGTTTCCAAACATAAACACATGCCTGTTTTGAATCCTGGTCTAAGAGCACATTTCAGGGCAAAGACAAGTGACTTTTTCCCTAGTTATCTGCTGTGTTCTGATAACTCCCGTCTCTGCTCTTTTCTTTCCAGCCAGTAGCAAGGAAGGCAGGAGAATGGCTGGAAAGAAAGGCAGGGAAGCATTGCTCATTTCTGTCTGCTGAGAGCTGGTGAACTGCAGAGAAGTAACTGCGTGTGTATTTTCACTTGTGTGTAACAAATTCATGAACTGTAAGAACCAGACCCAGCGTGGGCCACGATCAAAGCGAAGGAGAACCCAGTGAAGACCGAGGGGCGCTGACTCCACAGCAGGCTATGTAAATACGAGTACGAATTTAAAAGATTTAAAAGCCGGTCGTGGCACGAACTGGCTCTTTGAGTATGGGGGCTTCTTCATTTCTCTTGTCCTCCTTTCCTTCATTTAACCATTTCAAAAATGCCTGTTAAACTTTCAAAATATCTCTACGAATTTTCCAACAATGTCGGCATTCTGTACGTTCCCTAATACCTCAGAATGTTCTCTGCGTGGAAGGCAGTAGAGGCCGTTTCAGACAGGAGCACGCAGCACTGTGAAGGAGTTCCCAGCTCAGACGTGGCACCAAGGGTTGGAAAAGCGAGAATTACTGTGCCCTGGAAGAGAACAGATACGGGGTTGATTGTAACTTTTTTTAGGGTAACTTTAAGACAAGCCAAAAATCTAAAAAAAAATGAATCTAGTAAGATGCCTAGGTTTTCTTTAAAGCAAATATGTGATGACTTCAAAAAGTGAAATATGCTCACTAGAGAAAACTAAAATCACCAAAAAGTTCACATAGAGAGAAGCAAAAGCATAATTGCTTTTCACACTCATCTTTAACCTTCCCTTGGATTTATTTTAGTATTTTCTCTAATTAAAAAGTCTAAATAGCTCAGTGGTACCATCACCTGCCTCTTAAGCCCAAGGTCCCGAGTTTGATCCCTGGTACCAAAAAAAAAAAAAAAAGGCCTAAATAATGTTGCCTATTGTATAACTCAGAATCTTATCATTTTAAGTTCACATTAAGTGACCATTTTAAAGTGTCATCAAATTTTGGGTGAAATTATGCCATAGTTGACATAACTCTTTATTCAACTTTTTGCTTCTGCTCATAAACCTGAGGAACACATATATAACACCTTGTTCTGTGTTTTCTGTATTTTCACTATTTCCTCATAAATAGAGTACTACTCCTGAGCTTGCTGGACTAGTGGAGAAGGAGATGTCAGAGGCTGGTGATCATGTTGTCACAGTGTCTTTTTAGAGGAGCCCCGCCAAGTCACTTCCTAGCAGGAATCTGTTTCCTGTCTCCAGCAGTTCTGTTCTCTTTATGTTATGCTTGGCAGTGAGGTCTGCTTCTCCTTTACCTAAATGTTGCTTCATAATGTGCTTATTGACTGATTAGGAAATGAATTTAGATCTTTCCAAGGACAGGCAAATGAGTTGTTTCAAAACTATCTACACGAACGAGAATTCTCCAGAAAGACTAGAACTTCCCAGTGAATGGAAGCTCAGGGAAAATGCCACAGCCTGAGCAAGTCACTGTTTCTCTACGCCTGTGCTCAACTCTGTTAAAAACAGGTGATCGTTATAACCATAAAAACATGCTCTTGGAGAAGAAGGGGAAATAAGGAGAGGGCCCTCATGGTTAGTATTCTATGTGCTGAAGAATTCAGAGAAATGATTTTTAATTTTCATATCAGGTGGACATCTTATGATCCCTCCTCATGCAAAGATTCAATAGTTTCCTCCTGCATGTTCATCTGTATCTGTCTATATCACCTCTCTGTCTCTCTGTCTGTTATCTGTCCATGATTCATCAGTATCTTGTCCATCTTGATTCAGCACTCAGAGCAGGCCTAGTATCCTTAACAGCTACATCTATCCTCAGCCAAAGCCACAGGTGTTCCCCACAAAACCCAATGGCCTCATACCTGTTGCTCAGGTAATGTCTCGGACTTTGCCTGTCTTCCAAGCCTGTTTCTGGTGGTGTACTGCACCAAGCTTTAACTTAGGCTTCAATTTCCCTTCTCAGTCTTGATCTTTGGAAGCACACATTGTCTAGGTTCCTTGGGGCCACTGTGACTCATCCTTCTGGGTCTAAAAGGGACAGCTCCTCCCTGTCACTGCTGGGCTTGTGTTTTGCACCCTCAGGTGGGGTTTAGCAGTTTCCTGCCAATGGATAAGCAGAGGCAGAAATTCATGGTGGTCCTCATTCCCCAGTTCAATCAGAAGCAGGGAGAGAGAAAGAGAGAGAGGGAGAGAGGGAGAGAAGGAGAGAGGGAGGGAGGGAGGGAGGGAGAGAGAGAGAGTTGCATGATAACAGAAAGTCCCAGTGTCCTGAGATGTCCTCTGAGGAACCACTGGCTGGTGTCTCCGGCACTTCTGGTTTCCATGACTCTTATTTCTCTCCTCTGTCACCAATTTATCATGGAATGGTGAAAGTTTTGTCTTTTTTGTTTTTATAAGAACTTCTAGACCTATGGATGAATAACATAAAACAAAGTAGAGTTAAAATTTTAATGTCTTTGATTATTCAAAATTTTTATCTCAGAGCTTTTGCAAAAATTGTGGCCTCTGGCTAAACAATCTTCATATCGCAGTAATTTTTCTCCCCAGCAGTATGTAGCTTGAGTTCACTGGCTTCCTTTCCAACATAAATCCATTTATTTGACGTTCTCAACACAGCTGAGGTTCTTTATCAATTGCTAATTATCACTCACATTATGCAGAAACACATTTCCTCTGTATCCATGACATAATACTTGTTATAATCTCAGCCTCACGACGAATGTTCCTACAGTGAAAAGACTGTACACCAACTTGATGTAATAAAATCATTCTCCACTAGCCTCAAGTGAAATAAAAAGTTATGCCCTACTTTGGAGTTAGTTGGTATTAAAAAGTGATGTTTCAACATCGATACATCATCCCTCTGTTTTCAAGCAATTTGAAAATGTGAATATATGATGAAAACACAACTCACAGCATTTAAATAAGAAAGGGCACCTCTTTGCAGTGGTCTGGAATCAAGTTGTATCATTTGGAATAAAATATCTCCCACTCATTTCTACATTAGAAAATCGCATACTTTTAGCTTCAAGTACAAAAGAATGGAGATATGAATGAAATCAAATGCAAAGTAGTAGATCCCAAAGATGAACTCACTTTGGAGATTACCTTGCTGTCCATGAACTACCTAAATGATATTAATGATGACATTTATTGATAACCTACCTTGTGTGAGACCATGTACTTAGCACTTGGAAACATTACACCTTATACTCACAATGCTGTTACTGCTAAGACTTCATTGAAATAAGTAAGAGAAGACTGAATATGAGCAAAGTGCTTGCAAAGAAGAGAAAAAAAGGTATTCTAGGTAGCAGAAACAGCTTTCAAAAACATAAAGGCACTGGGAAACATTGTAAATTCTAGAAATGAAGAGAAAGTTTAGCAAAGCTGAATTTGGTAGAAAGAAGCAACAAAGAGCAAGGCTTGTAAGTAGGTAAATTAGTGTGGAATATAGGTAGGAATGTTCGGACTTCATTCGAAAATGGTAAGAAGTTGCCTGGTTTTAAGCAATGAAGGGTTGCAATTCAACTTATGTTTAGAAATGATCATTCTGAGTTCAGCACAGAGAGTATGTCAGAGAGGGTGGAAACGGGAAGTGGGAGGGGTTGGATCAGCCCAGACAGGAGATGAGGCTCTCTTGGCCCTGGAGGTGGCTGGACAAAGAAAAGGTGCAGAACTAGAATGGTGGGTCGTAGAGAGAGTTCAGAGAGGTGCGGACCCATTGGTCTGGAGGTGGGGAAACAGGAGGTGGTGCTTGGGCCATCAGGTTGGTGCCATTTCTTTTTTTAAAATTAATTTTATTGGTACATTTTAGGTATACAGTATAATGACATTCATCATTGGAAATTTGCACCTTTACATAGTCTCTCTTGGTTCTTATTTTTCCCCATTCCCC
>NW_004624751.1:7140678-7227537 GCF_000247695.1 Heterocephalus glaber | reverse complement strand
TCTGCATTCTATTTTCCAGTATCTTATTAAGGATTTTTGCATCTATGTTCATTAGTGAGATTGGCCTATAGTTCTCTTTTTTGGTTGGGTCTTTCTCTGCTTTGGGGATCAAGGTGATGATTCCAGGAATGAATTTGGGAGTATTGCTTCCCTTCCAATTTCACTGAAGAGTTTAAACAGTAGTGGCAGTAGTTCCTCTCTAAATGTCTGGTAGAATTCAGCAGTGAAGCCATCAGGACCCAGGCTTTTCTTAGTTGGTACATTTTTAATTATGCTTTCTTTTTTTTTTTTTTGGTACCAGGGTTTGAACTTGGGACCTTCTGCTTGTGAGACAGGCGGCAGCATCACTGAGCTAAATCCCCGGCCCTTAATTATGTTTTCAATTTCATTGATTGATATTGGGTTGTTTAGAATTTTTAGGTCTTCTTGTTCAACCTTGGTAATTTATATATATCTAGGAATCTGTCCATTTCTTCTGTGTTTTCCATCTTATTGGCGTATAGTTTCTCAACGTAGGTATATGATCCTCTGGATTTCTGCTGGGTCTGTTGTAATTTTATCCTTTTCATTCCTACTTGCATGGATTTTGGTCTTTTCTCTCCTTTTTCTGATAAGGTTGGTTAAGAATTTGTCAATTTTGTTTATTCTTTCAATGAACCAACTCCTGACTTCATTGTTTTTTTTTTGTATCATTCTCTTTTTCTCCATTGCATTGATTTCTGCTCTGACGTTTATAATTTCCTCCCTTGTATGTGCTTTGAGTTTGTCCTGCTCTTCTCTTTCTAGAAACTTGAGGTTCAGCATCAGGTTGTTTAATTGGGCTCACTCTGTTTTCCTAATATGAGTATTCACGGCTATGAATTTTCCTCATAAGACTGCTTTCATTGTGTCCCATGGATTCTGATATGTTGTATTGTCATTGTCATTTAATCATAGGAACTGTCTGATTTCTTCTTTAATTTCCTCTGTGACCCATTGGTTATTGAGAAGTGTGTTGCTCAATTTTCACATGTGTTTATGAATTTCTTGCAGTTTCTTTTGCTATTGATCTCCAACTTCATCACACTATGGTCTGATAATATACAGGGGATAACTTCAATTCCTTTAGACTTACTTAAACATGTTGTATGAGTGAGTATGTGATCTATTTTGGAGAATGGCCTGTCTGCAGCTGAAAAGAATGTGTACTCTGATTTTGTGGAGTGGAACACTGTGTAAACATCTGTTAAGTTCATTTCTTCAAGAGTCTGATTCATTTCTAGTATTTCATTGCTTATTTTTTGTCTAGTTGATCTATCTATTTGTGACAGTGCAGTATTGAGGTCCCACACTACTATTGTATTAGTGCTTATTTGATTTTTTCATGTCTGTTAGTATTTGTTTTATATAGTTGGTTGCACTAGTGTTTGGTGCATATATATTTATGATTGTCATCTCTTCCTCTTGGATTGTTCCCTTTATCAGGATGTAGTGTTCTTCTTTGTCTCTCTTACTTAGTGTTGGTTTGAAATCCACTTGATCCGCAAAGAGGATAGCTACTCCTGCTTTTTTGGGGGGTTCCTGTCACATGAAGTATTGTTTTCCACCCTTTAACTTTCAGTCTATGAGTTTCTTTTTGAATTGAGTGTGTTTCTTGTATGCAGCATGTTGTTGGATTTTGCTTCTTGACCCATTCTGCCAGTCTATTTCTTTTGATTGGTAAATTGAGACCATTAACATTGATGGTTATAACTGATACGTATTGACTTATCCTTGCCATGACTTTTTCTTTTTGTTGTATTTTCTCCTTTTGCATTTAATTTCTTGTTATGCCCCATGGATTCATTCTGCTGGGCTTCCTGGGGTTGTGTTCCTCATTATCTTTTCTTAGGATATTGTCTAAAATTTTTTGGAGTGCTGGTTTAGTATTCATGAAGTTCCTAAGGTGCTCTTTGTTATGGAAGTATCTTATTTCTCCATCAATTTTGAAAGATAGTTTTGCAGGGTACATCAGTCTAGGTTGGAGGCTATTTTCCTTTGAGGCTTGAAATATGTCACTGCAAGCTCTTCTTGCCTTGAGTGTTTTTGTTGAGAAGTCTGCTGTGATTCTGATGGGCTTTCCTTTGTATGTGATTTGTTTCTTTTCTCTAATTGCTTGTAGAACTTTGTTCTTCTGTTGGGTTTCTGGAATCTTTTTTTTTTGAATCTTAACAATTATATACCTATGTGTAGATTTCTTTTTATCAAGGCTATTTGGAATCCTATATGCCTCACTTATCTGTATGTCAAGTTCTTTCCCCCTGCTTGGGAAGTTTTCTGTCATCACTTCTGTGAACAGTATTTTTATGTCATTTGCACTTTCTCCTGTTTCTTCATTGACTCTGATCAGTCTTATGTTATTCTTTTTATCATCTAGCAGGTGCTGGATTGAATTCTTGTGATCCCTTACTATTGTAATGAAATTTTTCATTTCCTGGTCACTAATTGCAATCTTATATTCTATATCTGAAATTCTGTCCTCCCATTGGCTCATTCGGCTAAGTAAACTTTCAATGGAGTTTTTAATCTCCTGGAAATCTGTTTTCATCTGTTTTTTGGATTCCATTTGTTTCCCATGTTGGGATTCCATCATATTTCTCAGCTCCTCTATTTTGTTTATCTGTGTCCTCTCTAGATTTATTAATCATGTCTTGCACTATGGGCACAATCTGTGCTGTTATGTGAGAAATTATTTCTGATTTCATTTTTTCCAGATCCTCTTTTGTTGCCAGTTCAGGGAGTCTGGGTGGTTGATTGTTTCATCTCATTTCCCTTTGAGTTTGCTTTAGGTGATCTGGGAGTCTGATTTTGATATTTGTTTATGTGTATTCTGATTTCAACAGTGGGGGGCTTGTGTGACACTGGCACCTGCATGGCTCTGCTCCTCAGTGCTGGGGACAGAGGTATGGTTGCCCAGAAAGTTCACCTCCTCAGCACTGGGGGTGGTGGTATGCTGGCCAGGAGGGCTCCTCTTGGGCATTGGTGCTGGCTCTGGTCCTCAGTGCTGGGGGTGCTGGTATGGCTGCCTTGAAAGCTCACCTCCTTTGTCCCATTTCTAAACCCAGAGAGTGGAGGTGTGGGACAAGTTTCAGAGTGCACAGTGCCTGTGGGCAGGAAGTGGCAAGATCTTGTCAACATTAGGGCAGTTTCCTGGAAATCCCTAAGAAATTAGGTGACATCATGGACTCAACTTCCAGAGCACTCTTAAGAACTGAGATGCATTAACATGCAGATGGAAATTGAATCCAGCCAAGATATGTAGTGTGAGACATCTGGAAGTTCCCAAGGAGTGCTGATATTTAAGAGACAGTGAAAGAGAGAAGAGATGTCAGAGGGACCTGAGAATTAAGTGACAGGACATAGAGCACAGGGCCCAGTGCAAATGAGTAAAGAATGTTTCCAAAAGTAGGTATAATCAACACATGCCAAATGCTGCCTAGAAGACATGCAAAGTCAGGGCTGAAATATGTCCTTTCACATTTTATTCTTTTATAAAAATATATTTTATTTTAGTTCCTGTGTCTAATTTATTTCACTTAACATTATGGTCTCAAGGTGGTTTCATTTATATGAGAAACCCAAAGTGTGAATAAGGAGTAAAATAAAAGACAATAGAAATTATGGAGATAGATCTTTCTCAAAAGGGGAAAAGATCAAAAGATGAGGGGAGGGAGGAGAAAGGAAGGGGATAAAAAGGAATTAAAATGCTTTATGTACATGTACCAACTACCCAGACAGAGTGAACACATTCATTACTGCAAATATATATTAATAAATATAGCAAGTTACTGGAGGAGTTTGATATATATATGTATCAAAGCAGTACATGAACACTAAATGAAAAGCAAAACTATGTGTAATTATAAAACACATAACTTGTAATGGTGCATCTCCAATATACATTAAGTGAAAAATTTATCAAATGTACTAACTTTTGTAAGACAAAATAAGAGATATTTCTTATATGTAGATTTGTAAATAAAACACAGAAGAAACCAGTGACAGTTACCTATTTAGATACCGCAGTGTGTTCCTTGTAGTATTGTTTCCCTGAGGTGTGGCCTGGAAAGGTATATTTTTGTTCCTGGCTCCTCCTCTCTCTCTGCTTCTGTCTGCCATGGGTGAGCAGCTCTACTCCACCAGGCCCTCCCGGCATGCCATTTCGCCTTAGAGCCAGCTGACCATGGACTGAACCCACTTGAAATTGTAAGCCAATAACCTTTCCTCCTTAAGTTGTGCATGTTGGGTGTTTTGCCCCAGCAATGGGAAATACTTACAGCAACTAATACTTACATTATGAAGATAAAGAAAATACATTTTCTGAGAAAAAATAAACAAGAGCCCTAATACCAGGGTGTAAGGGAAGTCCTGCCTGAGAAAGAGATTTTAGGGAATCAGTGTGACTGCAGAAAATGAAGGAGTTAACCAAGTGAAAATTAAAAGAAAAGGCATGGAAAATCTGGGGATTAAGCTATGCAAAGGTCCTAAGGCAGAAAGGAGTTTGGTGAATTAAAGGAACTTTACGTAATTACAAGCAATGGAGGCAGCAAGAGCAGTGCAGTGGCCTTGACCTGCAGAGTCCCTCCCCTTCCTTGATGGCAGCCTTCAAGTCCCAGGTCTTAGGTGACTGGTGGCAGATGTGGGAATGTTTTCTACACCTTCTCTCATTTCCTTCTCACTACAGCGGGTCTTGCACTTTATATGTGAGAAATGGACACACGAAAGTACTAGATTTTAATGAATGGTCAATACATGACAAAAGACTAAAGATGCTGGTAAAGAAGGTAGAAATGTGTCCCTCTTTCTGAACCTGCCTACCTCTCAGGTTTTTCCTCCATGGTTGGCCTAGATTATGGAGTCTGCCTAAATGTACCCCGAGCCAGCCATGTGTATCAGTGCACCCACAGCAGCCCCATGGAGCGGATAGTTACCCAGCTCCTTCCACACCAAAGCCAAACTCACCCAGACAAACTGGAAGCTTGCAAAGTTAAAAGTTTCTACACTAAACCACAAACCTCAAATGCCTGAGGATGGGGCCTGAGAAATAGTATTTTTAGTAAGTTTACCAAATGATTCTGATACATAATGATATTTGGAATCTCCTAACCAATTCTGACACATTTTGAGATGACTGCTTCATTTCCCTGCAATTGTCACATTTGCCCTATAAAATTAAGCTCCCCTGAAGTGAATCTGAAGCAACACATGATGTGACCAGGTCATCTTGAGAGATGAGGAACTCACATGCAGGCAGAGTCTTGTTTTAAGAACCACAAACCCAGGCCCTTGCCTCAGCTCAGAGCCACTGAGGAGTCCAAGTCCCCACATTTCCTGTCACGGTTCCTATTCCTCCCTCGGCCGTCCTCACTGAGGGTGTGCACTTGCCATGTGTGGAGCCAGCACCCTTCTCATAGTGCAGTAAGCAAGCAGGTCTGAGGCAAGAGGCAAAGACGTGGTAACAGGGCTGCCATGCATTTCAGCTTCCTGAAGGAGAGGTTTCCTCTTGTGAAAACACTTCAGCTTTCAATTACACATGGCTTTGAAGTCACTAAACCATTACAGCGGAACCTCCATTCAAGAATTTAATCTTTCTGTGATTCTGGTCGCAAACCTAACTGGACAAGAACAGAGTTCCACGTCCTCAGCAGCATTATCTCTATGAGTTAAGACTCTGAATGCTAATTTCTTGGTGTTTACAATTTTGGCATTTCTGTTGCTATCCTGGGTGTAGGTTGTGCCCTGGTATGGCTGTGTGATGCTGCTTCATGAGGTGGAGGCTGCTTCCCCACTCCTTGGGTCCAGGCTAAACAGGGACTCAGTTGGCCCTGAGCATGTGGACAAAGCACTGTGCTCACCTGCTGTATGGTGTGGACCAGGATAAAGAGGTGGACATCACCCAATTGCCTCACTGCCCCAGCTGCAGCTGGCCAGCCTGCCTGAGCCAGAAGGGCCTCAGTGCATAGCAGTGACCTTCAGAATCATGAGCTGCATCCCTGGTCAGGGAGGTTGGGGTGCCCAAACTGAAGGTGACTGTAGTTTGCTTGTCTCCCACTGTCTTCCTAAAGGTAGGAAATCCCTTTGCTGGGAGTCTTCCCTTAATAAGTCAGAGACGTCTGCTTCCACAGTCCTATCTGATTGGGACTCCACAGACTGTCGAGAGTCCTGGGCCTGGCCCTGTCCTCTGCTTTTGGCTGGGAGGAGGCACAGAGACTACAAGGGACAGGCCCAGGGTTCAGTCCTGAATCTGACACTCCTTCAGTGTCTTTTTTTTTTTTTTTTTTTAGGACAGAACTCACATCCAGTAGAATTTCCATTTTACGGTCTGCAGCGCAGTGGCCTTTAGCACATCGGCGGAGCTGTGCAACTGTCACCACTGTCTAATTCTGGAATGTTTCCATCACCGCAAAAGAAAAACTTCATACTTCTTACTGTAGTTTCTTAAATTTTATTTTCAGTTGGAAAAGTATCACGGTCTAATTTTTCCTGAGGTCAGTTCCTATTGTGCAATCAAAACATATACATTTATGAATCCTGTAGGATTTTCATTAAGAAGTCAAACGTTTTCTGAGAAAACAAAGATGTTCTTTTTGTTCCAAATGAGAAGTACCTATATAAAAAGAGAATGCAGAACTACAATGAAATTGGTATGTGCAAAATAACAGTAAAATCCACTCTGACTCTCATTTCATGACACAACTGTTTTTGGTTTGGGGTGACTTTTTCTAGGGGCGGAGGATGTTTTCGCTGATATTGAAAACTCATTCACTGAGATCTTAAATAGGAAATGTCTGTTCCTTTGTAACATGCAGGTTTGGATTTAATTTTCAAGATATTCTGCTTACTTTAGCAGACTTCAGAATCTTATTAAAGACTTCGACTCACATGGATGCATTGAAGTGCTGTATTTAGCTAGGGAAAATACCAGTCAGTTGCAAAAATTTAAATATAGTATTGAATTTTTTATTGGCTAAAATATTAACTGTATTTTTGCAGACTGTTGGAAGCTGGAGGGAATGAAATAAAAATGACCCCTAATCACACCCACTCTACATTCACTGCTGTTATCATTTTAGTGTATTTCATTTAAACATTTATTTAGCAATATCATAATTTAAACTTCAAGAATTGTGATAAGCTTGGTAGAGATTTATATTTAAAATATATCAATTACCAATTTGATTGTTATTAGAATAATAAACTGCTTTGATATTTCATGACTCTAGTGAATACCTGTAGATACCTTTACTAAAGAATTTTCAAAATAGGCCAAGAGAACATGATAGTTAAGCTATCATAAAACTACATTTTATCACACCTAATAATGAAATCTTCTCCCTGAGATACATTATTTCTGACTATTTCTGACAAGCATCTCCCATGAATGGTAGTGTGGCATTATCCTGATGAATGTTTATAAAAAATGTAATAGATTTTTCAATTTATCCTTATCTGTGATTCAAGAATTGTACTTATTACAGGCATTTTATACTGTGATTTAATTCCATTCTATTCCTGGTCACTGTTTTATGCTTAGTTTAGTTTTTAAATCTTTATTTTAACAAAAGAATGTCTCAGATCTTCCTTGTCTTTGTTTGAAAGACAATGAGCAAGAGAAAATCAATTGCAATTGATTATCATGCATAGTCATATTTCACACTGTATACTCTTTTTTAGAAAACCATGTGCTGATTTAAGAAGAGCACATCATATTTGAACATGTTAAAAAAAGACAGAGATAAAACCCTATGGTAGGTGACACTTAATAAACTATAGATTATAATGCACTCATTCTTAACAGAAACTCATGATCTTATTTTATGATTCTTATGATACAGATAGATAATTCTTGAGAGGAAATTTATGCTTTGATGGTTTATGTCTATTGAAACATAAGCATCAATCCCACAATCCATTCAAAGTCAGGTCTCTCTGTTGAGACTGTGGGTTCTCTCAGGCATGCACACATACAGAAGGACCACAGTGCCAGTTTCTGGGGTTGGTGAATTTCAGAAATATTAATGACCCTAAGTGGGTGACCACATCTTGTTTCAAAGCAAGTGAAATTTCAGATCCTGAAGGTCTAAAAATTTTGGAAAAATACAAAGCATATTTATTTTGTGGAGCTTTCTAACTGGTTTGTAAACTCTGCCTGACAATGAGCTAAAAATATATGTGAAATATTGAATGTTTATAGTTGTCATTGGTCCACTAGTGTCCTTTAAAAAAAAGCAAAAACTTTATCAACAGCCAGAATTTAGAAAAAAAAAAAATACAGAGCCTCCAGTGGTTATTGTCTGATGTGTGTCTTCTGCTGTTCATTATAGCAGGCATAGCACAGAGGGAAATCTTGCTTTAGGGACCTGTAGATCTGCAGGGCTTTCTCCCTCTCTCTTCTTTTTGTGGTTTATTACTGACTTCTTGGCTTTTCACCATTAAATGGAAACACATACACATTTACTATTGAACTGTATGTGCAGGAGAGAGAGAGAGGGAGGAAGTGAGAGAGAGAGAGAGAGAGAGAGAGAGGCCATTTCCCAACATAAGCCTATGGCTTCAGACAGGGAGCTTGCTTCTCCATGCTGGCTGGCATCTGATCCACATTTCTGATGTTTCCTTCCATCCCAGGAAGTCTCTGGCTCCACTGTAGCTGATTCTTTGCTGCCTGCCCTAATCTGGTCTTCATCTCCATGTGTCACAGAGTCTGATTTATTACTTTGATCAGTTATGACCTCCTTTTCCACTCCTATAAGGGAAGTTTATTTGGAAGGCTTTTAGGGAGCTTAATTACATCTCCTTTTATCCCGTTGGAATAAATTGAATAGCATTTCATTTACATGGCCCATGTGTTCACCATTCTGCCTGGTCTCCTCCAACAAGCCGTGCCAGAGAAAGAAGGAGAAACAGTGCATTAGGTTGTATGTTTCATGCAGGAATTTCAAAATGTCCCGACAGATTGTAGGAATAAATGCTAAACAGTAGCAGTGTTTACATTCAGTAATGAGATAATTTATTACTAAATTAGTGGAACTTTGCTCTCCCTGTTTGCAAATGAGGAGGCAAGGTCAGAGAAAGGATATACCCCCAAAGTTGTACTCTTTTTCTCTGACAGAGAAGGAAAGGAATATGATTTTTCCATATTTTATCTTCTGCTTACTTCATTGAGTGACTAACATTTTGTAAGTAAAAATGGGTCCTCGAGAAGGTAAGTTGTGTCATTGTTGAATGGTTCAGATGTATCCACGTTGCCCTTCATTCTGGAGAAAAGGAAAAGAATATACAACTGACTGATGAGTTTTCATTTGTAGACAAATGCTTCAGTGGTTTTTAATTTTGATCAGGAATGTGCCATAGCTCCCCCATTTGCAATTTTGTAAGATATCTGCATGACAGACTCAGGAATGGTGGGACAGATCATAATGAAAACTGAAGCACCCTATGTTCAATGCTCAGAATTTTCACTCCAGATATTCCAGCTCAGAGGGCAGACGCATCTTGCTGTGAGCTTTCCAAAAAGTCCGATTGAATTTAGTGAGCATTTTGTGCTATTTTTTCATTTACTTTTATTGAATTAGTGAAGTTAGGCATGTAAGTATCAATTAACAATGAATTTGTATTTTAATGCTAAAGGCTGACAATACCCAGCAAAACCCATCCTCTCTGAATTTTATCACAGGAGGTTCCTATAACTTCAAAGGCGATTCTGTGTCCAAGCCAAAGACAACAAGGCAACAGAGATGCCTATTTTGGGAAGGGCTTCCCCTGTAATGAGACAGCTGAAGCACATTCAACTGTGTCCGCATTGAGAAGAATAGTACAGTGGCAAGGTTGTATGCTGGAAAGCATTTTGAACTCAAATATCAGATTGGAGAGAAATAAAGGGAATATTTGGGCTGAGGGGATAAGAAGGAAAAATGATGGAAGAGTTGTTTTGATTGAAAAGAGAAGTTGTTGAAAAGAAAAGTGAGGTTGACAAAGAAAACCAAGTCAGAGTTAATGAGACAAACTAAGTTGCAGGTTTGGAAGGCAGACATGGATCTGATGGGAACACAGGCTCGGTTCTGAAAACGTGATGCAGAAAGTGTCATCATGCCGACAGGTCAAATGCAATTCATTAGGCCACAGTGACCTAAGCACCTTTTAAAGCTCCCACACTTCCACCTCCAGCTCACAGGGAAGCAAGCACATGAACTTCCGGGGAGCACCTTCAAACCATATCCAGGGCACAGCACCGAGATGAGAGTCCCCAGGACAAAGCCCTCTTTTATTAGTCACTTTTCCATCACTGGGACAGAATATCTGACATGCACAACTTGAAGGAAGAGAGGTTTATTTTGGTTCAGTTTCAGCCTGTGGTCCTCTGGCTCCATGGCAGAAGTGGCACAGTGGAAGGATATGCTGGAGGAAAGCTGTCCAACTGGTGGCAGCCAGGAGGAAGAGAGAAAGAGGAGGAGCTGGGAACAAGAATACGATCTTCCAAACCATACTCCAGTGACCACCTCCAACCATATCCTTCTAACAGTACATTCTGCTCTTCTGCTATGGATTCTCAGTGGATAAATCCACTAATGAGAATCATGGCTGCAATCTAATCATGTTCCCAAAGTCCTACCTCTGAATACAGGATACTTTTAGGGGGCCTTTATATCTAAACTAAAACATCCCTGTATTGGAGAGCTCTGGATTGCATTGAAAATATATTTTTGTGTCTGCCCAGATTAGATAGTAACTTCAGCATAGCCAGGAAATGGCTCTCTTCCACTGTGACCTGAACCCAGGGAAGATCTGTCTATCTAAGCAGTGCTTCTCCACCTCTGCACTATGGGCACTGCAGGCTGGATTGCAATTTTCTGAACCTGTCCGGTGCATTGTAGGACTTTGATCAGCATCCACCCACAAGATGCCAGGGACACCCCCAATTCTGGCTGCCAAAGACATCCTTATTCATTGCCAAAAGCCCCTTGGGGCCAAGTCCTCCCTGGTCTATACTAAGGTCTACACCAGGAACACTCAGGGGGTTACAAGCCAAGAGAGGAAAGAAACAGGCTTATTCTAAAGCTCCTGTCCAAGTTTGTGTGGGAATGTACTCACCTTTGCAGTTTCTACTTTTTCCTATGTTGCTAAATCTCATCTGTTGGTTCAGATAGGCCAACATATATCCCAGAGTACTTGTTGGATTTTTTTTTTTATAACAAAGTAACCTCTTTTAAAAAAACACATTTCCACTGAAATATGGTGTCAGGAAGTTTATAATACCCTGAAAACGTCACTGGGAGGAAAACGTGCTTGAGAACAAACATCTGTCCATTCATTTGAAGCAGCGATAGCCATCTGGATTTAGCACTTATGGTTTGGCAAGAGAAAGTCTTCAGTTCCTTTAAAGTTTAGCAAAATGTGCCTGGAGGTATTTCTTTCTTTTTTCTTCTTCTCTTCTGCCTTAAAAGCTTAATTGAGAGAATTACGCCCCCTAAATTGGTAACGTAGCAACAGAGCTGCAAATTATTTCAGTGGATCAGTGAGACAATATGATAGGGAAAGACACAGCTGGTTTGTTTTAGTAAAAGAAATAATTAGATGTTTCTGAACTGCAGCAGATCTCTTCTTCATTTCCTGTTCTCATCAGAGCCACGTGCTCTGTCATGAGGTTTGACCACCAGCTGGAATCCAGGGTGGCTTCTCTTCTGATGATTCTTTCTTAGATCATCTTGATCCTGTACAGCCTGGCCACATCTCTACTTGCTCAGGAAATTTTCCTTGGAAGATAATCCTGTTAGGTAAATGAGAAACTGTGGTTGTCATTGATATTTGGCTAATTGTTTATACCGTGCATGATATAAGTGGGAATTCAAGGATGGAAAAGTGATTATATTTTGGGAAGAACTTTGAGCTAGGGTAGCCCTTTGTGGCTGTAATGTCCTAAAAGTGATACAGGCTAAGTTGATGCTTTTCTGCCTATGTAGAGACCTGTGGTGAACTAGAGAAGCAAATATAGCAGGCACTGTTGAGGATGGGACACTATCTGGCAGTGGGTAGGACTCTGAGGTGCACGGTCCCCACTGCCACCCGTGGTACTGCGACAGACTTGGAAGCGGAAGGAGAGCCTTCTCAAGTTTGGGCATACCTGCCTGGGAAGCTGGCAGTGCAGATGACAGACCAGCTCCAGCCCTTCCGTGAGTCTGCAAGGCAGAATGGCAGTCACATTCTCCCGAAACTGGGCCCTGCTGACTGCCAGGAGGATGTCTTAGAGAGAGGGAATGCTTCTGCTATCCTTGTGGCCCTGGAGTGACTTATATTGGAGATGTTACCCCATTGTCCACAAATCAAGCAGGATCCAACACGAATCGTTACAGAGGAATGACCCAGACTCAAGAGTTAAGTTCTAGCTCTCTGCTTTTCCTATTGAAATGTGAGCCATTCACTAACCAAAGCTTAAGGCATATGAAAAATGAACTTCTGGAGACCAGGAAGGGGACAAAGAAGAGAGAGGGATGGGAAATTGGGTTAATAGGATTGAAATTGACTAAGAAATGTTCAATGTATATAGCAACTTGCCAAAATAATACTGGCATGTAGTGTTGCACAATTGTCACCAAATTCTAATTTTACAGCATTTCTACTAGCCTCAAAAAAGATTTCATGTCTATTTCAAATCAACCCTCATTCTAACCCTAGAAATTCTACCCTACTTTCTAGACAACTCTAATCTACTCTATCTATGATATGCCTTTTTAAAAAATTAAACTTCATGTTAATTAAATTAAGGAAGATGTGGTCTTTTCTGTCTGGTTTATTTCACTTAGCGTATTTTTGAGGTTTTTCCATGCTATAGCAGATATCAGTATTTCACTCGTTTTCCTTACCAAATCATATTCCATTGCATGGATACACCACAGTTTTATACCCATTCACTAACTGATTGGTATTTGGATCAGTTTCACTTTTTGCTATTTTTAAATAATGTTGCTGTGCATATTTGTGTAGACTCTTAGAATGGAGGTATCTGTAGATTTTTAGAAAGTAAACTTGTAAAGCATTCCAAAGAGACTTTAATGTTAAACTAAAAATGTTTAGATGTCCTATGAAACCAGAGATGAGTACAAACTCACCACTGGCACCGTTGATACCATTGGTGTCACTGTCAACAGCTTTTTTTGGGCACCGATTATCTCTAACCACTAGGATATGTAGGGGATACTCTTTACTCTGTGGACTAGAGTTTTTGTTATTCATATTGCTTTCCGCCTCCCTCTAAAAAGTGTTTTTCTCATTCTCAGAAACAGTGACAGCGTGTCTCAGGGGCAGCAGGAACCTGTGCAAGCCCTGAGCACTGGACCAGCCCCGGAGACTGTTCGCTTGCTGCTGCCAGTGTTGGGCTCACCCCTGGACCTGTCCTGTGCTTTGCAGAGCCTGGTGACAGCATCCCTGCCTCCCCTGCTAGATGCCAGTAGCAAATCTTGGGAGGACGCTGAAGCACAGACCATGTGGCTCTGAGACAGTCAGTCTCTAAATGAAAGACCCGTACCCAGGGACTGCAGCACAGGGCCTTCCTCAGAATAGGGTCTGCCCACGGACAGGACAGTCCCAGGAAGGGAAGCATCTTCAGGCTAGCAGGAGGCTGCTATGGGGAGCAAGTGGATGAAAACATGACCATTGCAAGGAGGAGTAACTTTTTGCTTCACTGATTTGACGCTGATTGCTGATTGAGTCAAAAACAGCCTCCCACCAGATGGCCAAGTCTGCCACTTAGCTAGAAAGTGATGTGGCATTTCTCTGGCAGGGGGACACTTTGCTCTTTCACAGAAAACAGCAATTCTCCTCACATCAAGGTTTTCTTCTGTGCTTTCAAATGCCACATCTTTAATGGAGTTCTGAGCCACTCCCTTGCTATTTTGGCTTAGGACGGAGCTCTGAATACTTCTCCAAAGAGGGCTATTTAGAGATTTTCATTTGAAGGGCAACCAATCATTCCCAATTTGCAGGGATTGAGAGATTTCTTAGGACTTTCTATGCCAACCCTGGAACAGGTGGGCACCTTACTCAGGAGGGGCAGTATGAGCCGTGTCTTCTGTGATCCTGGCTAGCAGTTTTACCCTGAAGAGTCTCTGGCCTCCCTCAGGCTTCAAGTTCTCTTCGTGGAGAGAGAGGGAGGTGACAGTCCCCACTGCAGCTTGTGCATGGGGATGGAGTGGGTGGTGTGAGCATTGAGTCCGAGAAATTTTGTTCATAGGGTGGGGCTGTCGAACACATGTCTGCTCAACAAGGACTTGTGTGTCTGCTTCGTGGTCTTGTCAGAGTTCAATTATCTTGCTGTGTTTAAAGTCAAACATAACCTTAAATCACCTTCGATGTTTATGCCAATGGGGCCCGACAGCCCACGTCATTGAGTCCTTTGCTGTATGAAGGAGAGGAACCCAGGGGCTCCCCCCAGCTGTGGTCACCTCCATAACAGTTAACTCAGCACCCATCTGCAGAGTCCACCCACGAGGTTCCAAGGAACTGGACAGAGGTCAGTGGGTTTGGGCCTGGGAGGAGAGGGAAAGTATCTGGGATGGTGGATATTAACTCTGCTGCCTGTGGGATCCTTGGGGAGTAGGATGGAAGCTGGAGATTCCCTCCCTATAAAATTACAGTATTTGCATTCACGTCAAGTTTAACAAGTTCAAGGACTGCCCTGAAGCCCATCCATCAGGCCCCGGAACAGGTATCAGGAGGATGACCTTGACCTCCCACCTAGGGGCTCTGCAGGCTGAGCTGGGTTTGCAGCTGAGGGCCTGGAAACACAAGAGGAACCAAGAGGGGAGGCACTTGGGCAAAGGGACTGAGGCTGCGTTTGAGAAAACTGTTTGCACTTTGCCTGAAGTGGGTCTCCAGGGCTGACTGTGACCAGGAAAGAAGGTTTAGCCGAGAACCCGTGTTCAGAATCTGGATGATACTGTCTTAAACCCTCCCCAAGCCTCCTGGGTTGTGGGCTTGGCTACTTCCCCCACAGCTTGGAGGAAAAGGCAAATAAGGCTTGATGTTAGGAGGTGATGCTGGGAATCGGACTGCGTTCAGCACTTCCAGGGCAGGGTCCTTTTCATCCTAAAGGGCTTTTAGCTTTGAAGCTGTGACTTTTCTTTCTGTCCAGCCTCCAGGGAAAACCATCCTCTAGAAATAGAGTAGTCATAATTGTGGAGTCCAAGGACACTCCATAGTGATGCTGAGAAGTGCGTGTGGCTTCAGGTTTCAAGTGGACACACACGAGAGACATGTTATAAAATGTTCCTGGTGGCTATGCTGAAAATGTTGGTAAGATACGCCAGGGGACCTGCTTTCAAAAAACTAAAATGTAAGACTGTCATCATATCATTATTAATGAGTGTAAGTTGAATGGATGCAACTCAATATTCCACTAGAAAATGTCATATTTGATGTAGCAGAGACTCCAAAATTAGCCAAAATATTGAGGTCATTTTTCTCTTCTCAAATGGTTAATAAGGAAGGCAGATAGCCCTACTTATAGTTCAAAGCAAAAGGTTACAATTTTCTGAGTCCATTTGAGGCACACATACAATAAAGATTTTTTAAAAAGAATCTTAGTAAAGATTTTGTCTCAGAAAAGACTACATATTGAAAAATAATTTTTGTTTAAATCAATGATGGTTTTAAAGTCAAAAATTATTTTTAAAGCTGACAAAATTGTTTTGTTAAATAAATGTAGTTTAATAAGACTGGCCACTTGCACTTATTTATTTGTATTTGCATGATCAGTTCAGAAGCTAAACAGGTGGGATTCATCAGAACAATCTGCTAAACTTAAGAGATTTAGTTAAATCCCTGAAAGTATTTTAAAAGTACTTTCAAAATTTAATAAACCTGAAATACGTCATCTTCCTCGCAGGACAGACTTCAAAATCCAACAAGAAAATTCCTTTCAGCTCTCAGAAATATAATAAGTAAAGCAATTACCTTCACAATTAAAGGTCAAAAACTTTGCAAATTTATAATTCTCTTAGTGCCTTCAAACTAAAACCACAAATCTAGAATCTACTAAAAATTTCAAATGAAATCCAAAGGCCAGTATGTCATGAGTTCTAATGTGCTGAAATCCCACAGATGTCTCACAGGACTTAAATGACGCAGACTTTTTAATGATGGTTGCATGGTTTATTCCTAAATTCAGCACAGAAGTATTCAAGACATGGGTTAGATTGGCTTCCTTGTCTCTGGAATTTTTCTGCACCTTTCTGACTATAAAGTTGCTTGGAGTTGTGTCTGAGGCTGAGATCTGGAATATGATAGGAGATCCAGGTTCTGGTCCCAGGGTCTGAACCAGATCAGGATCTGAAAGCACTTCCAGAATAATCCGCTCACAGAGGATTTTTCAGCTCCTCAATCTTCCTGGCTCCTGGTGTTTTATGTTGTCTTTTTACCCACTTTTTAAAAATAGCTACTTCACAATTCAGGCCTTTCATTTGCTGAGTGGCAGATGGGCTGCTACCCTTCTCTCCAGGTTGTGCCTGGCTCCTTTTCGGTCTGACCACATTCACATGTAGGGCTGGAGAGTCCTCAACCCCAGGCTGCGGGCCCTGTGGTGACCTTGACTGCAAACCTCAGCAGAAGCCCACCCTGCAGGTGCATGGGGACATTTGGGTGTCTTTAGTGACTCTCCCAAGGGCTGCTGTACTATTACAGCCTCACAAACTGCTCTTCCTTCTCCATCCATCCTCGAGGTTCTCCCATTTATTATATTTTAGTTCCTTTGAAATGATCAAAGCTTGGTTTTCTCTTTGCTAGTTGAGCTGAAAGAATTTCCTTTTTACTGATTACTCCGTAAAGATGGAATTGCTTTGAAAACAAAAGTTCTATAACACAAGTGTCTTATTCCCTTTTATCTTTACTTTTTTTGTGTCACTCTTAATTTCTAGAATATATTTCAACCCATTTCCTATCTCCTCTCCTCCTGCCATCCTCCTAAAATAACACACGAAGGAAGTAAAAGCCTCTTATAGTCCTAGAAGCCCTTCTTCCTGGTCCCGCCTGGTCAGTCCTTTCTGGTAGGTGCTGGAAGTAACCTTGAGGAGTCCTTGGCTGTCCCTTGCTGCAGTCATAGACAGGCTCCAAGAGAGTCCATCCCATGACAGGGAAGTAAAAGCAAATGTATCGTTCACACTATGGAATTATTCCCACCAGCACGGCAATCAGGACTGAGCTGTCCATGGGTTTAATTGGGCGCCCATCTTGCCTCCCAAGAGTGCACACTTGGATCTGAGAGGAACTGAACATTCTGATTAAGATGTCACCTGCTGATAAGAAAAGCAGAGCTGGGTGGAAGAAGAAGTTCACACAGAGGGCTTCATCTCCTTGCTCCCAGACTCCTATTTGTTATCTCCCAGAGTAGAAGCCAAGCTGCATAGAGAGATCTTTCTCCATCGCACATACCGCTTTCCCTGTGAGATTAATGATCACTGCCACATTTCCTTGTGAGTTGTCAGGCAGGAGCTGTCATTTGGGAAGCTCCCAGGACGTACACGGACACCTGAGCGAGGAGACAGGGGTAGCCCACGTCCGTGTTTGCCTGTGAATTTCACATCCTTCCGGCATGAAAGGCCTGTTGTCGGTTGTGGTGCTGTAAGTCATTTTTCCACTTCAGAAGTCTGGTTGATTGTTGCCAATATTTGTAACCCAGCTCAGGACGGCTCAGACATTTCAAAGTTAAAGCACATAAAGAAATTCTTCTTTCTCCAGCCATCAGGTCCTCAATAGCACATTTATATTTATAGGTTAGCAGAAAGGACAGACAGGATTTTTGTGTGTCTATGATCCCTGGCAAGTCAATGGGCTTTTTAAATGGCAGTTCGCCATGTCTTCAAAATCGCTACAGATGAATATGAATGCTCTTGCATATAGACAGACGGATGATAGATAGACATACTAGACACAGGACATGTGTAGGATATGTGTATGCATACGAATATGTGTGTCTAGGTACACACATTTGAAACCCTTAAATATACTGCTTTAATGACATATCAAAGCAAACTACCACTTATAGATACATACATATAGCAAAATAAGTACTAAGAAGCACAAATAATAATACCCTGATAGTTAAATATTATTCCAAATGTTCTGCCAGTTGGTAGCAATATTTTTACTGTTTATTTTCTGATGAGATGTTAGGTTTCCCTCACTTAAGACCACGTGATGTTTCCATAAGATGTGAACAATTTGGAAGTAGAAGGCAAATTTAGTTGAAATAAAGTATCCTTGCTAAAATTAACAGTGTGGAAAAAATTCGACACACACAACCTAGAAACTTACTTTTACCTGAAAAATATTCCGTGGAACCCAAATGTGTTAAATAGCAGTGCCTCAAAGAACCCAGTCTGAAAACTCCTGGTTCGAGATTTGTCTACGCAGATTCAAAGGATGTAAGATAGGAGGACAGCTCTTTTAACTGCACACAGAAACTGTTGAGAGAGAGAAAATAAGCTTAAAACATTCGTGTGAAATTAACTTTACCTGCGTCTCTACTGTGCGTAGTAAGTTAGATTCTCTAGGAGCACCTGTGCTGCCATCAGGTGACAGATGCACAAGGCGCTGTGAGAGGACACACCACTTCCTGTCTCCAGTCCTGTCCTGCTCCCCCCTGACTTCTTGTGCCCTGGAGGGTGGCGAGTGGCCTGTGGCCTTCTGAGGAGAAGCCTGTGGTGCCCTGTCTGCCCTGTTCTTCTGTCCCTTGCTGGGAGGATGGCTGTCCCCCAGGGGTGGCACCTTCCACCTGGAACCCAGAGCTGGACCCTGTGCAGGAAGTCACAGCCTCTCTGAAGAGCTCACGTAACACGAGCGAGGACTTGCTGTGTCGCCAGCCTAGGATGGGCGTTCTGTCCGGTACCCAGCCCGGTTTACCGACTGCAGACCGGAGAGGAACCTGAGGGATAAGGGGGGTGAGGCTGCGTCACTTGTGAGACACCTGCAGGAGGACTACCTGGTGCGGGGCCACCGATGCAAACCAAAGGGAAAAGAATCGCCGGATGCTGAGAACGGAACACGGGTGTCCAAAGGAGGGAGCCGCGTGGGGGGCCATGCACGCACCTTGCCACAGACGCGTCCTGCTGTCGTTCCATTCACAAATACGTGTAGTCATTTGCCAAAAGTGTCTCACACTCAGCATTGAGTTAAAATCCACCAAACACCAAAACACCCACACCCTAGGAACCCTTGCTTTTTTTAGGAGGCAATCCCATTCTTTTTCACTTGTGCCCATTTCTCAAGAATTTTGATTTAAAAATCTGCCGAAGGAATGATTCATTTCAAGGTATCTTATGAGGAAAAGGATTCTGTATGTGTATTCTCCAAAGAAGGAATAAACTGTGTCATTTTTATTTTTATTTTATTTTTTTGTTTTAATATAAAAGTTTTTAATAAAAAAGTCAGTCTACATTAAATCAGGAAACCAATAAATCTGAATTATACAAGCCTTCTACATACTTAGAAAAACAAAAACACACTGTTTATATTAAAACTTTTAAAATTCAAAATAGAGTCTAATTTAAAGAAAATGTCAATATGCCTAGTTGATTAGATAGGGCTTTATCATTTAAATTATTCACCTGAAATATGGGAAATGTATAATAGAGAAAAGTAAACCTCAAGGTTGATTTGCAAATCATGTAGTTAATGTGCATCAAGAATCAAATCTTAGCTTGCAAAGGGCAGACACAGTCTTTCACTACTTTTAGATAGGCACTTAAGAAATGCCTTCTGATGAGGAGAAATCCTAAAGATGTGGATCACTCTATTAACTCCGAGGAAGAATTAGGCTAAACAAGCTTCCCACAGGGTCCCTCCCACTGCCAAGAAATCATATCCATTGCCAATTTCTGATGATAACGAGGGAAATGAAACTAAAGCGCCCCGTTCTTATGCAATTAAAAAGTAAACTTGGATAATTCAGCTCCTATACACTAATCTCAAGCACTCTCAGTCCACCTGAATTAACGGTATTTTCTGTACCAGAATAGCTATTGCACTTGAACCAGAGAATGTTGCAATTTCTTCATACCTTACTTGTTCATTGTCACACTGGCAAAGCAGTCCTGTTTTAAAAGAGAAAGTAAATTTACATAAAACAGTCTTTTTGAATGTGTCCAATAGCCAGGGACCTCTACTAATTAAAATCCCTTTAAACAGGGGATGAGCTGGAGCGAGAAAATTATAAACCCCAGCAGGCATTAAAGATGTTTTCTTTTTTTAATAAAAGGTAGTTAAGGTTAGTCAAACTGAGAGAACCCCAGAGTTTTCCTAGCTCCTTCTAAATACACAGCCACATGACCCAGACTAGGAAAATAGAGATGAGCCAGTAGATGAACAAAGTAAGGACTCAACAAATACTTGAAGCAATCAAAAGGAGAGGATGCCCTGTGGCCTCACTGATACACTGTGGCATTACCCAGGGCAGCGCTTACAAAAGCTCCTGTAGCTCTGCATCATGCTCCTAGATAATCCTCCCCCTAGAGAGACCCTGTTACAAATTAGCCATCATTGTAGGTTTCAATCACAGATCAATTGTAATTCTATCGACTGACAAACAGTTAAGATAGAAACGAGGCCATTCTTCAATAAACTATAATTTCTCAACTGGAACTTACGAAGTCCAAATCCTGGAGAGTTGTTTTAGAATTAAAATGTTGAGCGAGAAAAGATAATTTCTTGGGGAAATATCCAAAGACTTCGATGCTGACATGATCCCTCCATCTCCTAGACACACCCCCCTGTGTGGGTGTCCACCAAAGAGCTGTCCTGCCTGGACACAGCATTCCCGCAGGAAAGTACAACTCCACCCTGCCGTGAGCATCTACTTTGTCCAGGATCTTTAGTACATTTGGAGCAGAAGAAAACAATGGCACGCTAATCCAAGTACTATCAAAGGAAACTTTTTCACCAAAAGAAAGAAAAACGAACCAGGCATGATATATAACAACTTTCTAGAAAACCAAAGTAAATAGTTCTTTGTTCTTACAAATCCATTTACATGATGAGAAGTTTGGCATTGAAAAAAAATACACTAGGTTCTAAAAGCAGCCTTCATGGTCCTTTCTGAAATTCACTTCAACATAATCAAATTAAAATAATGCCATGTCTTCTTGTTAAAAAAAAAGAGTCCTCATGTCACAAAGCAACTTTACATTTTACGTAATACCGTACATCTCCCTATGAGTACACAGACTATGTATATCATTGGTATTTCTGAATGCAAAGTAAAAACCTTAACGGAAACTTTTCACTCCCTATTGTGCAGTTTGTGTAGTAGATTGATGATAAGTTCTATTTTTAAAGAACCAGTGTATTTCTTTGTGAATTTCTTAAAAGCATTACAGAAATTGTCTTCAGGTATGTTCTACAGGTGTCCAAACCAAAAGGGCAAATGTTCTAACACCAGCTGTGGAAGATGGCTTTTACTGATTTATCTAGACCCATGAGATTTGCAGAGAAACAGCAGTGCTGCCGTGCTGCCTACAGCTGGCCAACGCTGCATTAGATGGTTGTGTCTCTCCTGAGTCCCAGTCCAAAGCCAGAGCATACAGTCAGGATGGACCTCACTGTGCAGGCAGGCAGGGTCGCCAGACGGGGATGTACATTCCTTTTGTTCCAGTACCTTCATATAATAAAGTTAACAAAAATAATAAAATATTTTTTAAAAAGCCAGCTGGCACTGCCAACCCATTCCTGTAGTAGTCTTAGAAACTCGTGACCTGCAGAATTTCCTCTGTCGCCAGTGAGCACCGCCATCCTCAGGAGGCTTCAGGGTCTGGAGTTCTGCATTGAGCAGGCCTGGGGTGCAGCTACTTGAGTGCTCATGGTTGTGGGCATGGTGGAACTCCCTCACGACTTCCCAGCCTTCATGTAAGTGGGGATGGAGCCACGCTGAGTCAACCCTTCAAACCTCTTGTAGGTGTAATTGAGAAAAACCCAGTCTTTGGATGTGTAGTCTGGTTCCGTAGTATATGGCACTGGCTGTAAGATATCAGACTCAGGGATGCCATCAAATTTGAAGTATTATCAATGCCTTTGGTTTGTATAGGGATTGCCACTGGCCTTTCCCTTATGTGCCCCCACTCTACACCTTCAAAAACGGGATGGCTTTTTATTTCTTCCACTCCACTATTTCCAATTCTATTATCAGAATCAATACCAAATCTGAGAATTAAATCCTTGGCTTTCTCAGAAATAGGTACTTTCAGAGGAAATACTGGAGTTTCTTCCCAGTTCATCACTTTCCTGTACATTTCCTGAGGAGTTTCAGAGCAGAAAGGTGAACAGCCTATTAGCATTTCATACATAATCACTCCCAGGGACCACCAGTCACGTAGTTTGTTGTAGCCAGTCCTCATGAAGACTTCTGGGGTGATGTCATCTGGCGTCCCAACTGTGGAATATGCAGCCACCTTCTGTTCTTTATCCAGGTTTCTGCTTTCCTCTTTGAGTTCATGTTCTGAAATGAGAAGTCACTTGGTGGGTTGTGAGTGAGGTTTCTGTAGAATTCAGTTCTGTGAGCCTTCTTCAATCCCATGCATAAGCCCAAATCAGATGATTTTACATGTCCCTTGGCATCCAATAAAAGGTTGCCTGGCTTAATATCCCAGTGGATGAAACCCAACTGGTAGATTGCATCTGTGGCCAGAACAGTCTCTGAAATGTAGAACTGCGTTTCCTCTTCTGTCAAGGTACCCTTCTTCATTAACAAGGTCATCATGTCACCTGCATGATTAGATAAAGATTCCTCTTACCCTGAAGACTATAAAACATCTTCACCACCCAGGCCCCACCTGCTTCTACCCACGTATCTCTTTCTACTCAAATATGTGGCACCTGCTCTTTCTCAAGCATGTCAGCCTTTCTCAATATCTTCACTGGAGAGGCATGGCCTGTGTCTTCCTTCTGGACTAGCCTCACCTCTCCAAAAGCTCCTCTTCCTCTTCCAGACACTCAAAGTCATCCAAGCCAAGCCTAGTCCTCTTGAGCCAAAAGAACTCTGTTTCTTTGCAATTGTGTTGTGATCAGCATAACTTTTTCTCTTCACATGCTAATCCTTCTTCTTCCATGGCCACTTCTAATTTCTTTGGCCTGGTTTCTCTCTCTTCATGCTATAAAATTAGGTTGCTGTACAAATTCTCCAATGTGAGCTTGGCTACAGTCACTCATTCTCGGGTATGTGGCTCATAGGAAAGGTTGTTGTAGTCCCTGCCATCATTGCCATAGTAACAGAAACATTTTGTTGATTTGTGATCTTTAGAACACAATTCTGGATTATTGGGAAAGCAAATACAGGGAGAAAAAAATACCTGCCCGCAGCACTCGGTGGCTTGGCCTCACTAGCCCCGTGGCTGCCCACCCCTCCGGAATCTCTGCCCGCCCTGAAATCGCTTGTGTCATTTTTAAAGCAAAAGTCAAACAGCTGCTGGAGGAGTGAATCTGAAGCTGCCGTGGTCACCTTGTGTTTGAAGTGGTCGCTTTGTATCAGATGCCTGGTGTATCTGGTGTTTTGATTCTTTTTTTTTTTTTTTTCTGGTACCAATGATCAAACTCAGGACCTTGTGCTTGCAAGGTAGGTGGGGCACCACTGAGCTAAATCCCCCCCAAGATCTGATGCTTTGCATCAAATGGTGTGCCCCAGCTCCTGGGTGGATGTTGTTCTTTCTTTTTCGGATGGCCATTATTCCAACAATGGATGAGTTACTTAAGGCTGGGCGGGGGGGAGTGGAGATATCTGCTTTGGATATTGTGAAGTAAGAGGGGACAGGTATTCTCCTTGTGAAAACAAGAATAAAACAATGGAGACTCCGGGCACAGAGGTGTGGGACCAAAGCAGGCATCATCACACACAGCCTTCTCCTATGGGTGGAGGAGGCAACACTTAATCGGAGGGCATACTTCTATTATTTCCTCCTAATTTTATCTCTGTATTATGAACATTCACATGGAAAGTTTATACCAGTTTTCAAATAAGTACATTTTCATTTCTTCTCTTACAACCTCCACTCCGTATTCTTTTCTAAAATACCCTGTCTAATCGCCTCTAGTGAGTTTACTGTTGTTCAGCTGAAATCAGCCCATGTGCTACACAATTCTTCAAATTTCTCTTAGAAATGAGATGAAAAGCAAGGCAGAGCACTATAATTATATTTTCTTTTGCCTTCCTATTGACTCCTTTATTCCAATTTTTGACAAAGAGACAAGGATCTTAATAGAAATCTTCGTGCTCTCATTTACTGGTTGGAGACTTTAAATTTCAAGAATTAGCTCTCAAGGATTTTGAGGTCAAAGATAAGAGTTGGCAGAATTGGTGAGTGACAGGAAAATACCGAGTGCCAGCGGGGATTACCTGGTGGCTTTAAGTCATATTAGTGGGCACAGTGGAAGCCTTCAGATCGAGACCACTGGTACATCCCCATCCTGCTGGCTCGGGTTGACACCTGTCAGTCATCCTGAGGCTTGCTATCAGGCAGGGTCAAGGTGGTAAAAATCAATGGGAACCTCGGACAGTGCAAACCAGCAATTTAGATGATGCAGTCAGAGAACTGCAATAGGACTGGAGACATGCACCTCTCCGTGTGGTCCTTCAGCAAGAAATCATTGAGCTCTCTGGTCTCTCTGAGTTTGTCTGCTCTTCAAAAAGCCCGAAGGAGATGATCTTTTGCTCTTTTTGAATGCTGTCCCCTCCACCCCATTCTGCGGCACGCTCACTGCCCTCTCAACAGCCGTCCCCAGGCTTACTGTGTGCCCAGAGTCCTGCCATGGCCTTGATAGTGCCACATGAAGCTTGACAGCGTGCAAAAGGCATCTGCCACTCAGGCGCTGCTGGTCAAGTTGCTGTCATTCTGCAAAGTCTAATTCAGACCACCGCTGGGCGATGATTACCAGGACCTTTCATCTTTGCACAGCTGGGAGGTGTGGTCCTGGAAGTTCACCCTTGTTTTGGAAAGGTTGCTCAAGCAGGTGCTCTCTGCGGGGCCTCTCTGCTGACCTGATTGTTCTGACTGTGTCTAGCAAAGCTGTTGCAAAGGAGCAGCCCCAGGGTAGCTTCACATGCAGGAGTTGTTAGGTCCTTAATTGTCTGGGAAGACAATCAGGGAATAAATTACCAGGTCCCGATATTTCTGAAGTGTCACTGATGTTAGCTGGTGAGTTCGCACGTGATTGATTAGCGAGATCAGCAAAGGGTTATATCCATGTATTACAAACAGGGCATCTTAATCTTCCAAAGGGAAGGGATTTCTCCCACAGAACCACTTGTTGAAATTAAGTATCTTCTTTTTCCATCGGGCAAAATAATGATGATGGTGGTGATTATGGTGTGGCTACTGAGACTCAAAGTTCAGTCTCCAATTCTGGGGGAGGTGGTGGCTAGTTCTATCTTATCCCTCCCCAAAATGTCCTCTTTTAAACTTTTGGGTGCAATCATCTACTCGCTACATTTTCTTTTGGATGTGCTTCCTGTCAAGACATCAATTTCTCAATGTCCCATTGATGAGTACTGATATGTACTTCCTAACCCTGCCTTGCTTCCTGTTGTCATCTTACCCAGGAGATGCCAGCCCCTGGGCTAGGTGATGAGACTCAACTGAGGGGGGCAGCATGCCACCCTTTCTGGGGTTCATGGAGAGCAAGTGGAGAAACCTGCACCGAAGCAGAGAGTTAAAAGCAATGCAGAGTGTCCACTCCCTGCATGTTGGCAAAGAAAGTACTGAGATGGACCCTTTGGGTTGAATCACCAAGAATGATCAGAGCCATTTAGGAAAAGATTCCCAATGAGCAAGTAACCAAACAGCAGAGGAGCTAAATGCTATGTTTTATGTGGGGAAAGTGTATTTCACCAAGAAAATGCAGGCAAGAATGAGAGGTAAATTTGAAGAGGGATAGATCAAGACCATTGTGTTAGTCATGTTCCTGTCACTGGCACAAAATGCCCAACACCCACAATTTAAAGGAGGAAAGGTTTATGTGGCTCACAGTTTCCAGTGGGTTCAGTCCATGGTTGGCTGGCTCCAAGGCAAAAATAGTATGGTGGAAAGGCCTAGCCAAGAACAGCTGCTAACTCCATGGCAGTTAAGAAACAGAGAGAAAGGAAGAGCTAGGGACAAGAATGTACCTTTCCAGGTCACCCCACAGTGACCCATCTCCAAACAGACCCACTTCCTAAGAGCACATTCAGCCATGAACTTTTCACTGTATGAATCAACTGATGAGGATAACATTAATCTAACCCAGGATCCAATCACCTTCCAAACATATGAGGCTTTTGAGAGACATATTACATCTAAACCATAAGCATCCATGACACTAAGTGAAAGAGGTTATTTCTTAATATTATTTCACAAACGGGAGTATAGCTCTCAACTTCTGCTGCACGCCAGAGTCACTTGAAGGGCTTTATATTGTCCTGATGGAGTATGATTGGTATTAGCTACTTCCTATGCCAATTAAATCAATCCATTGAATTGGAGGCATCAACCTTTTTTAAAGCTACAATATTCAGCTCAGGTTGAGAACCACTTAAGGAAGGTATATTTTAGGCTTCACTTACCTTTGAAACCCACATCCATTTCCTCTTGTGATGGTGTTTAGTGACTTTGTGCACCAAAGATTATATCAAAGTTGCACACAATTTATAGACAGTTCAGGGGAAAACACGCAGGCACAGAGCTCTCCCCTGGGATCATTCAAAGGCATCAGCTCCCTCCCTGGATGTACACTCTCAGAGAAGGGGAGCATGCATGGCAATGATAGCCTCAGTGTGGATTCCAGGAACACCACTGTCTTAGCTCAGCTCCGTGCCCTGAACCCCAGGCTTTGCTCTGTCACCATCTCCTGATGACTCGCCGCCCGGCTGTGTGGGAGTTCATGTTTCTGTTCTGTTCTTAGAAGCTGGATTGTGGATATGTATCTGACATGAAATTCAAGTTACTGACTTTCAATAATCAAAGGAGAGTCAGAACAGATCTCTGTGGTGTGGCTGGGGTCCTGGGTCACTGAACCTCTATGTTAGTTTACTGTTTTACTGTGCTCTGTTACTTTGTGTATTTACAACACTTGCAAAACTTTGGAATGTGAGTTTGTGAATAACCAAATATAGACTTTCTGAGCCAAGTCTAGCGAATGAGATGGTGTTCAACTGAACTCACACATAGCAGAGTGCTGGGCTTGGGAGACTAGTGGATCTGGGTTTGAATTCTCAGTGTGACCACCAAACTGTGTGGCTGAGTTGTCACCTGTCTGAGCCTCCTTCCTTGATGGAGACATAGCCCTTCTCAAGCTGGTGAGCTCATTACATATGATGACTTACATACAGTGCTGAACACAGTTCCTGTGACCCTGAAATCTCAGTGCTCCTTCTCACGCAGGGATGAGAATGTATTTGGCACCAGTGCTACTAGAGTCAGAGTTGAGATTTCTGAAGAAATGCTTCACTTCAGTTCCAAGGCACATGTGTTTAGTGAACAGCTACCCCATCTCAGGCCCTGGGCTAGCTTCAGCTTGTAAACAAACATAAGGGAAGAGAGACCCTTTTTCAAGGCCTTAGGCTAATCTTGGACTGCAGGATATATAAAACAAGCATTAAAAATAATGCTTTAGAACCTCATGATGGTGGGGCCGGACCTCTGCCAGTTGTTGTGCAAAAAAGACAAGGTTCAGAAAATACACACAAAGCGATGGATTCTGTATTGGTAAAGCCATGGCCAAGACCTCCTTTGAGGATGACCTTTACACAGCAGGTGTGTGTGGGAGCAGGCAGGCAGACAGAGGCACCTGGAATGGCCATGCGTCCAGTAGTGACCTCGTTACCTGATGGGGGACAGAGGGGTGGAGGGCGGGTGGCCATGGGATGATCGGCATGCAGGCTGAGATCTCGTTCAGGTAACATTATGTGTCTGTGTCTTCATGAAGAGATCCATTCAATTTCTTTTGGCTGAAAAATAGATCCTTTTAAATTGCACATGGCATTCTGTTCCGGGTTGCATTTTGTCCCACAAAAAAGACACATTGAAGCTTTATGATCTCATTTAGAAACGGGGCCTTTGCCGCCGTCATAAGTTGAGATTAGATGATGGTGGAAGAGGGTGGCCCCAACGCCCCTTGACCGGGGCCCTCCATGAAACACAAACATACAGGGAGAGGCCACGTGAAGATGAGGCGAGGCTTGGGGCAGTGCTGCCACCAACCCAGGAACACCAAGGCTTGCCGCAGACAGCCTAAAGCTAGGAAGGGTCAGCCCGGGTCCTCCCGTCCAGCCTCAGAGACAGCACAGTCTGCTGACTCCTGGACCTCAGGCTTCCTGTCCTGTCCCAGAACTGGAAGATAGTACAGTCCGTTGTTAGGAGCCACATAGGAGGTGTGAGCGAAAACTATGGTGAATGTTGAAATTTAAAAAAATATATTGCAGTAAAAAACACATGGCCATTAATCTCCCTCAAAATACTCCTCGTCAACTCGGAAACACTTATTCCACTATTCTTGCCACTTTCTGAAGCAGTTCTGGAAGACCTCGTTTATGAGTGTCTGTTGTGTCTGCCTCCATGTCCTGAACTGATTCAAAATGTTTACCTTCCATGGCCTTTTTGACTTCGGGGAAGAGCCGGAAGTCGCATGGTGCCAGACCTGGTGAAGAAGGAGGATGAGGACTCAGCGTTACACTTTTACCAGCCTGCCTTTCTGTTGAATGGCACTCAGCAGCAGCATTCACGGTATTGTCGAACACATTTCCTAGACACTTCGTGGCACTTAAAAGGAAGGCTGGGACCTGGCGCTTTCCTGCAGGCTTGCTCTGCTCCTTCCTTCTTCGCCTGTGTTCAGTGCCTGCTGCCTCCCTGCTGGGCACTCTCAGGCCTCATGCCGGGTACAGGGATGCCAAGGTGCCCAAGAGGTGTGCCCTGGCACAGGGACCTCTAGCAGGCCCAGGAGCAGCGGCCAGGCCTGGAACCATGGGAGCCCACAGGTTTCAGTGGGCCTTGTGCAGGCAGACCTTGGGCTGGTGCTATCTTGCGGTATTGGGGGGCTCCCCCTTCCCCAGAGAAGCCTCTAAAGACTGGAAATAAGTTCCCGTTTACCAGGTTGGATAAATAACCGAGGTTATGTTCATTTATAGAAAATGAAGAGCTCATGGTCATCGTAAACACTTCTGTGGCACAAGATGTTCAGTAGCATCGTCTGTTCTTTACTTCTACTAACATAGCTGAGCTTCACAGCATCCTGTGAAATGTTAGTACCCTTACTGCATGATGAAAAGCCAAAGTAGGGAGAGGTTCAGGCTCCTGCTGAAGGTCCCAGAGCAGGAAGTATGGCCGGATGTAAATCCAGGCAGTGAGCCTCTGGAGGCTGGGCTTGTCACTGGAGGTGACACCACCCTCGAGTGTAAGGCCTCATTCTAAACATGTCACCTTCACGCATTCACTGAATGAGTGAATGCTTCAAAAATGCCAGCTTGTGAGCTTAGGCTTGTCATGGCCTTGTGTTTTTTAACAATATGTTGGCCTTTCTGATACGATGCCATACAGTTTTACTGTTCGTATTTTAAAGCACTAGAAGTGGCCAAGATTGAAAAAGAAATACTGAGATAATTTCACATTGTTCAAAAGGCCTAGGCTTTTTCTGCTCTGGAGGAAGTCAGGCTGAGCGGTTGGCAGTGTGGCCACAGAAGCATGGGGATGGGGGCTCACCAGGCCAGGCTGGGCCTGAGGAAGGACGTCAGGCAGGTCTGACTGCGTTGTGTAGAACCCTGGTCCTGCTGTCCAGTGCAGAGGGGCAGCTCAGCAGAGGCTGTTAGGACAGGCACCCTTTCCAGGGCCCGCTGTGACCTGTCGGCATTCTCGTCTTTCTTAATAGCCCAGGAGCCAAAGTAAAACCCCCGAGAGTCTCCTCTCTGATGCCCATGGGAGAGCATCTAAGCAGATCAGCAGAGGGCCTGTTGTAAGGATCCTTTCAGGTAAAGCGGAGCTCACATTGCAAGCATTTAAATGGCTGGGTTTAAAAGTTAATAAAGTATTCAAAAGCCAGTAGAGTATGGTAAGAGGGCAATGGGCTGCAGAGACCCCAGGGAGGCAGGAGACAGGCCCCCCTCCAGCTGCAAACATCTGTCGGCTCCAGCGATACCTACGGGAGAGCCAGGGCTCTGGCCTCCCTCTGGCCCCGGGTTCTCTGTCCTCCCTCAGTGTCCTCATCCTGAGAGTTTCCTGGCTCTGACTGCAGCTTGGAAAACGTTAGCCCTTTGCCCTGCTGATTTCTAGATAAGAACACTCCTCTCCCTCCCCAAAGGGCTTCTTTTCCTAAGTAGGAGTCTTTTCACTTCTTAATGCGACATTTAGCTCCAACATTAGAAAGAGAAGGGGAAGCTTATTGCCTTTAAAAATGTTTTCACGTCGCAGATGAGGGAGGCTTGAACTCTCAGATGTACAATTTTAGTCCCTGGATAATGCGCTTGCCAGCTGTAGGAGGCCAGGTTCCCTGGAACCAGGGAGCAGAGCCCAAGCTCTGGAAACCTTTCCTTGTGGACCGAGGGGCTGCAAGGCTGGGGCGGTCAGGCGGGCCCATCTGGCAGGGTCAAGGCCTGCTGTGCAGCTGGGATTTCCCTCCTCCCCTCCAGGGTGTGCATGCTGGGCCCAGGAGCCTGGTGTGAAAGGGGAAAGGGAGAAAGAGAGGGTGGGGAGATCTGAGAGAGACAGACAGAACAAAAATGTGGGGTTCAAAGTAGAGATGTTATTCCCAAATCTCCCAGAAACCTGCAAAGCCCACCCACTGAGCCCTGGCAGAAGGGGCCCATGAGATCCATGTGGCCCATAACCTACAGGAACTGCGTCACTGCATCTACGAAGACCTTCCCCAGTCAGAGGCCCGGGCAAAGATTTCCAGGCCTTGCCCAGGGCCATTGGCCGCTGCGGGCACCAGAGAAGGACAAGAGCTTGTCCTTACAGGCCACCATCTAATGCAAGAGAGGACAGAGGAACAGCACTTTGAGAAGGTACATTCGAGGAAGAGCTCGTTCATCCCACTAATCCATGCCGGCTGCCACTAGGTGTGTCTGGGAAACACCAATGCACAAAGCACAAGGACGTCCATCTCCACCCCCCTCGAAGGAGACCTGGATCATAAATGTTCTGAGTCGAGAAGCAGCTGGCGCCCAGGTGGAGGTGACAAACACTGACCCAGCGCAGAGCAGGACAAGGATGGGTGGGCACGCTGCTGGGGAGGCATTGTTGAGAAAAGAGGTCACTCAGGTGAGGACTGGGAGGCAGTGGGTTGTGTGTGACCTGGGCCTGCAGGAGGAGCACAGGGCATGTGCTGTGGCCAGGAGACCAGGAGGCCAGTGGGTCAGAGTGGTCCTCAGCAGGGGACAAGGTAGATGAGGTCAGTGAGGAAGAGGATCAGGCACGGAGGGCAGGTGAGGTCTTGGCTTTTGCTCTGAATGCAACTGAGGTGAGCCATGGCCTAGTGCGCTGAAACAACCGGCTTCCTGTTGTCATGTAGGGGGGCACCCAACTGCCAGGCAGAGCTCAGAGCCTGGCAAGCAAGGCTGGAAGCATCTCCGGCTATGGCAGCGAATGGTGAGAGGTGGCAGCGTTGGAGACAAAGTAAGCAAAGAAAAGCCGACAGGATTTGATTGTGGGGTGTGAGCTAAATGAGGTAAAGATGATTCCAAAGTTTAAAGACTGGAGAACAGGAAGAAAGGAAATTCCACCAACAGAGGAGGGGAAGTCTGCATAAAGCTCAATTTAAACGCCCTGTGGTGTGGCAGAGCCAAGTGGAGACAGTGGGTGGGAATGCAAGTCTTCATGGTTTGGACTCGAACTGTTGGGGGTCATTGTATACAAAGGCTGGTTTTATGTGGCAACTTGGCCAGGCTATAGTATGTGTATATACCCATCCCTGGGATCTATTATGTAGAAAGAGAGTTGCTCTAAGGAATTGGCTCATGCATGCAGCTGTGGGGCTTGGCAACCTGGAAATGGCAAGCAAGCCAGCAGGCTGGAAATGCAGGCCGGAAGGGAAGCAGGAGCATCGAGGCAGAATTCCCTTTTCCGTGGGAAACCACAGGCTTTGCTCTGTAGGCTTCCAACTTGGATAAGGCTGCGTTGTAGAGACTTGGGTAAGCTGCATGGCGCAGCCTAACATACATGTGTTGCACATTGGCTCTGTTTTGGAGCCCGGGCCTATACCGTGGGTTTTAGAGCTGTGAAAGAGGCTGAATGTACCAAGGACACAGAGCCTCTCATCCTCTTGGCACTCAGAACTGAGCTCTGGGTCTTACCACTCAGAGGCAGTGGGGGCAGGGACAAGGACCCCTCAAATGTGACAGAGGACTGGGGTCTCTGCTTCAGAACGTGGCCAGAATGATGGGATGAATGCACTTGAAACAAAGGGGAAGTATTTTGAGAGGGATTCATGGCAATGTGTCTTAGTGTAATACATTCTGAAAATTTAGTCATTCACTGTACATTTTGATCCCTCCTTGTATTTAGACCCATGGCACAGAAGAGCCTGTGGAAGAAAGCGAGAGAGCCTAGGACTGAGCCTGAGGCGTGGCAAGCTCAGAGGTCACTGAGAGGAGATTTCAGTGAAGAGGGGAAGCCAGAGAGGTGAGGAAACCAAGCGTTCCGTGTGCTCCGGGCCATGACCCGTTCCGGTCTTAATCCCCTCCCCATTGAGCTGCTCCCTCTCCCTCTCCAAGAGCTTGGACGTCTGCCAGTATCCTGTACTTCAGCCCAACTCCTGCGGCCACTTAGCCGGCGATTGCCTAGGATCAACAAGCAGACAGAGGGAGCAGTGGGCTGGTCAACCTGCAGGGCATGGGCGGGCTGAAGAACGGAAGCCCAGGCTGGGCTGTGGCCCAAGGCAGGAAGGTGCGTGGGAAAGCGTCCACCACAGTTTCTGAAGGACCTTCTGCTTGTCACCTGCTCTCAGCGTGTCTGCTTTGTCTCCCTGAGGAGAGCTAAAGTCTGTTCTGGTCTTGATCCTCAGCCAGCTTCACATTTTAAAAATTCTTCGAAATTCCTCTTTGCTCCATGTTTTGGCTTCACACAGTAATTGATTTTGAATCTGAAGTAAGCATCTGTAAACATTTATTTAACGTTTTTTGCATTGAAAATATTAAACACCTACATATTCAGGATTATCTACATTTGCTGAAGGTTTTCACTGACAAAATTTAAGTTTTCCATTGTGTTGCTTTTCTGGATGGATGCTAATGATTTACTTTTAGAAAACACACTACAAGATCTTTGGCTCCTGTTCTCTAATGTTGCATACAATTTAACTATTTTATTTGGAGATGATGATGAATACATTTGAAAAGGCCAAGTAGCATACTGGTTATGAATAACTCAGCCTACTATGGTCACAGAGTGCCAGAAAAGAATTCAGATAAAATATTAATGGATCTAAATGAAAACCCATTTCTTATTGCCGGAGGTCACTTCTATGTGCATTTGACACATTGATGCTTTCTTCTCCGGGTAATCTACTTGTCCTTGTGGGATGTGAAAACACGGTTTTAACGATATGCTCTAAATTTATTCCAGGGGCACTGGTGTGAGAATCTGCTAGAGAATTAGGTGCTGGATCGTTTATTCTTGTATTAGGTCTTCCATTATTTTCATCTCTGAGTGTCTTGCTGCTGTGTTTCTGCCACCAGGATGGAGGGTGTCCTCAACCCTTTTCCAGCCATCTGGCAGCTCTCAAGGGGAGGGTCTTCCCCTCTTTGGAGAGCTCCCCACTGGGGGTGCTAGTGGTCAGCAGCATGTGCATGATATTCCCATGTCTGTAGCAACTGCAGTACTCATCTGGAATGAGGTTTTAGGTTTTATTATTTTTACTTATTATTAATTGATTCTTCTTATCTTTTTAAATTTTGAGTTAGGGTCTTAGTAAATTGCTCAGTTGAAATTAGAACTTGAGATTTTCATGCCTCATAAATTCTATTCTTAACTGACACAAAATTGTATAAATTTATAGGGCACACTGTGGTATTTCAATATACATGGACAATGTGTAATATGTCAGGAAAAGTAGCATTTCCAACACCTCAAACATTCATTTTGTTGGGTTGGGAACATTTGTGATCCTGTCTTCTGGCTACTTAGAAATGCATAATAAATTGTTTTAAACTCTTTTCATCTACAACGCTATAGAACACTACCATGTACCTTGGTTTCCCCACTGCATTTTAGTGCCCATTGTCCAACTTCTCTCCCAGCCTCCCCAGTCCCTGGTACCTCACTGATGTCCTCTCCGTCTCCCTGAGATCAGCTCTTTCAGCTCCCAAATATGAGTGAGGACTTGTCTTTTGTTCCTGGCTTATCTCACTTGACCTAGTGTCTTCCTGGCTCATCCGTGTTGCAGTAAATGACAAGTTTTCATTCTTTTTTTTTTTAAATGGCTGTGTAATATTTTTAACAGATCACTGACTAATTTCATTGCATATATTCAGACTTAGCTAGCACTTACTCATACTACCTTGTGCTAGAGTTGCATCTGGCACTTAAAATATATCATTTTAATTAAATTATTTTATTTAATCTCATTCTATCCTATGTGGGTATACTATTCTCTGAGATTCAGAAAAGTACATTAAACTTGTCTCTGCTAATACAATAAGTAATAATCATAGTCAAAGCTCAATGTTGTTCTAAGCCTCATTACGAGCACTTTATTTTTTATTTAAATAATATTTAGACTATTTTGATTGTTACAGGAAGGTCATATTCTTGTCATAGAGAAATTTTAATGGTGTCATGTTCTGCCACGAGGGAGCCTCTATTTACTTGTTTGTTTGACTTTCAGCCTTTTCCTTGGTGGATATGTTTGTGCAAATGTGTGATTTAATCTGACTGAGTCATACTCTAAGTAAATTTTATATTCTACTTTTCATCACTTCATATTGTATTATGAGCATATGCCCATATTGTTAAAATTTCCCTGAACAAAGGTTTTCTGAGTAATCTCGTGGTTAGGTTGTGATCAGCTTTACCTTCCCCTTGAGATGTCTGCTCATGTGGTTGCCAGGGTTTTCATTTGATTTTCAAAAAAATGCGCTAAACGACCTTATACATAAATCATGGTTGAAATGGCTGGCTTTTTCTTCAAGTGTGGCTTTTAGAGCTGCGATTGCCGGATCCTGTGCTGTGTGTTTTACCGGACACATCTGAAAGAAGTGTTTACCACACAAAATACTTCTCCAAAATGGGACAGAAAGAGGGGCTGGGCATTCAGCTCAGTGGCACTGCACCTGCCTTGCAAGCACAAGGTTCAATTCCTGGTACCAGAAAAAAAAAAAACATTACCAAAATGGGACAGAAAGATCAGGGATAAGCTGGTGTTTTCTGTCCTCTTTGAGGTGACAATGTTTGCATCTGTGCTTACACGATCAAAACATACAGTCAATGTTTAAATAAAAATTACTACAGTAAAAGACATTGTCATTAAACCCTTTCAAGATATTAAAAATATTCCCCCTCACTTTGAACACTCTTATCACTCTTGGCAGTGCCTTTTATTGAAATAAGTTTTTTTAAAGAGCACATAATCACCATACTTTTTTTAATCACCCCTTTTATGTATGGGAGACATATATGTTCTAATTTTTCTCATTTCCTTTATTTTAGTAGAAGTTTCTTCTTGATTAAAGCTATATGCTGACTGGCAAAGAGTCTTAGTTTGTTGGAAGTGTGAGTTTCAGTCTTTATAGGTTTTCTTTAGAGCAACTGTAAAATGGGGAGCAACTCAAAAATGCTAGCCAAAGATTATCTTAATCTTAAAAATCCCAATCATAATGGGAACTTTAATCTTCATGATACCAACTCTCAAAGGTGCTCTTCAACATTTCTATAGAGCTATGTGTTGCCATTGTGTTTTACAGTACCCTAAGTCATGTAGGATGGCTGACAAGGGGGTGCCAAAATGAAACAATTTTAGCAAGATTTCAGATGCAGAACAGATATAATCCTTCCTGGAGTTAAGGAAAAATAATGGTGTGCTTTGGATTTGATTTTTCAAAACATAAATTTGTCTCCTTTGTAGTTGAAATCACCCTTGTGCTCCTAAGACCCCTTGTAATCCTTCTGTAGCCTCTATTTTTGGAGACCAATGCTGAGGAAATCTAGGGACCATAAAAGCTTAGGAGGACATTTCAATTTTCCCTTCAATCTTGCGTATCTTCTATTTTATCCTCTCTAAATGGAGAAGTAATTAGATTCTTGCAATATTTTTCCTTTTTGAGTTTCTATACACATTAACTTTTATTTTCCTTATTCTTTCACTAGCTAAACAATCTTTCTGTAGATTAGTTAGGAGCACACAGCAATTCTTTGAAAATGCTCTGTTTTATGTTTATTTCTACTTCTATTTCTCTGTGGGAGTCCAATGCCCCATCGCAGGCATTTTGATGTCTTCAGTTCTTTGTTGGGAGGTGGGCTCACCACTCCTTGATCTTGCCTCACATGCTTTGTTCTTCCGATTCTTGCTTTTACTTTTTTTCCTCCTGTGCCCCTTGGCAGAGCAGATTTTCAGATGTTGTACATCTGGTCCATTTTACAGACTCTAGCTTCCTATCATGCTCTACTCTTCTAGGTTTTCATTCCGACTCATAGAACTAATACTGGGTATTTACTCTCAGGCATAGTATTTCTAGTACCACTCCTTTGGGGATAATCTTCTTGATTTTACTTCTTTAATTAATGTTTAAATCCTTCAAAACTTATTCCCTAATGGTTAAGCTTCAACAATGCTTTGATACAGAAGCTATATTAAGAAAGCAAAATGTTACTTTATACTCGTGTTTCAGTGGATTCTTCCTGTTTTCACAAATTCATATATTTTTTCTCTGAATAGGCCATGTATAAAGAACTTGGAGTATTATCTTTTGTTATCTTGATGTGTATTTGTAGAAAAGAATTCTATTGTGAAATGGCAAAGGGACATTTTTTTTTTTCTCTGTGTTAGGAATTCTCTAAAGAGAGTTCTTTCTGTTTCCAATTTGGGCAAAGGTTTTCATCCTGGAGGAATTATTTCCTGAGTAAGGTTAGAGACAAAGAAGTCTTACAAATTGCAAATCATTCTCCATTGACAGAGGCTATTTTTGAAAGAGTCTTCTCAAGTGGTGTGAACTCTGTCCTCTTTCCTTTTTGAATTCTAACTAGTACATGTCATGCTTAGATTTGTTAGCAGCTTTTGTGTTATCCTTTAAAATTGGGAATGAAAAGGAAAAAACTCAGATCCTTGCAAATTTTCACACAGAAATCTGTTTGGGAAAAATGAAAGTTCCAGGACAACTTACCACGTTTATGTGCTTAAGGACCAGCTGTACAGTCACAATGCCTTGCCCTTGCTGTGCTTGGGAACCATTATTGGTGGCATAGTTTAGCTTGGGAGCTGTGAAACATGATACATTTATTTTCTGTAAGCTGGTGATGTAAACCAGGTTTTAGGAACTTTAATAACCCAAGACTGGAGTCCTTTGAATCTCCTGAGAGGTACAAGAGATACAATATCCTGTCATGTGCCGTTATGTGCAAAATTTCCCTTCAATCGGGCGTTTTGCTTCTTAGGTTCTTCTGTGGTTTGGGCTGTGCATGGGGAGGGAAACTGTGAAGTGTTCTGAGTAGGCTTCAGAAGCTCCCTCCTGGCAACTGCAGCCCAGTGGGTGAGGGCACAGGAGTGCAGATGGGAGCATCCCTGGTTATTACGGGTGTCAGACTGCAGAGCAGGGTTTCCCATCACTGAATGGAGAGAAGACCTTTTGGTGCACGCTTGGGCCATGTGGGGACTCAGATGCTTTCAGGAGAATGGCGGTCGGTGGCTGGGCAATGAAGGCTTGTAGGGACCACGGAAGCCGGCCTGAATGCAGGGCTTTTTAAAGCAACTGCTCCTCCACTGCACATCTTCTCAGGAGCCTGGGGATGTGGAATTTTGCCAGATTTCAGGGTTTTGCAAAGTCATCCAGTGGAGCTCCATACAAAGCTGACTTAAAATGAGCTTCAGAAGAGGTAGGATTGAAATATAAAGTGAATGTCTAAATTTTAAAAAATTACAGTAGGAGATACATCTCCATGAATCCCTCTCAAAATATTCCATTTACTTCAAACACATTTACCCTATTTTTCTTGCCACTTTCTGTAACAGTTCTAGAATTTTCCTCTTTTGTGATTGTGCTTCACAAAGTGTGAGCAGCAACACTGTGAATGCCGCTGGCCAGTGACATCCGGCAGAAAGGCAGGCTCGTGGAAACACGACGCTGGGTCTTCATCTACCTTATTCACCAGACCTGGCACTGCAACTTCCGTCTCTTCCTCAGAGTCAAAATGACACGGAAAGTCATGGCAATGTGTCTTCTGCTGTAATAATTTTTAAAGATTTGAACATTAATTGTGTTTTTCGATCACACCTCGTGCATGGAAACTGTCTGGAGCTGGACTAAGACATGATCTGAACTTTATTCCTGGTTTCACTGTGGCGATTCCAGATCTGCTCGGGAACGGGGTGGCACTGGCAGTCCCAAGCCTTGCACTGGATGACACACTCACCATCAAAGAGCAGACACAGGATCATAGCTGCTGAATAGCTGAGCAAAGGCCTTAACAGTCTATGTAAGAAGGCTTCAAAGTAGGCCATGCAGAGTTTGCAGGAAATGACAATGAGCTATAGTTTAATGTGAATGCAGATGAATTTTGCAAAGACATCAACACGATTTCTTCCATTCTTCTAAATAAGTGGCTTAGAGACTGAATTCCCCCATTTTACCATTTTTATAAAGTGAGCAATCTCCATTCTCCTTCATCAAACTATACAGTGGTTCTCTGTCACTTAAGTATAGCCAGCCAAATCATTCTCCTCTAGTGAGGTCTGCCCCTTGGCACCTTACTTACAGCTCATGTCCCTTGTCCCTTTCAACACCAAAGAAAAGAAAGAATGAGAAATGTAAAGTACTAAGAAGAAAAGGCAAACACCACACCACTTCCTGTAAAAGACTTAATTCCTGCTGAGTGGCCAATCCCATTATTCAGTTAGCGATGTTCCATGATGAAAGAGCAGCTTTCTTCAGAACGCTGTTGTCTCTGGGGTGCTAATTTTTCTCCTATGACCTTGTTAACCTCTTATTAGTTCTGGGAGTTATTTTGAAGGTTCTTTAGAATTTTTTTTGCATAGATAATTATACCAACTGTGAATTAAGATAGTTTTCTAATCTGTGTACCTTTTATTTCTCTTTCTTGTCTTATTGTACTAACTAGGGCTTCTGGAATGATATTTTATAGAAATGGTGGACATTGACATCTGACCTTTTCCCATCTTAAGGGGAAAGTGTCCAGTTGCTTATTATTATGTATGATGTTACTGCTGTTTTTGGAGATTATTTTAAATCCAGTCAAGACAATTCCAAACAATTTTTAATGCGCTGAGAGTCTTTATCGGAACTGGATGTTGAATTTTGTCAAATGCTTTTTTCTGCATCAATTGGTATGATTGCATGATTTTTCTTCTTTTGCTCGTTCAGTTAGTGTATTTAAAAAATTCAGTTTTCATCTTGAAACATGCTTGAACCTGGAATATTTCCCATTTAGTTGTGATATGCAATTCCTTTTACACCTTGATGGATTTTATTTGGTAATATTTCATTGAGACTTTTAAATCTGTGTTCCTAAGACAAACTGGTCTGTAGGTGTCCTTTCTTGTAATGTGTGTGCCCGATTTTGATATTAGGGCAGTGCTGGCTTTCTAGAATGAGTTAGGAAGGGTTCCCTGTACTTCAGTCTTCTTAAGGAATTATAGAGAACTGATATTATTTCTTCCTTAAATGTTTGGTAGAATTCATGTGGACCAGATAGCTTCTCTTTTGGAAGTTTATTAGTTCTTGATGTAATTTCTTTAAATGACAGAGGCTTACTCAAATTATTTCCCTTTGTGTACATTTTGATAATTTGTGTTTTTAAGGAATTGGTTCATTTCATCCAACTTATCAAATTTGTGGCCGTGGTATTCTTTTATTAAATTTTTCATGTTATGAAAGCAATAGTAATGACCATTCTTTCATTTTTGACATTGTTAATTTGTCCATTCTCTCTCTCCTCCCTCTCTCTCTCTCCCTCTCTCCTCTCTCTCTCTCATTGTTTAGTATGATGAGAGGGTTACCAAGTTTATTGATCTTTTCAAACAGCCAACTTTTGGTTTCGTTCATTTTCTCTATGCCATTGATGAGAAAAATGCAAGTGAAAAGCCACCTCTGTGTACATTACAGTTGCACGGAAGTTATGATTTTGCCATCTGCAAGTGCCATGGAGATGTCAGGATTCATCTGACACTGCTGCTGCTCAAGGTTTCCCCACAGGCTGCTTGAGCTGGCCTCTGTCTCTGCTTCCTCAGCCTAGGCTCCAAGTGACCATCAAACTCTGACATCTCCAGGCCTCTGCTTTGTTTTCTTCCTTTCCTTCAGTTTTGTGTTTTGTTTTTGTATTGTGTTTGCCTGGATATTAATTTGTGCTCCAGTGGAGACAGCAATGGTTGGAAATTTGGTTTTATTACCTGTGGTTTGTTGATGTCCATGGATGGATAAGAATGATCTATTCTCTATTGGGGGAGAGGCAACAGAGGGTTTATTCTTTTAGTCTTGTTTTGTTTCTCTATTTTAAGCTCTAATCAATTAGTAATTTCTGGGAAGGAGAAGAGCTCTTTATAACAACTGCAGAATTGGGTGTCTGTATTTACTCTTGGCCCAGGCTGTTGTTTAAATCTGAAGCTGTAAATTCTCTGTGTAACACATATCTGTGTGAAACTGAGAAGGACTTTGGCTTCTGATTGCATGTGTGATTTTACCTTGTCTCTGGGGTGTACTGATAATTTAGATTGTTTTGACACTTAAATTGAAGGAGTTCTAGTTATTTAGAGCAATAAATACAGACTTATGTAAATTGAATTTTTTTTACAATTCTCCCAAAGTAATGAAATTGAACTTTGAATAAATTCATAAAGAGAATATTCATCTAGATTTCCTAAAATTATACAGGCTTTGTGGTCAAGGTTTATAACTGAATCTGAAAAGAAGGCCTGCATTAAATTAAAATTTTAGCTCTTTGGTCATTTTTGGTGGGTCTACTCTCTTGGCTTACTGACTAATGTCTTCATTAACAAGATGAAAGATGATTCTTTACCTTGTGTAAAATTTGCCTTGGTAACAGAGAACGTGTGCTTACTGGAACAATTTTCTGTGCTTTATGTTTGCGCTTATGTGTTGATTTTGTTATGTGCTTGATTGCTTAAAAAATCCAAAACCCCAAAATTTTCTCAGATATTAAACAGCTAAGGTTCTTTAAAAGAATATTACTTTTTATATCGATTTCAAGCTATTTTGCTGTAACCTTGATTAAATAGCTCATAATGTGCTTAATTCTTGGGTAGCTACCGTCTGAACAAAACCAAGGGTCCAAAATCTCCTCTGATGACTCATTTGACTTTGCCTTATGAAAACTGAATGCTATATTTAGAAAAAATAAAACAAAATGTCAGAATATCTTTTCCACCTAAAACTATCTCTGAGAATTCTCAAAGGCCCCAGAGCTATCATGAAGATTTATTATCTACTGTGTGAAAAGACAAGCACTAAGAATAATTAAGTTTGTTTAGTGCACTATATATATTTCTTAAATTAGCTCATTGATATCAAAAGAGCTATATGAGAAGACTCGTCAAATTAAAAAAGATGCTTCGCCCTCTCTTGAGTTTGTTGAGGTACAATGTTACGAATATAAATATTTCAGAAAATATATGCCTGATGAGAAGAGCCTGGGAGTTTGTCTTACTCTCCAGGGAAGCATTGATCAAACCTGCATGAAATAATTATGTACTGTACTCCATAGTGAAATTTATACTCCTGCATCCTGATATTATTAATGACAGTAATAAATTAACCACCGCCATTAAGTCTTTGTCATCTACATATCATTTTTATTTCACTCTGATGATTCTCTGAAGGCTGTATAACAAGATACAGGCCAGAAGTTTAGCCTTTAGTCTTCGATTGCATGGAAGGTGCCAAATCAGTTACTTTGAGCCACTAATGTTCTCGAGTGAGGACTGCTGGGTACAGGCTTCAGTGCCGACACCATCTGGTGTGGTCGAACTGTCCCCTGGGCCGAGGCAGGACCTCCAGGACTCTTCTTAGTCTGGAAGTGGTTGGCTTCCTGAGCAAGGCTGGTGACCCAGCATCCACCAGAACAAGAGCTTGAATGAACCAGTGAAGAAGTGTCACTGTGACCCACGCTTTGGCTTTGTATTTAGTCAGTGTTTTGTCAATATTTTACTTTTCATGTATATGTTAGGAAGCCCTTTCTTTTTCTTTCTGAATCATCTTGAACACTTAGTAAAGTAAGCTTCTGCTTTTGTAAAAAGACATGAAACATTACTTGATGCCGTCTGATTTTTACTGGTTCTCAGGAACTCACCAACTCTTACTGGATCTCTTTATTTTTTTCTAATGGTAATATAGTTACACAGGTTGAACGCAAATCTGCCCACTTTTAAACCAGGATACAGTTGAATTCTTCAATAAGGCCATACCAAAAAATTATCATACTTGCAAAGAATTTTTATTAATCTGCAATGAGAAGCTGTTCCTAAGAAAAAGGGTAAACTCGGAGGCTAATCTAGCTTGGGGTCCTAGCTAGCCTTACAGAGAGGTAAGAAAGGTCATCTCTAGTTGGACAAGAGCCTTCACGAGGATGTGCGATCATGAGATGGGAGCGATTCATTCTGATTCATTGGTAGTACAAGTGAAATCTGGTGGAGTTTTCAGACTTGGCCTCCTCACCACTGGCTAGCAAATGACAGAAGCTTTAGAAATAAAATTCAGTCTCCTTAGGAAAACTTCCAAACAGAAGTTAATGGCCCTCTTAGCAGCTCAGTCCTGCCTGGTTCTCAATTTACAAAGCAAATATGCGGTTAATTAGCACCCTTGTAGCACCCATGGAAATAAGCAGGCGAAAGTTAATGAGACAAACAGGTTTGCATCAAGTGATCAAGTGCAGTGTAAGGAGATGGTATTCATGATCTCCGAGATAAGCTCCTCGGAAAAAACCTGAAGGACTGAAATGGGAGAAGGATTACAGGCTGTCCTTTGCATGGAATGCTGGGGACAGGCTAACAAATCCTCCAGTGGTGTCTAATCCTGCAGGGGTCTGCTTTCTCATTGTCTTTGACTAGGCTTATATTACAACTCTGGAAATCTTAAAGTGTTTGTGGAAATAAAAACATCTCTTATGTATACAGATGCAAATGAACTTTGTTCAGCAAAGATGCACTTGATTTCTCTCCTACAGAAAAAGTGACTTAGGCGCCTCACAAAGACTTTGTTTGAGGCTCAGTGTTTCGTCTATACACAAATTCACTTCAGCATATGATGGTCCACGCACGCCTGTTCCTCAGATTCTTCTTTGAACAAGTGAAATGTGTTCATTTTGTATTTATATAGCTGTCAGCTTTTGTAAATTTGAAAATGATCCTTTTGAAAAATTATCTAAAAGTAAACCAAGGCCTATTGGTAAAGGGCTGGGTTATCCAGGGATTCAGAGGTTAGGCCAGAAAACCCAGTGTTCAAACCACAGACTCAGTCAGGTTCATGCTTAGCCAACACCAAGCTGCTCACTATACCTGCCTGCTGCCCCATCCTTACTCAGGGCACTTTCCCACAGCTCTGCTTCCGGGTCATGCAGAATGGGGGTGGTGACCCACAGATTATGGAATTAATCTAGCTCACCAATCCCACTTATCATCAACAAAATAAAGAGAAATAAAACCAAACCTGAACAGACATTGTAGGAAGACCATGCTATACAATAAAATTTAAAAGATTATATAGATGATATGCTGGCTAGGAAACACCACGTGGGACTTCTTTATTTATGTGCAAAACCAAGGTTTGTTAAGTGAGAGGCCTGGTCTGCAACAGCAGAACCAATACTGAGTGATGGCTGGGGATGGGGGAAGAGGGACATTCAGGTGTGCAGGAGTCAGGCAGATGGGGTGGAGTGAGGAGCATATATGGAAAGGGCAAGTGATCTACTGAGGTTGGGTTTTCTTTATTTTACTGATGAAGCATGGCATTGGTCAGATGGGTTCATCCCACAGTTTGTGGGTCACTGTCCCAACCCCACAGGAGGAAGTGAAGGATGGTGACCCAGGCCTGGATTCAGTCGCAGGAGTACAGACCCCTCATACTTCATTCCGCTGTTGTCGAGGTTGGCAGACCAGGGACACAGTCTCATCTGTTCTCGTGAGAATTTTCTCACTCCACCTCTCTCCTAAGCCCAAATAAATATTCAGCCTCACCCCAAATATATTCTGTAAATCGCAGGTGTTATGGTTTAGGTCTAGATGCCCCCCAAAGCCTCATTTGGTCATAAGTGGGTGAATCTCGAGTGTGTGATGCTGGAATTAAGGGCGTTTACTAAGCCACTACACGTGGGTGATTGGTCTGCCACTGCCCTAATCCCAGTAGTCTAGATGGGATACAATGAGCAGAAAGATGCTGTTAAGGTCTCTTTTTGCTTTTGCTGCTTCTGCTGCCATGAACTGCTGTCCCTCTGCCACCCTGCTTGGAGCCAGCTGATTATGGACTGAAGCCTCTACAAGCTGTGAGCCAAATTAACCTTTCCCCCTTTAACTTTGGGTGTCAGGTATTTTGTCTCAGCAACGAGAAAAAAGTAACTAAGACACAAGGAAAGAAAGTTCCTAACTTAGCCCAAAACGTTAAAGCTTCCCAAACTCTGATGTGCGCCTGTGGGTATTGATTGCAATTTGGAGTAATTTGAATCTTTTTCCTCCTTCTTTGTTTCCAGGGGAGACTGCCAACCAATATATTCTACATCCTAAGCTTTCCTAGATTGGTTTCTCTGTTCACATTGAAGGTGGAGGAAATTAGACTTTGCAGGATCATCTACAGTGTAGTCCCAGGTATTTAATGCACAATTAGCCCAGGACTCAATTAGAATGCAAGTGAAACTGAACCTATAGTTAATTAAAGCAAGTGGACAGTGACACTAAGAGCTAGTGGGTTAGGGACCTCAGGACATTTAAGTCAGAAAACTCGGTTCATTAAGAGTTGCTCATATTCATTTTCAAGTTTATTCATTGAACAAGAGTTTGTGCAGAGCAATAAACAGCTACCTTCATAGATATTTTAGGATCCTGGTGTAAAGTTGAGCAGTGTGGCTAAAAGGTGTCCTCCAACTTCATGTGGAGGGGATCCTTTTCCATCTTTTATTTCTACAGGGAGCCACTGAGAGTAAACTGGAAATGCAAAAGGCAAAGCAAGCTCATTATTTCTGAGTAACTAATGGGAAAAGACGCAGAACAAAAAATCTATAATAGACATTATCATGGCTGCCTACAAATGACATTTTTGAAAATTGGGAAAAGTAAGAGACAGATTGAAGGTTGCATACCTCACCAACTGCCAGCGATGTGCTAGGTCTTTGTGCTAAGACAGTGTCTTTGATTTGCAAGAGTTTATACAGAGTTCTCATCAAGGGCAATAACCTGACCAGAAATGACCAGAGGATCATCTGTGAACATCTTCCAGTCCTGAGGTTCTTTTGAGGATTAAGGGATGTGTGTGTGTGTGTGTGTGTGTGTGTGTGTGTGTGTGTTATGAAACCTATGAGTCTTTTCCATTAAACACCCCCCACACACACCAAGGTAGCAGATTTCTCCAGATATACCCACACCTCACTGGTTAAAAACCTCAATGCCATGGCCTCAGTGTACATGTTTGGACACAGAAGTGCTGTGAGCAAGGAGTTAGCTGTTTCTGGGAATGCACGCTGGTGTCCCCCGACCCTGTGTGCCCTCACTCTGCACACCTGGGAAGTTCTGGACAGGTCAGGGTTAGGAATTAGGCATGTCGCCTCTGTCTGGCTGTTTTTAATCAATCCCCAGACAAAGTATTTAAAGATAACATTGCATTTCTGCCCCTCCATGACAGTTATGCAATGACTTGTTGAGAACTACTCCAGCATTTGTATGTGAGGACACAGCCAATCAATACAGCATGAGGTCGGGACTTGCCCTGCTTATTCTCCTAAAGAGCCTGCAGCTAATCTGCTCCAACCCGAGGGAAAGCAGCTCTCTCCATCTGATTGCCAATCTGGGGGTTAATTTGGCAATTGGGTATGTGATCACTAGTTTTGGAAAAGGTCCAACTATCTGCAGTTATACCAAAAATGAACTAGCATGAGTTGTGCAGCTTCTAATGATGAAAGTGGCAAAGTGACCTGTCTCTCCACAATCATCAAGTAAATCACATCACTTCTGTCACTGGGCCTCGGCCATAGACTCCGAGTCTCCACAAATGAAATCTGATTCGCCTTTCTTCTGGGTAATTGAGGGGAGTGAACTTCCAGCCCTGTTGTAGTTAAGTAGGGTGCACAATTAATTCTGGTCGATGATTTCAAGTAGGAAGGAGGTGGGCCACTTCCAGGGAAATGCATTTAAAATCCAGTTCATAGAAAAGAAAAGGGATTAGGCTGAGTTTTAAGCTTACAAAGGTGTGAATGAGCTAGGTTTTATGAAATCAACAAGAATGGTAGTACCTCTGGGTTTCACAAGAGTAAGGAGGAAGGACAGCATTCACCTGAAAAGGTGAAAGAATGGAGAGCAGAGAAAGAGAGAGAGCATCGACTCCCATGCCTCTGGTTTCACGCTGCCTTCCACCCTTGCTGGTCTTCACTGGAGTGAAACAGCCCAGCCACCCTGCCCCACAGGAAGTGAACACCCTGAACGTGCTGTGCTTCTGTCCTTAGCTCTCGAGCAGGTGTTCCACGTGGTCAAATCCAATGAAAGGTCAGGGGACAAGAGAGTGCACTTGTGTCTGGAGAGGGCTGGAGAAAGAGGCTAGAGCTGAGGCCCTCTGGAGGGGTCAAAGTGATGTCCAACATGGACATCCGTCCCGGAGCAGCTGAGACAGATGCCAGTGATGCACTGGAGGAGGCGAGGGTCAGAGCAGCCTGGGAGGCCAAGTCAGGATGCCTGTCTGGAAGCTTTTCCAGGTCCACAAATAACTGCACGAGTAAGCAATGTGCATGAAACGGGTGAGATTGTGCTGTTTGTGGTTGACTACAAGAGGACTTGTCTGGACCGTTACTTTGTGCGCAAGGAGGGTGGATGTGCCTTTTGTTTGTGTTCGGAGAACAATTCCCCTAGCAGCTACGTGGGAGAATGAAACACATCCCTTTCTTTCCCTGTGCAGTTGCTAAGTTTCATTAGCCTATGGGGGACTTTGTTATTCCCCCCTCACCCCCTGCCTCCAGTGAGTCCTGCACCCGCCATCCCTGTTCATTCCTTTGGAATCTTTTAGTGTCAGGAGACTGAATGCCTTCAATGTGCACATGACATATGTGATCAATAATTCAAATTTTGTCTAATACCAGCCACAGCTCTGTGCCATGGTCAGTTTTTCAGAGTTATTGATCACGCTTTTATCCACTTAACCTCTATCCTTTCTTGGAAGCTGTCCTCAGTGTTTAATGTCTCCATTCCCACCACGTTGTCCAGTGTTGACGTCATATTCTACAAGGCCAGCTCCTGCCTTATTGATGAGAGAGCCGAGCCACAACCTGCTAATGTGAGTTCTCTTTCACCTTTCCCTTCTTTCTACATTCCTATTCCAGTCTTCAGAGCAAAAGTCTGTATTTGGCAGGCTTGTTCCTGCATTTGTTGTTGCACAATCTTTTGAATTCAGAGAGTAGAGAGAAAAAAGCCCGAGATATATGAGGAAAGAAAACTATTAGTGCCACGGCTTCAGATTTCTTTTGTAATGGAGAGCTGGAGAGCAGGGATTGGGAGAGGGACACCCCAGAGGGGCAGCCTGGATGCAGAGAAGCGTTTTCAGTCTGGGAGGCTCTTGAGCGAGAGGTTTGTGGGAGAGTAGAAGGGGGTGGAGATGCTTCTGTGTATTATCAATGCAATCTTCCTTAATGTTGAGCATCAGACAGAATTGTAATCACTTTTAGAATTACTTTAAACCACTGGATTATGGTTTTGTCAATTTAAACCTATGCTGAGATGTTACCACTTGAGAATCTTGGACTTACTTGTATTAAAGCTTTAGTTTAAATGCTAAAATGCCTCTCTTTTCAAAATTAAGTATTCCAATGATTTATCACCTACTCAACAGAAGAATAAAAAGCCAGAAAATGGTGATTGCTTCGATTTTCCTCCGTCACTCTTAAAACTCATCTGCAACCACCATGTCCCAATTTCTTTGCTCCTCTGGACAGGGAAGAGGGCATCAACCTCCTATCCATAGCCCAACCTCCACTTCTGTGCTGGGTTCAGCCCACATCCTCAGGGACTTCATGAAAATGGTCATCTCCTTCCTGACCTGAATCCACGGTCTCACACTGAACAGTTCAGCTCAGCCTAGTTTTACAATCTGTATTGCTGTGACAATTGCATTCCTTATGGGGAGTTGCTGCAGGTACATGACGCGTGGCCCTTCCCCTCATGTGCCTCTCTGCTTCTCCCATCTCTTGGTCCTCTTTCCTTTTACAAAAGATCCACCTCTCTGCTTCCTATTATCCATCTTTCATTTTGCTCTTGAATTTACTGATACTTTAGGTTACTCATATAAGAAAAAATCATGTCATGTTTGAGCTTGTGTGTGATTTATTTCACTTAACATCATGGTTTCAAGGTGCAAAAAATACAGTTCTCTACCATCTCATTTCTTTCTTCTCTTTTTGGCCAAATTTCTTGTTTGTTTTTCTTGTTCCTCACCTTGTACCCTTACACTTGCCCTTCAGGCTGATCTCTGTCCCTCTTATTCTCCTAAAGTAGTCTCTTTCAGGTCCTCAGTGTTATCCACATGACAGTGTCCAGGGCCTGCCCTTCCATCTTTCATCATCCAGCAGCATTTGGTACCTTAGAGATCCTCCCTCTTGAAATCATCTCCGTTAGCTGTTGTGACACATACTTCTGGTTTTCTTTCTCTTTGGCCATGAACTTGGTCTCCAGCATAGATTTCTGTTCCCTCTTCTCCTTTCAAAATAATGCTTGTCAGAGGTTTAAACTGAGTCCTAAATCTACAGCTTTACCTTGGGTCCTGTCATACCCAACAACTCCATCTACATTCATATATTCATGACACCCAACTCTGTTTCTAACAAAGTTTCTCCCTTGATCTTCATGCTGCTATATCCACTCATTTATTATTAGATTGTACAATTACTTATCTCCTCCCTCATTGCATACACTTGTCCAAATCAGGACTCGTTATATTATGCCCAGCTGTGCCTGACCTCATGCCACATCATCATCTCATGCTGGCATCCTATCCAGTAGTTTTCACCTACTCTGTTGTCTGGAGCCACAATTTGTAATTCCCATTCACTTCTTTGTCTTTCTCCTTTAATCAAAAGATTGTCATTTCCATCAGTGTGACCTCATGACTGCCCCTGGGCTTCATCTGTCTCCCTCCATCTGCACTGCACTGTCCAAGGTCAGAGGGCTATAGATATCTCTTGCTGAGGTTAATGCAGTAACTTCTGGGCTGGTCTTGTTACAGTCTTTGCCACCCATTCGTTCCCTGCACTGTGCCTGCAGTGAGTTTCCACAAGCACAAGTGACATCATGCCAACATTTGCTGACATTTTAAACCTTCTAAGATGAAGTTTCAACCTTTCAGTGTTCTGGCCTCATCTCTCAAACAGAAATCTACATTCTGAGCTTGGTTCTGGTAGATCTGTCCTTGGTCCAGTGCAGGTACAGATCACCAAGACTCTGGCTCTTCATCATGGCATCCTATAAATATTCCACAGACCCGAGGACTGAGTCAAAATACAGTGTGTGAAGAGGGGACACTTTCTGGGCCTTGGGACTGGGGAAAGTGAACAATTGGCACTGTGTTTTGCCAGTAACCCAGTGCAATCACAATTTCCGGGGACTAGGATGTGGATGTCAGGGGGCGCTGCTGTTCTGCTTATCAGAGCTGTGAACCAAACAGACAAAACTCGCTTCCCCCATAGCCTGATACCGTGTAAGACTTGACACCTCTGTATATGCTTTGAAAATTTTCATTTTTATTAGTATATCTTTGTAGTATAAAATGGCAATGGTTACTTTCAGCATGGGAAATTAGTACCTGTATAAAACACATCTTAACTCTTTTTATGTCTTCTTCCTCTCTCCTCTCTTCCTTTCTCCTCGATCTCCCGGTCCCCTTCCGTTTACAAAAGCCCCTTGCTATACATTCAAGCTTAGTGAATGGTGTTGATTAAGAAGGTATTTCCCACACCCACTGCCAACTTTTAATGAGCACACTGTCCTGTTTTTGTGCATGGATGCTCCTGATTTGGAGTGTGCTTTCACACTGCTGAAAGAAATACCTGAGCTTTGTTCAGTATTTTTCCATTCCCATCTATTTCCTACAGAAATTAACAGGCATGTCTATTAAATTTAATAATTTTCCTTCCATATTTAAGAAGTGCCTATGATCTCTCAGCCCAGTATCTGAACCTGAGAAGCAGCAGGTTTGCAAAAGATTTCAATTCCAGAGGTGTAACTAACACAAAGAAAGAACATGGTAACCATACCTTACAGCCTAGGAAGTGTCCAAGGGGCCCAGACTTCACAAGTTCAAAGACAGGGGAGAGAAGTGTATCCTGAGCCAGCCTTGGGCACAGAGGAAAGGACTGGTGGCCCTGGCTGGGGGTGACAGGCAGCTTGGGGTGGAGTACTGTTCTAACACATTTGCCAAAGATTCACACATAAATAGTCCAGAAGAGTAAGTGATACAAACGTAGAGGTGCTTGGCTGTAAACTGTGTTATTTTAAAAATGTTTTCTTTTGAAATTATGTTCTATTTAGGAAAATACAAAAATGAAATTATATCCTGAATGGGAAGAGGTGCCAGCAATTTAATAGATTTTCAAATCCGCTCCAGAGAGAACATTTCCTCCCCCCTTCCCTCATCTCATGCCTCCAGAAATACCCACTCAGAAACATCTTTCTATAGCTGCCCCAGAGGACATGAACCCCATCTGGGTGTGAGATCTGAGATACACTGGAAGCCAGAGCCAAGTCCCCATCGTGGGCAATTTGGTGCATTGCTTAGGTACCATGAAATATTCCTAGTTATGTGATTTTGTGTTGTGAAATCCACACTCCTTTATATTTCCGTGACTTACTGATAATGACACTAATTATGCAGGTGGCAGAAAGGCGTAAAATGACAGTTATGATGATTTTGTCAACAGTGGGGCGTTTGATTGTAAACTGTTTCCATCAAGAAATCCTCCAAGTTAATTTATTTTGTTCCTTACTGCCAGCAGAAAAGAATAGCGCTGCTCAGCTGAGACTGAAACTTAGGAAACTCTTGACTTTATTAACATTGGGAGGGGAAGCCCAGGAGAGAGAGAGGAGGAAAAGGAGTTGCCTCGGGCACTAATTAACAGTGAAGACAAGACAGTGGGTCTAGCCAATCTGGATCTTGTCACAAGTACAAGGTCTTGGGATTTTCCGGTTGAACCAAATGAAAAGGAAAGAGCTCTGGCATTTTCGCTCACTGCCTTACCTCCGGATATTCTTGTATCTTCACACTCAGGTTGGTGCTTCTCATAGGTTCCTGGGCGGATCCTGTGGTTGCTAAGGATTCGGCTTGGTTACTTCTCACCCTTGAAGCTGACGCCACCTTGTGTGTCCCTGGCCCTCTCCTTGGCCGAGGTCTCCTCAAGCTCGGGTCAAACATTGACATGTGTCACACTTTGCTGTCCTTCCTCTCCCACCATTCTGGCCTGCCAGAAAGCAAAGATCCTCAGCTTCTCTTCTGAACAACACTGAATTAGATGTGGCTAAGCCCCACCTACCTGAGGAAACTCCTTTTCTGGAGAGCTCATAGCTCCTTGGTTCCTCTGTGGCCCACAGTAACAGCAGGAAGAATTTCAGTAAAATGAAGCTCGGTGAAGGAAAGGGGAGGAGGGACACAAGTATTTTTGTTGTTGTTCTTAAGAAAACAACACTAGCATTCTTTTTCATAGGTTTTTCCTAAATTATAAAAATGAGAAAAAGTGGGAAGTTAGGAACAAATTCAAAGGTGCCTTGCTCTTCTGAAATATTTACTCCAAAATACCTTGGTGTTTCTTCCGTATTTCCATGTGCTTGGGGAAGCAGGCAAAGGTGACATTGGGGAGGCTGAAATTAATGTGCTGAAATATTTCAGGGAGTCTGACTGTTCTGCTCCAGGCTCTCCAATATGTTTTGCACGATGCCTCAGGAGCAGGGATTCACACATATTTATTTCTATGGCTTAAAACTTCCAGGCAGCTCAGTCTCAGCAGGTGAGGAAAGCAGGTGAGAGCTCTCCTGTGGTCTAATCTTTGGAAATATGTGTTAGCAAAATATTGGGAGAGTAACAGGAAATCTTTTATGGGAAATCTTGTTTGTGCTGCCATATGTTGTCTGTCAGGGGAGAAAGCACCATGAAGGATGCCATTCATGCTGCCCCGAAATCCTGCCTTAAAGATGGGGAGCTTGTGAATTAGCAGAGCTCCTAGAGCCCAGAGCCTGCAGTGGTTCATCTGCTCTCCTCTCTGCTTTCCAGGCAGGAGTTGCTCAGCCTGCTGTAGAGACTTGCGGACTGAGGAATTCACTGAGCTTCATAAAACAGGTCAGAATACTTGAGAACCAGCTCTCCTGCCTGTAGGTTCTGTTCATCCCAGAGTGCTGTTTACCAGTATACATGAGACAAAACCACTCACTGGTTTTCTTTGTAAAATGTTAGGCACTGGTTTCAATGGGGCACTTCCATCTCTTGGGGTAGGAAACCCACAGGAGCAAGAGATGCATGGAGCAGATCCCACTGGGCAACTCTGGTTCCAGAGGAAGTCTCCAGCTCTGCCCAGACAAATGAGAGGGGTGAGGCTGGCGATCTTGACCTTTGAGATTCCCTTCTGATGTTAAGGTTCTAAGTTTGAATTTAACTGATTTTAAAGTTCTGGGCTTTGTGAAGAAGGGTGTGATTATTTTGTGGCCACCCTCTGGGACTTCTGGTTAGCACTGATGTACGGCATTTCAGTGGCATAAATGATGCAATGATCCTACCCAAGTGACAGAGGCTGCTTGCTGAAGAATGGCACCCGAGGAGAAATTCTCCTGTTCAGGACTTCATGAGTGGTTGCCTAGGGGCTAAGCTCTGTTTATACCAAGTCCCACCTGGGACTGATGGTATTGTTAATAAATGACTTTGATTTCCTCTGCTGCCACCAGGATATATCAAAAGAACTAATTACTCAGATTTTTGTTTAATGGTGCTTATCTAAATAACTTAGGAGCTTGTGAGTGAAAACAATAAAAATGCAAATGATTTTGGTGTGGTGCAGGGTAATAAGGATATTTTCATAATCACAAGTGAAGGGGTTGCAAAGCCAGCAGCAGCCCCACTCCTGGGTGGCAGATTGAAGGCTCTGGGGACCCGTGCCAATGGAGGATGTCTCTCCATGTCCCTGGCTTCTGCCCTCCTCATCCTCCTGCTCTACGATGCTTGGTCCCTCCAACAGCTGCTCCTGTGTCTCAGACGGCAGCGGGGTGACAAATTCTACTGGACATCAAGTGCGGGAAAAGCTTTCACCATTTAGTGGTTGTTGATTTGCAGTGTAAATTTGTCTTTAGTTTCCACTAATGTGTTGATTTGGAAGTTCTCAGGGAAGTGCATTAGGCAAGTGATGTCCATGGTGCCTTCATCATTTCATTAAAAATGAGGCACAGAATAGTGCTGGGGTCCAGAAGAAGCGGAATTAGGACCAGAAGACCCAGACTGTAAACCTGGCTTTCCCACTTACTGGTGGTGTCTTTGGGGAAAATTGTATAATCTTTTGGGGCCTCCCCTTTCTCAGCAACATTTCTATTTGCCTGTAATCAGAACTAGAAGAAAAAGATGATTGGTGAAATAAAAAGGGAAATTGAAAGACTCGAAGGCCCTCCTGACAAATCCTGGTTTCTATTCGAGTATGAAAGACTCTGGGGTAAGTTTGACCTAATATTTCCCAAACTTATTACATTCCTTTGGTTGAATCCTATCACTAGGGAACATCCCTAGGGAACATGTGGCTAGAGGACCTCTGTGATCCCTCCCAACTCTAGGAATAAGTAGATCAACAGGGTGCGATTTCTGCAAACGTTGAGAAAAGCTAGTGAGAAGTGAATTACATCAAAGGTCGAAGTTGAGCTGTTTTGAGGGCAAGTTAAACTGTCTCAAATTCTAGAAGGACTAATTTACTTGCTTATCTCACTGAATCTAAAATGTCACTGATTTAAAAATGCACTGTTATTTCATGACCTCATGAGAAAAATAAACGCTGCTAGTTAAACTCTGACATGGTTTGGATTATAAAACTCATCCAGATTTAGCGACAATCCTCAACTCCCTGAGTTCATGTTCCACTCCTGTACTCCCAGTTTGGGATGCTTTTGCCATCAGTCCTGGAGAGAAAGAACATGAGAAAGGCATTAGGAAGAGATTTCAAGCATCAAAAGGCCTTTGTGCTTGAATCTCTTAATAAATACAAACTTTTGGGAATGACTTTTACCATAACTCTAAGGGATTGCTTGGTATCCTACCTGCCTATTATGGATTAAGCAACTAAAATATAACAAGGTTGTGCATTGTCAAGGATGTCGGTGAATTCCAGCTGCTCTGCAGAACATTTTTCATTAATCATTAGTACTGATTCAACTTTCAAGTACATGGATCTGGAATGCTATCTGGATTTCCTTCTGCCCAACAAACAGCATCTCTCACATTTCAGGTGGCTCTTTCCTGGGCACCAGGGACCCATCCAACCCTCAGAGCCAGAGGGTGACAGAGGGATTTGTTCTATGATCCAGTTCACAACAGGAAAAGCACCAAAGGGCAGTGAACTGGATTTAAAGCTGCAGGGACGAGGAACCAGGTGCTGTTCCAGTGAAAAGAGATTATCAGGGTCTCCCTAGGACACAAGAGCTTGGTGAGGACATCACCACATTACCACCAAGGAAGCCACTAACGGCTGCCACCTTTGTCTCTTGTTTCCAATTAGCTTTGTCTAGAAATAGGCAGGCAATGGAAAAAATCTACATTTATTTTTTAACTGAGTTAAAATAGCCAGGAAAATGTGATGATATTGGATTGACTCTTTCCAGCAGTTTGAAGTTGGAATTAGTAGCAGAGCTTATCTCAACAGACTGAGGAAAAAGAAAAGGGAAGAAAGAAATTGAACCCGGGTTTTGGCATAGAGTACTCAGGCCAGGGCCAGCTGGTGGGACGAATGAGTCACCTGGACATTGGTCTGTACTGAAGTGGTCTTCCGTGAGCCTCCTGTCTGCCCACCTTGGGCTTATTAGTGGCTACTCTGAGGCAGGACATTCGACTCCAGGTGTCAAGGCAGAGCTGGCACCACGAAGACACCACCATGTGACGCCCGCTGCTTCCCATCGCCAGCTGAGCCTGGATTGTTCATCAGCCAGCACACAGGTACCCATGACTGCCGGAGGAAACAGAAATGGAGGGGTGAGTTTAGGTACAATAGTCCCTGCTGATTAGCTAGTGACAGGAGCTGCACCCAAAGTGGACCAAACAGAGGTGTTCTTGTCAGAATCCTGTTGGACTGCCTTGCAGACCCACAGTGAAGGGTGACCTTTGGCTTCAGAATGGGAACCTAGGGGACCCTCTTCCTCTGGGCCCCTCTCTCCCTGTCTGCTGCCTTCAGTTCTCTGGTAGATTCATCAGGACATAGGCAGCCACCAGGCCCTGAGTTTTTTCACTCATAGCAGGGCATGCAGAGGAAGCAGCACCAACCAGAGTCTTATTCTTGGACTTGCAGGCTCTGATGCCTGAAAAGTAGGGGTTTCCTGGAATCAGCCAGTTCTGAGAAAGAGAGAGGAGAGAGAGAGAGAGAGAGAGAGAGAGAGAGAGAGAGAGAGAGAGAGAGAGAGAGAGAGAGAGAGGAAGAGGAGGAGGAGAAGAAAGAGAAGGGGAAGGAGGAGGAGGCGAGAGGGAAATGGGGGAGACAAGAGAAGAGAAAGGAGAAAAAAGAGGAAAGAGGAGAGAGAATTATGAAACAATTTCCGTTCTTTTAACCACAGTGTGAAGGGAGCCAGAGTAGCCAGGTGGAGAGAAAGTCTGGCTGAAAACTGCCTGTCCGGCCGCACACCCACCCCCGTCAGTGTGACCCTGGGGATACGGCCCCCGTGTACGGCGCCGACACACAGGGCGACACAGGTGAAGGTGGCGTTCAGGGTCAGCACGGGGACGACAGGTGCCACCTGGGACACAGGTCTGAGAGGTCTGGAGGGCTGGTGGGCGGGCGAGGGGCGCAGACTGCTGAGGAAGAAAGTGACTCGTGCAATAGGAGGCTAGGGAGCCTCTGTGCTCAGAGCCTCGGGGGCCGCTGGCCATCTGGAAGGAGCTGGAAAAGAAAGGCCACACCAGGCTCCGCTTGCTCCTGCCTAGGGGCCTGGGCTTCCTTTTCTCCTCCAGTATCGCGTCACCTCTGGAGGCGGGGCCTGCGCTTGGGCCCCTCCGCTGTCACTGACATTTGCCAAGCACTGTCCTTAATTACGACCTGCGACATCGCTGCCACTCTGGTTTTCCATTTCCAGATGAGGTGACTGAGATGGAGATAAGTAATGAGCTGATAAGCAGGAGAGCCAAGTGGGGCAGACTCCAGAGCCCCCGCAGCGCCTGCCTCTGACTTTCTGTGTGGCTCAACAATCCTTGCTCGCGTGCAGACAAGAGGCTGATCCTGCAGAAGGCTGGATTGTGCACCCCAGAAAACGACGGCCAGGGCTGCTGCCCACGGGATGTGGGTTGCATTCTCTAACAGGCCACAGGGGTAACAGCATCCCCTGCTTAACCTTTATTTGCCTATTTGAACGACCAGGATAAAGACTCAAAAAGTGAGACAGGATGTGAAATGTGGGATGTGTGAAATCAACCGAGGTCTCAGAACGTATGACTGGGGAGAGCTCAACTGCGTGCCAAGTGTGGACAGTTCTGTATTTGGGATTTCCTTCCAAGACACACACTGCAGGAAGTAGGCTTCCCTAGGTACAGCAGGGAGAAAGCTCTCGTCCCCAAAGCGAGTCACCTCCTGGGCCACCTGGATCACAGACCACTGAGGGATGCATGGCCACAGTGCAGAGCAGGAAGCTGAGCAGTCATCCGAGGAGGGGAGGGATGGCTGTGTTGTCCCCACTCTCCGCCCTAGGGACAATCCTTCCAGGGCACTTCTGGTCTGCTTCAAGAGAGCCGGTGAGCTTGCGGCTGGAAGCTGAGCCAAAGTGCACAGAGATGATGATAGTCAGGGAGGTGATACAGCCAGGCCGGGGCGCTGACCAAGGTACAGCTGTTCTCTGGTTGGTCCTGCAGCCAGGGAGGCTGCAAGGCAAGTCCTGTGGAGAAGGCTGAGGTCTCCCTGACTTTTCCACGGCAAGGGAAGAAGAAACAGGAATATGGGAGAGGTTCGAGTTCCAAGAGTGTCGGTATAGGATGTCAGGAGGAGCTGGAATCCGACTGCTTTAATATGAAGCTACTGAAAGCGCAGTCCCCACATATGCTGAAAACAGCTCTGCAAAAAATGCAGACAACAGCAGGAGAAGCTTCGTGAGTGATACTCCGCATGAGAACAAGAAAGCTGCCATCTGCTAGTTGGGATGGATGGAGACCTGCAGGGCAGCTACGAAGTTGGGTGTGCAAGTCCTGATTTGCTCCTGTCTCCTCAGTCACCCCCGGGGGAAGAGGAGCAGAGGCTGGAGAGAGAGGATTGTTCCTTGGCCTCCAGATCCAGCAGGATGCAGCATCGCTGTGACACTGGAGCGCATCTTTGCAGGCACTCATATAAGGCCTTACACTGCTGTAAAAAGTGCTTGTCCTAAAAAAGTAAACACTGTTCTAGTGAGTCAAGAGGAAGATAACCAGGTGATGTGGTACTGTGGAACGGCAGTTTTCTGTTATCTGAAAATTAGGGATATAGCTTAGTGCAGTGCTTGAAGGTGTAAGCAGTAGTTAGGTGACTGATTTTGAGGCCCAGGTGACCCTAATTTTTCATCCATAAACATGAGAATAAAATGTCCTCACCATTTCAGGTTACTGCAGGGATTGTAGGGTTATGCATGTTAAGCACTCAGCATCGCACTGTAAGTATTTAACATGTATTAACGTAATATGTGTTAATTAAATGATCAAAGTTCATTTTACCCAACCATTGGTTTTTGTCTTTTGGAAAGATTAATTTTATTCTATCTTGTCTCATATATTTTCTTGCATGTTAAAAACTAAAACTAAATCTTTAAAAAAAAAAATCTTCCAAATTTTCTTTCTGTGAGTACTCAAACAAACATTACCTTTGTTCAGATGCAAGTTCATGAATTAAAACCTTTGAGGCAATTTGTTTCTGCAAAGCTTACTCCATAAAAGAAAGGAGGCAGTTGGTTTCCCTGATAAGACAAAATATTTCAAGATATCCAGTAGTAGACAAAACTTAGAAATAATTATGTAGGAAAATGACTTCATTAACATTGAAAACTTCATAATATGAATCTTCTCAGGAGAAAAAGAAAGCAATTCAATTTTTCAAAGGTTCTTTTCCCCCCTTTTGGAGGTGATGATAAACTGTTTAAAAATTAGGTGAAAAACGGAACCCGGTTGCTACTTACAGCAGTAAGCAAGTCGCTATGATTTTGCTTTCCTGGCTCTATTTTCTCACACATACGAATTGCTGCATCCTTGGTGTGAGATTTATTAGGGGTGAGTTTTATGCTCTGGAGGCTCCAAGTTTTCATTTTTGAGCAATGAGGTAACAGATGTCCAATGCCAGAATGTAAGCTGCTTTGAAGCCAAATGCAAATGTTTTGGGTTTCTTTTCCCCAGTGATACCTCTGCTCATGTTTGACTATTCTTTTAATATTTTCCCTGGTCTTCACTGGACTCAGGCTCATTAACTATTTTCTTTTTTAAAAAATTAAATTCTTTTATTGGTACATTGTAGATATACAGCACAATTACATTTCTCATTGGGAATTGTACCTTTACATAATGCATCTTGGTTCTTATTTTTTCCCCATTCCTAGCCCTCCCTTCACCCCCTCCACCCTTCCCTATTTACAAAGACTTTATTTCCATTTATTCCATTTCTCATCATTTTTCCTTTCCCTTCTTTCCTTTCCCCTACCCCTCCTACTACCCCTACCCCTTTGGACCTTTTCTTCCTATTTTACATTATCGATTATTCATTCTAATCATTGGTACATTTTAGGTATACAATATAATGACATTCATCATTGGAAATTTGCACCTTTACTTAGTCTCTCTTGGTTCTTATTTTTCACCCTTGCCCAGATCATTAACTATTTTCAATCCTGTCTTTCCCATTGAGCAATAGCCCTTGCTCTGCTTGAGTAGCTCGGCAGAAGGAAGTTATACCATGGCTTGGCAAACTTTCTCTGTGAAGAGCTGGACAATAAGATATTTTAGCCTTTATGAGCCATTCAGTTTCCATCAGAATTACTCAACTCTGCAGCTACCATACAAAAGCAGCTTCAGATTGTGCCAGTGAGCAGGAGTGGCTGAGCTGCAATAAAACTTTATTTTCAAAAACAGGCACGGACAGGGATTGGCCACGGATTATGGTTTGCCAACCCCTGCATTATGTCATTGATAAAGTCTAATGGTTTCCACTGAACAATTAGCAAGAATTAGGATGGCTATTTTTATGTGTCAACCTGGCTAGACTATAGTATCCGTTATGAGATCAAACAGCAATCTAAGTGTTGCTGGGAAGGTATTTTGTAGATGTTAACATCTGCCATCAGTTGACTATAAGTAAAGATTACCCTCAATAAGCTGGGTGGACCTCATTTAATAAGTTGAGAACTTTAAGAGAAAAAAATCCAAGGTTTCATTGGGGTGAATAAATTCTACTTCAAAACTAAAGTATCAACTCTTGCCTTGGCTTCTACCCTACTGGCCTGCCCTGCAATCCAGTTAGCTTATTAGAAACAGGATAACTCATGAAATAAACCTCTGTGTGTGTGTATCCTACTGCTTCCATTTCTCCGGAGTGCCCCTGACTATGACAGGAGACAATATGACTAATGTATATTTCTTACCCTGAAGGCTCATTTCCCTTCACTGTCTTATATGTCTTTCCATATTGATGTATTTGTTTATCCATCCACCAATCCATTCTTTCAACAGTCTTTCCTATATCAGAACATGGTGTCACCATTCCCCTGTTACTGAACCAGGTTCATTGAAGGCAAGTGGCCTCCTGGCTTTGCATTGGGAGCACATTTCCTTCCTTCCTCATCCAGTGCCCAGGACTCCATCCTATTCCCACTCTCCTCTCCAGTAGCTGCCTGGAGGGTTCTGGTCTGTTCACCTCCAATCCCTTCTCCATAGTATGTACCTAGAGAGCCTTAGCATCCAAAAGTCGGATGCCTGCCATTCTTGGGTCCAAGTCACTCAATAGCTTCCATCCAGTTTCACTCAGAATAACACGCAGACTCTTCCATCCCAAGCAGGTCTCTGCAGATCTTCCCAGCTGCATCACAAATCCCCGCTTCCGCCAGTGCCTCAGCAACACTGGCCTCTGGACACTCCCTGAAGGCCCTCACCTCTGCCCTAGGGCCTCCCTCTTGCTGTTTTCAGCACCTGGAAACCTTTTCCCTGGCAGGTGCATCCTACTTACCTCTCAATAATCAAAACTCAATTTTCACATCACCTGCTTCAAGAACTCTTCCTCCCATAGAAGTCTTCATTTTTAAACACCATGGTCTCTGATCATTGTGTTTATGTGTTTACCATCTGTCTCTTGCATTAAAATGCGATGTCCACAAGGCCAAGAGCCTTGCCTGGCTTGTTCACAGATTGAAGCAGAGCTTAGCAGAGCATTGACCACAACATGGTGAATGGAGAGAAAAGTCCCAATGACATCTCAATGCCTAAGTAAGTTACAGTGCCACTGTCACTGGTGAAAAAGGCAGGTCCTGCCGGCCAATACTTTCTGGTCCAGTGGGAGGTTAGTCAATCATTGAGGAATGACACAAATAGTGGAATATAAATGTCATGTAGTTGCAATGAAAAGACATGCATATGATATTTAAAGGAACTATGGCCTTTTCCAGGGTCAGGAAACATTGTGACAGTTCACTGTGATGTGTTAACTTCCCTGGGTTAAGAAAAGCCTAGCAGATTATTAAACCACAGGCCTGGGTGTCTCTGGAGTTGATCGGCATACAGGCCAGCAGACTGAGTGAGGAAGACCTATTTTGGTTGAGGATGGCAGCAACCAATAGGCTTGTAGCCTGGGTAAAATAAAGGGCGGAGGAGAAGGGAGTTTGCCTGTGACCTAAGATCTCCAGTCTCCTCGAGTGGGTGCATTTTTGCCGCCATCACCTTTGGCCATCGATCTCCAGTTTCTTCAGCTTTCAAACAGTGCACCAGCAGCTCTCCAGGGAGCTTCCAGGCCTGTGACCTGGGACTGGAGCTGTATCCTTGATCCCTCTTGTTCTGCAGCTTCCATCTTCTTGGGCTGAGCAGCTCCTGGATGCTCTGGCTTTCTGGGTGGCCATTGAGCCTTCTCCTGTAAGCCCACCAAACTCCCTTGCATAATTATACATATATATTGTGGTTTATATCTGGATCCTCCAAAGCCTCAATGTACAGAGAGTAAGGAATTTGAGTGGATCGTGGCGGTGCTGCACCTGGCTTGGTGATGGGAGGCGGCGTCTGAGGTGTGACCAGAAGGGCCCATCCCCCTTCCCAGCTCCCCCCTTCCCTTCCTGCTTCCTGTCCATCATGAGGTAAGCAGGTGACCTCTGTCCACGCCCTTCCACTGTGCCACCAATCGTGCAAAGATTGAACTGAAACTTCTAAAGTGACCCAACATAAACCTCTCCTCCTTTCAGGTGCAGGTGTTGGATATTTTGTCCCAGTGGTGAGGGAACTGACTAAGACACTATATTTCCTATGGATTCGGTTCCTCTAGAGAATGCTAACCAATAGGAACATTTTTATATTAAGAAACGTACTGTGACCCTATTTGAAAGATGTGTAGCCATTTATTGAGTAAAGAGCATCGAAGGAACATTCCAGAAAGAAGAAATTGGCCCTTTAAAAATGTCTGCTGGCAGAAGAGGGCATAGCAAGTTCAAGGGAGGGAGGCACGGCCGATTCAGGGGGAGGACAGGGAGAAGGTGGCATGTGGCTGTGATGAAGGAGGAGGGGCAGGCAGGCCTCCGGGGCTGTGGGGCTTCACGCAGGATGTTTAGGATGTCAGCTGCCACCCGGAGAGCAATGGAAGCCGTGAGGAGGAAGGGTGCTGAGGGGGAAGGGCCATAATCCAATTTGTATTTCCGGGCTGAGCCCAGCTGCAGGCCCAGGACAGATGCAGATGGGAGGAGGAAGATACAAGGCTGAGAAATCAGTGAGGAGACGCTGAGAGGTGACATGGATTTGGGCATTGTGGGGTGGGGAAAGAGTGGAGCTGTCAGGCGAAGGGATAAAGAAGCAGAACAGCGGCAGGGCCTGGGGGTGGACTGGCTCTGAGCCATGAGGGAGATGGCAGGGTGGGCCTGCTGTGCTGAGCTGGCAGATGGCACAACCCACCAGTGTCCATGTGCCATCCAGCGCACCGTGGTGGTGGTGCCTCGCCTTGGGTCTAGTCTCCTGGAGACTCAGAAACTAAGACTATTCTATTTCTCTTTGAGTCCCAAAAGCCTGCATCACCTACGCTGGGCAGCAACACTGTGCCAGGATGCTCTGGAACAAGCTTGTGCCACCAGAGGCCCTGTGGGACTCTTGATAGTTCAGCACACATGGGCTCACCCACACAGGTGTGTTGCACCTGCCTGTACTCACTGCTTTGTAATCATACGTGATACACATCTGGTGTCAAGCTTTCTACTTGACTTCCAAGAAGATCATCTTGTGAAGATGAGGCTTTTGTCTCTCTTCTTCTGTATTCAGAGCCAAGGCATTAATATCTTCCCTGGGCCTACCAAACACACTACGAGAATCAAAGAGCCAGCAACAGCAGAAAAACTAAGCCATGGGAGAAAAAGCCCAGGGAGTAATTTTCCTCTTGCTTCTACTGAGCCTTCTCTCCAGGTTCACAGAGACACGTGGAACCCATGTGTATCGAAATCATCTTTACATCTTTTCCAAAATTGGTACTGAAAAATATACATAAGAGAATGACAATCATTGCCACTGTATCCTCTGGTTTTGTATCTGTGGATTACGCAGAGTGCTCTCTTAAACACAAATATAGGGAGTGGGTGTTTACATATTTATAAACTAGATTTCTTCTCACAGGATTCTCAATTCGTGCTGCCTTTATTTACCTGTCCATCATGTTAACATATGGCACTTATATTACACAAAATTATAGAAAAATGTCTGTGGGTATCAGCAGGAAAATTGAGAAAAAAGAGGAGAAGAAATGCTTAGTACTCCCTCAACTCTAACTCCAAAATATGTTGCACTTTCTGCTTTCCAGCAGCCAAGTCCCCAAACTGACTTGTTTATTGACAGATCCTTTTGTTCTTTCTGTCACCACATCATGGAATGACAGGGGTTAATGGTGGTCTGGAATAACAGACAGCTAGTCATGAATCACTAATCTTTTAGAAGAATTTCTGGGCTGAGGTAGCTCTGACATGACACTTACGGGACTGCTTGGGCCTCACTGCTAAGTGCTATCTCTGGATTTACTCTCACCAAATTGTCTCTGTCCCAGTTGAGAAAGGGCCCTTGGCTGGGGTCGGGTTCTAGAAGCTTCTGCACAACTTGGAGACACCACCCTTGGGTTCGAGGGCAGGGGAATGTGTCACCAGGGGACAAGTCCCAGATCAAAGGGGAAGTGTGTCAGAGGTAGTAGTCGGAAGGGCGGAATTAAAACTAGCCTTGAGCATCGCTTTTGCCCAAATGACCCAGGGTCAGGAGGCAGAAGCTGAGACCTTGCTACGGGGGGAGCCAGTGTGGCTCCTGAGTGGGCAGCCCTCGATGTCAGACACGCAGTCCTCTCCGCTGTGGGGCTGACTGGGGAGGAGCTCCTTCCTCATGGGCCTTCACTTCACCGCTAAACATGTGTGCAGCACATGGCGGCTCTGTGTGTCAGAGACACCTGGGTCCACCTGGCTCTGTCTCTCAGTGAGTCTTTGTGAAATGGGATGGAAGGGCGAGAGGCTAAGGAGAAGGTGGAGGTGGACACTCCGCTGTCTGGGTGGCAGCCGGGTGGCCTGTCCTGCCTTACTGACCCAGAAGATGCCCAGCTGATCTTACGGGCAGACACTGTCTCCCTTCCTCTGAGTCTGAAGCAAGGCAGCAAATCACTGGGCCTCAGCTTTCCTACTGCGCAGGCTCTTGTCCAGGATCCAGGAAGCCAGCCGTTTCCTCCAAAAAACAGGGCCCTCAGAGTCTTTCAAACTCCAGATTCCAGATCTGTCACTCAGACCTGGCAAAGAGCACAAGGGTCAGACACACCACTGGCCCTGACTCTTGGCTTGTGCTCGTCTATTCCTTGTTCCCCTGCTTCCCTGCAGCTCCCATTACTCATTAACTGTTTATATCCACCTGGAATGGGCTGTCATGGGAGGATGCGCTTCTGTAAATTAGGGTGAATTGGATTTTTGCAAACTTGATTTCTTCCAGACTTCTTAAGGAGTTCTGAGCCCCAGCCTTGAATATTTGAAAACACAAAATACCTGGTGACTTTCTTCCAACTGTATCAGTGGGTAGGAAGGACTGTTGGACTCTCTTGAGCAAATGTACTTAGATTCTAGGTATTGAAAACATGTAAGAAAAATGTCATATTGAAATTTTGATGCCCCTTATGCTTGAAATGTCTGTTATGAAAACATTACAAGCTGCACTAAACATCAGATGTACCCTCACTTATATATCACAGGCAATATAGTCACTAGGACAGGGGTGAATTTTTGTCCCCACTATTTCCACACAAAATAGATAATGCTGGGTTTTTTCCTGTAATTCAACTGTGATCATCAAGGTGATAGACATGCAGTCTGACCAGTTTGGGTTTTGCCAATGCTTCTGGGTTTTAGTTAAGCTCTAAAGGTATTACACGGTAAGATGATGTCTTAGTTACCTTCCCACCAATGAGACACAGCACCTGACACCCACAGTTTAAAGGAGGACAGCTTGGTTTTGGCTCATGGCTTCAGTCCATGGACAGCTGTTCAGACACAGGAAGAGAATGGCAGAGAGGCACAGCACGGGGAAAGGTGCTCAGCCCATAGCAGAAAGGAGGAGCCGGGAGGGAGATGCACTTCCGGGCCACATCCTCAATGACAGCCTCTTCTGACCAAGCAGACCCTGCCTCGTAACAGCACGTCCAGCTCTGAACTCTTCAGTGGATGAATCCAGTGATGATTCCAGCATCCGCATGATCCCAGCACCTTCTAAAAGCCTCGCCTCTGAATAATGAGCCTCTGAGGGGACATTCTACATCTAAGCCAGAGCAGATGGGGAGCAGCCAGTGAGTACGTGTGGGTCTGTTGAGGCTTCTGAGTCTCCGTTGCATCTCCAGTCTGTTTTCCCAGCCTCCCATCTTCCTGCCCTCCCACTTCCACTCGACTCACCTGCAGACTTGGCAACGAACTGTCCCACATCCGCACCTGGGCTCCAGTTTGCCTCCGCCTGTTCACACTCGCTGGACGGAGCAACCCCAGGACATGCGCCAGGCGCTTGGGGACCAGGCAACCCCAGAGTGTGGAGTGTGGGTGTGCAGTATTCAGCTGTCCCTGCACCTCACGGCGACCTTGGGACTTTGCAAGTCTGCCCAGAGCCTTGCTGCACAGGCCTCTACTCTGGGTCTCGCTGCTTCCTGAGCCCGAACCAGGGCCCAGGTCTCTGGGTGTCCAAGCCCCAGGTCTTCCGCCGTCCTTACCAGCGGTCCCATGGCTTGGTCTGGGTTGTGCCCTGTGGCACCGTTTCCTTGGAGACCACGCTGAGTCTGAGTTCTTACTATTTTAAATCTAATCTCTCTCCTTTCTCCAGCTGGAAGCATCCTTCTCCTTGCTAGGTTGAGAAAGTAGATAGATAGGCTTTTACTTGGAATCTCCCCATACTTCTTACTGTCCACTGTAACATCACTCACTTGAGCTCAGGGATCCTGCACTTTCTAGTTTTTCAAATAGAACAAAAGGTTAAAAAGACCCCACAAATATGGATGGAGAGTGCCAGTTATTGAAAAGTACTATCTGAGCCAAATCATTTTTCTTTTCCATGAAGTTGATTTATTGAATGAGTTTTGCATTGAATGTCTGCCTCCTGGACCTGAAGAGACAAAGGTAACTGTAATACAATAAGGCCTAACAATTCAAGGATGGAATAAAGAATGTGAAAACCCACAATGTGAAAGCCTTGATAATCAGATATGAACAAAGACACTGACAATACGAGTGAGATCACAAGTTACCCATGCCTGGGTTGTTTCTCAGGGACATTTGGTGCTCTGGACTCTGTGTCCAGAATTTGAAATTACCACTCACCATTGACAGGAAGCAATTGGGTCCTGCTTTCCAGTGAGGTTGATCAACCCACAGACCAGCTCATGGTTGACATGAAAATTTCATCTGTAAGTAAATTAGTGTGAAGAGAGGACTTCTACCCATGGTGCTTGTTAGCATTTATTATTTATTTTGTATTCCTGGGGGTTGAATCCAGAGCCTTTGCATTGAGCTATATCCCAGCCCATTTTTATTGTTTATTTTTGTAACATGGTCTCACTAAGTCACTAAGCTGTCCAGGCAGGGCTTAAACATGTGATCCTCCTGCCTCAGCCTCCCAGAGCATTTTCTTATCCCAAGGAAAATTACTGATGAAGCCTTACTGCTCAGAAAGATTGTGACCAGTGGTTTCTTGGATTACATCACTTCGTTCACTCAGGAGTCCCCTTCTGTAGCCAAATACCCTTCATGGCCATGTACACTGCATACTTTAGGCAGCTCAAAGACTCAAGGGACCCATGTGGCTATTGAATATCAAAGAACAGAAGAGCCAATATGTTCAAAATAAGCTCCCTTCCTTTCTGAGTTTAATGTGTACCTTTCCTGGATTCTTTAATTCTGAATTGATTGATTTCATAATTGTTTCTGGAAAAAAATTACATTGCAATCAGGATTTGTTTTCCTAAATTATGAATTAAGTCCATTCAACTCAGAACCCTGTGTCTAGCCAAGTGGCTGCACGTGGATGTCCCCCCAGGATGTACCAACAGAGAAGACTTGATTGTAAAACTCCTTCCAGGAAAACTCAGGTTTGTTGAAGGAATGAAGGCATCCTGCCCTCAGCTTTACTTCCGCATGTCAGGGACTTGGCTGTTGTCACCTGTGTTCTGCACAGAGATTTAATTGTCCCCAACAACTTGCCAGAAAATGCTTTATCTTATTGATACATTTGCTGAAGGGCAACAGAAAGACCACATTTGTATGGACCACATTTGTAGTCCATACACAATTAGATAGGAGCTAAAATAAGTTTGAGGGTGGAGGAATAACAATTGGGAAAAACATTTCTTTGAACATGTTAAATAATCTATGTTCTGTGTCACTGCAAAAGAAGATGGAAATGGCTTAAACGGATGCAACTCTTCAACATAATAAAAATTAGAAATATCTAAGAGACACTTTTAGTAAGCCAAATAAAGGATAAGGGGCCTGGAATTAGAACAGAGTCCAAAGAAACTCTGCCTGGGAGGCCATACAGCCTTGTGTGCGATGGAAGAGGACCACAACTTTCTTCTGGACTTAAGGTGGCCAGTGGAAGCATGCAGATGAACTCAGCCAGATCGTGGGTTGTTTTTTTTCCTTTTTTCAGTACCAGGAATTGAACTCAGGATCTTGCCTTGCTAGGCAGGCTCAGCATCAGCACCACTGAGCTAAATCCCCAGCCAGATTGTGTTTTGATAAGGCGTACGCCGGTCCATTCCTCGAGAAAATGTCTGTGTCTCCTGACACAGAGAGGAGCTATTTCTCCCTGAAGCCTTCTCAGGGAAGCCCTTCTGCAAGTGGTGAGTGCTACTCTCAGGCACTTCCCCCAGCAGAAAGTCTGAGCTGCTCTCCCCGACCCAGGGGTCAGAGGTCACAGGGTCACTCCAAAGGGATGACAGGGAAGAGCAAAGACAGAGCAGCCTGCATTGTCTCAGGGACACTGCTCCCAGAGTCGGGATGCTCCTCCTTCCTCCCCTTATCCATGGATCCAGGAAGAGCTGCTAGGAGTCCAGCCCCCAGGACAGCTGGCGGTCACACCAGACTGGGGAGTGCTTCCCTGACTGGGGTCACTAGTGACACAGACAGCAGGGAAAGCCTGCTTGAGTCCCAGTGTGCCAGGCCTGCCTCTGTCTCTCCTTGGGAGGAAGTGTGGGCCCCTCCCTCTTCCTCCACTGTGCACACTGGAGGAGGCCTAGGAAGAGGAGTGCACATCTGTAAGATGCTGCCCATAGCCAGCCCACGGGGGACATGTGGTAGGAGTTGATGTCCACCTCTTCTCCCCAATTTTATCATCATGCTCACAAAATTGTGCCATGGGGCCTGTGTGACATAATGTGAGACGGGGAATAAGATTCTCCCCTTCACAGTCCACAGTTACCAGTATCATTCTCCCCTTGGGGAAAGATGCCAAGCCCAGAGTAATTAAATGCAGAATCTTGGTGCCCTAGAGCTTCAGCCTCAGCTGCTCTTTGACGGAGAACAGGTACAGGCTTCGTGGCAACAACAGAGAACCATCAAAACTCTTCCCAAGACTCAAGAAATTGAAAAATGTCAGTCTATGTGCAAGTTGGGTAGCAGGCCTGGAACCCAGGGGCAGCAGATGGTGGCATGCTCCCAAAGGCCAGGAGGACCCCAGATGGGGACAATTCTGCTCCTCCTCCCGACTGCCATCCTGTTTCGTTCAGTCCATCTGCTTCCAGGCAGGCTTCCCATTTAAGAACTCGGCAGTCTTCACGGCAGAGGTGTTGTCATGTGGCAGAGGCATCCTGGTGGCAGGCTGCTCTGTCTGGCCTCCTCTGAGAAGCAGGACAGGCAAAACAGAGCCAATGGCAGCTGTCTGGGGCTTCACTGGGAGTGATGGTGCCAGGCATAGCCAAGCACCAATTACTCAGCCTTGGCATCAGCTGCATGGTGAAATGCTTGCTCAAGTGCTTTTGACGTCCTAAATACAGAAGGTATTTTCCCATGGTAAGGGTAAGCTGAGACGGTTGTACAGTGGATCCATGTTGCAGAACATAGCTCAGGCAATGGAAATGAAGATGGAATCAGAGTACAAGTAAGAAGAATACACAGGTGTAAACTTCTGCTTTGCAAATTTTAGGTCAGCCCGCCTAAAATGCTTGCAGCTTAGTGTCTTAGTCTGTTTTGCACTAATGTAGTGAAATACGTGAGGCAGGCTAACTTCATAAACATAGGAAGTTTATTTTGACGTACCATTCTAGAGGTCCAAGATCCAGAGTTCATATCCGGGAATGGTTTTCTTGCTGCAGAATCCTAAGGCAGTGCAAGGCAACCCATGGTAAGAGTTGGTGTGAGCACATAGATTTGTCTACTTTGGTCTCTCTCCTTTGTATAAAGCCACCGGGATTCAATCTTGAGACCCCACCCTAATCAACCAGAGGCCTCATCTCTGAACACCTAGGTAAGATTACATCTCCATCTTCTTTGTTCATTGGTTTGTTATTGCTGTTTTTGGAGTGCTGGGTATTGAGCTCAAGGCTGCTTGCACGCTAAGCAAGAATGTAGAGCTATACCCACATGCCTCCACCTTCTCAGTACCTCACAATGGGGTGACATTTCAATACATAAACCCTTGGGAAACACACTCCAACCATACACAAAGGATAGCACTTAGCATTTCTATTTTTAAGCATACTCCACAGCAACCACAGAGGAGAGACTTGGAGAGAAATCAGCAAATTCTGTCATTTTACTTCTTAAAGATTAAATCCAAACTCTGCTGTAGCATTTAGTAAAATGTAGATGTTACCAGTTCTGGGTATGCATGAAAAGATTACCTTTAACTTAGTAAGCTAACAAAGACAGCATCTATTATTACATCATTCCTATGGGTCAGGAATCTTAGCACAGTTGAGTTGGGTCCCTTGGCACCAGGGATTTCATGAGGTTGCAATATGGGTCTCAGCCATCGCTGCAGGGACTTCAGCTGGGCAGGTGTCTCCTTGGGCAGCACCCAGAAGGCAGTATCCACAGTCAACACCCTCATGGGCTCCCTGATGTCCACAAAATGAAAGCTTGTTTCACAAGGGAGGGAGAGGGGATGAGAATCAGTGTCTTTTATGACCTCACCTCGGAAGTGGCAAGTTACTGGTCTGTTATTCACAGGACGATACCAGGAACCATTTTGGAAGCTGCCCAGCTCAGATGGTGGTCAATGTTTGACAGTGATCAGTATTACTTCCGATTTGGTATTATTTTGAACAAATGAAAGACAATGTACCAGAAAAATAGAAATAGATTTTTCTTGAAGAATACTTGGCTGTGAAACTTTACTGAAATAAAACATTGGCCTATTTGACAAGCTCAGATAATATCATATTTGTTTCTCCTTCAATTTCTTATTTCTCAGTTACCCAAGTCAAGAGAAGTTCATTCACCAGGTAGTTCAAAGTCTCCATTAACTGGAAATATTTACTATTGATTGTAGTTGTGAGCTAAAAATTGTCAACAATAAGTGTGTCAACATGGTGTAACATATCTACGCCATGAGTTCAAAAGAAAATCAATCCAGCAACACTACATGATGAAGATACTACTTTTTTCTTTGAACTTTTGAAGGTTATTATTTATCATTCTCTTTTTTATTTCTCTAGTGCTCTTAACATGGTCTTCTGCTCCCTCTTCTATGACCCTTTGAGCTTAGGCTTGGTCCTGTTTCACAGATGAATGGGTGCAGTTTTGAGGGCTCAGGGTGGCAAGGCTGGCTAGCAGCACAGGGTTCTGACATTGCCAAACTCCAGAGCCTGGGGCTTTAGCCGTTATGCTCTACAACCTCTCCATGTCCCTAGTTTTGGAACACACATTCATATACCACTTTATCTGGGCCATTTTAAGATGAATCGATGTATGTACAAATATAAGTATGTTTGTGTCAGGTATAGTATTTTCACAAGGACCTGTAAAGAAATACAAACAAGGGCTGATCAAAAAATGCAGTGCATGTTTAAATTTATTACATATTTTCAGGAAACCCATCAATATACTCTCTTTTGCTTCAGCATACTTTTTCCATTGTTCTTGCCACTTTTGGAAGCAGTTCTAGAAATCTTTCATAAATGTCTCATGAGGCATAATCAAAAATATGGTGGATGCTGCTGCTGAATGCCATCTGAAGGAAAGGCAGATTCATAAAATCATTGCATGTCTTCTTTTTTACCATATCCATCAGATCTGGCACCACGTGAGTTCTGGCTCTTCCCCAAAGTCAAAATGATCATGAATAGTAAGCAGTTTCAATAGATTCAGGACCTCAAGGTGGTTGAGACAGTGCAACTCAGGAAAGAGGATTTCCAGAACAGTGGGATAAGCATGTCCAAAGGGGTAGGGGTAGTGGGAGGGGCAGGGGAAAGGAAAGAAGGGAAAAGAAAAAATGATGAGAAATGGAAAAAAATGGAAACAAAGTCTTTGTAAATAGGGAAAGGTGGAGGGGGTGAAGGGAGGGCTAGGAATGGGGAAAAATAAGAACCAACATGCATCATGTAAAGGTACAAGTTCCCAATGAGAAATATAAATGTGTTGTACACCTAAAATGTACCAATAAAAGAATTTATGTAATAAAAAAAAGTAAAGTGAGAGGTGATTCATGGCAATGTGTCTTCTGCTGTAATAATGTTGACAAAGTTTAATTATTCATTGTATTTTTTAATCACACCTCATACTTTATGGAAGACTCATTTTTCCTCTGTTGGCAAAAACTTTGCTCTTAGCCTGTCAGAGAAGTTTTGCCAACCAAGGCTTAATTAGCTAGATGTATGGAAGCAGGTTTTCAGGGGACAAGGGAAACCTCATACGCTCTCAGCTCTGGGCCACTCCCCCATGGCAGGCAGGAAGTGCACCTCGGTGGCCCCAGCTGAGCAATCACAGCAGTGTGGTCCAGGTTTCCAGGCAGGCTCTGCACCTGGCTAAGGACCATGAGAGGGTACCACAGCCACCCAGGGCAGTGTGACACGCCTGGGACTCCCCAGAAATACCAGGGAGGGGGCATCTGGAACCTTAGAGGTGTTGACCCAAGACAGAAAGTCTTGGAAACTTCCCCACACAATGGATTTGCCAGGGGTTTGGTCTCTCTGTTGTCTCCCTAATGCCTGTGCTCACTGATGCCCCACTGTGAGGAACTTGGGTGTCCACGGCTCCTCCTTTGCAGGACACCTGCTGTTTCCGCCGAGGGTGGTAGAGACAGCCTCCAGGTAAGTGTACACAAGTCTGCTTTCAGGGTCACCATTTCTCCCCTCCCCGGCACACTCCCTCTCACAAGCCTTTGCCATCCTTCCAACCAGAGGCAGAATACCCTTCCAGCTCATCGACTCTAGTTGGACCATGGATTTCCTGTGGCCCAAGGAGAAAGGGTGAGCTGGTTCTGGGCCTGGGCCTCCGCGCTCTGTCTGTCTCCATCTGCTCTCTTGCCCCTGCCATCACCTTGAGCACGTGTCCCACTGTTCCATGGAGGATGAGGATCCAGCAGCAGACCCAAGCCTGGCTTGCAATGTAGTCAGCCCAGGAAAGCCCAGCCCAGCCTGGCCCAGCCAAACACTGCCAGGCCCCTGACCTCGAAGGGCAAATGCTTTCTGCTGAATGCTACAGAGGTTATGTTATCACACAGCAAGAGCTAAGTGGTGTACTCAGGTTAATCAATTTTTAGGGTTAGCGATTCAACTAATCATCCAGTATGTGGTATTTAGAGTCATAAAAATGAGAGAGAATATTCTCAGGAAAATGATGTTGAGTAAGAATAGATCCAAACAAAGGACCTTGGGAGAGTCTTGCATTGAAGGGGAAAAAAGAGGAAGGAGGGGAAGAGGACCCAGGGATGAAGGTGACAGAGGGAGAGTCACAGAAGCCAGGAAGTGCCTGGTTTTGAGAAGCAGCACTGGGCAAGAGCCCAGCACTACCACCAAGCCAAGCAGCCAAGGGATGAGAGCTCGTGCATCGCATTCTCCTTCCACAAAGCTCAGAGCCTGTGGCCAGAGTAGACTTGGGTGGAGGAGGGAGGCCCAGGCGTGATTACCGAATTGCAGAGGAGAGGGAAGCAATGATCTGGACAGGAAGGCCAAAGGCCAGGCTTACTTCTAGGTTTTTCTTTGCAAGCAGTTTCAAATTTACAGAAGTTGCAAACACAAAAATATTGTAAAGTCTATCTTCATGCTCTTTTACCAGATTCACTTGTTTTTACCCTGTTTGCTTTATCATCTGTGTTTTCTCTTTTCTCTTTCTCACTGTGTACACACACACACACACACACACACACACACACACTTTTTCTAAACCACTGGAGAATAAATTATATTTTTGCCAGCTTCCTTTTTACTAAACTACTAAATACTTCAGTGTGGATTTTCTAAGAATGAGGAAATATCTTTTATAACCACAGTACATTTTTACAGTATTGATTTACATTGATGTTGCCACAATACTTTTAACTAATCCACCGTCCATTTTCCAATTTTGTCAGTTGGCTTCAAAATGACATCCTTTATAGTGTTTTCCCTTTCAGCCCGGGGTCCCATTGAGGATTAGGTATTGCGTTTAGTTGTCATGTCTCTTTAGCTTCCTTTCATCTGGAACAATTCCATAGTATTTTTCTCCTTTCTTTCTTTCTTTCTTTCTTTCTTTCTTTCTTTCTTTCTTTCTTTCTTTTTCTTTCTTTCTTTCTCTCTTTCTTTCTTTCTCTCTCTCCTTTCTTTCTTTCTTTCTTTCTTTCTTTCTTTCTTTCTTTCTTTCTTTCTTTTTCTTTCTTTCTTTCTTTCTTTCTTTTTTCTTTCTTTCTTTCTTTCTTTCTTTCTTTCTTTCTTTCTTTCTTTCTTTCTTCTTTCTTTTGATGAAGACAATGGTCTTCCTTCACTCTTTAAATAGAATGCTTCCATTTTGTGCTTAGGTTCCCTTGTGATTCTGTAGAGCTGTGGTTTTTTGCTCTGATCTCTCACAGGCAGTGCTGTGCCTTCCCAGGCGTCGGGTTTGGGAGCCCATAAGACGTCCAGCTATTTCACATTCGTCATGTTCATTCTGATCACCTGCCTAATTTCCCAAATTTCTATGGGGAATTTCTGTTCCAAAAATCTATGGGGAGACACCTGGAGATTACACAAATAGCCTGCTCCTCATCAAAACTCCTCGTTAAGTACCACTGAGGATTAATAATTTTTGCCTGGTCAAACTCCAGTGTTCTGGTTGAAAATGATGATTCTTCCATTCAACTATGTCCTTTTCTAGTCACCCATTGGCACCTGGCTGCAGCAAAAGCCCTCACTGTCTTCCTCATTCATACCCGTATTTATTTATGCATTATGGACCCATACAGATCTGTTTCTAAATGCATTATAATTCTTTACTGTGCTTAAGTATTTCCGTGTTTGAATTGCCCTATTAGGCCAATGAGAGTTCCTTCAGTTGGTTCCCACATCCTTATGACAGGACCATCATTATTTTTTAGCATTTCCTTATTTTCTGACATAACAAATATTCCAGGCAAATCACGTACCTGTTGGGAAATAGCAAAAGACTGCACGTTCCTGGGCTGCATGTGCAGTCAGTCTTCTGCTGTTTCCTAGTCCCCTGCCAGAGGCCTCGGTGCCACTCTGCATTTCCATCAGCAGCGTGCAGGGCCTGCTGCCCGTCATCTTGATAATGGAAGGAGTCTTCAGACTCTGTCCTGACAGCACGCTGCTGAGAAACGACATCTCCATGTACATTTCGTTGGTACTTCTCTCATAATGAGTGAAGCACAACATCTTTTCATGTGGTTCTGGGCCACTTATATCTTTCTTCTTGTGAATACTTCTTTCATGTCTTTGCCCAGTTTTCTGTAGGACTTTTGATATGTTGATCCTTGATTTAACAAAGTTCTTTATCCATTAGCAATGTTCAGCTGATTTGCAATGGGTATTGCAAATATTTTCTTTCATTTTTGTCACTAAAAATTTTACTTGTGGTGCAGCTATGACATGTAAACTATAAAATTTTTTATTTCATATAGTTAAATATATCAATTTTAATGCACTGGATTTTAAGTCGGAGTTAGTCTTATACATCCACATTATCAGTGAATTTACTCATAGTGTCTTTTAGTGTGTATGCATTATTTTTTAAACATTTTAACATTTAAAAATATTTTATTCTGATCCACTTGGAGTTTACTTATATCTATGATTTGAGGAATGGGTCTACTTTTATCTTTTCCAAATGGAAGTCTCATTTCTCATCTTTTCCTCAGAATTTATCCCTTCCCTTTGATGCACCAGTCCATTCCTACCCCAGGACACACTTCACTGTGGAGACCTTCAGTTATGACTAAAATTCTCATGGGCTGGTATTCACCCGTCAAGTTCTTTTTAGTCTTTTCTTAGCTACTCTCGTTTGTTGTTTTCTAATTTATCTACCTCAGTTAAAATGCTTCTTAGAATTGCCACTGGGATTGCATTACGTGTTTTTCCTCCTTTATGTCTTCTTTTCCTTACTGCTTATCTCCAAGGGACTCCGTGTCTTCTCTTCTTGCAGTTGACTCTCCACATCTGCAGGTTCTAGATCCATGGATTCCACCAACCATAGGTTAAGGATTGTGAAATGAAATATTGCATCTGTACCGAACATGTTCAGAGTATTTTTTTCTGTCATGCCCTAGATAATACAGTATGAAGACTATGTACAGAGTCTATTCTATTAGGCATTATAAGTAACCTGAAGACGATTTAGAGCATGCCTAGGACTGTGTAGGTTACGTGATATTTATAGAAGGCATTTTACACTATGTCATCTTACATAAGGGACTTCAGCACCCACGGATCTTGATATCTGTGGGAGGCAGAAACCAGCCTCCCAGTGACCCTCTTTCTGGGGCTGATTTTTGGCTCTCATTATTAGTATGAATCTGTGCTTTCTGTCCACCCCATCTCTGGTCCCTCTGATCTTCGTCCTGGCTCTTCCCTGGCCCCCTGCTCTGCTCCACACCTCCAGGGAAGCTTAGCTGCAGTGAACAGGTGGCCAAAGCTCTGCTGAAATCTGATGTTTTTCCTCTACTTTCTGTACATCAAAGGCTACATGTTCTCTGTTGTCTGGTCGTGCTCAAGGTATGAATCCTGTGTAGTTTTATCTGTTTTCCTTTATGATTTCGTGGGGTTTGGTGGGGAGGGTTGCTGTTCGGAGTCAACCCTGCATTGTTCTGGTCTGAAGAACAGACTTTATTAGGGGGAGGGATTTAAGATAATCTTTATTTTTTAAAGTCAGTGTGTACATTACATTAAACAAAAACAAAAGAAGCAAAGAGCAAAGTCAGTCATAGTCATAAGCAGCTTAGCTGTGTGTGAAGACCAGACTTATAACCTGTATTTCTGGGCAAACCTACAGCTAGGTTTTGAATCAGAAGCTGCCTTCTCCTCCCATTAGAAAAAGACTGCATGATCACAGCCTGTGGTGTAAAGAGAAGGTGCCATTTCTGCTGATGGAGAAATTCTGTAACCCAGAGGGGCTTGTGCTGGGAAAATTTTGAGGGCAGACACTAGGAAACCCATTGATTCCAAGTTTCAGTGAGGAAAAACAGGCAAAAACTCAGACATGTGCACTTGGTAGAAATCTGAGCAGATTTAATCTGATTGTATTACCTGGAGTTTTATCCTATTATAATATAATAATTTGGGTAGTGTTACAGTTTAGATCTAGATCCCCCAAACCTCACATATTCAAAGTGGGGCTTTTGAAAGCTGACTGGGTTATGGGCAGTGTGGGCAGTGTAACTGGCTTGCTAGTAGATGATGAGGTCTGGTCGGAAGAGGGGGGTAGTTGTGGGCATGGCCTGGAAAATACCCCTCCCCCACTCCTCCCTCCCTTGACTCTCTGCTTCCTGCTCGCCATGCCCTGAACAGCTCTCCTCCACCAGGCCCCTCTGCAGCCAACTATAGACAGAAACACGAGCTCAAATAAAGCTGTCCTTCCTTAAATTAGGGATGCTGGGCGTTTTGTCACAGCAAGGAAGAAAGTGACTAAGAGAAGTCCTAGGCTAGTTTGTGTTGCAGTGAATGTGATGATGGCAGAGTCCAGAGATGCAGGGGAGACCATTCCATCCGGCCTTCCAGGCCTGGATCTTGGCAATCAAGAAGTGGCTGACTCGTGAAACTGGGTGTGACTCCCTCTGCTGGGAGGCTGCCATAATTACCTCAGAGTGCGTGGCTGGGTTGTGGTGAAGGGAACTCTGAAGTATGTGAACAGCTTTGCTCTGTTAGATTTCCGTTCCTCCTCAGCAAAGACATTTCATGCAGGACCAAAGCCTCCTCGACGTCCTAGCTGGTTTGGAGAGGAGATGAGCTCTCAGCATTGAAAGCCTAGTGAGACAGAAACCTTCCGCCTCGAGTCTCATTCCTTTTCCACCTCTCCAGGGGAGGGGTGGGGACACAGACTGGAGGAGAGGGATGAGGCTTCTGTGCCGGGTACTGTCCTCTGTGCACGCAGCGGATCAGCAGAGCTACTGCTCCTTCAGGAGCAACTCTGTGGCATATAAATCAGTGAACTTTTATGATCTTTCTTTGCCTTTTGTTCCCAGCCTGTGTCCCCACAGCCTCGTGCCCGGACTCTTCAGTCCCCTTGCTGCTCTGATGGGTGGAACCTTTCAAACTGCCTGGTCTGCCTGCCTTTCTAGATGGGCCTCTCTCTTAGTGTGGATGCTACACTGCCTACTCCAGCCACTCTCTCCTCTTCAGAGCTCTGCAGGAGGGCCAGGCAGCACTCTCTGCTTTTGCTTCCGGATGCCCCAAATTCCTGGGGATATTCCTCCAGTCCTCCCAGGAGCTGCCTCATGCTATACACTCAGCACGTAGCACACGAAAGGGCCAATTTCTCCCTTTTAAAATAAATCTGATTTCTTCCAATGTCTTCCTGATGCCTCTTTTCCTTCACTTGAGAGAGAGGGAGGTATTTTTATTCCCTCCTCGTGGTCTTGATGGTGGAGAAAGAACCTACAGCAAGCTCCCTGCTGGATGACAGACCTTGTTCCGGCTCATCTTTTTAAATGAACTCCTTCATTCCCATACACACTCCTGTATGTATGTATACAGTTATAGTGATCTATCTATCTAGCGTTGTCTATAAAAGTATATATGTACATACAACTATACAAGCTGCATATTGCATGTGAACAGTATATCTCATGCTAAACCCAACTTGGTTGCCAGATCATCTCTTCAGCCATTCTGCAAATCCTGAAGTAATGTGTTTACCACTTGACTTCAGAACACGTATCTTCAGTTTGCAGATTCGGCCAGAATCCTGAACCAACAGAAATGGCATCAGCCATATTCCATTATAAACACTTTCTACTGTTTTTGATCATCTCTTAAGGGCCTATTCCAAATGCTTGAGCTTATCGTGCCTAATTTCCATATTAAGGCCCCAGAGAGCTTCGGGTTGGCTCCTTTTACAGAGTGGCACATTGGGGGTCAGGGAGGCACAGCAGCTTTTCCAAGATCACAGCACTGGCTGCAGATGGGGCTCTGAGTGATTACAAAGCTTGTTTTCTGTGCTTTCTCACAGCCTCAGATGGTTAGATAGCATCAGATGCATCTGTTAAATGAAAATAGACTCGGTTCCTCCTGAAAGTACTGATTAAAAAGTTCAGTCGGGACATTGTGTTTGTTGTCCTGAACGCCAATGTGGATAACACTCTATTCCCCAGAAACTGTGGAGATATCATCTACATCCCCATTTACAGATGCAATCCCCCATAAAGTCTGCAAATGACTGCCCCACGGGGACGAAGATCAGTCAGCTTCTTATTAGGGACCTGTTCGAATTTCTGGAGCCTGGGTGGAAGTTGATTTTTGACACGAAGGCATTTGTGGAAGATATCGTGGGAGGCACAGGGGATGCTGCAGGCGAGGCTGCCTGCTAGGTAAGAAAAAGCATTTCAATGTGTAGCCTGTTAAAGAGCAGAGCAAGCAGAGCCCTGGCTTTTATGAAAAATATCACTCTATTGGCCTTAAATGATGCACATTTTCAGCAAGTAATTATATTTGCAACAGAGGCACAAAGGGCTTTCTTTCATTGGGTTTGTTAATTATTTTGTCTTTCCACAGTGATAAGACAGAGTTTTGGTCTTCAGCTGTGCAGCCAGGGTTTACCCTTAGTCTGCAGCCTTTAGACCTGTTGTTGCCATGAACCACCATCCAGAAGGGTCATAAATGATCAGTTTCCCCTGTTATTTCAATTCCCTTGTCCCTCCTAACTGGGCCGTGTGCATTTTTCCTCCCTGACCTTCCAACGTATTCCCAGCTTTCATGAGCTTTGTGCTTCAGTTATTAAATTACAAAGGAAATGGAGCAAAAGGCCTAAAATATATTTCTCAGAAACACAGCTGTGCTAGTGATGGGCACTGCATGTGAAGTATGTCTCTTACCCCCACTCCTCATCACATTTTGGCAAATAAATCCAGCTCTCTGTGGAACAATTTTGGTGTTAGTACAAAGTAATTCACGGCAGCAGGGGGTGGGAGACGCCTAATTATGACCAGCAGAAGACGCGTTGGCAAAAGCCTGGCACGAAATGATTTAGTTGGGAGAAAGCTTTTCCAGAAGCCCAGAAAAGCCTTCTGTTTCTCCTAAATGAACAGCCATTTATCCTAGTCTACAGTGATTTACATGATAATTCTATAAAACTACTTTTGCCTAAGATGATTCTCTGTTTGTCCTCCTGAGTAATAATATGTTAGGACTCATCTATTTACTTATTCATTCATGGGCAGAATAATACAAAGTTCCTGCTCTGGCAGGCCACACAAAGACATTGTCATATGGCAGGCTGATGTGGAACTGGGAGGCGCTGCGTGAGGGAACATCACCAGGGGTGACAGAGTCACATCTCCATGGTTACAGGAAGCTTTCTGGACAAGATGATGGCTGGGCTGAGTCTTAAAGGGTAAGAAGGCGCTGCTGAGGGGAGCTGGGGTGAGAGGAAGAGGCAGGGCTGGGACAAGGCCACGCCAAGGGTAAAGAGGACAGGACGAGGCAGCAGGGAGAAACCCAGCCGTGCATTAGGCAGGTTCTTGGGAGATACAAGACCAGAAGAGAGGCAGTAGAGGAAGAGAGAGAGATTTTTAAAGAACTGACTCCCATGGTGTAGGGACTAGAAAACCCGAGATCCATTTAGCAAGCTGAAAATTCAGGTAAGAGCCGATGTTCTGGCCCTGAGTCTGATTCCACAGGCAGGCTGTGCTGGTGGAAGCTCAAGCAGGGCTTCTAGGCTGCAGTCTTGGGGCTCAATGCATCTTTGCCCTTTCAGCCTTGAGCGAATCAGGTTAGGGCTCCCCACCCCCGTGGGAGGCGATCTGCACACGGGATTCATCATCCCGGTGGAAGATGAGTTCCAAACGGCAGAGAACCCCGACTGTGCTGGGGAGCCAGTGTCATGCTGGAGATCCGGGATCTCAGACAGATGAAGTGATCAGGCAGGCGAGAGAAATACTGAGTTGGGACCTGTTGCATTTCTTGCACACTTAGTTTAGGCACTTAAAAGATGAGAAATTCTCTTTTATGAAGGAAATAGGCACACGGGGAATCCACTTGCAAGGTCACTTCTGGCTGCTGGCAGGAGCCCCAGGCCTGGTCAGGGGACCACACTGTGCAGCCGTATTGTACCCTCAAGAGACAGCGGCTGGCTGTCCCCGAGCCAGGGCAAGGGCAACCAAAGTGGGAGCTGAGGTGTCTCTCGCGATATAACTCATGAGTGCAGTTCTATCCTGCTGCAAGACCTGTGGCCCTGGTATGAGGAGGGACAGCTCTTCTGAGGGTGCCCGTAGCCGGAGGTGGGCTCCTGGGGGCCTTGTTGACCACTGCCAACCTTACTAAGTAGGGAGAGGATTCTTCAGTGCTAGCACTGGGAACGGTAGATTCAAGGTAGCGATGTTGGGGAAGGATGTTGGTTACATGGTTTGGTGATGTAGGGAATATGCCAATTAGGAAGCAGAGAAAGAAACCAAACTTACAACTACTTAAACCCTAAAATCGGTAAGAGCCCTTGTTATTGATTTGTTGGCTCATTTCCAATCAAGGCGATCAGCCTGCTGTAATGTTTCCAGGAAGCATTTTCCACCTTGATAAAGGAGTGTGCTGAAGAAGGAAGTTGGCTTCAGTCCCTCAGCTTCTCCCTGAATTTTCCTGCTTTTGATTATAACTCAGTGGGAACATGATGCGCGGGACCGTGGGAGTTATTTTGTGATGATGAGGTTGACAAATCACTAAGCTTGGTGTGGTGGTGAGGAGGTTGGACAGAGGCTGCTTGTTTGGTGACACGATTTAACTACCAATCAATCCAAGAACTTGGTGTATAAACCATAGATCCATAAATATTTTAAGAGTTTTGCATCCTAGGATTTGCTGCTATGAGCATTCCTGAGATACAGAGGGTAGAGAGGGAAAGATAGATTCAGGACTGCGTGAGTCCTGTAGAGTTTGGTTTGTTTGTACGGGAGCCACGTAAAAGGAACCCAGCAGGGCACAGTTAAAAGAGAGGCCCAAGCCCATGCTGTCTGTGTTCACAGTGCCCAGCATGATGTTTAAATACACACAGGGCCTTTGCTCAATGTGTGCCAAAGAAGTGAGCCATTGGGTAAGTAGAGGGACGGCGAAGACCTAAACAGGGTGAGAAAAAGCTACCATTTGTTTGTTTTGTGATAACATCTTCCTCCTAGAGGGTTTGTGACAGATCCCAGTGAAGCTTCTGATCAATGCACGTGAACGTTGGATGACACGAGAATCCACTGCCTTCCGATTATATTAATGTTCTTTTACTCTTATTCTATGCATTTCTTTCTACAGCAAGTTCCCCTTGAAGAACATGGTATCCCTATTTCTGCAGAAGCAAACTATGTCAGAAAGATGAAAATGAAGTGGACAAAATCAAATCTGCTGCATGACACAGCTTCTCAAGGGTTCTTATCTGAGAACGGAAAGAAAGTGACAGTGCAGCCAAGCTGGGCTTTCGTATCACACGCTCGCTCCCCGTCCAGCCTCAAAGTGTGTGCTGGCAGTTAATTCCACTTGGAGAATATTCCATGGGCCCTTCTTTTATTCCTCTCTAACTTTGAAGTTTGCTAGGCTGCCGTCAAATGCTGATATACCCTGGCTTGCCCCATAAAGGCAGACTATTTATGGTCAAGTTCTTTCTGTTCTCCCACTTTCATCAAACATTAGAGATAAAGTTTCAAACTGAGGCCTCCTGAGCGAGCTCAGCCAGCAGCCATGGCCAAAGAGGCTCCCAGCTGAGGGTGTACTTGTGAGGAGAAGCGGTGAGAAAATGGTATGATCTGGGCCTAGTGTGTGGGCGGGGACTTGTGGCATCTTTACAGCTCCCTGTGATAGTTAACCTCGGTTAGTTTGCATCGCCTTCCTCCCTGAGTTGTACCGTGTTCCAGAACGTCATCGCGGGTCAAGAATGCCACACAAGACAAAAGTTCAAGGGAAGCCTTGGGCCAAGGACTCTCCAGTGGCTTTTGAAGCTAAGTCCCTTAGCTCTGCCTGGGAAGTTCCTTCAGGTCAGATGATCTCTGAAGCCCAGCTGGAAGTAGAGATGTTGTGAGGCGTTCGGAGTCTCAGGTGGTGAGGGTAGATGTGCCCGGGTATGATGTCTTCCCAGGGTTCTGGAAGACTGGCCTGGGACTTGGGGTGTACTTAGGGGATCAGAGGACTCAAGGACCTCTGCATTCTTCTTACCCTTGGGGCCCCTTGTTCCTCTCTCCTCCTCTCCCACCAGCTCAGGGACCCCTTCCGGAACTGGAGGAAACTATTCTGCTCTGGAGATTTTGGAGATTTTGTCTCTGTCTAGAACCTCCTGTTGCCCAGGGCAATGGTTGCTGTCAGAAAAAAGAGCTCCAAAGATCCTAGGATCTTTCTGCCTTCCAGGCTTGGTACTAAGTTATTAAAGTGATGCTTAGGACCTAGGAGTCTTTGTAACACAGCCCATCAGAAATGAATTTTATACTTTGCTTATTTTTCTGTATTCTGACTTCATTTATAAATAGTTCAGTTATTAGGGAAACAAAATGCATGTTTAGAAGAAATAATATAAACAGGACAAAGGAGCACAGTGCAAAAATTAAGGTCATCTTCTTTCCCTATCACACCTCCCTAGAACTTCTGGCCAGGAGTAGCCAGTCACTAGTTCCTGGTTCAGGTATTAATGTTCTGTGGACACAGAAGCCTCTTTGTACATGTGCATATACGCACTGCGAGTAATTTTCCCATTTTATTTCTGCAGTAACTCTATTATGAACATATTATAAATATAGATGAACCTAAGAACACATACATTTATCTAAATTTTTAAAGCACTGTGTAGTTTTCCTCCCACCAAACACAACATCCAGTTGGCCACTAGTGCGTATTTAGCTTGTGCTTAATTTTCTGCTGCTATGCATAATCCTGCAATAATGAGTAAGTTTATAAGCTCATTTGTGCACATATACCTACTGCACAAATTGCTACAAGTCAAAGGGTAGTACCACGTGTATGTCCACTTGACATTCTGGTGCTGTAGTTACTTCCAAATTCTCCCTAAAGAAGTCTGCACCAACTTTTATTCTTATGAATAATGTATGAAAATGTCTGATTCCCAACTTACATGTCATCCCTCAGTATTATCAAACTTTTTAATCTCTGGCAATCTGATAGAGAAAATGAGAAAACAGAGCCTTATTTGCATTATTTTTGTTTTAAGTTAGAATCTCAGTTGTATATTAATTGGCCACTTGTCCAATCTTTTGTGTGTGAACTAGTATTTTATATATTCTGCCTATTTTTCCCTTACTCTTTTTGAAACCTGTGTGTTTCTACTTCTTAAAAACAATCAATAGTTTTAGGATAACTTTATTTGCTTTCTTCATCATGAATTGCCTCTTATTGTGCTTTGAGGGTATTAACCGTATACATTTAAATACTTAAATCTCACTTCAGCTCATAAGGAGCCAGCTTACAGCTCCTGGGATCTATTTCACATTACCAAATTAGATTTGCAATATCTGAACTTTTTTCTCAGTGGAGCTGTCACTGCAGGAAGTAGATAAAGAACACGGGTCAATAAAAAAAGAACATACTCTGGGGAGTGGTAGCAAGTCCTAGTGCATAATTTTTGAGGGAAGAAATTCTAATGCAGAGACTTGGGATAAGCATAACATAAAACAAAAATTAAGCTTGTGGATATAACACTTGCTATCTGGATTTTAATTCCACTCCAGCTCTTTCTACTTATAGGGAAATCATTGCATCTAGTTTTTGCGCCTTAATTTCTTCACTTGCCAAGTAATAGTTCCTATTTAATCTAAATAGAATATAGTATGGTGAAACATTCTAGACTAAGGATTCAGGGAAAATTAATCTTTTCTGTGATTTAACTACTTTATAATTTTGACCACTCTGGAATCAGTTTCCATTATTATAAAATTGAATCTTCAGTCCTAAGTAAATTCTTAGCCTTACCAGATATGAGTTGTTCTCAGAATGTGAATTCGGTCTAGTAGCTAAAACAGTAAATGTGCTTCATTTCTGAAGATGGACAAAATCTCCTTTTAACAGCTGGTGCTGCCTCTTTGTCCATACAAAGTGACCCAGGACAGTTGTGTGCCCAGGTATACGCCAGCAAGATGACACGTCTCATCCGGAAGAGTGAGGGCAATGCTAAGCTTCCCCGAGCCCTGTTATTCCAGGGTCTGAGGGAACCACCGGGTGCCTTGGGGACTGCTAAGCTCTGGAGGACCCACATAGCTATGAAGGTGTGGCCAGCCTCGTCCTTGCCGTCACTCCTGTGGAGGCCATGACCCTTTTGTGTATGCGTGTGCCGTCTCCTCCTGCCGCCATGTGGCCCTTATTGCTTCCCCACCACTGGGTGCTTCTGTTGCTGCTCCACACAATACTGGCTCTTTTATCTCCCAGAGTTTCAGGTGCTGGACACTTGATCCTGAATTCGATATTATTGAGGGGGTGGATCTTTCAGGATGTAGGGTCCAGTAGGAGGAAATGAAGTGACCAGGTACCAGCCTTGGGAAGGATCAATGCCCATCTCATAGGAGTGAGTTGGGTCCATGGGACTGCATTAGTTACTATAAAAATGGATTTTTATAAATCGAGGCCACCCGTGGGTTGGGTCTCCTCCACACACATTGGTCTTGCTTTACTGTAACAGACAGCTGCCATAAAGAAACTTAAAACAGGAAAAATTTGTTTTGGCTCGTGGCTTCATAGATTTCAATCCGTGGCTGGCTCCATTGCTTCTGAGCCTGTGGTGAGACAGAAACATCATGGTGGAAGGACACAGTGAAGCAAACCTGCTGACCCAAGGGAAGCCAGGAAGCAGAGAAAGGGAAAGAGCCAGAGAAAAGACCCACTCAAAAGTGCACCCCAATATCTCCTTCCTCCAATGGGATCCCCCCTCTAATGGCCCCTTCAGCTATAAACTAACCATCTGGTGAATCCATTCATGGGGTCCATGGCTTTACAGTCTAGTTACCTTCCAAAGGGCTCCACCTCTGAACACGTGAGATTCTGGGGGCCATCTCAGACCCAAACCGTGACAGATGTCTTCCACCATGTTGAGACACACCATGAGGCCCTCACCAGATATCTGTCCCAGCTGGACTTCTCAGCCTCCGAAACTACGAACCAAGACAAATCTCTTTTCCTCATTAAGTACCCAGTCTTGGGTAATTTGTTGTATCAACCCCAAGCAGAGCACCCATTAACACTGTAGACTTATTTATTGATTGTTTTTTATCCCTGTCTTTGGAGGATGTGGGTTTTGTTTGTTTGGTTTTGGTTTTTTGTACCTGGGATCGAACTCAGAACTTTGTGCTTGCCAGGCAGGCATGGTGCCAGTGAGCTACATCCCTGGTCCAAGGAGGATGTGGGTTTTAAAAGTCCCAGAGTCTAAAGTCCTACCTAATATTACCACACTTCAAAGTGCTCTTGCTGTGGATGGCCATGGTCCCTAATCTGGGTGGCCAGGTGGGAGGTACCTTCCCTATCCAATGAGAAATGTCCCCTAGCTGTAGACACAGGGGTTTGTCCTCGATTCTGGTATGTTGAGCCCTGGGCAGAATCTGCACTGTCTGTTATTCCCCCAGGAGACCAGTGAGGGGTCAGCTTTACCCTGGTACCTTGTTTCTCTAAGGTAGTGATGAAGGGAAGTATCATTAAGCAGGCCCTTTCCATGTCTTCTTTCTGACCTCTTGCAGTCACTGATTGTTTTTCTCTCCTTTCTTGATATGCTGTCTTTGTTGGCTCTCTTCCCTGTGTTTCTCTCTTCTTTCCCCATCTGGTACCTTCCCCTCTACTGGCTCCTCTCTCCCACTCCACCAGCCCTCTAGAACCTGCTTCTCTCCACCTTTCCATCTCTCTGCCTCACCTCTTCTACTCTCATGGGGTCACACAGGCCACCTGTTTCTTTTTTTTTCCCCATTAAGTTTATTGGTACATTTTAGGTATAAAATACAGTTACATTCATCATTGAGATCCTGTACCTTTACATGAGTATCTTGGTTCTTTTTTTTCCCCCTCTTCCCCTGCCCTCCCTTCACCCCCTCCA
>NW_004624751.1:7072250-7123362 GCF_000247695.1 Heterocephalus glaber | reverse complement strand
CATTTATAGCTAAATGGATGCATATTGAGGCCATACTCTTAAGTGAAATAAATAGGACACACATTTGTAAATATGGAATACTTTCTCTAGTGTGAGAAACTGATAGTGTAAATAAGGGTTAAAATGATTAAAATAAATAATTGATAATTTGGAATAGGAAAAAAGGTCCAAAGATGTAGGGATGAAGGGAGGGGAAGGGGAAAGGTAAGAAGGGAAAGGAAAAATTATGAGAAAAGAAAAAAAATGGAAACAAATTCTATGTAAACAGGGAAGGGTGGAGGGGCTGAAGGGCACACAGGTAATGGGGAAAAAATAAGAACCAAGTTACATCATGTACAGGTACAAGCACCCAATGATAAATGTAAATGTATTGTATACCTAAAATGTATCAATAAAAGAACTGCAGAAAAAAAAATGTTTGACGCCCAAATATAGAAAAATTTTCTGTTACAAGTAAGGTAACACAATCTCATTTTTAAATTCTTTCACACTTATTATGCAGGAAAACATTTGTTTCAAGGCCCTAGTTAGCTGTTGCCTTAAGCTAAAAACATGTCATGTTGTGTTCATTCCTTATTTGATTTGCAACTATTGAAATTCAGTTCCCTTTGATTTCAACCTAATGTCTTCCATGTTTTCCTTCATTTAAAAATTTGTTTGATTTCCTTTGTTCCAATTGTTACAATTTATCACCTGTTTTCTTATTGGCAACAGTTACAAACATCTTTGATGCTACACTTAAAAGGGTCAATTTTGTGATTCATTTGTACCTTAATTTTGGTGGAGGGGACCTAATTAGTTACATATTTTCCTTTGTGAATCACTAGGAAGCAGTTTCCTGGTGTTACCCTACACTGGTAATAGCTTTGTTAAAATTGGATGTCTCTCAGGGGAAAAAATAAAAAGCTCATTCTTCTCAATTTACTTTTGTAATTTCTTTGAAGATACACTTGCAGGTGAAGGTTATTGAGTTATAATAGCCAGTTTAATTCTATTGAAATGTATTGCATTCCAAATTGTTGTTGAGCTTGCTAACAACTGGCCTTGTTATTTAAGCTGCTTTGTGACAGCCAACACGCCATACAAACTAGTCCCCAGTCGGACCCCAAGTACTGAGTATCTACTGGCTGTGTGATAAAATGTACTATAAAAAAGGCAGGGTGGTTGGACAAACTCAGTTAGGGCACAGAAGCAACATGATAGATATTATAGTGTTGATGAGCAAAAAGACATATATGTGGTAACCTAAGAAATGGATTTATCTCTTTCTTATGCCTTTCTAAAAATACACAATCTTGAGCAAGCTTTTAAACAGGCCTATCAGAAGCCAAACTGTTTAGCCGTTATAAAATCTGTCTGTATTTATATTAATACGGACTGATGTTTCTGTTTGTGGCTAGGAGACAGACTGCGGAATGCCTTGCTTGTGCCAAGGTCATCTCGAGGAGAGTGAGAAGGCTTGGGGAAGGGGAGAATGTCTTCCGGGCCATGGTCTCTGCATCCCATGTCTCACTGGCTGAGGTTGAAGCCCCCCGGGGATGTGTTAAGAGGGCAGAATGGAACCACCGGTGGCAGAGGGGCAGCCGTGGGGGGTGGGCAGCGTTAGGTGAAGCCCTTATGGGAAAGGCTGCATGACTGAATACTGGTCGCTTTATAAGAAGAGGGGAAAAGAGCAGAAGACAGACACACACTGCTCCCTCCACCTTGTGCTGCCCTGTGCTGCCTTGAGACAGACAGGTCCAGCAAGGAGGCCAGCCGCAGACAGGAGCCCTGGCCCTGGCCCTCTGAAGGAAGAGCCAGGATAAGCCTTTTTTCTTCGTAACTTCCTCTGTCCCTGGAACTGTGTGACTAGTGCAGAGAATGGACTGATTCCCCAAGAGAGCTCCAAATAGGTGAGCCAAGGAGCCTCCCCTAGCTTGGGTCCTGGATGTCCTCCTTTACTGTCATCTTGATTGTCAATAAGCTTGAACAAAGGGCATGAGAATACGGGAGTGAAGATAAAAGCCAATCCGGGCCAGGATGGGGCGGGTCTACAGCAGTGAGCAGCAAAAGCCAGGTCCATGTCACAGGCAGGAAAGCTCTGCATGTCACTCCACCCACAGTGTCCGGTGTAAATGCCCATCCCAGGGTGGCACAGGTCCCACAGGACATCTTCGCGTTGTTTCCTGAAGATGTCAGACTGTGATGTCAAGAGCAACCTTGGCCACCAAATGAGCGAGGAAGTGCAGCACACTTTTGTTCAGTATCCCTGGAACTGGCAGTGGACGGTAGAAAACCAAAGTGCAGTTTGTTGTCAGCATCTTAACGGGGAACCAAAATAGGTGACCAGGCGGGTGGCTTGTTGGTGATGTGGTAACAGTCACAACAACAGCTGGCTCTGGAGAACCCCTGAGTCTCACAGGAGTGGACCTTGTGAAAGGGCCAGAGTCTGAGCTTGCCTAACACCCCACACAGTAACATGACTGTTAGGCTCGGGCTGAGGCCCTGTAACTTTGGCTCTGAAAGAATACATGAGCCCCACTTTTTAAGAACCACCAATCTATACTCTGGGACACTGAGGTAGGAGGAATGCAACTTTGATCCCAGCCTGGACAAATTAGGAAGGCTGTCTCAAAAATATGTATATCAATCTGGAACAAAGGTTCACAGTAACTCTGAGGAATCCTAAGTATCCTTGGGTTTCACATCTGTGGATTCAACCGACTGCAGATGGAAAATATTCAAAATAAGATTGTTACATGGTTGTTGGTGTGTGTTGTGTAGTTACGCCTACAGGGTTGCATCTACACTGACTATATATGGATGTTTTTTCTTGTCATTATTCCCTAAGCAACTACTTCTAAACATTTCCATCATAGTAGGTGTCATAAGTAGAGCAGAGATGATTTAAGGTATACTGAACACTGTGCATAGGTTGTATGCAATACCACACCATTTTATTCTAAGGACTTGGGCATCGTTGGGTTTTGGTGTCTTTGAAGGTCCTGGAAACACCAAGGGGAAGGGTCATCCTTTCTCCTTTGGTCTTATACCCGGCACCCTTTGGGTAGTGACAAACGTCAGGTGAGCTCTGACAGGCACCACAAGCAGGTAAGCTTCGATCTCCTCCATTGGGGGGGAAGAACACGAGCTTTGAACCCACTGGAGCTGGGGTGAGCATGGAGTTCAGCTGAGGGGCCGGGCAAGGGGGTGGCCCCCAGACCCAGCCCAGGCCCTGTCCTCTGCCCCACAGCACAGAGCTCACTCTTCTTGGGAATGGATCTCTACAGGGAGCACAGATGACCACAGAGGGAAGGCTGGGCACGGCTGCAGCTCAGCCGGTGTCTCCTCCCATCCTCCCAGATGTGGGCCTTGGCTTTGTACATAAGGGCCACCTCTCTGGAGACTCTTTTGGTCTACATTGAGAAAATAATTCTTATTTATAGAATGAGAAGCTAAGACCTCAAGCTAAAATCTGTGTTTTACCAAGCCATAGCATTTATTTATATTTTTATTTTTATTATCCCATGTTTGCAGTCCACAGTGATTCCATTCCTCACAGGGAGTGGGAACATGTGCACACACATCTGAATTCTTTTCATGTCCCCTTCCACTTAAAAGTTCCCCTCGCAGGGCTGGGATTTAGCTCAGTGGTTCCACCACCTGACTTGAAACCACAAGGACCCGAGTTCGATCCCTGGTACCAAAAAAAAAAGTTCCACTCGCGCTGGCCTGGAACAGGGCCCCACCTGGCCTGGCTTAGACCAGGTTTTTACTTCATTTCTTCCATGCCAGGACAGTTTTACCTTCTTTCCCCCTTCTGTTATCATCCTTTCCTGACAAGTAGTTATAATGGATACACCTCCCACTCATCTGTACTCTTCCCAGGAGAGAGCTTCCAAGTGGTCTCAGTTCAGCTCTGTGCTGCACCGGCTACTGAGAAGGGCATTGTGCTTTGTTCTGTGGTGTTTCTAGCAGCCATCCTGCTGTGCCCTGACTCCAGCAAGGGACCCTCTCTCAAGGGGACACAGCCGAGGACAAACTGTGCTGCTGGTGGTGGCCGAAGGAGTCCGGCAGCCAGAGCCCACAGTGAGCATCTTAGCCTTCTCCAATTCTGGACACAGGACTGAGGTGGTTATCAACATTTTTAATTAAAAATGAAGCCAGATATTTCTTTCCCTGATAGAAATTGGGACTGATGTGATTGGGCTGACAATGATGACTCACTAGGCAAATTAGATAACATGGAGGCTATTTTCCATCAACTAAGTCATCATCTTTCACGAGAATATATTTAAAGTACCTGGTAACACAAAAACCTTCTAGGATCACCTTATTGCAGCTGTCCAGGGACTGGCACTGGTATTAGGGTCTATGCAGTGTTATTCCTTCCAGTTGTGCAGTGTCTGACCTGGGCCTGGATATTCCGTTTAAAAATTATTATCCTGTGACGAAAGTCACATTTGTTCCCCTGCACGTTTATGAGTGTATCAGGTTAGGCAAGGTGCCTCATCAGGACAGTCATGAAAAGCCTCGTAAATATTAGGGGCATATTTTTCCAGAAATTATAAAAATCTTTTTAGTGGCAGGGTAAAAAGCCAGTTATCATTAGGTTTATTCTATATTTTGGCTTTCAACAAAGTCAATGGACATTTTATTCCTGTTTTTAGTTTATGAAAAATAATTTTTGATGCTAGACTACTTAGTGATTTGGTCATGTAGTTTAGAAAATGTTTAAAGAATCGAGTGGAAAATATTTAAAACTCCTGTTTCCATCTGCTTGTTCAAACATAGTTTTCTAATATTTAACATTAAATAAAAATAAAATTGATGCTGACTTCAACAGTAAGCAAGATGATTGCGTCATCAAAAGATATATGGACCAGTGAGAATAGAAGACCCTCGCTTGTCTCATGAGGAGATGCTGGATTTATAGTATTTCATTTTTGTTGCCTAACATTTATCAAAACTTTGTATCATGATATTTCCATTACTTATGTGTTGTAATGATATAATGAAAACTCAGAAAAATATTTAATAGTTAGATTAGACCTTTATTGAGAAAGAAAACTTTAAATGATAATTTATATGTATTATACATTATATATAATTATATATATTATATAATTATATATAATTTTATTCCAGAGAAATGTAATAGAATAACCAATAAAAGACTCTCAGGTCTGAAAACTATATTGCATATGATAAAAATCTTTGAAAATGTCCATGCAGCAGAAAGAACGACACAAAATCCCCAAACTGTTAGAAAAGAGCTCACTGTAGATGTAATATATGTACATATATATTTAAGTGGATGGTGATGGTTATTAAATCCCTGTGGCAATAGCTCTACGTCTTGAGTAGGAATCAGTTTCTAACTCAGCAGTCCGGCGTACAACTTGCAAATCTGCATTTGAGGACTGCCCTGTGGTCTTAGGAGTCTGCTGGATACTTTTACAAGAGTCCTAAAGTGACCCCAAGGAAAACGTATTCAAGGTCCCAGGAAAGGGGGGAAAGCTGGGGTCCTCTATTCCGAGGGGCACTGGGACCGCTCCTCTGACCCTTGGTTTGCTGGCGCTCTTCGATGCCATAAGGGAGCATGGTGCCAGCACCATGGGTGGTTGCAGGCATCGATGCTGAGCATGTTTCCCAGCTCCTGGCTCTAAGTGATTCCTGTCCAGCTCCAGAGCAGCCTGGACCCCAGCTGAGCCCTTGTCCTGGTCAGGCCTCGAAGCCGCCGCAGGCTTCACAAAGTGGTTACCATGTGGGCTCCAAGGGACCAGTGCCGGCTGTGCAGAGCCTCCGAGATGCGGCGCGTGACCTTGGAAATGCTAGGAGACACAAGGTCGTGAGACAGCCTTTCTACCTTGCTCTGTGCATGGTCGTTAGAAATCCCTGGGCAGTAGGCTGGAGGTCCTGGGGACTCTGGTGGCCACAGCGAGTAGAGAAGAGGTCACAGAATGAAAGCGCAGGGTTTACCCGAGCCAAAACCAATCCCCAAGGAGGGCAAAAGCCTGTGCTTCCCTCGGGCTGGTGCCTCTTGTGAGCTATGACAACAGTTTGGCGAAAGGAACAAGACCATCAGTAGAACTCGGTGGATCTTTTCATTATTAGAACTCATTTCTGATGATTTTAATGTTATTGTGCCTTAGCATGCTAGATTCTGAGAGATAAGATGTGTAAATAGATCCTCTTTGTCAAATTCCGTGCATTCTATGAATCTTGTTTAAAAATATACCATATACATTTCCTAGTTGGAATATAGCATATATACTAGGACATGCAATTGAATTATATATTAACAGCTCAAGCTACTTTTCATTGTCAATCAAAGAAACATCACACTTTTTAATCCTGATTGGATATTTTGCACGCATTTAAAAGCACACACTGGAAATCAGATGTTTTAAAATACACAGTGTTTTTTTACTTGAGTCTTTATAGTAACACGTGTTTATTTGGAGAGTGATACAGAATAATGAATCCAGAAAGACACATAGAAAGAAATAAAAATAATCTGAAAATACTGTTACTGGGTTATCATTACCATCAAGTTTCATTTTTATAGTCTTTTCTTGTTTAATCTATAGTTTAAAATAAAATTCCAATTATCTGATATATGCTACTTTAAATTCTGATGTAAAATTTTAACATCTTATTGGGATTTCCCCATAATATTAATATTTTGAAAAAGCAAATTTTAGCAGGCACATTGTGGTCTCTGTTACGTGGATAAAACATAATTTGGCCCTTTTCCTATATGCTGGCCCTTTCCAATTTGTCTTTTCGTCTTCTCTAATTTATTTTCTTTTCCACAGCTCTGTCCTCCTCCTCCCCCTTCCCATTCCCTCTCTCTCTTCTGCTTTCATCCATTCTTGTACATAAAGCTCCCTGGAGCATCAGGCTGCAGCCCTGTGTGTGATTAATCATGCAACACAGCAAAGTCCCTGGGGAAGCTCTTGGGATTAATGGCCCAGGAGAAGAGATCACCAGCCTAGGGATTGGGTCCCTGAGACATGCAGCCACAGCCTGAGTGTGGGATTCACTAGTCTTTCCATCTTCAAAAATAATTTCTTTAAAGGTTGTATCTTCCCGGTGGCAACAGTTTTGTCTTGTCGGTGACATGCCAGCGCTCAGGACAGCTGGAAAATAAACACAGGTGGAGCTTGGAAGACAGGTTCATTTGATTGCTGCTTTACACATACAACCAAACAGCACTGCCCACCTGAGGGGTTTGCCCATGTAATTTAACAATATTTATTTCTGCATATAGTACAGTGCACCATGCTTTCAAAACACCCTTTCTAGAAGTACTTAGCTATGTCCTTGAGCACTGCTCAGTGTGCCCTGTGCTGGAGTTTGTCACCTTAGCCACAGCCTCCATATCTCGCTGTGAGTTGCCTCAGGAGCTCTGTTCTTCCCATAACTGAGAGCTCTTGGATAGGGGATATCATCACCCTGCCAAAATGTACACACAAGTTGTTAAATGTGTAGGTACAGCGTGGAGTTGTGGTTCTGTGGATTTGATCACCCTAAGATATTTTGACCAGTTTTATTTTTATAAACACATTCATAATAGAGCACAATGTAATGTTATTACATTTAGCATGTAGAGTAAACAATAAATATATTAATATAAATCATTGTATCTGTAGCTCTCTAAAAGTCTTTGTCCTTAACATATTTTTGTCTAGATGGAGTGTTTTTTATGTTTCTGCAAGTTGGCATGTGTGGCCAATTAGTTTGTTTCAAAGGGCAAAAGTTCATGTTTTTCTTTTTTTTAAATATAATTTTATTGGTACATGTTAGGTATACAATATAATGACATTCATCATTGGAAATTTGCACCTTTACATAATCTCTCTTGGTTCTCATTTTTCCCCCTTCCCCTGCCCTCCCTTTAACACCTCCATCCCTCCCTATTTACAAAGACTTTGTTTCCACTTCATTTTCTCATATTAATTCCATTCCTTTCTCTCCTTTCCCCTGCCCCTCCCACTTCCCCTTCCCCTTTGCCCCTTTTCTTCCTATTTCACTTCCTATTTATCTATTATACCTTTTAGTCCTTATTTACACTTTCAGTTTCTCACACTAGAGAAACTATTTGGTATCTCAGCTTTGGGCATCTAAAATGATAAAACTGCTCTCTAGCACTTTGGTCAGCAGGGGATCAGAGCTACTTGGTCACTGTGGGCTCTCCTAGCTTTGCTATTCACTTCGCCTTGATGCCTCTTGTCACTGTGGTGCAGACCCAGGCCCCTCTGCTCTCCAAACCATGCACCCCACTGACTCATGGACATGCGCTTTGAATTCACCCTACATTCGCCAAATGCTTCTCTGAGCTGCAGGGCCCTGTTGTGAACCACACTCAGCCATTGTCCTCCCAAGGCCAAGGTTGTGGGAGGAGGATGAGAGGGAGGTGGCTCTGAATACCTCAGGCCTGCTCTGTCCAAACCTGAACTTACTCTCTGCTTTGCTCAGCCCTGCCCTTCCCCATAGCCCCTGTGACTGTGTTGGCCACCTTCTTTCACATATTCCTCCATTGACTGGTGTAGCCAAGGGAGCCCTGCAGGTGGCTTGGTGCTGACACCCTGACAGTGAAAGTTTGCACAGCTTCAAGCTGGTGCTCTGGAAGCATTGTACCAGGCAGAAACAAGCATCTACAGGCAGCTCAGTTTTGGGAGAGTGGGGAAGGGGGACGAGAGAGGAAGGTTCTAGTTGACCCAGGACCATGAGGTATCAGCTAGTTTTCATTTTATGGGTGCAGTCCAGTCAATTAAAAGTGGCTGTCCTGAAGTCTGGGTAGACTAGGATACATCTAAGTTAGAGCAAAGTTGGCGGTGATCAATTAGTAATGCCTGCCCAGGGCAGTGTGTGGGAGGGTATGCCATGCATGCTAAGTGTTTTACATCCTGCATTGCTAACATGGATCTTTGTCCAAAGCACCCCTTGATGTCTGCCTGAGCAACAGGATAGGTTGTTTGGATGGTGAGCAAAGCCACTGGCCTTAGGAGGACTCTGTACCCCCTGGATGATTATATTAGCAATTGGAAATTCCTAAATTACACTTTACTATGTGTGCTTTTAAATATATGTGACCAGTAAGCATCATCACCTTAATTTCTTAGGATATTACACACATGGTCTTGAATCATACACTTGGGTATTCACAGAATATGGCATTAACCTGATTAGGATAAAAATTATTGTTTTTTATTCAATGGTACAGAAAAGACAAAGAATAAATAATACTTCAAACAACATAGCTTTGAGTCCTGTAGTCATAAGTCATATATATATATATATATATATATATATATATTTTTTTTTTTTTTTTCATGCTGGCGGACCTTGCACTTGTGAGGCAGGCACTGGAACCACTGAGCTAAATCCCCGGCCCTCCTGTGGTCTTATATTAAACTGCATTAAAAGGTCTTTTTACATTCCTAGTCACCTCAATATTCAGGATTTTACTCTTAATTGCTTAGAGTTCATACTTATTGAATGGCTTAGGATGCTGTTATATTTCATGTTAGGTCATTTGTTTGGACAACAGAGAAGACATTGCTGGAAACCATCACAGCCAATGGAAGAGATAAAACACAGTGACAGTTCTCACAGCTTTTAGCAGGGTGTGGCCTAGTGGGCTCTGCGGGTGAGCTGGGCATTTTAGACCTTTGGGAAACCACAAGGAGGCAGCCCCATCTAGGTTGGCTGCAGGGGGGCAAATCCAGGGCCTCTTGCAGAATGAGGTAGAATTTAGCCAAGGCAAGCACTGTTCAGTATTCTCACTCAGTGTTGGCGACATGGGCATCCCTGAGAGCTTTGTAGTTCTTCCGGTCATGGCTAGTATGTCATCTTTCCTTTTCCTCCCTTCGATCCTACTCAGGCCTGCTTTCGTCTGACTTTTGCACTGTGGCTCAGGGTGCTCACTTCATCAGGGTAACACTGCGAGAGACACAGGCAGAGCTGACCAGCAGCTTGGGACAGGACACTGAACGGGGTGGCAGATTCTGTTTCTGTCTCCGCTGGACAGAATCTGCTCTCTGCAGAGAGCACACCTTGGGGTTACCCGGTGCCACGAACATCACCCCCACCACCACCACTACCGTCACTACCATCATCATCATCAGCATCAGCATCATCAGCATCACCAAGCCTGAGGGTTTCAAGAGCAGATTTCACTCCCCTCAGAAACACTACCATAAATTTTCTGTCTTCCTGATTCTGAACAAAGTCTAAAGAAGCTACTTAACTGTTCAGTAAAGCAATATTCTGCCAAATCAGCTTTGTCAGCAGTAGATTTAATGTTCATACTTTGTCGGCCTGACCTTTGCCTATCTCTTAGTTGTTCCCCAATTTTGGCGAGGAAAAATAGAGTGCTAGACATTAATCTATAAAAATCATAAAACTTTGCAGCACAGCTTCTCATTTACTGTGTCCTTGACCTGGCCATTAATTCAGTCTGTTCCCATGAATGTCCCTGATGCTGCGATCACACTGGAGATAAAGAATAAACAAATGAAGAATCACCCTGTCCTCAGTGGGTTGATAACTTGGCCAGGACACAGGCAATTAAAAACATCAGTCAGCACGTGTTCTGAGATTGAGAAGAACTAAACTTGAGATACTCAAGGTATTTTAAATGTAATAGAGCTACAAATCATCTGCAGACATTAAAATTCAGCTTTGGTTTCTATAGCTTTGGGGCTAGGAGATACTCAGCATTTCTAACTCCAGGTGACCCTACACAGTCCACTGCAGACCACACTAAGATGGTGCTCCATAGGATCCCAATTCCAGAGAAAGCACTCCTTTAGGAAGAAAGACTTGACAGTGGAGAGAGAGGACAACTAAGATGGGTCTTCAGAGATGAGCCACTGGCCAGAAAAGGTCTGGGGTAGTGGGGTGTGAGGCAGAAGAAACATCCCAAGGAAAGGAACTGTGGGAAACTATCATGTTTGGGGTTTTTATTGCCATTTCTTTGTTTTGTTTTGATTTTAGGAAACATCAAAAGTCCTCTCAAGAGTTGGATGGTATGAGATTGGCAGGAGAAAAAGAAGAGGGATTGTACTTAGTGCTAAGGATGGAGTTTCACTTTCACCCTGCAAGTAATGGAAAACAGCAAAGGTCTTAGAGGGTATTTTCATCACTCAATTTAAATTTTAATAGACTTTGGATTTACAGAATAATTCAGAAGATATTTCACAGCGTCCCCATATACCACACATCCATTTACCTCTTCTTAACAACTTATATTGCTATTGTTTGTTTGTTACAATTAATGGAACAATATTGACACATGATTTTTTTATTAAAATCTGAACCTTAGTTAGATTACCTTTATTTATATCCAGTGTCTTTTTGTCTGGCCCAGGATGGCATTTAGGATAGTACAATAGGTTCAGTTGTCATGTCTCAAGTTAACTCTTGACTGTGGTGATTCTGACTCCAGGTTTTTATCACCTTGGCAGTTTGGAGGAATACCGGCCAGGTATTTTGTAGGATGTCCCTTAATCAGGATTTGTTTGATGATTTTCTCAGGATAAGAGTGGAGTTCTGCTCTACTGGGTGAAGCATCACAGAGCTAAAATGTCATTATCATAGATCAAAGGTGCCACCAACAGAGATTTCAGCTGTTGATGTTGACCTTGATCACCTGGCTGTGTTTGGTAGTTTTCATCCCTATAAAATTACTCTTTTCTCTATTCCATACACACTTTTTAGAATGTAGTTACCATGCACAACTCACACTTCCATGAGGGAAGGGTGCCTACAGAAATTGCTGGTACTGTTTCTGCAAGGGAGATTTTTCTCTTCTCCACAGTTATAAATTTATTCATTTGTTAACTTATTTAGACCTGTATGAACTCAGGGATGTTTATTTCAATACTATTTGTTTTGTTCTTCAGGTTGGTCCCTGAGAACTCTTTTGGCAGATACAATGCTAAAAATTTTTGCCACCGGAAACTCTTCCCGTGGCACCTGGTTCTCCTTGCTGATGTCTTTTAACATTCACCTTACTCTCTGGCTCCATAAGATGTTCCAGGCACTACTTGTGTATTTCTTGTTGCAATCTTAGAATCAACCACTTCTCCTTACTGCCCTGCTTTCTGTCATTAGAGAATAATGTTAGAACCCAAGATCTGGTGATAGGTGTGCTCATTACTACTGCAGTACTGTTTCCCTTGGGCCTTCTCAGAGGCTGGAGCAAGCAAATAAAGGGGCACATATTAATCTCTACAGATCCGCACATCTGTACATATTCCCACAGGCCGCCATTTATGTCTATCTTAAGATAACCATGAGTTTATACTGACATCACTAATGAATTACCATGTGAATCATTCTCGCTCCCTCCTCTTCCGCGTTTGTAAATTTCCACATGTACAGCGAGAAACCTGGATCCCACCATCTGCTGTCCATTTATCTAATTGCTCAGGACCAGTGTTTTTGTATAGCAGTATCCATATGGTTAACCCAGGGATCAACCGGAGCAGTGTTTATGTGCAGGTCCTTGTGCATAGTTTAGTTTCATAGTATTTACACACTTCCAAAGTCAGGAATTTTTCTTCACATTCTCATCTAGGGGATTGTTCAATATCTTTTAGGACAGTTAAATTCTGTAGTCATGGTCTGAATTCCTACTGGGATCCCCCTAACCTCTAACAGTTGTTAAAATTTGCATAAACTAAGGTTCATTCTTTGAGTTCTAAAATTCTATGGGTTTGGACAAATGCATAACGCTATGGATTGACCATCACAGTATCATACAGGGTTGTTTCACTCTCCTAAAAATCCTGTTTCACCCCTGCAGCCTTCCCTCCTTCCTGTGAACCCTTGACAAGCACTGGTAATAGTCTTTACAGTTCTGCCTTTTACAAAATGTTACAATATGTTTGGGGGTCATATAACATGTAACCATTTTAGACTGGCTTCTTTTGCTTAACAATATGCTCTTGGTAGCTCATTATATTTTATTGCTGAACAATATTCCATGGTATGGATGTACCACATAAGTCTCCTATTATAGAGCATCTTACTTGCTTCTGGTTTTGCTGATTATGCATAAAGCATACAGACATTTGTAGGCATGTTTTGTATGGACATAAGGTGCTCCTGGACCATGATGAGATGCTGGTTAACTTTCCTGTCAAACTCTCCTTCAAAGTGGCTGTACAATCTCATGCTGCCACCAGCAATGAATGAGTCTCTTTGGCTGGACATTTGCAGCATTTGGTGCTGTGAGTGCTTTGGATTTTAGCCATTCCAGTAGGTCTATAGTGGTATCTCATCACTTCAGTTTTCAATTACCTAATGACATAAGATGCTGAACATCTTTTCATAAGCTTGCTTGCAATCAGCATATCATTGGTGAGGACTTGGTCCAGATATTTCACTTGTTTTAAATCGGAGTGTTCATTTTTAAATTGTTGAGTTTCAAGACTTTTTTGTATATTGTAGATACAGATCCTTTATAAGATATGAAGTATACAAATACTTTTAAGTCTGTAGCTAGCCTTTTGATTTTTAAGTTACATATTTGCAAAGCCAAAGTTTTTAATCAAGTCTAATTTATCATTTTTTTCTTTCATAGGTCATATTTCTGGCATTGCATCAAAATCTCATCATCAGTTTCAAGGTTGCTAGAGTTTTCTCATACATTTCCTTCTAGAAGTTCCATAGCATTGCATTTCATATTTACGTTTATATCAGTTTCATGTTAATTTTTATAGAAATTGTGAAGTCTATTTATAGATTTTTTTTATATGGACTCCATTTGCAAAATGGTTCTAGCACCATTTCTTGAAAAGATTATTCTTCTCCATCAATTTACCTTCTCTCCTTAGTCAAAGTAAATCAAGTATGTTTGTGCAGGTCTATTTCTGGGCACAGGTTTGTGCAGGTCTATCTGTGGATGGCTACCACTTTTTAGCAAGTTCTAAAGTCCAGTAGTGTCTGTCCACTAGCTTCATTCTTCTTCAGTGTTGTGTTGACTATTTTGAGTGTTTGCCCTTTCTATATACAATATGATACACCACGTGAACAGAATGAGGATCAAAAATTATACGATTATCACAATAAATGCAAAAGAGCATTTGACAAAATTCAACACCGTTTTATGGTAAAATCTCTCAACCAACTAGATGTAAGTTGAATTCAACATAATAAAGGCCATATGTGATGGTCCCACAGCTGACATACTCATGGGCAAAAATTAAAACTCTTCTAAGATAAGAAACAAGACAAGGATGTATACTTTCTCCTCAACTTCTACTCAGTATAAGCCTGAAGTCTTAGGTAAGGCAATTAGGCAAGAAAAAGGAATAAAAACTATCCAAACTGGAGAAGAAGTAAAAAGATTTTTGTTTACAGATGACATGACCTTATAGGTAGAAAACATACACACACACACACACACACACACACACACACACAGAGGAACTGTTAAAACTAATAAAGTTGCAAGATAAAACCCCTATATAAAAATCAGTTGTATATATATCTAAGTACATATATATATGTATATATATATATATACACACACACTCACATACATATATATACTGTAGAATAAGATTTTGATATCTATGAAATAGCTTGCTGGGATTTTGATTGAAAATGGATTGAATCTATAGACAAAGTAGGGGAATATTGTCATCTTCACAATGTTTTGAATCTTCCAGCTATGAACATGGAGTATCTTTCCATTTTTCAGATATTTTTTGATTTTCAATCAGATTTTTATATCTATACATACACGTACATACATGTATGTGTAACATGTAGTTATGTCTCATACATGAATGAGATTTTTATTTATATTTAAATTCTAATTGTTCATTGCTGATATCTGTGTGCACCTCATTGGTGATATGTGTGTATATATATATATATAAAGTATGATCAAAACATGATGAATGTTTAAATTAAAATACAGTGGACCTTTGGCTTATGAACTCAATTCATTTTCAAGGGCTGGTTGTAACTCAAGTTGGTCAATTGCCTTCGAAGTCTCTCTTCTCTATAATTTTAGGCCATACTTTCTTCCAGGCAGATCTGCATATCATTGTGTCCTTAGAGAGACATTGGCCCAGGATTTCTCAATTAACTCCACACAGGAAAGGATGCTGTAATGTTCCTTCCAGAACTCTTTAAGGGTTAAATCTGTATCTGAGACCATTTGGAGGCATAAGTGGTTGGCATTTGGGTCGTAACTCAAGACTTTGGTCATAAGTTAAAACTTAAATTTTGATCATAACCCAAGTTGTTTGTATATCAGGCTGGTCGTAACTCAAGGATCCACTGTAATTTATTATAGTAAAAGACACATTTCATTAGTCTCCCTCAAAGTACCCCCCCCCCCAAAACACTTATCCCATCACTCTTGCCACTTTCTGAGGCAGTTCTGAAAGTCATCTCTCCTGAGTGTCTTTAGCTGCTCTGACAGGGCTGCCTCAATTTCCTAAACTGCTACAAAACATTACCTTTCATGGTCTTTCTGATTTTGGGAAAGAACCAGAAGTTCTTGGTGAACAAGGTGGATGAATGTTTTTATTTGGCAGAAATTGTTGTAAATATTTTGAATTGATTTAGGACAAGGCAGCCAGAAAAGACATCCTTGAAAGAGGACTTCAAACATGTCTTCTGAAATGGTCTCGAACAACAGGATTAGTGCATTTGAAGTGTGAGGGTATATTTTGAAGGGGATGCAGGGCAATGTGTCTTTTACTGTAACAAAAAATTTTTAATTTAAACCTTAACTGTATCTGTATCACACTCAATATATATAATTTTTGATATATATGCATATCGTTATGCATATATTTGTATATATATAGGCATCAGACTTGTGTACTAGTCACTTTGCTATTGCTGGGACAAAATACCCTGAGAGGTTTATTTTGGCTCATATTTGCAGTCCATGGTCTGATGACTCCAAGGCAGAAACAGCATGGTGGAAGGGCCTGGAAGAGGACAGCTGCTCACTTCATGGCACCCAGGAAACAGAAAGAGAGTAAGAGGGGGTGAGCATGCACACACCCCCCCCCCCCCGGCTCACACCCCGGCAACCCACTTCCAGCCAGGCCCTGTTCCCAGCAGCATCTTCAACTGCTGACCTCATCAGTGGATCCACTGGTGAGCACAGCGCTTCCATGATTTAATCAGCTTCCACACAAGGAGACTTTTGGGGGACATTTTAGATCTGAACTATTCACCTTACATGTTGCAACCTTGCTATGATTGCTTTTTTTTTTTTTTTTTTGGTACCAGGGATCAAACTTGGGACCTTGGACTTGCAAGGCAGGCACTGGAACCACTGAGCTAAATCCCCAGCCCACTATGATTGCTTTTTATTTTCAAGGTTTGTTATTGTTGATTCTGTGGGACAATTTCATTTCTTCTTTCACAGCCCTTATTTTCTTTATTTCCTTTGCTTGGATTATTGCACTAGCTAGGACTCCAAGTGTGATCTTAAATGGGAAGAGTAAGAAAGATGCCTTTCCCTCATTCTCATGATTTAATTCTTAGATGATTGTTTCCTCAGTTATGTGAGGAATTAAATGGAAATGGGAAAGGAAGCAGAACTTCAGTAGTCTAATTAAAAATCATTTTCAAACTGTAGAAGGGAGAATTTAAAGGGGATGGAGTCAAAAGAAATGACTATCTGTAGCACCTGGTGACTGTCAGGAATGATGACGAGAATCATGCTGCAGTTACAGATGCGTCCACATGGCTTGCATACCGTGGTGGTGAGGGGCCCATTCATCCAGAGAGGAAACGGTTAGAAATATTAAGAATTATTCTGCATGCAGTTATTCACATTCAAGTCAATATCCACACACCTTTGTGAGATATGCTCTAATACTGGTCTGAGATTATGGGTGAAGAGTGGTTATGTGGTAGCTAAGTCTCTTTTAGAAACTTACCTAGATGTATGGTTGAGACTAGATTTAAACCCTGTCCATCTGGCCCCAGGGTCCCTGCCCCCCCCCAATGCATAATTCCTACACATACTGTACTGGGGGAGGGTGTTCAGTTTGGGATGCATGGAGTTCTATAAATGTATAGGATGTATCTGTTTGTTTCTTAAGCCAAGGGTTTGATATACTGTTGTTTATCATAATATTCTTTTTTTGTTTGTTTTTTTGTTTTGGTGCCACGGATCGAACTCAGGACCTGGTGTTTGTGAGGCAGGCGGTGGAACCACTGAGCTAAATCCCTGGCACCCATCATAATATTCTTTATACATTTGTGAATATCTGAAATTTTTCATAGCATCTGTTTTACTCAAGCTTAAATGCTATGAAAGTATTGACTTGACTTTCTAATGGGTAGTGTGGGAAATTCTGTCATTGGAACCAATCCATATTTCTGTTACATATGTGTCTGCTGACTCTGTAACAGCACTGAACACTAGGGAAGGAAGCTTTCCAGATGTCAGAACCGTTAATAGAGGCCATATCTCTGGAGTGGTCACTTAGGAAGGACCCTTTCCTCTGAGCTGCAAGATCAATCCCAGCAGACCCCCGGGCACCTGCGGATTCAGGCAGAAAGGCAGAGATAAGGCCAGAAGGAGAATGGGACAGAGCCAGGAGGACAGGAGTAGACTCTCCAGCATCCTCCGTCCCCGACCTCCAGTAGAGAGCCAAACCGGAAAAGTAATTCTGTGATGGCATTCAGCTTTTCCATCTTTCTTTTTCTGGACATAGGAGCTCATAAAAATCTTCAAACAAATCATTTCAATTCCTCTCATTGGCCAAGAAATGAAAGGAAAATATAATTTTTTAAAAATCTCGAAATAATGAATTTGACTTTTATACTTTCTGAAGCTCAGTATTTATAAATAAAAAGTAGTGAATGAAGTTTAAAGAGCAAACATAAAAGATACAAATGAATATCTTATGTTGACATTCTAGTATTTATTAGTGTAAAAATTTTAAAATAGATAAGAGCATAAAGCATAAGAAATAATAATGCCTACACACGTGTCGTATCTCCTTCCAATCTTTCTTCTAGATGTATAATTAAATTATAAGCATATTAATTTAGTGTGTTAAACCTAAACTTTTAAAGCACTGACTATAGTTATGTTTATTTTTAAAATCTTTTTTTTCTTTTTGGTACCAGGGATCGAACTCGGGTCCTTGTGCTTGCAAGGTAGGCGGTGGAACAACTGAGCTAAATCCCTGGCCCTAGTTATGTTTATTTTAAACATGTGTTTCTAATTTGTAATACAATGCCAGGTGTATGGTGCGTATGCATTAAATATTGGTGGACAAATGGATTTTAAAAAGCAGTCTAATGTCCATCCACAGATGGATAGAGAAAAGATGGTATTTACACACAAGATGGAGTACTACTATGTCATAAAGAAGGATAGACTTGAGTCATTTGTAGGAAAATGATTGTACCTTGAGATCATAATATTAACTGAAATAAATCAGACACAAGTTTAAATATCATGTGGTTCCTCCTATATGAAAAACACAAATTATAAATTAAAAGCAAAATAAAAGATAGTTAATATGAAGTAGGGTGACGGAACTTTCTCAAAGGGGAAGTGGATCAAAAGATGGGGGAGGGGAAGGGAATGAAAATGTGCTATGCATGTGTGCCAACTCCACACAAGGAATGAAAACTCTGTGTGCTGCAAACATGCACTAGTACAAATAAATAAATCAATAAGAAATCAATAGACATGTTTTATGCCTTAAGCTTCTGATTTGGAGCGCTTCTGTTTCCCACATGTAATGACGCTTTCCATCATTTTCTAAAAACTTTACCCTGACTTTTTAGTGAGCATTTCTGTCTATATTGTTTTTACTTCTCTTATATATTTGACTATCATTTTATGCTTAAACCATGTGGAATTTTGCCATAGGTATATTTCTCTTAGAATTTACTTTATGATACCTTGATTCTTGTTTTTAATTGATTTCAACTCTTACATGTCTTGTTGCAGCTGACATGAACTCTTCCCCCTTCTTATTTTCTATTTTCTTTCTTCATTCTCCCCTCCCTGTTGATGTACATTTTATTTCCTTTGTTCCCTCTTATGGTATCTCACCCTTGCCTGCCAATTTGAAGGTGCACAACCTATTTTTATTATACTACTACCAGTGTTAAGGCTTCACCACATATTTGAGTTTGATTTTTGTAAGTGTTCGTGAATGAATATCTCCTGCTTTCCCTCTAGTCATCTGATAAATTACTAAGTGCTGTTTCAGTGATGAAGCCCCTTGTTCCTCATAGATATCATAAATATTAATGAAGATATTTTGTAGATGTTAAGAGCACAGCTGCTTGGCAAAAAACCTGGAATTTTAGAGTAGGGGCGAGAACACATCTTCATGGTGTACATCCATCAGCAATCCGGTAGCATGTGCTCCAGTACCATGATTACATTAAGGATCTTTCAACCCCAGGGATTAATTATTTCATAATTATGTTGTGGTTTTGCTCTCAGCAGCTACTTCAATAACTACAACTCTCCCAAAAAATCTTTTTTAAAAAAGCAAAGCTTTAAGAAATGGAAAAATCTGGAAAAAAATATCTTCTTATAAATATTTTCCCACCTAGATATCTATCTGGGATTAGGAAAAAAAGAAAAGTTGTGAAATCCTCATTATGTAATTGTCTTGAATCCAATTAAACTCTCCCTTAATTTGTGAACATAACTGAAAACTGGATAAAGATGTGGGTTTTTTATAAAATGGAGTACTACTCAGCCATAAAGAATGAGAAACTAGAGACATTTATAGCTAAATGGATGCATATTCACTCTTAAGTTAAATAAATAGGACACGTGTAAATACCAAATAGTTTCTCTAGTGTGAGAAACTGAAAGTGTAAATAGGGATTAAAATGATTAAAATGAATAATTGATAATTTGAAATAGGAAAAGGTCCAAAGGTGTAGGGGTGAAGGGAGGGGAAGGGGAAAGGAAAGAAGGGAAAGGAAAAATTACGAGTAAAGAAAAAAAATGGAAATGAAGTCTGTGTAAATAGGGAAGGGTGGAGGGGGTGAAGGGCACACAGGTAATGGGAAAAAATAAGAACCAAGATGCATCATGTACAGGTACAAGCACCCAATGATAAATGTAAATGTATTGTATACCTAAAATGTACCAATAAAAGAATTTAAGAAAAAAAAAGAAATCAGAGAAATCTTATTCCTTGGCCAAAAGTAGGTTGAAGCCTGGAGAGACTATACCTTACATTGTTACTTCAAAAGTGGGACAATGTTCCAATCACAAATATTTCACCTATGTAATGAATTATGAACTATCCTTGTGTAACACAAATTTGCCCAATCATCGTTTTGTACTCCCACTCTCCTTCTCCCCCCTCCCCCATTTCTCTTTCCTTCTCTCTCCTATGTTTCTTTAGTTTCACTTATTAAAAGTAATTTCTACAATGCTTATCATATGCCAGACCATGTGGTATATGAACATTTTACAAATATTAAGTCCTCTACTTCTGGAACAACCACGCAGGCATTTACTCCACATCCTACGCATAAGAGGACCGAGGAGGTGAGGCCAGGCATGGCTGTCCAGAGGCTGTGGCCCTGCACATCACCCTCTGCTGTCTCACCAAGATTTAGCTGGGTTCTAAGGAGGTAGCAGGGCATGGTGCAAGCTCTAAACTCTGAGTTTACAGCTCTGGTCTTTCCCTTTTCCCTGGCTAATTGCAAATGATAGCAGTGAGCAGAATTATGACTCCAAGAAAAGCCCACATCGTCCTCACTGGAACTGTAAAGAAAATGAGACACCACCCTCGAGAATGTGCTGCCTTATACAGTGTATTAGTCACTTTTCCATCACTGGAACAAAACACCCAACATCTGCAACTTATTGCACTCAGTTTCCAGTGGGATCAGTACATGGTCAGCTGACTCCAAGGCAGAAAGATCATGGCAGAAGGGCCTGGCAGAGGAGAGCTGCTCAGCTCACGGTAGCCAGGAAGCAGAGAGAGAATGGAGGAGCCAGGGACAGCAGTGCACCCTTCCAGGTCACACCCTGGTGACCCACCTCCAGCCAGGCCCTGCCTCTGAACAGCACATTCAGCTACTGAACTCTTCCATGGATCAATCCACTGATGAGGACAGCATCACCATGATCTGATCACCTTCCAAACACTGAAACTTTTCGGGGTCATTTTATGAGATAGAAACCATAGCCCATGGCAAAATATGTGCAGATGTAACTCAGTTTGCGGGGCAGTCCGTTTTACGATGAAGAGATTATCCTGTGTTATCTAAGTGGACCCAGTCTCATCATGACAGAAGCCCTTAAACAGAGGCATGAAACAAAACCAACCAGGCTTGCGGAGTGAGCGTTTCTCGCTGTGCCATTGCTGGCTGGAAGAGGCAGGAAGTGAAGTGTCAAGAGATGGCACTTCAGTCGTACAGCTGCAACTGAGGGCCTCCAACAGGAAGAAGGCACTGGAAAGCAGTCCCTTCCCCAGACCTTCCTAGAAATGGCATAGCCAAAAGGACTGCGTGGGAGAACCTAAGCATGGAATCCAATCACTCTGTGTTGGGCTTCTGACTGCAGAACTGTGAGATAATACAGTGGTGTTTAAGCTGGCAAGTTTGAGGGACATGGTTGTGCATCAATAGCACACACACCAACTCCAGATAAGCATATTCCTAAAGCCAAGTTTATTTCTTCATCCGTAAGGAGGGGTTAATGACTGGTGTGTTCCTCAAAGATGAAAGGAATGCAGAGGAGCAGTCTGGCCTGGTGCCTGGAATCTTACGAAGAGTTCAGTGAACACTGTTGCATTTCACAGGTGTAAGGAATATATCAGGGCTGTGTGTGTTGCTCAGTGGTAGAGCATTTTTCTACCATGTCCAAGACCCTGAGTTCAATCCCCAGCATCATAAATAAAAAAATGCACTGGAGAAGTGGAGAGGAGATTAAAAGAAAAACTGTGTGTGGTAAGTGGCATTTTATCTGATCTTTAAGGAATAGGCTGAATTTTGATAGATAATCCAGCTTAACATTAACCAGTAAAGAATTGAGAGGAGAAACCCTCACAGTTTACGAATCTATCCCACATTGCGTACAAATATAAATTTGCATTTTAATGGGCAGAAGAAAATAACCGATGCCAGACTGTAGCACCTTCCAGAAGCAAATTTCAATCCAGGGAAAAAAATAGAAGCAAAGAAAATGCAAATCAGTGTAGAAGATGCACCGTGGTTTATAGCCCGTATGTTCATAGGGCTGAGCTGGCAGGGAAAGGCCAGCCAGGGACTCCTATTTGTTCAGTTCTCTCGTCTTTGGCTTGAGCAATGAAACCAAACTGTTTCTACACAAAATTCACTGCATACCTTGAAGAAGGTAAGGATCACAAAGCCTACGGATCACAAAGCCACATTTGTAGTTGACATTGGATGGATTTGATGTAACAATGTCTGCTTTAGTGAGAACTCGAAGGAGACTAGATCGTGAAGTGAAGCCACTGAGATTTTAAGTAGTATTAATTCTGTGAAGGCAACTCTGCTGCAGTGTTGGGAAATGCCAAGAGAGAACAGAGAGGCAACCTGAGGATGCAGGTGGGACTCTTTGGTCCCTGGTATTGCTGGAGCCAGCTACGAAAAAGCAGGGGACTTACAGCACTTACTCATTCAGAGTCCCAGAGGCCAGAGGTCTAACACCAAGGGGTGGGCAGTGTTGACTGCTGTTGGGGCTCTGGGGGAAATTCCTTCCATGCTTCTTTCCTTTGTTGGCTGCTGGAAACCTTGGTGCCGCCATGGTGCCAGCCCTCCCTCTGTCTCCACATGGCCTTCTCTTCTCTTCTTCTGCCACCAGGAAGACCCTGGTTGCTGTCTGCAGGGCCCATTCAGACAATTCAGGAGCAGCTTATTGCAAAACGTGTAAGTACATTTGGAAAAGCTCTTCTTCCAAATAAGGTGACATTCTGGAAGGTAGGACCTCGGACATGTATTTTTGGAGGGCAGGAGAGTCACCAGTCAACTCATTACAGAGACTGTTACCTAAAACCCACTGAAAAATAGCACACACACCCATAGCTGTGGGAATATAAGAGGAAGTAAGGAGGTAAGTTCAGTGTTGCCAATTTATGTGGGTTTACAGCTTCATATTAAGTTAAACAGCCCATTAACTTAACCAACAACAACAACAACAACAACAACCAAAATAAAACTTCCTTAATTTGGATTTCAGATAGATATTTGTAAAATCTTCTACCTGAATACAAAAACTCATTCTTACTAAGAAAAAAAAGATTAAACCTCTGAAAAAGTTGATGTTATAAGGAGCTGGAATTCATAAACCTTGGTTCTTTCTTTGTTCAATACTTGGAAGGAGTCTAACATAAAGTTAAGAAAAATAATACAATTAAACATTATTTTTTATTTTGATACCATTTTTAAATATGATAGCTATTATTGGGTCCAACACGTTTAAATACCATTTGTAGTGATCCAGTATTTTTTATTTTGACTTTTAAAAAAGCACATATGTTTTTGAAAAATCATCTTTAGCAGGGTTTATATGAGATTAAGCTGATTTCCAATTATTGTCTTGATAGATAGTTAATATATACTGTAGTACTTTATAATATAGAATGATTTGAAGATATAAAATAGAACTTCATTGGCCAAAGCAAGTCATAGTCTCACATCTAAGTGTAAGTGGCTGAGGATGTAACCAAGGCTCAGAAGGAGAGAAACACTAGACTATTTGTGAACAACCTTAAATAGGACAGTTTAGAATCCCAACTCTGTAAGCAAAGAAATGAGGAAATGGTTACATTCCAACCACAAAATGGCAATGTATTTTTAAATTCAATTTGTGAGTGAGTAAAATCATTCCATGTCTAGACAAAGGCAATTGGGTATTGACAAATTCTATTTGCATTGGCTCTAGAAAAAACAAGAAGAGCTTTCCTATCAAAATTTCTTATAAAAATAACAGCACCACTTACCATCTGAGCTATCACAAAAGAATATAGCTTTCAGAACACTGAGTGTTCTGGGTAGTCCAATAGATGTGTGTGTGTGTGTGTGTGTGTTGTGTGCATAGATACTGTGGGCACATAGGGGTTGTGTGTGTGCAGAGGTATGGTGTGTGTGTGAGTGTACATAGGTGTGCTACCTACTAAGACTGTTGACTAATGCTCCAGTTCTTCTCTTTATAGCACATATAAACATCACCTCACTTCCTGGAAGCTGCCACATGACTCATTTGGACAAGACCTGGTTAGGAGTGAAGGATGTCACTTTTGGATAGAAATACTTACTTGTACGGAGGAGAATTTACTTCCATCTCTCCCTAGGATCTGGTGACCAATCCAGCATGCTCTGCATGGAGGAAGACATTCATTATCCTGCCTTTCTGAAGACTCCTGTGGACAGAGCTCCCCGAGACAAGGTGGACATGCAGCATGAGTTATTAAGTAGACATTTGTGATTCCAGAGTCATGATGGATGACAAAAATAGCCACACATTCCTCCTGTTGTGCTGTGCATATTGCTTTGCTACATGACCTGTTGCTCATCAAGGAGAACATTCTTTCTCACCCCCCTGGAAGCTTGACTGCATTTGTTCTTGCTTTGATTAGAGAAACTAAGAAAGACATGGAGCCAGTTCTGGGCAAAGACCTCCTGGAGCCTCCCAATTTCTGCTGATGCCCCTACTGCCCAGAGAACACCATGCCAAGACACAATTCCTAGGGAGACACCATGTGAAGAATGGACTGCTGAACACCAGCACCCTTCCCAGGCATGGAAATGGGTCTGCCTTGGACCACTCAGCCCCAGTGGGGTCAAAACTGCAGCTATGTGAGCCACCTGGGGCAAGACCAGCAGAAGAACCTGCTGCTGAGCCCAGTCTAACTGCTGACCCACACAGCTGTGAGAGAAAGGCACTGGATTGCTTTGCGCCACTGAGTTCAAGTGGTTTGTGTGTGGCAGAGGATAATAATGCAGCATAAACTAACTGATCTGATATACAGGTGTGTGTGTGTGTGTGTGTGCAAGATGAATTTGTGTAAATTATATTATACATATATGCATGGATTATATGTCTAAATAATTTTTGTCAGACTAAGTAAGGAATGAGATCTAGCTTTCATTTCGTAATTAAGGAAATTCAGATGTTCACTGAAATTTTCCTCATTTCTATCAAGATGAATTCAGCAGATGGCTACAGAGATCTTTACAGCTGGACTTGAAGAAATCATTCTCTAATAGCCAAGTCTCCTGTAGAGCAGACAAATGATATTAAAACCAGATTGTGAGGCTAGGAGATCAGTATCTTTGTTTTTTCTCCTTTGCACTGATCCATTCCAGAATGCATTATTCAATCTATACCAGATGCAGTTGAGACCACCCTGAGGTCAGGAAAGATGGCATCCATTTTCCCGCAGGATTTTAGGTTGCCTTACTCCTACAAGCCCTGCTGTGTGTAGTCAAGCCCAACTCATTTGAACTGAAGTGCAGCTTCCATCAGTGCTTTTCCTACAGGATGTTTAGAGTAAAAAGTTATACAGAACTTTCTAAATTACTTCATCTGAGCACAAAGGTTGCCTTACAAGAAAAGAAATCAGAGTTCATGCTGATTATAGCCTGAGGCTAGAAAAAATAGGATTGGTTCAAGTGGAAAGGTTTTAATTAAAGGGGAAACTTGAATGGAAACTATGTATTAATTTTCAGTTGTTGCCATAATAAATGACCAAAAATGTAGTAGGTTAACATAATTCTGATGTATTACCTTGCATTTGTATAGATCAGAAGTTCAGCCCAGATCACAGGCCAAATCAGGGTGTGGGCCAGGCTGGCTCCTTTCTTGAGACTGCAGGGGACAAGTGTCTCCTTGCTCATTCCAGGGCTAGCATAGTTCAGTTCCTGGGGACAGTCAGACTCAGGTTCCCAATTCCCCTTGCTGTCACCTGGGAGCCACCTTTGCTCCAAGCACCCCTCTCCATTCCTGCTCTTTGTCACTTTGTTTCAGAACCAGCTACCCTCACCGAGTCTTCTCAAGGTGGTGTCTCTGATTCACTCCCCGGTGTTTCTGTTCTTATTATAAGAACTCATGAAAGTACTTTGGGCCCACTCAGATAACCAGGGGAATTTTCTTATCTCAAGGTAAGCAATCTTAATCAAGTCTTCAAAGACCCTTTTGCCATGTAAAGTGCGTATTCACAGGCTGCAGGGGTAGGATGTGGACAGCTGGGGACCATCATTCAACCTACCATAACCTACAAAAGGGTAGGTGATGATTGGAAGTGAAGCTGTCGGGGTCTTGACCAGCTTGGTCATTTGGAGGACCATGTTCAAGGAAGGGACAGAAGAAGAAATCTGGGTTCCTCGGCAATTAGTAGGGTATGTTCCTTATGAGGAAGGTTCAGGCTCATAAGTTGGCCTTATTTTTTGTACTTTTAGCAATATCCCATGACTTCCCATAATGTCTACTATTTATTACTAAATTATTTTTAAACTGCTTCGTACTGCAGGGTACGCATGCTCAGTGTTATCCTTTCCGGTGACTTGCTGGTGAGGGGAGGAGCCTCTCCTGCAGGGACCAACCGCAAAGACCGTCAGAGCCTATCCCGACTCCTGCTGGGGAGTGGCCCCGCCCACGAGGCGCTCTCCCCTCGCAGGTATCTGGAGCGCTCTGACGGTGGACAGAGCATGCAAGCCCAGCCGTGGGGGTCTTCACTGGAGCCTCTGTCGGAGGCAGGTAGATACAAAAAAGCAAGATCTTCCATTGGACCTGATCCCCATGATCTCGTATAAATGTCCACACCCCGTGTTTTCCTTCTGATGCTTTCTGGAAGTTGGCACAGTGGTTCCACCACCAGGTATGCCCCCTTCCACCCCCAGTGTCTCAGGCTTTGGCAGACTGCCTGGGGACCTGAACATTGTCATAGGACCATGTCCACCGGCCACCAGCCTGGCCACTGTGGGGGTTTCTCAGAGGCAGAAACCTCAGGGTGTGAGAAACAGTACCCAAGCTCTGGGGCTGAGTGGGTGGCTCTGAGTGGAGGGAGGCCAAGTTGTCCCTCAGTATGGCACTGCCACCCTTGCCGGGGAGCAGCAGGTTCAGTGTGGAGTGGTGGTCACAGTCAGGGATTTCGGGAGGCTTCTCAGAAACCAATTTACTGCAGTCCCGGTGACCCTAAAGAGAGAGATGCTGCTGCTCCCCTTGGCAGAAATCAGGGGCTCCTGTGTCACATGGGTCTAGGATCAGTTACCCACTTTGGAGTCCAGAACCTGGTTTATTGGTTTGCTCAGAGGTTAGCAAACTTTGGAGGCATCAGCCATGGTGGAACATTAATAACAGACACATTTATTAAACCTGGATGCCAATTTACTAATTCGCCACAGGGGACAGGCTCTCTGGCATGAGGATGCTCGTATCCAAGGCAACCTCTCCTGGAACAGCAGAGTTTGTGCAGCCTGAGAGCAATGGTGGGTGAGGGTTTGTGGAGTGCTGTAGTCATACTGCATCGCCCAGAACTTCTGCAAATGATCCCCTGGTGATTAGAAGACCGCACTGTGCCATCAGGGTGGTTTTACCGTAAACAATATTCCTCGGGTTCCCATTTCTCTAGACTCCCAGCAGGCTTGTTTTGAGAATGCATTGCCTCATAAACATGACTGCAATATAGTCGAATAGGTAACAGCTTTTAAACTGGATTATCAACCAGTGAATATCAATAGCAAGTCATTTGGGGTAAATTAATTTGATCTGCAGGTAACTCATCTATTATTGATCATTTACATGATTTAATTCTGGAAAGTAACTGATGCTCTTTATTGCAACACTTCCAGTGTACCGCTGAGCTGTTCACTGTGTGGTTCTCAGACCAGCAGCCCGGGGTCACCCAGGACCCTGCCAGAGATGCCTACCCAGTATGCTTACATGGGCTATGGAGTCCCAGGGTCTCCAGGGGTGGAGTGCTCAGTAGCTTTAACAAACCTTCGGGAGGTTGTGAGAGCCTTGCTATGGTGGTTATGCACACGCAATGTCGGTTCTACATCCTGCCTGTTCCACTGTAAGCTGAGTCCCCTTGGGAACATTACTTAAAGCTCTGAGATTCAGGTTGTAAAATGAGATTAATGCTACTTCTTACTGCATACAGTTCCTGTGAGGATTTACTGGATCAGCACATGCAAAATGAGCTCTGGAGAACACCTGGCAGGTAGAAGGAAGCTCTTATGTGTGCGCTGTCCTTATGCCCCGACTCCAGGGTGACAGGGTGGGGTTGTGGGAGAGTCTGAGCTCAGCATGAGCAGTGGACGGCTAACAGGGAGCACCCTGGACATGGCTCCAGGAAGACAGGGCTGGCGTCTCCACCACTTGTCAGTTCCAAGGCCTTGAACAGCTCCATCTGCCAGACCCAGTCGCTATAAGAGAGGTGTTGGGTTTTTTAAGTTGCAGAAAAATACACATGGTATAACATTTATTGTCTTAACTGCACATGCAGCACATCTCAAAGACTCTTCCATTTGACTGGAACTCTGGATCCACTGACTGTCCTCACTCCCCTCTCCCCAGCCCCTGGCAATCACCATGCTGCTCTCTGTCTGTAAGACTGGGATGGCTCCTGGTTCTTCCTGTTCATGAAATCCTACAGTATTTGTCTTTATTGGCCAGCCTTACTTCATGCAGTATAATGTCCTCAAGTTTCATCCATGTTGTAGATGTGTTAGAGGTGGATAATATTCTTCGTGTTTGAGGTGGATAATATTCCATTGTATGGATGTATTATGATGGACACTTTTAGGATCATTATGTCTTCAATTGCACATCTTACCATCATCCCAGTCTCTGGTCCTGCAGAGGTCCCAGGAGGAGGAGGAGGAGGAGGAGGAGGAGGAGGGGTGTAGACCAGTGACCCATCCAGTGAGAACTGGAATATTTGTGCTAGATAGTAAATCCAACATGTAAGGATGAAGGTGGATTATGGAATATGTTGGGGAAAGAATGGATCTATCCTAAGTGCTTTGGTTTTGACCCTGAGTAGAACAGAACTTCAAAGTGTAGCCAATCTAAATCAAGATTACAGAGCTGTGAAAGCACATGGTTAAGGTTTTTGGTTCTTTAAAATTGCACAACTAGCCAGGTGTGGTGGTGCACACCTGTAATTCCAGCACCCTGCGTGGCTGAAGCAAGGGGATCACAAGTTCTTTTTTCCCCACAGCCTCACCAGCATTCGCTGTTGGTCGATCTCTTGATGATGATCTCTGAGATGAAATCTCAGAGATATTTTCATCTGCATCTCTCAAATGACTGGTGATGTTAACATTTTTCATATATTTTTTTTGCTGTTTGTACTTCATCTAAGAAGGGTCTTTTCATTTCAGATGCCCAGTTTTGGATTGGATCTTTAAATTTGGAGGTCTGATTTTTTTTTTTAACTTTTGTATATATTCCAGGTATTAGTCCTTTGAGGAAAAGATGACAAATTTTTTTCCCTACTCTGTGAGTTATCTGTGTTGATGGTTTCTTTTGCTGTGCAAAGCTGTTTTATAAGATGAGATCTCAGTTGTTGATTCTTCGTAATATTTCCTGTACAATTGGGGTTTTGTTTATAAAATCTTTGCCTAAACCTATGTCTTTAAGAATTCTAACTATTCTTTCTTCCAGCAGATTTAGTGTTTCTGTTTTAATATTTAGACCTTTGATCCATTTCAAATTTAATTTAGTGCATGGTGAGCTGTGTGGGTCTAGGTTTAATCCTCAGCATGTGGAAAGGGAGTTTTTCCAGCACCATTTATTAAAAAGGCTATCTCTCTTTCAGTGAAGGTGCTTGGCCCCTTTGTCAAAGACAAAGTGGCTGAGTGTGTTTGGAGTTGTTTCTGTATCTTCTAATCTGTTCCATTTATCCTCGGATCTGGTTTGGTTTTTTTGTTTTTGCCAGTACCATGCTGTTTTTATCACAGTAGATTTGTAATATAATTTGAAGTCAGGGATTGTGATGCCCCCTGCCTTACCTTTGTTGCCCAGAATTGCTTTTGCTATTCTAGGTCTCTTCTGGTTCCAAATGGATTTCAGGATTGCTTTCTCTAATTCTGTGAGGTGTGCTATTGGTATTTTGATTGGGATTCATCAAATTTGTTTAACAATTTTAAAAATATGGTCATTTTCACTATACTGATTTTTCCTACTCAAGAACATGGGATGTCTTTCCATTTTCTGATATCCTTTTTGATTTCTTTTTTCAGAGTACTGTAGTTTTCAATGTAAAGGTCTTTTACTTCCTTCATTAAATTGATTCCTAAGTATTTCATTTTTTGGATGCTACTATGAAAGGTGTAATTTTCCTAATTTCTCTTTCAGTGAGTTTGTTATTTGTGTACAGGAAGGCTATTGATTTTTGAGTGTTGACTCTGTATTCAGCTATGCTACTGAATTTGGTTATTAAATCCAGAAGTTTTTTGGTGGAATTTCTTGAGTCTTCTATGTAGAGTATCATGTCATCTACAAATAGTGATAATTTAACTTCTTTTCCTATTTTTATTCCTTTTATTTCCTTCTCTTGTCTAATTGCTCTGGCTAGTGTTTCCAGAACTATATTGAATAGTTATCCACTGTTGGGAGTGTAGATTTGTGCAAATACTGTGGAAATCAATGTGGAGTTTCCTCAAAAAACTAGAACTAAAGATTCCATTTGACCCAGCTATTTCTCTTCTTGGTATCTTCCTGAAAGAATTAAAAGCATCATACCACAGTGATATACTCACACCCATGTTTATAGCAGCACAATTTGTTAATAGATAAATCTTGAAACAGCTCAAATGCCCATCAATGGATGACTGGATAAAGAAGTTGTATTTTTATACAATGGTGTACTACTCTGCCATAAAGAAGGAAAACTTGAGACATTTCTAACTAAATGAGTGCACCTTTAGAACATACTCTTAAGTGAAATAAATCAGACACGTGTGTAAATATCACATGACTTCTAAGGACCAAAATGTATGATAGATATTGGGAAATAGGAAGAAAAATGTTCAAATGGGAAGGGGAACAAGATAGGAGGGAGGAGGAAAGGAAGGAAAGGAAAAGAAAAAAGAGAATAGATAGAAAAATGGAAACAAAGCTTTTGTAAATAAGAAAGGGAAGATGGGTTGAGGGGAGGGAATTGGAGGAAAAAGAAGCATCAAGATATATTATATACAGGTGCAACATGCATATGATGAATGTGATCACTATGTATATCTAAAATGTACCAATAATTTTTTTTTTAAAAAAAAGAACGTCACAAGTTGAAACTCAGCCTGGGCAACTTAGTGACTTAGTGACACCCTGCCACAAAATACAAAATAAAAAAAGGGTTGGGGGTGTAGCTCAGTGCAAAGGCCCTGAGTTCAATACCTCCAACCATACACACATACAAACTGCACAGCTAAGTCATATTATTTGAGATTAAGAACAAAAAAAGGCCAGGTTAGCAACAACAACAACAACAAACAACCAAAGAAAGGAAGAAACAAACAAACAAGCACCTATATTTTCAAGCCCAGAAAAGACATCTATTAGTTTTTCAATATATGTTTCTAGATGTTTTTCAGCACGTATATATTGTATTTTTAAATTAAAATGCGCTATCACAATTCTTTATTTAAACTAGCTTTTAAAATTAAACATATTGTCAACAAATTTTTACATCAACAATTGCAGGTCTGCATACGATTGCTAGTTACAGAAATATCTTATAATTCAGATTTTATTTAATCACTCCCTACAATTCAGGTAACTTTTAACCAACGAGCAGTGAAATATTACGGGGAAACACTCATGAATATTTTTCTGATAATTTCCTTAGAACCCATTCTTAAAGACTGGACTGCCTGATCAAAAGAATTAAGCCTATTTACAAAGACTTTGTGTCCTTTTCTCATATTAATTCCATTCCCTTCTTTCCTTTCCCCTACCCCTCCCACTTCCCCTTCCTCTTTGCCCCTTTTCTTCCTATTTCACATTATCTATTGTACCTTTTGATCCTTATTTACACTTTCAAAGTCTTTGTAAATAGGGAGAGGGAAGGGGTTGAAGGGAGGGCAGGGGAATGGGGAAAAAATAAGAACCAAGGTATTTTATATAAAGCTACAAATTTCCAATGATGAATGTCATTATATTGTGCACCTAAAATGTACCAATAAAATTAAGTAAAAAGAATTAAGCTTTTCGGTGGTGTCTGTCGGACAGGGCCATGTTAGCCTCCGAGATGGTTCATTTTGGGGTCTGTTGCCCTGGTTGTGAGGTACAGGTAGCGCCTTGGTGGAATGCGGCCTGTGGGCATGTCTGAGAGGAATTCTCTGAGTGGCTGACGAAACGTGGCTTCAGTCTGACGTGGGCAGACTTCATCTGTCTACCGAGGGCCTGTGTACACAGAAGAGAACTGGATGCCTGTCCTTGAGCTGTGACCTTTGTGTCCTTTCCTTCTGCTTGCCCCAGGACTGGCACTGCGGGCTCGCTTGGGTCTCCAGCCTGCCGATGCAGACCTGGGCATAGTCCCACAGCCAGCTGCTTACACTAACTCTCCTCCTCTCTGCAGCCTGTTGCTTCTGTTCCTTCCGAGTGCACTTGCTGATGCTTCTAGCAGTGGTGGATAAGGGTGCCATGATTTAATGCCTTTCTCGTACTGGATATTTTTCATCAGTTAAATGTTTCCCCATTTAAAGATATGATTTCATTCAGTAAAACATTCAGGCAGTATTTATGGAGTTCCTGCACATCCCAGGCACCGGGCTAAGCCCTGGAGCTGTACCGTGCACTATTGTGGGGATGGAAGGAAGAAAGCAGAGTCAAGCACAGCCCAGCGAGTGCTCTGCTGGGGGACAGACTGAGTGGCCAGCTTTGTAAGCAGGGTTCCCATTCGCTCCAGGAGTCCAAGGGACACTCCTGAAAAAGTGGGACTACTGGGTCAGGACAAGCCATGCCCTGATTTCAATTTGCATTTTCCTGCTTTCTCGAGAGAATGAACACTTTGAGGTGCTTATTGCTCATGTATTTCCTGTTAGGAATTGTTTATTCATATCCTTTGCCTGTTCTTTTTAATCCAAATGTTAATTTTTTTTCTATTTGTAATAACCACTTTTTTAAAAAACTTTAGAGGTATGTTAGCCCTTGGTCTATCCTGCATTTAAAATAGCGTTTTGAGCCCGATGTGGTGGCATATGGCTGTATTCCCAGCACCATGCCAGTCTGAAGTGGAAAGATTAGAAGTTCAACACCAGCCTGAGGAAATTCGCAAGAACCTGTCTCAAAACCAAAACATAAAAACAGGCTGGCGCAAAAAATTAAATGTCACATAGTTTCTCTTACACGAGAAACCCAAAAAAGTCGGAAAATTAAAGAGTAACAAAGGAGAGATGTTAAAGAAAGGGAGGCAGACTTTTTGGAGAATGGGAAGAGGATCAGGTGAAGGGAGAGGGCAGGGCGGAAGGGACTGAAAATGATCAAGGTGCAGTAGGCTCACCTAACAGCTCCCAAAGGAAACGGAAATGTCATGCGCATATGCAAACATATAAAAAGAAAAAATACCACAAGTAGGGGGATAGGGCCTAGAGATACAGCCTGGTTCAATTCTCAGTACAATAACAATAACAGTAATAAATAAAATAGTGTTTGGGGGCCTATATCCTTCTTTCATAAATTGCCTGGCTATAATCTTTGTTCATTTTCCTCTTGAAATGCTTAGTGTTTTCTGTTTTGCTTTGTTTTTAGTTTTGACAAGTCTCTCTAAATTAAGTGTATTAACTCAGTCTCGTATATATTTACTTTTTTCTGATTATTACTCATCTTTCAATACTGTTTATGGTCTTCTTGGTCACATAGAAATGTAAACTTTTAAGTAGTTTTATTTGTCAATCCTCTCTTTGAAAAATTAAATCCCTCTCCAATTAATTTTTATTGAGCAATCTGTAAAGCATATGAGAAGCCCCATCATTTGATGAGTTTTGACGGGCACAGGGCTGCAGTCCAGATGTGGACCATCTCTCCTCCTGAGCACACGTGGGGCCCTCGGCAGGTCCACTGCCCTGGCCAGTCCTGATTTCTACCACTGCAGACTAACTTCGCCTCTGCTAGGATGACGAGGCCCGATGACATACCCTCTTGTGTGTCTGCCTTTCCCCCTCATTGTAATGTCTTCATGTCACTCCAAACAAAGCCACTACGAGTATTCCTGCGCCTGTCTTTTGGGGCCTCATTTTCCTTTCTCTTGAATAAATGGCCAGAAGGGAAGTTGCCGCTCACAGGCAAGGCCCATGTTGACTTTATAACAAGTTAACAAATGGTTTTCCACAGTGGCTGTGGCTCCACTCCACCAGCAGGAAATGGAGTTCCAACTTTTCCGCATCTCCATCAATACTTATTTAATCCTTTAAGTAGTTCCTATACAAACGCTGAGGCCCCTCGGTCTCATTTGATCTTTCTGTAGGGAATTAGCTGCTTATGTCTACGCAGTTCATCAAGGAGCCCATAATTACTCCATGCTGTAAATCCCACAGTGATTTTACATATGTTTTTCTTCTGTTGGTTTTCCTGGGTCCTTGGTTTCCTGTTGGTCCTGTTGGTTTTCCTGCATCCAGTATCACTGAATTTTAGCTGTCGTGGGTTCATAATATGCTTCAAGAGCTGCAGCGAAAGTCGCATCCCTGTACTGTCTTCCTTTCAAAAGATTCCTGGCTATTCGCATGTGTTTAATCTTGCATAAAGTTCAGTTCCCTAAAAAATTCCTGTTCGTAAGCCAAGGAATGATAGAGGAATAGAGAGTAAAATTAAAATGTTATTCCAGCCTCCTAAGATATCATAACATCAAATCTTATTTTTTTAAATTTCAGTTTTCTTCTTAATTGACACATAATAGTTGTATTTATGAAATACAGTATTATAATTTAATCTATGATGTCATTATCAAGTCAGATAATTCCCATTTTTCCCCTTTTTAGTTACGCAGATGAATGCATTTCATGTGGGCAGGTTTGCACATGTGCGTAAACAGACTTTGACCATCCGCACCCTCCATTGCCCCTCTGCATGACCCTTAGTTACACACTTGCTAGGTTCAATCATATAGTGTATTTTGCAAATGTCCGTCCTCCATTACCTGTTCCACACTCCTTCCCCAGCCTCTGCTTCCCTTTCTCTTGCCTAATTGTAGTCTCCCTCGCATCATTCCTTTGTTTTAGTTCTTCATGAAATACAAAGTATGTTGCTGTGAGCTATAGTCACAGTGGGACACTAGAACCTGTTCCACCTTCAATCCCACCGTACTTTGGCACCTGCTAGCCACCGCCCCTCTGTTCTCCTCCCCCACAGCCTTAGCCTATCATCATTAACATTTACTTTCTTCTTTGAGATGCCACCGCCCCAGACAGACTGGCTATTATCAAAATAGCAGAAGTAACCAGTGGTGGCAAGGATGTGGAGAAAAGGGAACTCTTATGCATCACTGATGGGACTATGTCAGTACAGTCATTATGGAGCTTCCTCAAAAACTAAAAAATAGGTCTACCATGTGACCCAGCTACCCTACTTCTGCTTACACATCCAAAGGCAATGGAATCAGCCCACCAAAGACATGCCTGCACGTCCATGTTCACTACAGCATTATTCACAACAGTGTCCATGGCAGATGAACAAAGAAAATGTGGTCCATATGTGCAAAGGAATATTATTCAGCCACAAAAAAGAGCGAAAACTTGTCATTTCAGGAAAATGCATGAAACCAAAAGACATTGTGTTAAGTAAAACCGGCCAGGTATGAAAAGAAAAATATCCACATTCTCACTCATGCATAGAAGCCAAACCGTTTTTTAAAGAAGCACTAGGTATTATTACACCGAAAAGGCAGGAAAGGTTTTCTAAAATTCCAAATCTAACTAGAGTTCAGAAGTCCTTTTAATTAGAGATGCAGGCATCATGGGAATTCCTATGGAAAGTAATTTTTAAAGTCTATTTTTGGAGGTTGATTTACATTTCTTGTTCATCTGCTCCAGATATCACTATGAGGTTATTAAGGCAGCCGATGAACATGCTCTGCCAAGCTCCTAGACCCTGGTATGAAGGCCTTGCCAGTTCTCAGGGGGGATCATTTCATCCACGGAGCCGGCTCCCGCAGGCCTGTGCCACAGCAATTACCTTGTGACCACGAGGCTCGCTTGCAGGAGGAAGTGGCTGTTGCTCACATCTGGGGATAGTACTTATGGCCTGATTTTCAGGATATTGCTCTGTCCAGCAGGGAGACTCTGAAGGGACCTAGAGGTCCCCCGTGATGACCCTCTCCCTCTCTCCGTGGGTCCTTGCCCTCACTCCCACGAAGAATGAGAGAGTGAGGTGCTCTAAGGAAAATGGGGGAGTCAAGACTGATGTGATGCGAAGTGAAAGTTTATTTAAGGTGTGGCAAATGCAGAGAAAGCAGAAGAACAGCTGTCTTAGCAGCAGAGTGGTACTGCAAGATAGGGGGCGTCCTACTCGGGACGCCAAATGAGTTTGAGGTGTGCTTAGTGCTTATCAGGGTGCAGCACATCTCAAAATCCGGGATTTGCTGATTGGCGTGGTCTGGGTCTTCGCCTTTATTTCTGGAAAGGGGGCGAGGTCAGTTGGAGACTTCTTAAGCATGCAGAAAGAGTGAGTAGGATTTTCATGGGATGCAGTCAGGTGCCTGTTCTAAGTACGTGGTGCACAATAAGCAGATGATGATCGTACAGTCATCAGCCACGGATAAGCATGTGATGATTTTCCAGTGTTAGCCATCACAGTTTTTCCCTGAGTTTTTGCCTATGTCCCTCTAATCTGCCCTTACAATATGGACTGAAATCCATGGTAGTAATTGATGCAATACCATGTGATTTATCTTCTTAATATTTCTGGAGAAAATCCAAACAGAAAATAAGAAATGTTATTTTGTAGCTTCAGTAAGTTGACTTCTGGTCTTTGCCAGGCAAGGAGAAATTTGAAAACTTATATGTTTCTGGCAGGAATATGAAATGATTCAGTCACTGTGGAAAACAGCCTGGAGGAAAATTGAATAATTACTATATGATGCAGCAGTCCTACTTCTGGATATATATATACCCTGAAGGGGTGGCAACATGAACAGGTGTTTGTACACACATGTTTCACCAATGCCATTTACAACAACTAAAAACGCAGAAGCAACTCAATTGTCCATGGACAGGTGAATCCATGAACCTGATGTACACATACCCAGTGGAATATTATTTAGCCCTGAAAAGGGCACTCCAACACATGCTGCAATGTGGATGAATCTGGAAGGGACATTATTCCGAGTGAAATATAACAACTGTAACAGGATAAATACAGACTGTGCAATTTCACTCAGAAGAAGAACGTAGAGCAGTCAAATTTATAAAGGAGGTAGAGTGGTGGTTGCCAGGTATTAGGGGTGGGGATTGTTGTTTAATGGCAATAGAGTTTCAATTTTGCAAGATGCAAAATTTCTGGAAATGGATAATAGTTACCCAAAAATGTAAATGTACTCAGTGCCACTGAACAGTTCATTTCAAAATGTTTAAATGGCAAGTTTTATGTTATATACATTTTTACCACGATTAAAACAAATTTGTGGGCTGGGGATACAGTTCAGTGGTAGAGCACCTGCCTAGCATGTGTGATGCTCTGGGTTCAACTCCAGCACTGTGAGAAAAGGGGGGGGGGTGTTAGAGACAGAACCAGTGAGAAAAGAGAGAAAGGAAAGGAGAGAGGGAAGAAAAGAAAGAAAAAAGAAAGAGAAAACCAGGAAAAAATTTAAATTAAACAAAAAAGTCCAGATTGTGCAAAGCATTAAGAATCACTGTTATTCAGAGTACAACAGTTGTGAGATGAACAACACCAGTGTTTTCATCAGCTCAGCCCAGGGAGTGTGCTTCTCACTCACACTAAGTGCTCAGTCCGTGGTGGCCTGGGCGTTCGGCGGGCTCTGTGGCCAGCCTAGGGATGGCGCTCACGAGGCTCGGTCCTGTCCTCTGGCCCTGGGAAGTGTCACGGCTTCGCATCCGGGGCGAGGGCGCCCGGTGCTCCTGAGAACTACAGGCCCTGTCACCCTCCAGCCAGCCTCCCACAGGAAGGGGATCGCAGGGAGAGGTGAGCGACAGCGGTCTACGGGCTCGGTCCTGCCTCTCCACGTGCAGCGTGCAGCTGTGTGAATGTGCCTGTCCTTATTTCAGTCAGTCCATACTTTTGATCAGAAAATAAATCGCTTTGGCAACAGAGCTGTAAATTTCCCTTCTGAGGTTCCGGCGGAGAGACTGTGGGAATAGCAGTGACTAAGCTCACATCAGCTTCCTAGACAGGGCGGCACAGAAAGCCGAGAAGGCCACAGGTCAGCAGGCAGTGTGGAGTGGGCCGGGAAGGGACGGGGCTTGGACCTCTCTCCATTCTCCGGCGGTGGCACCCTGCGCACTCCGCCTGGCAGGGCTGCAGCTGTCCACTCCATGGAAAGAGAGGCAGATTCGCCTCCATGGCTGTTCTAGGTAGATGCATCAAAAGTTAGGTTTGAGTTGTCTTTTAAAAAGGAGCTCTTTAAGGTCTGCTACAGACGTCATTACCTTGCCTGAACTCGAGCCTTCTTTAGGAATGGAAATCATGACTTCCAGCTCATCTGCTCTTCCAGGTCACCACTTGGCGCGTTTGTGCTCTTCAGAGACGCATTACGGAATCCGCTCGCGTTTTCTGCTGGAAATTCTCTCGCCACCTATTTCTGGTTTGAAAATCCTCTCTAATCGAAGTCCTCATCTCCTTCCATACTGGTGTCCATTTGAATAATTATGGACCCCATTAATTTAGAACCTCAGTCCCAGCAGAGATCTGCGCTAATCAGATTCAGCAGACACAGGGGGTGCGTCCGAGGATGAGGTTAGGAACACGGTCCCTCCTGGCGCCCACCTCAGGGCCTGAAGAGCACCTGTCGCCGGGTCTGAGGATGGCGCATGCTCAGTTTTCCCACTGGGATTTCCCTACAGCACAGCACAAGCTTCTGGTACGTTCCATACTGTGGGTCCATCGGAAGCACACAAAGGAAATCTGGATATTTCCTAAGCGTTCCAAAAAGAGCCATTTCCTGGATCAATTCCCAGCTGACGTGCAGGCCGCTTTCCTGAGTGGACCTTTCTTCAGTGTCATTGATGAGTGGATGTGTTGTACTGTAGGTATTTAACTATGTATGCATTTGACAAACATTTGTGGTATCCCACTGTGTGACCAGCACCATCTGATTACCGGGGTACAGCAGTGAGTAGAAGTAGTCTAGCTAGTGGAATTTTTCATTCTAGGAATAAGGACAGGTGAAAAATAAAGCACTGGAGAGTGATAAATACTACAGAAAAGGAGACAGCAAAGTGCCGTGGCCTGAACAGGGCTGGTGACATGGGAGGCCCCAGGGTAGAAATCTAAGTTAGCTGAGAGCTGTGAGTGTGGAGGAGGCGGGTTTCAAGCCCCTTACATTTCGGACCCCACACGCTGTGGCGTGCACACATGGGTGCCCCGCGCCCAGCAAAGCCCAGCCCAGAGATGGGCTCAGAGCTGTGTGACCCCAAGAAATACAGGCCTGAGCTGCTGGAGGACTTGGGCACCGCCTTACAAGGGAAAGCTCCTCACATGCGCTCTTATTTTGCTCTTTGTTCACCTCTAGTGTTTACTTGTTTTCTTGATATTTCCCAAGAGTCCAGAGACATCGGTCACAGGAGTCATTTCCTGCTAACATCCCAGAGAGCATTTCAGATTGTAATGCCCCACCACCTCCTCTTTTCTCCTCCTCCTCTTCCTTCTCCTCCTTTTCCCTCCTCCTCCTCCTCCTCCTCCTCCTCCTCCTCCAGTACTAGGGATTGAGCCCAGGGCCTTCCTCTGAGCTACATTCCCAGTCATTGTTTATTCTTTATTTTGTGACAGGGTCTTGCTAAGTCACTAAGTTGCCTAGGCTGGGCTTGGACTTGAGAGCCTTCTGCCTCAGCCTCCTAGAGTGCTTGAATTACAGGCATGCACCACCACACTTGGCTAGGATTGTAATACTTAAATAATGATAGAACAGAATTTGTTCTACTGTTTACTTAGAAAGTACAAATTTTCCCACTGTTGTATTCTTTATTGGTAGATATTGAGCAAAAATTCCTTCTTAGAAATCACTAAACGTCTTTTATTCTTGTATTACTAATTTTATTTTTCTATAGAATTTTCAGGACTAATTGCAAGCTCTATAATATTTCCATTTGGGCTGTAAATGCTTATAATTAGGTTTTCTTTTGAATTGCATATTTACATGAAGGGTATTATACCCTGGTTATAACAGGCACACTTCTCAAGTATTCTCAATTTTAGATAAGAAAAAAATGCATATTATTTCAAAAAACACAGCCTCTCAAAACCTTTTCCCCAAAATGAGGAATTTAAGTATTCTGTTGGTCATGAATCTAACTTAGCTTTAATACAATTTCCTCTGCTCCAAGTTATTGACAACAGCAAGTGCAGTTTGCATATTTTGGCCTCTTAAATAACAAATGCAAAACAAATGTACACATGGCTCCAATTTCAATGCACTTTTGCATGGTGCAGAACAACTTGGTGAAACATGCATGCATATTTATGTTTCCTTAAAATCCCATATTTGAGGTAGAGCTTGCCCGTAGACATGTTACCTCTTACTTTCAACTGCATTATAATAAATTAAGTTACACTCCAGAGAGGGGTGGGGAAGCCATCACTCCAGAGCATTCTGGAAAGATGAGCTGTGGCCAGGATCTTCTGCATGAGTCTTGCAAATGCTCCCAACTCCTGCTCAGTATTACACTTCTTTACATCACATTTGCCATGTTATGTGCCAACAATAACAATGATAGTAGATACCATTTTTCAAATGCAACTGTGACCTGTTCTTTGGATAGACATTAACTTTCTGGATTATTCTGCTGCTTCCATACAGTGTTAGGGACGCATAGCAATCCCACATGTGATGCTTGGTAGCTGCCCAAAAGATACTTGTCCAGTGGCCAGATAAATAACAAATAAACAAAGTCACTGAATGCATTTGGCAAATGGAATCTTGAATCCCCAAGGTTGTTTTCAGCTGAAAAACAGTTCCTATACTCCTTTGTTTAGGTCTCTTTTTGATGCTGATCTTCAGAATGAAGCAAATATTTCTAACCACCTTTTAATAAGTAGGAATCATGGACCTCAGATCAAACCACTGTCAGAGCTGCCAGATAAGAGCATTAGGAATCAGATTTAGCACTGAGCTAAAGGAAGGGAGCTTTCCAGGTGGGAGGAGGTGGGGAAAGAGCACCTTCGAGGATCCCTGGGTAGGAGCCTCATTAGTGTGGACTCTGCCTTACGATATGAGTCCATGGCAGGAAAAGAGCAGGAATGCTGTCGCAGTGTGAGGCCTTCATTTTGGCCGGTCCCTGCTTTGCAAAGTCAGAGTCAGTCCCTGCTGCTGTCCCCAGGGTTAGCAAGCGGTGACACTGGAAACCCAGGATGTAGCCTCTGATTTTCCTTGGGGCAACCATGAGATAGGATCAAATAACACAGTTAATATTAAAATTTTTTTCTACAATAAAAGACACCTTGTTATTATTATTCCTCAAAATTTCTCCCTCTCTTTACACTCATCCCATCATTCCTGTCACTTTCTGAAGCAGCTCTGGAAGTCCTCTTTCCTGAGTGTCTTTAGCTGTGCTGTCCTGGTTGCCTTGCTGGCCTGAATGCATTCAAAATGTTTACCTTTCCTGATTATTTTGCCTTTGGGTAAGAGTCACAAGTCTCACAGAGGCAGATGGGAGACTAAGGTGAATGAGGATGCACAGTAATTTTGTACAAGCCTGCTTTTCCCTTGCATGGCACCTGGCAGCAGCACTCATTGTAGTTTTGATCACACCTGGTAAAGACACTTATGAAAGAAGACTTTCAGAACTGCTGCAGAAAGTGGCAAGAATGATGGATGAGTGCATTCAAAGGAAAAGGAAGCATTTTTGAGAGTGATGAATGCTAATATATCTTAATCTAATGAGTTTTTAAAATTTAAACATTCATGTTACAGTTTGGTCATATCTCCTATCTTAATGCCCAAGATCCAGAGGCTGTGGCTCAGTGCCTTGTGGTCTTCACCTAACCCTACAGAGCAGTGTGTCTGTCCTCTTCCTGTCCAGTGCAGCCCACCTGACCTGATGCAGGAATCAGGCGGATCAGTACAGCTCTGATAGGTCATTTGGAAAAAAACCAAATAAATGAAAACTGGCTCCTTAAAGAGGAGTTCTAAAATTGGTTAGAAATGAAAATGTGGCTGAAATGTCCCTTCATATCCATCTGGGTCAACACAAGTGTTTGAGCTGCATTACTTATCAGTCCATAGATTAAGATCGCATTTTTAGGTTGTGTGTTGGATTATTCTCTCCTAGTCCACGCTGCTGTGTGTCCATGGTCACGTTTCCTTTCTCTGCTTTAGATCCAGGGATGATGTACTTTGAATATATCGGACAATTATTACTTTTGAATTACATTTGAGCTCATCTTGTTTTTTATGGCCTAAAGTACTTATTTATGGTTATGTGAATTCCTAGGAGGAAGTAAAATTTGTGAATCACTATGTTAAATCATAACTAGAAAAAAACAGTTGACAAAACCTAGCAAAATGCAACTCCTGATTGCTTAATTACTAATATTACCGAACTATTCTCTTTCTACAGTAGAATCTATGATAAACTAAATTACATGTTGTGCCAGTAGGAAGGATAAATGTTAAAATGGGTATGATTTAAGTATAACAAGACAATATTTAGAATGGTAAATAATTGAGGGAGGATATTTCATGAAATGAAATTTCTATTTTATGTAATACATATGTAGGGAGCTAAATTGTAAAGTAATATGTATTAATGACTGCAGAAAATTCTAATTAAAGGTTTCTTTTATGTTTCCTTTTGTACTCATGTTATTGTTGCAAAGTAAAATCTATGAATCCAATTTTACCCTACACAAATGGCACCATTGCTAAATATTCCTTACCTTTCTCACATTTTAAGGCAGCTGCAGATTCATCCCTCTAGGCTTTGAGGCAACAGTGGTGGGACACAGATGTGTGCGGGAAATGCACAGCCCCACAAACACATGGCCATGATGGGTGCCTTGGAGGGACCATAGCCAGTGTTGGTCCAGTCCCCAGCATTATGTGGACAGCATCCACAGTATTCCCTTTCCTAGAATATATGGCATCTGAACACTCCCCGAGAGAAGACATTCTGTATCTATCTCTTCTGGAATTCCATTTTATCTGAACACTCCCTGAGAGAAGACATTCTGTATCTCTTCTGGAATTCCATTTTATCTTTTCATGTATAGTGAGAAGTTGCCTCAAGTCAGCACTAATCTCCTTTATGGATCTGAGGTGATAGGGTTCTCTATGGCACTGAATTCAAGTGGCCAAGTTCATGGTTTTCAAATCTTCTGGATCAGTGAGATTCACTCTATACCTTGTTGGATTTTACCCTTCACTCCAGTCATTTCCCATAAATTATAAATTTCCTCCAAGGGTGGTGTCTTAAGTCTATTTTCTTTTGCCCCAACACAGTACCCGAGTCTGAGAAATTTGTAGAGCTTCCAGAGGCTGGAAGCCCAAGATTGAGTGTTTTCATATGGGAAAGGCCTCAAGTTATGTCATCCATGGTAAAACATGGGGAGTGAACAACAGGGAAGAGAGATACAGAGGAGGGATTGGGCTGGCTTTAGTATAACTCACTTTCGGGAAACTGAACCCAGTCCTCTTAAAGACCCAGTCACTTTCGAGGGGCACCCCACCTCCAACACTGTTACATGGGGAATCCGATTTCCACCTGAGAGTTGGAAGAGACAAAGTATATTCAAACTAATGCAGGCAAGGAGATGGAATTGTGTTTTATAGCTCAAGAAAAACATTAAAAGTTTATGTAACACGTGCAGCTAGTATACCTTTGTCAAGATGAAAGCTGAATTCATGTTTTCATCATTGATGATTCAGCAGCAGCTTCTATCCACATATTTATCTACATGTATTGTAATCCCCAAGTAACAGTTCCATCTCTGAGAGACAGAAAAAATAAGTTCTACTCCTAGGATAAAAGAAATCTGCTTGAGATTGGATCAGGGCAGAAATGGTACTATGGGTACTAGGGGTTCCACCATACACAACACCTTCTTCCATGTGTCTGGTCCAATGTGGCAGACACGCAGATGTTTATTGGAATCTACTTGACTATGCACCTTGTGGATAAAGCATCGCCAGTCAACACCAAGGATAGTTGTGCAGTGTGGAATGAAGAGAACTTCTAATATCCATATGGTAACCTTATGCTTTATAAGCTCTTCCTGTGGCATAATAAAAATCTGTGAGTGATGAGGAGAGAATAATTCAATGTATGGAGAAAGACTCCAAAAAAGTGATTTGCATTCCTGTGTGTGTGTGTTTGTGTGTGTGTGTGTGTGTGTGTTACTGGGGCTTTTTCACTGAGCTACATCCCCAGCCCTTTGTTTTTTATTTTGACACAGGGTCTCACATAGTTGCTAAATTACCCAGGCGAGGCTCGACTTGCCATCACCCTGTCTCAGCCTCCCAGAGTTCTGGGTTACAGGCATGTGCCACTACCCCCAGTTTCTTTTTTTTTCCTAAATAATTCTTCTACAGATACACTTGAGAAAACTCTATACATCCAGTGACTAGAGTATTTTACTATAATTTAGCAATCACAGCTTTGGACCCTAGACAGATCACAAAATGATAGCCAGATATCTTTTTTGATGCCAATTCCTAAACGTGAAGAGAAGACACCACCTTATTTTTCCATAGAGTCCAAAGTTCTTACAGAACACCCAAGGTCACAAAAACCTTCCTCATTTCAGTAAAAACTGGTAATTTTTGTGTTCATTTAATGTCAAGACCAACAGTAGTGAGGGCTCATTCTGGGGCTGGAATATTCTGAGCAGTGCCTGATCCTGCCTTCCTTTCTCTGGCATTTCTGCCCTCTAGGTGGAATCCATTCTTAGGCAGCTTCAAGTCCCTCCCTTTTGGTGACATGATGGCTGCTAACAACACCAGCAAACTCCCCTTCCTTTGCAAAGAGGGAGAGTTTGCCCAGCCTGCTCAGATAAACTTCTGGGATTAGGTCTGATTTGGCCAGCTCTGGCCTCACATCCATCCTGAATGGACACTCAGTGGCCAGAGATGTTAACTGCCACACCTGGGTCACTTGCCTTCTCCTGACTCAGCAGTGGGACCAGCCCCAAAGGCACATAAACAAGGGTAGAGGTGAGGTACTTCCTCCAAAGAAAAGGTGAATAAAGACTGGGAGAGGAATCTAGCTGGGTAAAAAAAACCCAACTTTCCAGGCTTTATGTCTATTCCACAGAAAGGACTCCTCATAACCATTGATCTTAATATGGCAGGCAGTGAAGCCTAGTGCTTAAACACATTAACTCCAATTGTGGATCACATCTTGAAAATACTACTCTTTAAGTGCATGACTGAGGGCAACTTCCAAATCTCTGTAGTCAATTTAATAATACCTAAAGTGGAGAGAACGCTGATTTCACAGGGCTGTCAAGACAGTAGATCCATACTATCTTTCAGCTGTTTAGCATTTTAAGCAGTAAACAATGATAAACATTCTGTCTTGTCCCAAAGCCTCTGGTTACAGATTCTTTTTCAGTATGAATTCTGTCTAACCTGCATGTAAGAAATCACTCTTGTGCTATTTAAATTGTTCTGGTGCAGATAAAATAAGAAAAGATTAGCAAATTTTTGATAAATTTAGCAAAACATGGATAATAAAATTTATTAAATATAACATCAAAATAATCTACAGACCAATCTTCCTTATGAATAAAGGAGCAAAATCTCTAAAAGAAGGAACAAATAGACCCTGAGATTGGACGTCACTCAAAGGTTGACTCACCTGAGCTGTCACGAGGGCTTCCATAAACAGAAAGATGGCGGCCAAGGGCCGCAGTCTAGTGACCTAAAGGCACAAAATGTTAGTTTCTTATTTACACTGCTCAGTCCCTCCAGTTGACAATCTGTTATCTACACAGTCCTACCCATGCTATGGCTTTAACTATTATCTATATGCTAGCAAGTTCCAAATGTAGATTTCCAACCCCTGTGGCTCCAACAAACTCTAAACTTACCACCCATTGCTTAGTAACTTGCACACAGAGAGGTATCACAGAAGAAACATGTCCACAGCAGAGCCCTGGATTTTAACTTTCTTTCAATCTTCCCCTTCTTGAAAAAATGGAACCAATGTTCACTAGGTCATGCCAATGACCCAAGAGTGAAGGAAAGAAGGAGAAAAGGGAGGAAGGAGGGAAGGGAAAGAAAGGAGGTTGAAAGGAGCAACAGATGGTTTGTAACCCCACAGGGGAGCTGAGTTTAGAGTCGAAGATGAAGTCCTGAGGATTGGAGACTTCAAACTGCAGGGGCAGCACCGGCTTCTGTTTCCTCCTTGGAGCAATTGGAGGACTCTTCCTTGGGAAGCACTTTGAGTTCTTCCTGTGTGGCACTTAAATCTGATGCATTGCTCATTATTCTATTTACTGCAACGCAAATAAACTTCAGAATATTGAATGGAGAGAGGAAAAGCACCAAAACATAGAGGAAGGGAGAGGACAAGTACATGGAAGTGACTTGAATAATGAGGGAAATTTTAGTCCAAAAGATCAACAGCAGATGCAAGTGGAGAGAAGCAAATGAAAGGATTTAAAGAATGATTAGGCTGAAAGAGCCTGGTGCTTTTGACCCACGGTGATATGCATTTTAAGTGGAATAAATTCCATATGGGCTTCACAAGGGAATGCTTGGAAAGGATGTCTGCACTGGGTCGCCCAGGGTCTATTTCTGCCTGCCTTATTTGAATGATCTTATTAAATATACAATCAGGTTAATAGGTGAGTACATGTTTCTTCAAGCAGGAATCTTTCCTCTGATAATGGAATGAGAAGACCCGGTTGGGAAGGGTATTAAAACCATCATTCACTTCTATGATGGCTGCGATACAAGAGTGAATGCTTGCATGAGGCTGGAACTCAGGAAGATGAAACCACAGCCCCTACTTGCCACACAGGCTGCCAGCGTCAACCTCACCGCATGAGAGAAAGATCCCATTTTCTTTGGAGGAGCTGAACGATTTGAATGTAACTAAGCAACTCTTTCTGCCTGTCAGCTACCTCCAAACACTTAGCGCTGTCTCCCCTAATGAGCGCTCATTACAGATGAGTGCCAGTGAACGGGTCTAATCAGGGTAACACGGGGTAACAATCATGTGAATTTCTCCACATCAGGGCTTGCTCCATCTGTTCCAAGCCAATTTGTCCATGTAAAACTGTCACCGCTGTGAGCCACTGATGGACAGGTGAAGCCAGATAGGCAAGTTTTTCATCCCGGAGCCAGAATTCTTGGATGCGTCCTTCTCACTAAAACAACTGCCTAAGGGGCCCAAAAGGACTTTGGTTGGGACCAGTTTTTCTTTGTAGCCTTTGTTTCTTGATCATTAAAATGCTTAGGCAACATTGCGGCTAACGTCACAACTCTCTTCTTTTTTTTCTTTCACATTTTTATTTTTATTAGTGTATGTTTCCAGTACATAGGGATTACACTTGTGAGGAGCAGGTACATGTACAGAACACATTTTAATTCTTTTTACATCCCCTTCATCTCCTCTCCCTTCATCTCTCAGTCCCCTGCCCCTTTGCAAAAGACCTATCTCTCTGTTTCCTATTATCTATCTCTTATTTTGCTCTTCAGTTATTTATTTTTTGGGTTTCTCATGTAAGAGAAACAATGTGATATTTAAGTTGTGTGTCTGATTTATTTCACTTAATATTATGGTCTCAAAGTACATTCATTTTTCTACAGATGACTCAAATTTATCCTTCTTTTTGGTGAAGGAGTACTTCATTGCATATAAATTCCACATTTTCTTTACCCATTCATCTATTGATCCAAGATTCAGCTATTATGCATTGTGCTATAATTTGACTTCTTTAACTTTTGGGGGAAGATCCGTAGAAGGGGACTAGCTGGGTCAAATGGAATTTCTATTCTAACCTTTTGAAGAATCTCCATACTGTGTACACTCCCACCAGCACTCCTTTGATTGACAGGAAGAGCAGAGGTGGCCCTGAGGCATCCACTTGAGCCCAGAAAGGTGGCTTCCTGGGGTGGATGGGGCATTGGCTGAGCAGTCATGGACAGCTCCTCCCCAGACCCCTCTTCTGTCACCCCTCTGTCACCCAGTGCTGTGCTCCCCGAAGAGAAAGGGGATGAAAGTCATGTAAGAACATGCTACACCTTAAGCCTTGTGAAGTTTTATTTTCCTTCTATGGCATCCCCAAGTCAGAGGATGGGCTCTATATCAGACAAATTTCCTGGGGAACATATGCCTCCGCTCCACACGCTGCTGCTCCTAACAAAAGCTTCCTTGGGATGCCCGAGACTCCAGTGGCCCTGAAAGATGCCAGAATCTCAAAGACAGGCAACGCATGGGTCATCCGAGTTTATCAGGGCTGGTGCTCTGAAGTCTCCGGGCACCACACCGTTCCTTTCCTGTTCTTCTGTCAGTGCAGAAAGACCATGTTGTTATTCCTGGCTCCAGTCATGAAATTTTCTTTCTTCACTATTCCCAGTTAGTGATCTCTTTTGCAATATTGAGGTGCCCACCCCCATGCAGAGGATACCCAAGGGTCAGGCCACAAATAGCCGGGCCATTTTGGAGCCGACAGAGATGAACTAAATGCTGGTGTAATGACATTGGCTGTTTAGGAACAGGAGGAGCCAGAAAACAAAGACTCTTTTTCAAAATCACTTTGTGATACTTCTTCCAGCACAAAAACTCTCATACAAGGGAGTTTTGTTCTCCTTACCAAACCTACCACGTACAATACCCCAAATGAATGAATGAATGAGTGAGTGAATGTTAGAATGCGGAAAAGGCCCAGATCTGCCCCCCATAGTGCCAGCTGTCCCGAGGGCATAGAGGCAGGTGACCCACATTTGCAATGGAAAACACAGGTGCAGTGAGAGAAGATTGATTAACCTGCGGATTAAAGTAACTGCACCTTCGAGAGTTCTTGGCTTTATAATCCCGTAGGTGGGAGCCCTTCCACTGTTGACTTTCCAGCCTGCAGGATGTAAAATAGGAGCTTTTCAACACTTCCCTTTTCCCATTGGAGGAAGAAGAACATGGCTCATTAGGGTTGGCGTGAGTGTGGATCTGCCTAGTGTCCACTCTGGAACTCTCCCCTTGATGGCTGCTTGAAGGTGTTCCTGCTGGCTCCCCATCCACAGAGGTTGGGACAAGAAGGATAAAGTGGAGTCCTGCATGGCATGGGCATTGTAAGTTCAGCGAATGATAAAGTCATCTGGAGACTGACTCTCACCACTATCTTGTCTGATTTCCCTTATCTATGATGTCCATCCTGACTCTCCTTCCTGACATGTTCAGATGATGTAAAGCAGCAGGGGCTATGGCATGGCAGCATGGCTGGGGCACATGGGCAGGATGTATCAGTTGTGCTGCACAGAACAGCAGCACCTGAAGCTGATGCAGGACCAAGCTAAGCCTTGCACCCAGTACCAATCTTCTAACAAGAGATCAAGTGGGACCACCTGGATCAACTATCAAAGAAGATGTAAAAGGACGGCAGCAATTGACCTAGGGCCTCTGCCCTCTTGTTCTTGCCGGGGTCCATTCTGCTTGCAGGACAGATCTTCTCTCTTTTTCAAAGCACTCTTCTCTCTCTGAACACTTCTTTTGTGCTGCTTCTCCATTTTCTTTTCTTTTTCTTGTTTCTTCCCTAAAATAAACAGTAATCATTCACATTCACCAATCATCCTGACCAATTCATTGATTGGGAAAATAAGAACCTGGAAATCTCTGCTGTCCCCACCCTGTCCAATAACAGGGGCACGTACCCCTAAGGACATGTGCCTTGCCGTGGGGTCTCCTGGGCATATTTTGATCAAGTGCTAAGTTGGAAGAGTTTCAGTTCCTCCAGTGTCTATAAATCATCTCCCACTTTTCACTCTGCTAGGGAATAGTCTAAACAACTGAAACAATTTTGTATCACATTATATAAGTGGCTTGTTGTGCCTCTGACCCTGGAATGATTTCAGGACAGAAATTATATGTATCCACCTTTGTTAGGACTATGGTTCTCCGTCGTGGGTGATTGTGCCACTCAAGACAGTCGTCAATGTCTAGAAACAGTTGTGGTTTTCACAATCTGGGGAGGGCAATGTGCTAATGGCATTGCGTTGGTACAGACCAGGGATGTAGTAGACCTCCTACACTGCACTTGACAACATGCCCCTGATCAAAGAGTTAATCAGCTCAAGAAGTCTACATAGTCAGGTGTGGTGATAAATGCCAGTAATCTCAGCTATTCAGGAGACTGAGGCAGGAGAATTGCAAGTTTGAGCTCAGTTTGGGCAACTCAGCAAGACTTTGTCTCACAATAAAAAGTACTGGGAAGGTAGCTTAATGCAAAGCCCTGGATTCAATCCCCAGTACTGCAGATAAACCAAAAATAATCAAACTAACAAGAACAACAATGAAAGACAGACATTAGTACAGTTGAGGGTAAGATAAAATGATCTAGAATAAAATGTAGCACAGGATACATGATAATCAATGATAATTTAATATTTCCATAGTCTGTTAGACGATTGTAGCCATAAATCAAAGCACCTGCTATTTTATCTGGGAATGGTCCTTTGAGCCACACAGGTCTGTGGGCATCAAGTTACTTTTGTCTGAACACAGTGCTTAAGGAACTGAGGAACTGTATGTGGTGCACTGTTCTCCCCCTTGCCTTCAAAGATTCAGTCTCCTGCAAGAGCCTTCCCCAGAGGATTTCCCTTCATCTTTAGTGCTGTCTCTGCCTTGTTATATGGTGATATATTATTTGAATATGCTCACACCTACTGTACTTTTATAATAAACTTACTTTCATCTTTTTTTTATTTTTCATTTTTAAATATATATATTTATTGGTGCATTTTAGGTATGAAATACATTTACATTTATCATTGGGTGTTTGTACCAGAACATGATGCATCTTAGTTTTTATTTTTTCTCCCATTACCTGTGCACCCTTCAC
>NW_004624751.1:7055288-7069718 GCF_000247695.1 Heterocephalus glaber | reverse complement strand
TTTTTATTACATTTTCAATTTCACTCATTGTAATTGGGGTGTTTAGAATTTCTATATCTTCTTCATTTAGTTTTGGCAATTCATATGTATCTAGGAATCTGTCCATTTCTTCTGTGTTTTCCATTTTCTTAGAGTACAGGTTCTCAAAGTAGGTATTGATGATTATCTGGATTTCTGCTGGATTTGTTGTGGCTTCACCTTTTTCATTCTTAGTTGCATGTATTTGAGCCTTTTCTTTCCTTTTTTTGATAAGGTTGGCTAAAGGTTTATCAATTTTATTTATTCTTTCAAAAAATGAACTCTTTGATTCATTGATTTTTTTGTATCATTCTCTTAGTCTCCACTTACTTTCATCTTTTCAAAATGATTATGTGGCTCTTCTCTCTCCCTGTGGATCTGAGCCCCTCACATTTCTGTGGACACATATGTGTGACTCCTTGCTGTTACAAAGTATCCCACAGATGAAAGGTGCAGAGTGATTCTTGCATTCAGTCACACACTGCTGTTGGGATCCAGTGTTGCACACACATGCAACTCTTATTGTCTTGCTTTTGTATTTAGTGATACTTTGAGTTTTACTTGCATATTTTATTATATAACTCCTTCAAATTTTAGGAGGTACTGAATTGTTCAGCCTTTTCATATTAGGGAAATACTACATAGAAGTCTCACATTGCTGGGGTGAGATATGATAGCAGAAGTGATTATATTTTTCTAAAAGTAGTGATTTTGGAAGACTACCTTGATAACATGAAGTAAAATCACACAACTGGTTACCACATCATGGTAAAGATGAAGGTTAAGGAACTATTCCAGGTTCTCCAGCTGAGATGTTCAGCAGTCATCTGAACGTATCCAATTCCACTATTTGCTTATGGAGACTCTGAAAGCTAAGAAGACCACAAAAATGCAAAAGCCCTCAGCAAGAAGCAAATTATTGCTAGAGTATCTCCTCCTTATTTGAATGTCTCAGACCTAAATTGGGAAAGCAGTGATATAAAAAAAGGCATACCACCTTCCTACTCCATTGCCTTCACGATTGGAATCATGCTCCTCAAAGGGGTCCTGTTCTTGTTGCAGAAAAAGAGAGTGTGAATATTTGAAACTGTCCAAAAATCTGTACATCATTTAAAGAAGTAATTGATTCTCCTCTTCCCAACATGCTAATGCCTCACCTTGTTATCCATTTACTTATAGCAGTGACACAATTTCTTACTGGGGTCTTCACAAATGGCTTCATTGTGGTGGTGAACATCATGGACTTAATCAAGCAGAGACAAATGGCTCCTTTGGATCTGCTTATTTCTTGCCTAGGGACCTCAAGGATTTGTCTTCAGGTGCTCATCTTCCTTACACATCTTGTTCTTCACTGCTTCATTAAACAGTCGATACTTGTAGAGAATTTTGTAATTTTTCATGTTTGTAAATGATTGTGGGCTTTGGTTGTCCACATGGCTGGGAGTTTTCAACTGTGCCAAGATCACCAACATCCCACACCCCCTGTTCTTCTGGCTGAAGATGAGGATATCCAAGTTGGTGCCATGGCTGATCCTGGGGTCTATACTGTATTTATCTGTCATTGCTGGCATCTATGAAAAATATACATGGATTTTAGACAAAAAATTCTTGGAACACTTTAGCTCCAAAAATGCAGCTAGAACAAAAGTAATAGACATGATACCATTTTCACTTTTTATTATGAATCTTACAGTGCCAATAATGATCTTCCTCTTTGCTGTTCTGCTCTTGATATTTTCCCTGGGGAGACATACCCAGCAAATGAGAACCATTGCTACAGGCACCAGGGACCAAGGCAGGGGTGCCCCCTTCAGGGCCATGCTGTCCATCCTGTCATTCCTAGTCCTATACTTCTCCCACTACTTGGTGATCATTTTGTTTTTTTTCTCAAGATTTTCAGTGTGAGAGTTTCCTTGTTCTGTTCTGCAAATTGTTGACTGGCACCTACTCATGTATACACTCTGTCATCTTAATTTTAGGAAACCCTAACCTGAAAAACAATGCGGAAGTGTTCCTGCTCTGTGGTCAGTGTGGTCAGTGAGAAGAAGAACTTGGATCATTCCAGAGGTGTCCCGGCCCGCGGGTAAGTCAACGGAGACCCTAGAGGGGGAGTGAGAATGACAAAGGACAGGGGACACGAGAGATGGAGACAAGACAGGTTTCTGATCAAGTCTCGTTTATTGTGGAAGCTGCTACTGCATATATACCATAGGGCTAGAGGGAGGGAGCAAGGGGAGGGTACTGGGGCTACTTCCTTGTTGCCGGGTAGACTTGCAGCAGGCTTAGACATGCCCGTAAAAGGCACTCAAGAGTACTAGCGGGGGGGGGACAAGGTCCCCCACACAGAGGATCTAGGAGTCAGTGGCTTCCCAGTGCCTGTCTCACCTCACTCATTCGACAAACATCCTGTTCATAAATGTACAGCTTGCCTTTGTAGCCTGTCCAGCCCGAATTACAGATATGCTACCTTCACAAAGGGTTGAACTGATTTGTAAAAGCACAGGAAACGTCAGTGCATTACATCTGTGTCAGAGTTCTGGTTGTGATATGAAACTGCCATCTTACAAGATGTTACCATCGGACAAACTAGATGATCGGTTGAGGAATCTTTCTGTATGATGTTTTCCAAGTGCATGCAAAAAGACAGTGTCCTCAAAGTTGAAAGTCTTGATGAAGAAAGAAGTACTTGTTGAAACTTGTGATGTCAGAAATACACAGAATGGTATAGCTGCACTGTGAGTAGGATGCCTAGTCCTAATAGGTTTATCTGAGTCAAATGGGCTGACTGTTCATCCTTTGCCTACCTGCATATGGTTTCTGTCCTCTTTATTCGAGTCACAGATAATGAAGCTATTCTTAGACTGGAAAGGAAGCAGAGGACAGGTATCCATTCTCAGTTCCTGTGAACATATGCATTGTATCCATCTTGCAGAGGACCTAGATGTCATGATAACACTTCCTAGTGACTGATGAAAAGCCTGATAGGTGGAGGAAAAGGAGGAGGAGAAAAGAGAGGAGCTGAGATCTGAAGCTTCACTTTCCATCTTCCCTAATTGTGCACCTTGGATAGACAATAGCTTGCAAAGGTGTTTGATTTAAAATGTGTGTACTTGGCTTTGGGACCTTTCCAGTGAAAGGTGGCAAGTTGGTACTCCTGCCACCTTGCTTGTCTTCCCAGTGATGCAGCATCAGTAGGTGAGAAGGACTTGGAAAGTTCCCACCTGTTTGACCTCATAGGTGCATTTTTCTGTTAGGCTGGCTGATGATTTCAGAAACCAAGATGTGCATGTATGTTTCCAAAGCAAATTCAAAATCCCTCTGCTTTCAGACAAGTAAATAAAACAAAAGATGCTCTTAAGTTTAGCTGTAAATTTTGGTTCAAATGGATGATGTAAAACGTGTTAAATTTAGCTTTGACAATCACCACTAGATTCAAATTCTGATTTTTCTAATCCAAGTCATGCAATTCATCCAGGAACTACTTCAGAAGATCTGGAGATGTGGGTGTCTTCTTGGATATGGGAATGAAGAGTTCTCTGCTTCTTCCTAGATATTGGACCTGAGTCCCCAAGGAACAAAGTAGCAGCCTCCACTTCCTGTTAGTAGCTACCATGCCTCCCTTGAAGTAGCCAGCTCTGGGAAGACCAGATGTGTCCAGAGGTAAATATTGTTTTTAGGTTTTTTTCTTTGGTACCAGGGATCGAACTTGGGTCCTTGCACTTGCGAGGCAGGTGGTGGAACCACTGAGCTAAATCCCTGGCCCCAGAGGCAGATATTGTTCCTATCAAAGAAAGAAAAATGAATAAGCACTTATTTTTCTCGCATCTCTAGTTCAGCAAATACTTGCTCTGTGAGCCCATGATATGTGTACCTGTAGGTAGGCAGAGAGAGAGAGAGAGAGAGAGAGAGAGAGAGAGAGAGAGAGAGTAGGAATAACTTCAAACATGCAGGGAGAAATCTGCAATCACACAACTCTCCTTGGGTTTTTTTTCTCTGATACCAAAACTTTGATTCTATTTCATGTAACCTCTGCTCTAATAGTTCTAGTTAATGTTATAACTACTAAGCTATGATTAAGTTTGTGTGCATAATATTACCAAGAGTTGTTACAGAAAAACCATAAAGTATAATCAAGCATCCTGAAAACATTACCACTTCCTACTTTTTAGGAATAAACTTCTTGTAGGAATGTTGCCTAGCTACTGTGTTGCTGGGTTTTGTGCATAGCACGAATTGCTCCATTTTAAAAGCAAAAGAGTCTCAGCCTTAGTCTCTCTGTACCCTTTTTTCATCTGTATTCACCAGCCTTGCCAAAATTTTTTGTCCTTTTCTCATCTAGCAGCAGTTTGATCTCTATCTGTCTTGGCACAGTACCCACCCCTCTGCTTTTAAAAATGGGGCCTATTAGCCAAGGATAGTAGTGCATGCCTATAATGCAAGCAGTCTGAGAGGCTGAGGCTGGAGAATTGCAAGTGTGAGACTAGCCTGAGCAACTTAGCAATTTAGCAATACTTTGTTTCAAAAAGATTTTGTTAAAGCCTGGGGATGTAGCTCAGTGTACATACTCCAGGTGAAATCCCCAGGACCACAGGAAGCAAAAAAGAAAACAAGATAGTAAGAGAGAGACAGAGACAGAGAGATAGAGATAGGAAGGAGGGACAAAGAGAATGGAGGGGAGAAAGGAAGGAAGAATGAGAAAGAAAAATAGATGAAAGGAAGGAAGGAAGGAAAGAAGGAAGGAAGGAAGGAAGAAAGAAAGAAAGAGAGAGAGAAAGAAAGAAAGAAAAGAGAAAAGAAAAGAAGAAAGAAAGAGAAAAAGAAGTCAGGAAGGAAAAGGGAGAAAGGGAAGAAGAAAAGAAGAAAGTGCATGAGCTGGATTTATGGTTATGGCTATGCTTTGCATGTGATTTGAGTGTCCCTCTGAAGCAGACCTTAAAAAAAGGAAAAATAAGTTTCCCCAACCTAAGCAATTCTTTCTGAGACTTCCCCCTTCCTACAGCTGTTGTTCTTTGTTCTATTACAAATAAAACTAGTAACTTTTTCCCAGTAAGTGAGGTTTCACAATCTCCCATTCTCATCAGATCCTGTTTTTACCTGACCAAGTCCACCAAGATAAGTGGTACCTGAAAACTCCCTCGAGGGAGATGTCTAATTTGTCTAAAGTGTAAGTAATTGAGAGGTGATTTATGCTGCAACAGAGTGGAGTTGGGAGAAAAAGTGTTGAAATCTACCCCATTAGAATGTATGTTAAAGAACTTTAAGAAAGGCTACATGGAGGATTATAGAGTAAAGCTGATCCCCTCAGATGTTGAGAATTCTTTGCGAATGGGCTCTCCTTTGATGTTGAATACCTAGCCAAAGAGACAATAGATAGGGGAACAACTGGGCACGTACAAGAGGTGTTGACTGGGGATGGGGTACAGCTGTGGCATCCTGACCATGTCCTTACATTAAGCCCTGGCTGAATACAGTCCAGACCTGACCCATATGGCTACAGCCCTGTATGGTGGCATATTGCAAAGCACTTGTGGCCTGAGGTGAGCCTAAAATAAAAGGGAAAGAGTAAGCAGCTCTGCAGCAAGTCTTAGAGACAAAGGAAATGCAACAAAAAGACCAAGAAAAAACTGTTCTATAAAAGCTACCAGAGGAGGCTGAGATCCCCTCTTTTATACCGCAATCCACCCTAATCCACTTACCAAGGCCAGCCTGCAGGGAGGCAGGATCAGAGGACAGTGAGTCCCAAGCATCATCCAAGGGGGGAAAAATCAGAGCCACTGCCCCAAGAAGAAAATGAGGGAAGCCCAAATGATCAAGCTAGCTGCCTACAGTCAATCTGCTTGAGGGCCGTACAGATGCCCTTTAGGGACACTAGGTTGCCCATTTATTATTATATTGATATCCAAAACCAAGAATGACAATGGGCTTCTCAACCACTGACCTCCATACCTGGAAACACCATTCTCCCTCCTACGTGGAGAAGCCCCAAACTTTATAGATTTGATGAAATCAATCTTCCAGTTACATAATCCTACCTGGCCAGATTGGAAACAGCTTCTCCTGACAGAGTTTAACACTGAGGACTGCTGAAGTGTCACTCAAGCTGATACGGAAAAGTTTTAGATAACTTAATAGATTGAATATTAAGGTAGATGTAGAAGCAAAATAAGTAATGTGTTAAGACATGCTTTCCTGTAACTCCTTGTTTAAGGTGAAGATTATCTGACTCTAACCAGTAACTTCATTAACCTAACAGTTACCAGGCCAGGGTGAATTTGCAATGTATATGGCCTATCTTGTGTCTGTGACTTGTAAATAGGAACTGGAATTGTATTTACATATCAAAGACCACTAGGGATGAGATAATGGCTAAAAAGGATATAAAAAGGGAAATGCTGAACAAAGGGGGCACGGATATTGACCAGACTGGTTTCTGGCAGTCCCGTCTGCTCGCAAGAAGAAATTTTATTATTTTTATTATTATTTTATTATTATTCTGTCTCTCTGTGTATTTCTTTCCGAGATTTCCACAATAAAGCAGCCCTCCACTGGTTAGAAAACAATGCCCCACCAGGAGTGATGAATGTTCAAACCTATGCTTAGGACCAATTCCCTGAGGTAGACCCCCAGTGGGACCCAAACAAAGACGCTCAATTACAGCACTTTCAGATGTACAGATAGGCTCTTTTACAAGGCTTAAAGGTGAGTGGAAAGAAAGCAATAAATGTGAGAAAGATCTCAGAAATACTCTAGGGAACTGATGAAAGTCCCAGCCAGTGTTAGGAGAGGCTCTGTGAGGCATTCCAGCTCTATACCCCATTCACCCTGAGGCAACTGAGAATTAGCACATGGCAAATGCAGCCTTTGTGGGACAGGCTCAGGGAGATATCAGATGGAAACTACAGAAGCTAGAGGATTTTTGTCAGGATGAATATGGCCCCACTTTTAGAGGTGGCCACCAAGGTGTACATCAACAGTGATGAGAAGGCCAAACAGGAAGCTGAACAGAAGTTTAAAAAAAGGCAAATCTGTTTATGGCAGCATTCATGGGAAAGAGAATGGAAGTCACAAAAGAGCAGGGAGGCCATCTTGGTTGAGGAAGGGGCCAAAATGGGCCAGAATCTGGAAATCAGCCAAGGCTAAAATGGGATTAAGGTGCATGATAAAAAAAGAGGGCATTAGAAAAATGAATGCCCAGAAAATGATGGTGGAGATGATGATAACTATAAAACCAGACGAACACTTGTAAAGACTACAACACACAGAAGGAGTCAGATATTGAATTTATTGGAGCCTATGGTAACAATAGAAGTTGGGGGCCAATAGATGGGCTTTTTGGTAGATAGTGGGCTAAACACTCAGTAGTGACATAACCCATTGGACCATTATCCAAAAAACATGTGGCTATGGTAGAGGCCACTGGTGTCTCAGAGAAGAGGCCATTTTTTCTGGCCTAAATGTATGTCACAGGGGCATGAGAGGTCCAAAATGAATTTCTGAATCTTCCAAACTGTTCAGTTCTCCTGCTAGGAAGAGACCTTCTCCAAAAACTACAGGCCCAAATTGCCTTTGGGTCACAGGGAAATATGATCATATGACTCAGCTAGGGGCCATGGTAGTGACTGTTACCATCCCACAAGCAGAAGAGTGAAGACTGTATTCAGATAAGTCACCAAAGCTGGGAATAGATGAGCTGCATGGATTGACACTTAAGGTACCCAGGGTGTGAGCCAAAGATAACCCAACTGGGCTGGCTGTGAATCAAGCAGAGATAATAGTGGAAGTAAAACCAGAGGCAATTGTGGTTCAAGTCTGCCAATACCCCCTCACCAGAGAAGCTATACAAGGTGTTCAAAGACATGTAAAATGTTTCTTAGAACATGGAATCTTGGTTAGATGCCTGTCATCTTGGAACACCCCACTTTTTGTATTATGCAAACCAGGAATTAATGATATAGGCCAGTAAAGGACTTATATGGCATAAAGCAAGCCACTGGGAACATTCACCCAATGGTACCAAATCTGTACACATTGATGGAACTCATTCCAGTAAGTGCTGCCTGGTTTACTTGCTTAGACTTGAAAGATGCCTATTTTTATCTCTGCCATGCACCAGTCAATCACCCTATCTTTGCATTTTAATGGGAGAATCCTGTTACTGGCATAAAAAAACAGCTCAGTTGGACTCAGCTTTTGCAAAGAATCAAGAGTTCTCCTAAAAATCTTTGTAGAGGCACTGGCTACTGACCTCAAAGCCTTCGTGACACCAGAGGACAATTGAACCTTGCTATGATATGTACATGACCTCCTTTTAGCAGCCCCAACACATGAAGACTACTATAAAAGAACTAAAAACCTCTTCATCTACTTTGGAAGGCTAGATATAAGGTATCCAAGAAAAAGGCAAAAATTTGCTCACAAGAGGTCAGATATTTAGGCTTCATATTGACACAAGGGAAGTGTCAACTGGGCATTAAACAAAAATAGGGTGTCTGTGCCCTCCCAATCCCAACCACCTGATGCCAGATAACAGTGATTTGGGGACAGTCAGATTTTGTCATATCTGTATCCCAAATTTCTTACTTATGGCTAAGCCCCTATATGTGGCTACCAAAGGGAGGAGAAGGAGCCTCTCCTCTGGGAAGCTGACCAGGAGAGAACATTTAAACAAATCAGAAAGGCCCTGATTCAGGCCGCAGCCTTAAGACTGCCAGATATAACCAAGCCTTTCTTTCTGTATGTCCACAAATGGAAGAGAATGGCTATAGGGGTCCTAACTCAGGTCATTGGAACCTGGTATCACTTGGTGGCATACTTGTTGAAATGATTAGACTCTGTGGTCCTAGGATGACCTCTATGTCCTAGAGCACTTGCTGCCACCTCCTTGCTGACATAGGAGGCTAAAAAGCTGGCTTTGGGAGAACAACTGACTATTTAAGTAACACTCTCAGTTATAACCTTAATGGACCAGAGAGGGCATCAGTGATTATCAAATATGAGGGTGATTTGGTATCAGAGACTCCTGTGCAAAAATCCTCACACAACTATGAAACAATACACAAAGTATTTTTGAGCCAGGTAGGTCTCACAGACCATCTCCTTAGAGACTCAGATTTTGAATACTTCACACATGGAAGCAGTTTTATACTGGAAGGGGTACAATGAGTAGGATATACAGTGGTGACTCTGGACTCTGTGATGAAGGCTAGCTTATGCATATTGAAACCTCCTCAGCCCAGAAGGCATAGCTGACAGCCTTGGCAAGGGCTCTTTTGATAGCCAAATACAAACAGGCTAACATCTATACAGATTTTAAATATGCCTTTGCTACATTGCATGTTTATGGAGTTATATACAAGGAGATATGGCTCCTAACTGAGAAAGAAAAGAAATAAAGTTCACAGAAGTAATTTTACAGCTCCTAGATGCTGTATGGGTCCCAAAAAATGTGATTGTTATACACTGCAGGGGACACCAATGGACTGGAACATTGGAAGCCAGGGTAAATCAAAAGACAGACAGAGAAGCAAAACAGGCTTCTGTGACAGACACACAAGCTGAAAGAGGGACCTTGACCATGTCCATCCTTGAGTGTCCTCTTCTAGAGACCCCAAATTACTCTCCAAATGAAAAAGCCTGGTTTGCCTGAGAATCTGGAAATTATATCAAGGGAGCATGATGGAAATTCTCCAATGGGAGACTGGCCATCCATGAAAGGATGGCCCCCAGGTTTGTAAGACAATTTCATCAATGGTTTCACATGGGGAAAATGGCATTAGAGACATTAATAGGCCATCATTTCTATGTGCTGAACCTCTCTGCCATCACCCGAGCTGTTTATGAGCAATGTCTAACTTGTGCTCAAAACAACCTGAGTCAAGGGTCTACCAAGCCCCCAGGTGTCCAAGAAATGGGTTCTACCCCTTGTGAAAGCTTGCATATAGAATTCCCTGAGTTGCCTGGAGTGGGAGACTATTGGTATGTGCTGGTTCTTGTCTGTACCATTTCCAGAAGGATTGACGCCTTCCCCACCTGAACAGAAAAGGCACAAAAAGTGACAAAGGTACTGTGAAGGGACATCATCTCAAGATTTGGACTGCTCCTCACCTTGTGGATCAGACAGTGGACCAGCACTGATAGCTGGAATAATCCAGGGATTAATATGGATGTTAAAAATAAAATGGAAACTACACACAGCCTACTGGCCATAGAGCTCAGGGAAAGTAGAACACATGAACCAGACACTCAAACAATTGTTGAAAAAATATCGTCAAGAAATCCATTTGATGTGTGATCAGGTCCTAGCCATGATCCTCCTCTGAGTCAGGTGCACCCCATCAAAAAAATTTGGTATACTCTTTATGAGATCTTGTGCACCCAGACACCCTGAATCATAGGTCACATCAAAGGTGATCTCTGTGAACTAGAGGAATCGACCCTAAGAAGGCAGATGCAGGAATTTGAAATAGCTATGCAAAGTTTTCATGGCTGGGTACAAGAGAGATTGCCCATAAACCTAACAGACCCAGTACACCCCTTGAAGTCCAAGAACTTTGAGTCAAGAAATGGATTCCAACCACCCTAGACCACTATGTGATGGGCCCTCTACTGTAATCTTGTCCACCCCACTGTTGTTAAAGTTTCAGGAACTGAGCCTGGATCTACCACAGTCAGCTAAAACTGGCAGCCCAAGACAAGTGGGTCAGCCAATAGAATCCAGACCATCCAAACTGACTGATCCTATAGTGAGACCAAGCTGCCACTGGAAATGGCAGCCTTGCTCTAGTCACCCTGGAAGCTGACTAGTCTAACCACAGCTGAGGCCTGAGGAAAAAACAACTCTATTCTGTTCACTCTAGATGCTGATCAGTCCACGCATGGCTGAAGCTTGAGGATCAACATGGAGTTACAATGACAGCATAAGTCTCCTTTCATTTTTGTTATAGTTCTCCCTCTGCCCCTGCAAGGAGAGAAATCTCTAGAAGGATGCTTCCTGTACATCTACACTACATGGTCGGGGAGCATCATAACAAGAACCCTTCTGTATCACACCTACCAAAAATGTACAGGAACACACCAAGAGCTTGTACTCATAATCAAATCACCTACTCAATTTGTGATCCAGGAAACAGTCTAACGTCTATTATATCTCCAAGTTTCCACCTTGTGAAACTGATTTGAGGTCCATGCTGGTAAGGAGGAAACAGGTGACAATGGCCTCTTAAACAGAACTAATGTTAGTCCAAATTATAAAGGGGCCATGTTTTTGTACTTTGATATATGCCAAGCAACATATCTAAGCCCATCTCTAACCTCATGTGGAGGTCTATCATGGGAAAGATATTATTGAGATAGTCCTGTATTCTTATATGTACCTCAGAAAGGGACTAGTCACTACCACGGCTCCTCCCCCAATCATAACAAGACTCCAAATGGTTCTGCTGGTAATGTGTAACCTGGGCTACTGTCCCATTCAGCAAGAGTACACCCCAAATATTGGAGCAAGTGGCTACAACCCTTACAAAATTACCTACCAAACCAAATTATCAGAAAAGATCCTGTAATCTTACAAACATCACCATTGTAGATCTGCCTATATGGGCTGTGGATTACCCTATGATAATATCTCTTGGTTATGCAGGGTTAAGCCCAAAGACCTATGTATATTTTGTTTAAAAAGACTCAGACCTATTCAGCCTGACAATTCTGAGTCTTTGATTCATTCTATGAGCATATTCAGTAAAAATTGCCTGAATACCCCTCCCCTGGACAGAAACCTGCTCACCCAATTGGCTGAAAATATAGTCTGAAACCTGAATATCTCCTCATTTTATGTCTGTGGGGGAACTGCCATGGGAGACCAATGGCCATGGGAAGTAAGAGAATTAATGCCAGAAGACACCCTCACCCTACCCACATCTGATTCCATGTTCACAAACCTGAGCATCTGGTGTTTAAAAACCTCTATCATTGGGAAGTTCTGGATTGCTTGCTGGGGGAAGGCTTTTCAGATACAGTGGGAAATAACTTGTCCAGGGCAACCATACTATAATAAGACTCTGGGAAGAACTTTGCTGTGGGGAAAACAAAACAGTTCTCAATTACCCCACCCCAATCCATTCTCTCACTTTCCTTCTTTAAACCACTCTTGGTACCCATTAGAGGTCCTAAATGACTGGAAGGCACCCTCTGGTCTCTGTTGTGTCTGTGGATTGCAGGGTACTGACACTACCAGCTAAATGGTCAGGAGCCTGTATACTGGGGGAAATTAGGACATCCTTCTTTTCTAATCACCTTGAGACAAGGACAAACTCTAGGATATCCTGTCTATGGGGAAGCACATAAGAGAATAAAAAGAAACATAAAAATAGGTAATTGGAAATATTTATAAGTAGAACACAGAGAGAATTATCCAATACTACAACCCAGTTACCTGGGCAAAAGATGGAATGTGGGGTACCACATTCCTGTTTATGTGCTTAACTGCACCATAACACTATAGGCTGTGCTTGAGCTCATTACCAATTACACCACACAGGCCTTAAATCTGCTTTCCCAACAAGCCTCAAAAATGAGAAATACAAATAATCAAATTATGGCCTTAGAATACCTCCTAACCCAGGAAGGAGTCATGTGCAGAAAGTTCAATCTAACTGTTGCCTAGAGAATGATGGTGATGGAAAGGTCATGGAAGACATTACTGCCAACATTCAGATATTAGCCCATGTCCCAGTACAAAAATGGAAGGGATGGTCTCTAGATTCTCTACTTGGAGGCTGGCTTTCATCCTTTGGAGGATTCAAGAACTTGATAGTAATAGTTGTGGCTATCTTGGGAGTTTGTCTCATTCTCCCCTGTCTCTAATCCCCACTTGTCAAAAACAATCAGTTGGCCATAGAGACCCTGGTAGACAGACACATCAACACTCGACTAATGGCTCTGACCAATTCCCAACCTTCCTATTAGGGACCCCCCCATAACAAGGTGAATGATAATGATGATGATGCTCTCTCTTGAAACTCATTTATAGAAAGCATCAATGAGGAGGGTGAGGTGAAGCAGGACTTTAAAAAGAATGAAAAACTTAAGCAATTCCCCATTCCCACACTCTGCAGCTGTTGTTCTTTGTTCTATTACAAATATAACTAGTAACTTTGTCCCTCTAAGTAAGGTTCACAGACTCCTCTTTTCATGAGATCCTGTTTTCACCTGGCCAAGGCCACCAACATATGCTAAGTTGCAAAACTCACAGCTTGACTAATTGTCTTCGTTCTGCTTCTGTCCACAAGTTCTGCAGCATTAGGTAGACCAATCTATCCCTGCAACATGCATAACACTAGATTCCTTCCTTTGCTCTGGGCTCAGACTTTGGACACGAGTCCACTTAGCCTGGCAGCACCTAAATAAATCCTCCTGTTTGACCCACTGGTATCTCCAATCTCTTAAATTCTGCAACACCTCAAGATTCCTGTGCTGAAAGCTGGTCCTTGTTATGAGGAGTGAAGAAGGAAGAAACTTAATCAACTGCGGTATTTAGAGGTGGAAACTTTTGGGGTGTTTACAGTTGGATGAGGACATCAGAGTAAGGCCCCAAGATTGAACCCTGGTGGCTTTGGAAGAAGAGGGACAGGCATCCCATATGATCTCACCATCTCTCCCCTGCTGCCTAGAAGGTCAGCAGGAGATGCTGTTCTGCCCTGGTCCAGAACAAGGAGCCAAGGTAAACCTGTGTTGTTGTCACCACCAGGCTACAGTATGGTGACAGGCAATGAAGACAGGCTAAAACAGCCTTGGACCTCATGGGTTCTGAAGCCCTGAGATGTCCTGTGCTGTCCACCTGTCCTCACCCGTGGCCCCACTGGCATTGTGATGCAACCAGTTTAGCTTCCAGAGAAGGCTCTGAACACAGTTTGGGTCACAAGGCAGGCTCTTCCTGCAGAGGGATCTAGAGAACAGCCTGTTGGATTTCAGAGACGATCCCCAAGTGCTATGCACTCTCCAGTTTGACACTGACTCCCTCAGGGTCTGACCCAGGAGTTCTCCACAATGCAATGACTGAAAATGATGCCATCATTGGAGAACCCTGTCTGTGTGCTTCTATTGTTACATCCAGTGTGTCTGGGGCCGAGGGGCCACCAGACTCACCCCCAGTCGGCCTCTCTCCCTCTCAAATGTTGAAAGATGAAGAGGAGTCAGAGAAGACCCCTGGGAAGCAAAAGTATTTATATTGTAGGCATTGCAGGAAGCAGTGCAAACCCACCCCAGGGAAGGAATTGGGGTCCTTTTTTCTTTCTTTCTTTCTTTCTTTCTTTCTTTCTTTCTTTCTTTCTTTCTTTCTTTCTTTCTTTTTATATTAAATTCTTTTATTGGTACATTGTAGGTATACAACACAATTACATTTCTCATTGGGAATTG
>NW_004624751.1:6992307-7050172 GCF_000247695.1 Heterocephalus glaber | reverse complement strand
TATCAGAGTGTTCCATCTCATTTCCCTTTGGGGTTGCTGTAGGTGATCTGGAAGTCTGGTTTTGAGACTTATTTACGTGTTTTCTCATTTCAACTGGGCTGGGGGCTGTTGGTGCCTGCAGGGATTACCTCCTCTTAGCTGGGAGAGGTCAGACAGGGACTGGGAGCAGCAGTAGGGATTGTGGCCCAAAAACCCTTTCCTGTGGGCTGGGAGCAACGGGAGGGATGGTGACTTGGAAGCCCCTTCCTCTGGTCCAGGAGCAGTGGGATGGTGGCTCAGAAGCCCCTACTTCTGGGCCAGGAGCAGTGGGAGGGATGGTGGCCTGGAATCCCCTTCCTCTGGGCCAGGAGCAGCGGGACAGAAGGTGGTCCAAAAGCCCTTTCCTCTGGGCTGGGAGCAGTGGGAGGGATGGTGCCTGGGAAGCCCCTTCGTCTAGACCAGGAGCAGTGGGAAGACGGCTCAGAAGCCCCTACCTCTGGGCCAGGAACAGCGGGACTCAGTACCATGATCTGATGGTCTGGTGTCCTGTGCGTCTTTGTAGTGTGGAACCAGGTGGCTCTACAGAGGAGCAGGGGGAGTGTCCAGTGGATTGTTGCTGGGGCATGGGCTGATTTGGCATGTTCCACGTGACTCGGGACCTTGGTAGGACATGCGCAGACCTGCCTGTCTGCAGCGGGCTGGTTTGGTGTGTTCCACGAGTCTTGTGACCTCGGTAGGGTGTGCACTGGAATTGGGGTCCTTAATGCTGAGACATCACTGTATCTGAGGTGGAGGCCCTCTTTTATGGGTAGGGTTTCCATTTCCACCCCCTTACAGGTCAACACTGGATGGATTGGATTTTGGCCTAATGGCTAGGAGTTAGGTCTTTTGGGCTATAGGGGAATTTTCAGAGGATCTTGCAGCAGGGAGGGTACCTTCTTGAAGGGAAAGGTAAGGAGGGTGGTAGTTTACATGAACACAACTGTGAAACCAGTGGCTGTCAGCTTCAAACCACAAAGCTGCCTGAAAATTGTTTGCTGCTCACGGCCACATTGAACCTGTATTTTCCACCCTCTAAAAAGAACCTGGGGCTTTTCGCCCTTTACGGGGGTCCCTTCTGAAGCTACACTATGCAGTGACCTTTAAAAATATGAGTATTGTAACAATTTAAATATGAAAATAGTGACTATTGCAATTCTAAATATCTCCCCAAAATAAAGGCCCTCATTTGGCCTCACATTGGGGTTTTGATCCAGTGTCTACCTGTGCATGTGACATTTATTGTCTTTCTTTTATATTTAGTGATCCTCTGTGTTGTACCCTGCATATTATTATATAATTATATTAAACTTTAGGAAGTCCTGAATTGCTCAGACATTGCACATTAGAGAAGCAGTACCTAGGAGTCTAATGCTGGCCATGGGATATCATGATAACAGAAGTGACCATTTTTCTTTAAAAAAGTGTTTTTTTGAAGAATACCTTGATAATATGTAGTAGAATCACACATGTGGCACAACTAGTTACTCATGGTAGGGATAAAGGTTGAGGAGCTCTGGCTGGTTCTCCAGTTGAGAAGACTTTCAGCAGTCATCTGAAGGTATCTAATTCCACTATTTGCTTATGGTGACTCTGAAGTCTAAGAAGACTATGAAAATGCAAAAGCCCTCAACAAGAAGCAAATTATCACTAGAGTATCACTTCCTTATTTGAATATCTCAGGAATAAATTGAGAAAGCAGTGACATACATAAATTACAACACCTTCCTACTTCATTGACTTCGTACTTAGAATCCTACTCTTCATATGGGCCCTGCTGTAGTTGCAGAAAAACAGAGAGCATCAGTACTGGAAAAAGTCCAAAAATCTATACATTAGTTAAAGAAATAACTGACTTTTCTCTTCCCAACATGGTAACACCTCAATTCGCTATCCATTTCCTTATAGCAGTGACACAACTGCTTACTGGGGTCTTCGCAAATGGCTTCATTGTGGTGGTGAATGTCGTGGACTTGATCAAGCAGAGACAAATGGCTCCTTTGGATCTGCTTATTTCCTGCCTGGTGACTTCGAGGATTTTTCTGCAGGTGCTCATCTTCCTTACACATCTGGTTCTTCTCTCCTTCATGGAACATTCGGTACTTTTGGACAATTATGCAATTTTCCTGTTTGTAAATATTTGGGGCCTTTGGTTGGCCACCTGGCTTGGTGTTTTCTACTGTGCCAAGATCACAACCATCCCACACCCCCTGTTCTTCTGGCTGAAGAGGAGGCTATCCAAGTTGGTGCCATGGCTGATCCTGGGGTCTCTACTGTATGCATCTATCAGTACTGTCATCCACAGTAAATATATATGTACTATTACGCCAAAATTCTTCAACTCTTTCTCCAAAAATGCAACTCAAACCAAAGGAATGGACATTATGACATTATCATTTTTGCTTTTTCATCTTACAGTTCCATTAAATATCTTCCTCATTGCTCTTCTGCTCTTGATTTTTTCACTGGTGAGACATACCCAGCATATAAGAACCATTGCTGTGGGGACCACAGATAGCAGCAGGGGCATCCACTTCAGGGCCATGATGTCCTTCCTGTCATTCCTAATCCTCTACTTTTCCTACTACCTAATAGGTATTTTTTTCTTTTCTCATATTTTGCAGTTTGGAAGCTTCCTGTTTGTGTTCTGCACCATGGTGGCTGGCACCTACCCATGTATACATTCTGTCATCTTAATTTTAGGAAACCCTAAACTGAAACAAAGTGCAAAATGCTTCCTGCTCTGTGGTCAGTGTGGTCAACAGGATGAACTTGGATCAGTCCAGAGGACATAGGAGTCAATGGCTTCCCAGTGCCTGTCTCACCTTACTCACCCAACAAACATCCAGTTCATAAATGTATAGCTTTTCATCGAAACCTGTCCATCCTGAGTCATAGTTTTAGATATGCTACCTTCACAAAGGATTACATTGATCTGAAAGCACAGCAAATGTCAATGGATTACATCAATGTTAGTGCCCTGTTTAGGATATGGAACCATCATCTTGGAAGATAAATAGTACAAGGATTTTTCTATATGATGTCTTCCTAGGGCATGAAAAAACATGGTGTTCTCAAAGCTGAAAGTATTAAAAAGGAAGAAAAGCACTTGCTTGAACTTGTGATGTCAGAAAGACACAGAATGGTATAAGACCCCTGTGGATAGAATTCCTAGTCCTAAATAATTTATCTGGCTCAAATGAGCTGATTGTTCACCCCATGCTTACTTGCATATGATTTCAATTCTCTTTATTGAAGTCATAGATAATGAAATCACTCTTCTTCCTTAGACTGAGAAGGAAGCTGAGGACAGATCTCCCTTCTCAGACTCTGTGAGAATATGTACTGTGTCCATCTTACAGATAATTTAAATGTCCTGGTGACATTTCTAGCAGGCTTATAGGAGGAGGAAAGGGAAGAGGAGGAGAAAATATAAGAATTGAGATCTGAGGCCTTTTTTTCCATTTCTCCTAAATTTGCACCTTGGATAGACAATAGCTTGCAAAAGTGTTTCTTTTTGTATGTGTGCACTTGGCTTCAGTTGCTCTCCAATGGATGGTGGCAATGGTATTCCGACCACGTTGCTTGTCTTCCCAGTGAGGCAGCTCAGTACACGAAAGGGGCTGGGGGCTGGGGCTGTCAACATCTGCTTGAACTCATAGATGCATTTTCTGTTTGCTTGATGATGATTTCAAAAACCAAGATGTACATGTATGTGTCCAAAGCAAATTGAAAACCTTTTTGCTTTACAAAAAGTAAATAAAAGAAAAGATGTTTTTAAATTTAGGTGTTAATTTTGGTTCGTGTGTGATAATGTAAAATGTGTCAGATTTACATTTGCCTAATGCCAGTAGTTAGGATTCAAATTCTGATTTTCACATTTAAGACAAGCAACTTGGGGAAGAACTGCTTCAGAAGATCTAGAGGTGTGTGTGTGTGTGTGTGTGTGTGTGTGTGTGTGTGTTCTTGGGTATGGGAATTAAGAGTTCATTGCATTTTGCCAGATCTAGGATCTGATTCCCCAAGCAATGAAGTACTATTTTGTCTCCTTCCTGTCAGTAGTTACCATGCCCTCCCTGTGGTAGCCATCTCTGGGAAATGCAGATATCTCCTGGAGGTTGATATTACTGAAGTACTCTTATGTTTTTTACATCACCAGTTCAGCAAATACTTGTTTTGTAGGCCTACAACATGTATACCTGCAGGTAGGCAGAGAGAAAGTGCGAGCATCATTGAACATGCAGGGAGAAATCTGTAATCACACAATTCTCCCAGAATTTTTTTTCTCAGATACCAAATTCTGATCCTATTTTATGTATCTTCTGCTCTAATAGTGCTAGTTACTGTCATAACTACTAAGCTATGAGTAAGTTTGTATACTTGACATTATCAAGAGTTGTAGCAATGAAAAACAATGGAGTATAACAAAGCATTCTAAAAATGTTACCACTGCCTACTTTCCTAGAAATAAATTTCTTCCAGAAATGTTGCCTAGTTATTGTTTTGCTGGATTTTGTGTACAGCACTAACTGCTCTATTTTAAAACCAAAGAATCTCAGTCTTTGTCTGGAGGCCTCTTTATAGGTACTCACCAGCCTTCCCAAATTGTTTCTGTCTCTCTCTCATCTAACAGTAGTTTTGCAGCAGGAAACTGCTGGGGAATCCCAGACAGCACTCAAACATGAAGTTAGGAGCAAAAAGCAGCTTAACAATGCCGGTGGTTCAATGAGTGAATCCTATCGGTTTCAAGAGCCCTGAATAGATGTTTGTTCTTCTTATAAACCTCTTTTTACATCTATGAGGCTTAAATTTTTTTTGGAGTTTCCCTGGGAATATAGGAAGCAGGAATTTACACAAAGCACAACAGTGGGGCAGGGGGGAGAAAAAAGAGTTCCGGCAGGACCTTCTGAGTCTGTCATGTTCCTTTGGTGACAGATTACAGAAGTTGTCATGGTTACTCAGGTGCATTCTACAAAGAGCATAGTTACCTGGTTAACCCTTAGTAGTCTAATAACACAGTTAACTCATCGTTGCTCAATTCCATATGGAGGGTGGCTTCCTCTTATTCTTCCCTGAGGGTCTGATCAAAGAACCTCAATTTTATATCAGTTTTTACCATTTACATTATGTTTTATCTTACCAATGTCTATTTTTATATAATCTTTTATAGATTGATATCCTTTAGCCCATAAGACCCTGGAGGCTCTTTTTTGATCTATGGTGGTTTTTATCATGGAGTTTAAGGCTCAAATTGTCATAGGTAACAAATATGGGATGATTGAGCAGATCCCCATAAGACCAATAAATCTTTTTACCCTGGTTTTAAAACCCCTTAGGGTTGAGAACCATCCTTTGAACAATTTTTCTGGATTTTATCTTTTGTAGGTCTGGACTGGTACATGGGCAATTTCTGCCCTTCCTTTTTCTATCATCTATCCTTGATTGTCCATCTGTAGGCAACAATTGGTCAAACTAAATTTTCCATAAACTCTCTCTTTTTCAGACAGTAGGCAATCTAATGTTAATCTATTTTCATATACTGTATTTTGAATCTTTATCTGTTGTTTAGCTAAGAGATTTAGTGCATGAGCAGTTTTATTGGTTATGATTTTTAGCACAGCTTGTAGCCTAATTATTTTATTTAGCAAGTAAATGGGAGTCTGATACCCCCATATTTTATCTTTGGCCCAAGTGGCTGACCCATAGTGTTAGATTATTTTCTCTGGTGGCCATTTATCATCTCTTTACAATTTTTTAAAACCTAGATACTGTCAGAAGGTTAAACTCTCAAGTGGTCCCCTATCTTGGATTAAAGAAGAGGGATGGGCTACCATCTTTAGGCTTATAAATCTTGTAGATAGTTAGGTTGTGAGTGTAAGTCCTGATAATTTCTCTATCACAATTATAGTAGCATAGAAAAGTAAAAACAGTCATTATAGAGCTCCCCATGTGGGTGACACATAGGCAGGGATCATAGTTATGAGTCCTGTTGTCCTTGTTGTTCTTGGCATGGAAGAGATAAGGATCCCTATTATACATAGCTGATACCAGTAAAACATCTTACCCATTTGGCCAAGGGCTAATACAAAAAGCAAGGTTAATGACCCAAGTATAATTAAAAACAAGGGATGAAAGTTCATTGCAGGCAGTTTTAAAGGAAAGTGTCCTCCCTTGGATGGTGTCCTCAGGCTTCTGCTGTAGATATACTAGTCAGCCTTCGGTGTGACTAGAGCAATGCTGATACTGTTGCCTCTCAATGATATTTTTGAGGTCTCAGCCAGTATCTTCTGGCCTGATGAAGGTCCCCTCTGGGTCAGGATGATCTTAGTGTCATGATGAGGCTCCACTCTGGAGCTGTGGTCTTTTTTTACCTGTCTATGATGGATTTATGTGGGGACCCCTTCCATTTGGACTGCCGTGGGGGGTGGTCAGAATGACTGTCAGGGGACCTGCTTGTTTGGGGTTAAGGCTGTCCTGTCTCCCAGTCTTTTATTCAGACCAAATCTCCTGGAGAAAAGGGTGGAGTGGGCTAGAAATGTTAATGGGGGACCTTTCTAAGGCCCAAGAGGCTATCTTTTGGGAGACTTTCTTTAGTTCAATCAATTGTCTTTCTAAGGCAGGCCCTCCTAATGTCCCTATGGAGTGTGTTAGTCCACTCAGGACGGGATGACCTGGCTAACAGAAGCTCATAGGGTGACTAGCCTGTTCTCCTGCGGGGAGTACAACATCTTGAGAGAAGCACAATGAGGAAGACTTGGACCCAAATGAGTCTGACCTCCTGACAAAGTTTTCCTAACCTGCTTTTAGGGTTCTATTTATCTTCACCACCTTTCCTGAGCTCTGAGACTGGAAGGCCACATGTAAATTCCAATAATCCTGAAGGTCTTTGCCACCCCTTGAACTTCAGCTGCCATAAAATCAGGATGGATATCTGGTCTTATGCTCAAAGGAAGCCTATAGAGGTGAACAATTTCCTCGAGCAGTCTCTGCACCAATTCTTGGGCTTTCTCAGTCTGACAAGGGAAAGCTTCTTTCCCATTGGAGTAGGTACAAACCATATCCAAGAGGTAATAGAAACCTCTACATTTGGGTAACTGTGAAGTCGACCTGGATGTCCTCAAAAGGCATCGTCCCTGTTCTTTGGACCCCTGTGGGAATTTCCAGTGCTATCTTAGGGTTATGTTGGGCACAGATGACACAGCATTGAACAATTTGTTTTGTCAGGGCTGTCACCTGAGGAACAAAGAAGTAACAGCTGAGCAGTGTCTTTAATTTTTTTCTCCCTAAGTGGGTGGTCTAATGTGTGGCCTGCACCAGTTGGGGCCCTACATAATGGACTGGTAGTCGGTACCATCCATTTTTCTTTTTGGTTCACCCTTCTTTGGCCACCCATGGTAGCTCTTCTGGTGAATACACCCGTTTTCAAAATTTCTTTCCAAGAGATCAAGGGAGGGAGCATAACATCTGACCTTAAACTTGCAGCCTTGGCTTCTTGGTAGGTTCTATTATTCTCCATCTGTTCTTCAGATCTTCCTTCTTGATGCCTCCCACAGAGGACAACTACAAACTCCCTGGGGGCCCATACAGCTTCCAAGAGCTGAAGTATATCTTGGACATACTTAGTCTCTTTGTTCCCTGTTGTAAGTAATCCTTTGTCTCTGCAGAGAGCTCTGTGCACATGTGAGGTCAGGAACACGTACCTTGAGTCTGTGTAGACATTCAGTCTCTTCACAAGCACTCAGAGGTTCCTCTCTCTGGGGCAAAATGGCCACTGACTTTAGACTGTTCGAGACTTTTATTTTAATCTGAGGATTCCCACAGAGCAAACTCTGGCACTGGGTGAGGCAAGAGTTGGTGAGCAGTGGTGACTCTTAGCATTCATGAAGGTTTCCACAGCATGTGGGACTCACACTCACAGGTCTTGGCCCGGGCCTGATTTTTCTTTTTGGTCAGGAGAACAGTTGCAGCAATGGCTCTCAGATAAGGGGGTCACACTTGTGTGTCGCCATTTAGCTGCTTGGACATGTAGGCCGTCAGTCTCTTCCAGAAACTCATAGTCTGGACAAGCACCCCTACTGCAATCCTCTTCTATTCTGTCACATAGGGGTGAAAGACTTGTTCAGGTCAGAAGACCTAGTGCTGGAGCTTCCTGAAGCTTTTCCTTGAGCACCTTGAAAGTTTTCTGGGTTTTTTCCAGGTTAGGGCCTCCTTTCCTCTTTTGTGGCTTCATAGAGGGGCAGCTAGGTTGGTGAAGCTGGGAATCTATGTTATAGAAGGCTGATGTTCTCAAGAACTCTCCCACTTGTCTTTGAGTCTTGTGTTCTATTTTGACCGGGGGTTCATTTGTCATCAGCCAGATGAGTTGTCTTTTGCCCACACTTGGAGCCATTTTTGGATTAAGTCTAAATCCCCCTCTGGGCCACCTGAATCGGCCTGTCATGAAGCCTCAATTTTTTTTCCTGAGAAACAGTCAGGGCCAGGATCAACTGCTGAGGTGGCAGTTCAAAGTGCAGTTTTCTATCTCTAAAATCAATTTTGGCCCTTAACCTGGCCAACAAATCCCTCCTAAGACAGGAGCTAGACAGTCAGACATGTACAAGAACTGATGGACCATCTTGTGGCCCCCGTGATGTCAATTGTCTTATGGCTGAGAGGCCCAGTGGGGAATGTCACAGCCAACTGGTCTGTTCCAGTATCAATTAGGTCTGGGCAGTTTCAGCCTGATGAGGCCTCATAGAAATGGGGTATGCAGCAGGTGGCAGGAATTTGGGGCCAAGCTGGAGGTCAGATGGGTGTGTGATGGAGTTGGAATGGAGGGGTTCTCTGAGGCTGCAGCTGGTGTGGGGGCCATCTTGGAGCCAGAGGGGCCTGATTCTGGAACTGGGACTGGCATCTGTTACCTGTAAGGGGTAGATTGGTCCAGGAGAGGGAGGCTCAGCATATCTAAGGCCAATTCATCCAGATCACCCTCAAAAATGGGCGGATTTGGAGGATCTTTCTTTGTATGGGTCATAGAGGCAATCAGAACTTGGGAAAGGCATCCCCTCAGCCAAGGGGGTGGACAAAGAACCAGCTGCAACCCTGACTCCACATAGGGAACTGATCTGGGTGACTGGCTTTTCCTGTCATAACTTGACAACCTGTTACATTTCTTGAACTAAGGTTTTTTTTAAAAGAAGCCTTGTGGGGACAATCCAACCTGAAGGAATGGCCACTCTATTTTATAAAGAGTTATGAGTTTCCCTGGAGTGAGTTTCTGACCATAATCTCCAGTAAATCCCTTCTCAAAGTTTTTGATCATAGTTTCTATTGGGGTGTTTCTACTCTGGCTCCTGCTCATGGTTGTTCCTCCCACAGAATTGGACAATAAATAAGACATCAATAGCACTTTCTGTCAGCAGCCAGTCTCCTCACAGAGATATTTGAGACCCCTCTTATCATTGGCAGGCCAGTAATCCTGGCTATCACCACAGTGCTGGCCTAAGCCATATGAGGTGGCTCTGGAACTGAGGTTTGGGACTCCACACTCACTTCAGCCCTGACCATCTTGACCATCTTGTTCACACATAAGCACTCACAGATTCAACCAAACAAATACTTCAACCCACCAACAGTGGCATCCCAACCCACCTTCTGATGCCCAAAGTGTTCCAGATTCACTGCACTCTGGCAGCTAGTCAGGGAACACAGAGCATGGTCACTCCAGTTTTGGAGACTCCTTCTTGGATATCCTCCTCAAGGCAGAGACCCTCAACCTTAACATAATTCAGACATCTGCTGAATGTCACTTGGTCTTCTCCCTGTGATTCCTCCACAGGCAGCCAGACAGGGTGCCTCAGCCAGTCATACGGGGAGAGTCCCACACAACAGAAAATATTCCGTTGGTACGTGCTCAGCAGGAGCTCATTGTTCAGCTGGTCAAGCACCCTTGCTCTGCCCATAGGAGAGACAATCAGCCATGAGTGTCTGTGCTGGATCTCAAATATCCCATCAAGGGTGCCAAATGCAGCAGGAAATGGTAGGGGAATCCCAGACAGCACTCAAACACAGGAGCAAAAAGCAGCTTAAACAATGCAGGTGGCTCAACAAATGACTCCTGTCAGTCTCAAAAGCCCTGAATAGAAGTTTATTCTTCTTTATACACCTCTTTTTGCATCTACAAGCCTTAATTTTATTGGAGTTTCCCTGGGAATATAGCAGAGCAGCAGGGAGGAAGAGCAGAAAATTCTGGCAGAACTTTCTGAGTCTATTACACCCCTTTGATGACAGATTACAGAAGTTGTAACGGTTACTCAGGTACATTCTACACAAAGCATAGTTACCCATTTAACTCATAGTTGTCCAATAACACAGTTAAGCCATATTTGCCCAATTCCATATGGAAGTTCCAAACTCTTCTCTGAGGTTGACTCTATCTATTCTGACACAGTGCCAACCCCTGTGCTTTTAGAAAGGATACCTGATAGCCAAGCATAGTAGTGCATACCTATAATTCCAGCACTCTGAGAGTCTGAGGCAAGAGGATTGAAAGTGTAAGCCTAGCCTAGGCACCTCAGCAACTTAGCAATAACATGTTCAAGTTTTTTTCATAGGCTACAGATGTAGCTCAGTGTAAAAGCTCCAAGTTAAATCCCCAGGACCACAGAAAGCAAAAAGCAAAATAAGAAAGAAAGCAGGAGAGAGAGACTGAGTGGGGTGGGGTGGGGAGAGAGGAGAGACAAAGAGAGAGGAGGAAGAAAGGATGATAGGAAGCAAGAAAGGAAAGAAGTGAAAGAAAGAAAGAAAGAAAGAAAAGAGAAAGGGATGAAGAAAGAAGAGAAAGAAAGAAAGAACAAAAGAAGGAAAGAAAAAGAAAGAAACGAAGGAAGAACAAAAGAAAGAAAGAAAGAAAGAAAGAAAGAAAGAAAGAAAGAAAGAAAGAAAGAAAGAAAGAAAAGGAAAGAGAAAGGGAGGAAGAAAGTGAGGAAGAAAGCAAGTGAGTAGCATTTATGATGATGGAAGTGGTTTGGATATGGCTTGAGTGTCCTTGGAGGTTCCTGTTGTAAATTAGTACTCATTATGAGGAATGAAGAAGGAAGGAACTTAATCTACTTTTATGTTTAGAGGTGGAAGCTTTGGAGATGTTTACTGTTGGATTAAAGAAAAATAAGTTCTTCCTAGCCTTGGCCAGTTCCCCCACCCTGGGTCAAACCCCTCCCCGCTGTAGCTGTAACTCCTTCTTCTGTTACAGATAAAATTGACAACTATGTCCTATAAACAAAGTTTTTGATACTCTGTTCTCATATGATTCAGAAGACATTATTTTCTTTCAATGCTAAGTTACAAACGTGTCTGTCCTTGTCTTGTTTCTATGAACTCCTTGCTACATCAGTAGAAAGACCAACTCCTTTGACCAAATGTATAAAAGCTGGAACTTTTCTTTTTTCAATGCTCTTAATTGGACAGGAGTCTGTTGAGCCAGTGTTCACCTAAAATAAAGTCTTCTTGATTCTCATTGGTCTCTCCTGTCTCTTAAAATTCTTTAATGTTCCTGGAGTCTCCAAAACCAGGAAGGGACTAGAGATGACACAGTTGCTGTCTCCTTTGCCTGCAGGACTGAGATGGGGCCTGAGCTGTGTGAATCCTGAGACCTTTGGTGCCACTGGGTGAAATTTCAGCTGCAAGAGGAAATCAGCCCTCCTGCAGCCTGGAGTTCCCCACTCCCTGCCAGTGCAATGAAACTTGTTGAGATTCAGGACAGTTCTGGAAAAATAGATGCTACAAGACTGCAGTAAAGTTTTTGAGGCCCAGGGAAAGACCTGTCCCATTAGGACAGAAGATGAGCCTGATCACCTCCCAGGGTATCCCAGTAATCTGATGTGAATTGGGTCAGACAAAACCTACAACCCCAGGTGTAATGGGAGTGGCTCATTCCAAAAGTTACTCTCAAAAACTCCTGTGAGAGGCCTGCAACAACAGTGGCTCACAAAGTGGGTGTGCCAAGTAGTCAAACTTGGAAGAAATCACATAAAACTCACACCCACATGTACTGAGCAGCCAGACTCAGAGAGAGTTGGGTAAAACCTACACCCAAGCTAGAAAAATGGATTTAAAAATATGATTGTGCATGAATGAATGAAATAAAGTGTGAGTCTGAGGTGGCCTGAGCTCAGCTGAGGAATGGGGGAAAGAGGTGGTTTAATTAGTCTAAAAACAAAAGTAATTGAGAATGATTTGCACTGTAATGGGCAAAGGCATGATGAAAGCTGTTTAGCTTTAATGAACTGGAATATACAGGGCACTGCAGGCAAGCTGATAGAAATTTTAAGAGCACCCTGTAAAACAGGATGATGACAGCAATGAGCCCAGAGGGGGACCAAAACTGAGAAAACATCTGAGCATCCAAGTGGTCCAGTGGCTGGGCTAGGGCAGGGGCACAAGGCAGAGAGAGTTAGACCCAACTTCACCTGCCAAGGTTAGAAGGACAAAGCAAGGATCATCTTTTCATTCCAAAGTGCCAGAAAGTGCACAATGAGACAATGTGAGGGATACTCCTGGCTTCTGGACCCTCAAAGCCAGTGCTTGCTCAGTGTCAGCAGCCTGGAACAACCTGCTGACATCTGAAAGCCAGAGCAGTTCCAGCTGGGGCTGAATAGCCAAAATTGAAAAGGTGTGACCACATCCTGCCAGGCCTAAGGAGGTTTTACAGGAGAAATCAAATTACAAAGTTTAGCTAATTGATAGGTGTAGTTTTGATTTCAAATTTGAGTGGATATTTTTGTTTAATTGGTATTCTTAAAGCATTTCCTGTACATTGCAAATTCTTCTATTGTAGTTACAGAATTAAGTTGCTCTTTGCTCTCTGTTGGTTTAAAATAAGAACACTGACTCAAGATTACTTAGACGTTTGTTGGCAGCCAGTCCAATTTAAAATGTAACAATCTGAAAACAAAACCAAAAAAAAGGCAGCAAGAAGGATACCTTAAAATCCAAGAAGCTGAAGCCAAGTTTGTTAAAAAGGTTTAGAGAAAATGAGATGGAGGAAATTATTAAGAAGGCTGTAAGTATAAGAAATATACTTTTAATTTGAGTGGCTTTTGTATGATAAAAATTTTGTCCTGCTAAAAAGATAAAAAGAGAGATAATGGCAAGACTGGAAAGCTTACATATATCAAGAAAAAGGTGGCAGAAGTAATTTATCAAAGAAAATATGTATGTTTGCTTGGTGGTTTGATAAAAGCCCATGCTGATCCTTGTAAAAACTCCTTATTGCTCAAAAGACTCAAAAATATATATAATTGCTTGTTAGTTTGATACAGCTCTGGTTGTTCCTAAAGCAAAATTGATTGAGAAAATGATTTGTGTCACAACAGAGTAGACATGGGAGAAAAAGAGTCAAAGCCCACACCATTAGAATGTATGTTTAAAAGCTTTAAAGGAGGTTATCTTGGGGGGCTGTGGAGTAAAGCTGACCTCCCAGAGGTTGAAAACTCTTCATGAAATAGATTAGCCTTCCTTTGATGTTGTGTGGCTGGCCAAGGGGGATGATTGTGCATGTACATAAGGTTATAACCAGGGACTGAGAACAGCCAGGAGGCTCAACAACAAGAACAGCAGAGACAACAAAACAGGATGACAAACAGAGACTAAAAGATAAAACCTTTTATATAGTGCTCTTGGGAAAAAAGACAGATATCACTAAGGGGCAAAGGGAGAGACATGCATAATATGGAAGCCAAATTGAGCTGTGATCTACCAGTTGACCAAAGCTAGGTTGAGATCAATGTGAACCATATAGAAAGTATGGGGACTAGAAAAATGAGTGCCCAAAAAATTATGACAGAGATGATAACAGTTCCAAAAATAGGAAGTCATCTGCTAAATGTTATTGCCCCAGGGAGGAACCAGACACTGGTCTCATTGGACCGGCAAGAACTAAAGGTTACAAGGACTAGGCCAAAACAGGCTCCATCCCCTTGGGCCCCCAGGATCCCATGGTCACAATGAATACAGGGAGCCAATTGATAGACCTTATGGTAGACAGTGGAGCCAAACGCTTGGTGATCATGAAACCTATTGGGCCACTATCCAAGAAAAATGTGACTATTGTAGGAGCCACTGGGGTTCCAGAGAAGAGACTATTTTGCCTAAAAGATGTGTTATAGGGGGGCAAAAAGTCCAATATGAATTCCTGTATCTGCAAATCTGCCCAGTTCCCTTATGAGGGGGAAACTTACTCCAAAAGGTACAGCCTCAAATTACCTTTGGGCTGGAAAGAAATATGACTTTAAGCCTGACTCAACCAAAATTCATGGTGTTAACCCTTACTGTCCTACAGGCCGAAAAATATAAATTGTATTCAGATAAGTCTCAAAAGCCAGGAGTAGGTGAGCTACATGGAGTGGTATGTGAGATTCCTGGGGTATAACTAAAAACAACCCACCAGGACTAACCCTAAATCAAACACCAATAGTAATAGATCTAAAGCTGAGAGCAGCTCCAGTTCAAATTCACCAATATCCTCTGCCCTGGGAAGCCATACAAGGCCTTCAAGGACATTCAAAGTGTCTCTTAAAGTGGTTTTGCCACCTGCTGCTCAAGCGCAAGGATCTGAGTTCGATCCCCGGTACCAAAATAAATTAAATTAAATTAAATTAAATTAAAGTGTCTCTTAAAACATGAAATCCTGGCTAGATGCCAGTCATCTTAGAACACTCTGCTCCTGAAATGACCAGAACAGGACCTACATGCTGTAAAGACAATTCACCCAATAATACTAAATCCACACACACAAATGAGACTTATTCTAGCAAGTGCTGCCTGGTTTACCTGCTTGGATTTAAAGGATGTCTTTTTCTGTTTGCACTTTGTGTCAGTAAGCCAGCCTATCTTTGCGTTTCAATGGGAGGATCCTGTCATGGACGCACACACACACACACATACACACACACACACACACACAAAACAAAAACCAGGTGAAGTGGACTAGGCTTCCTCAAGGGTTCAAAAACTTTCCTACAATCTTTGAAGAGGCACTATATACTGACTTCAAAGTTTTCATCATACCAGGACAATTGTACCCTGCTGCAGTATGTACACAACTTCCTTCTGGCAGCCCTAACCCGAGGAGACTGTTATCAAGAAACCAAGGACCTCCTTTATTTATTTTGGAAGGCTAGACACAAGGTATCCAAGAAAGAGACACAAATTTGCCAACAAGAGGTCAAATATTTAGGCTTCATAGTGACTCAGGGAGAACACCAACTAAACACAGAACAAATACAGGCTGTCTGTACCCTCCCAGCCCCAACCACCCAGTCCCAAATAAGAGAGCTTCTAGGACCATTGGGATTCTGACATCCCTATTTCCAAAATTTCTCACTTATGGCTAAGCCCCTACATGAAGCCAACAGAGGGAGGTGGGAGGAGCCCCTCCTCTGGGAAGCCGACCAAGATAAAACCTTTAAATAAATCAAAAAATCTTTGACTCAGGCCCCAGCCTAGGAATGCCAAATATAACCAAGTCTTTCTAAACAAACAAACAAAAATCGCTATAGGAGTCAACCCAGGTAATGGGATCCTAGTATTACCCAGCGGCATATTTGTCAAACTTGTTGGACCCTATGGCCCTAGGATGGCTTCTATGCTTCATGGAACTAGCTGCCACTGCCCTGCTGATGAAGGAAGCTGACAGCTGACAATGTGATACCACATTCAGTCATAAACCTGATGGACCAGAGGTGGCACCATTGGTTATCAAACTCAAGAATGACCTGGTATCAAGGACTCCTATGTAAAAATCCCTGTATAACTCTAGAGACAATAAACACTCTTAATTCAGCTACCTTGCTCCCAGTCCAACTGGAAGCCTCCCTTCATGACGATATGAAAATTAGGAACAAACTGTTCTCAAGCCAGGGAGATCTCACAGGTCACCCTCTCAGAGACCCAGATGGTGGAAGGAGTCCAAAAGACAGGATATGCAATGATGATTTTAAACTCTGTGGTAGAAGCCCAACCTCTGCCCACCAGAATCTCAGCCCAGCAGACAAAACTAATGACCTTGACCAGGGCTTGTTTACTAACAAAGGACAAGAAAACTAACATCTATACTGATTCTGTATATGCCTTTAAAACATTACATGTACACAGGGCTAAATGTTAGGAAAGAAGGATCTTCACTGCTAGAGAAAAAGAAATAAAGTACAAAGAAAAAATAGAACTACAATGTGCTATATGGGCTCCAAGAAAAGTAGCTGTTATACATTACAGAGGACACCAACAGACTGGGATATTGGAAGCCAGAAGGAACCAAAAGGTAGACATAAAAACAAAACAGGCTGCTATGACAATCCCACAACCTGAAAGAGGGGCCCTAGCCATATCCCTCATCCCAGAACCTCCTCTCCTGGAGACCCCAAGTTATTCTTCAAATGAAAAGGCTGGGTTTGCTTGAGAACCTAAAGATTATATAAAGGAGGGATAATTTAAGTTTCCTGAGGGAAAGCTGACCACCCTGAAACATTAGGCCTCAGGTTCATAAGACAATTCCATCAGGGGTCTCATAGCTCTGGAGATACTACTAGGCCAACATTTCTGTGTGCCACAGCTCACTACCATCCCTCAAGCTATTTGTGAGCAATGCTTAACCTGTGCCCCAAACAACCCAAGGCAATGGGCCCCATAGCCCCCAGGTATCCAGCAGCTAAGAGCTGCCCCATGTAAAAACTTGATTATGGACTTTACTGAATTGCCTTGAGCCAGTGGCTATCAATGTATGTTGGTGCTTGTCTGCACCTTCTTAGGATGGATTGAAGACTTCCCTACCCACAAGAGGTGACCAAGATGCTGTTAAGAGACATCTCCCCAAGATTTTGACTACCCCTGATGTTAGGGTCAGACAATGGACCAATATTCATAACTGAGATAGTCCAGGAGTTTTGCAAGTGTTAAAAATAAAATGAAAGCTTCACACTGTCCACTGGCCACAGGAAAAAAAAAAGATAAAACACATGAACCAGATAATCAAACAACTGCTGAAAAAATATTGTCAATAAACTCAAGGACTTTAGATGAGATCAAGTCCTGCCCATGGTCCTTCTTTGAGTCTGGTACATCCACACCAAACAAACCAGGTATTCCCATTATAAAATTTTATTCAGCCTGACACCCCAAATCATAGGTCAAACTAAGGTAATCTTTGTAAACTAGGAACAACTGACCTTGAGAAGAAAAAAAAAAGACTTTGTGAGTAGCTCTGAAAGGTATCCATTGTTAGGTACAAAAAATACCCATAAGCCTAACAGACCCAATACACCCCTTCAAGTCTGGGGACATTTCTGGAGTCAAAAAATAAAATCCAACAGCTCTAGGGCCCGTATGGGATGCACCCCACATTGTAATCCTGTCTACTCCCACTGCTGTTAATATTGCAGAAATGTATCTTAGATTTACCAAAGTTTGCAGAAACCAACCTCTCAAGAAAAGTGGTCCAGCCAGCAGAATCCAGACCACCTGAAGCAGCTGATCCTATGACAAGATCATGCCACCACTGGGAATGACAGCCTTGCTCTAGTCACCTCAGAAGCTGACTAGTCCATGCCAGCAGAAGCCTGAGAAAACAGCAGCCCTGCTCTGGTCATTCCAGAAGCTGACCAATCCGTGCATGACCAAAGTTTGAGGATCAATATAGAGTCACTACCACAACATAAGTTTCTTATCCTCTTTGTTATAATTCTCCCTTACCTCTTACCCCTACTTGTAAAAAACACTCAGTTGGCCATAGAGACTCTGATAGAAAGATGTATCAGCACTTGACTGATGGCCTTAACCAAGTACTAGCCTCTGCTCAGTAGTTTGTACTGAGCACATCCTTGTGGTGAAAAGATTGATAATAATAATGATAATAAAGATGATGCACTCTATTAAAACTTGTTATAGAAAGCATCAAAGAGGGGAATAAAGCAGAACTTGAAGCAAAACAAGTTCTTCCCAGCCTTGGTCAGCCGCCCCTCATCCAATTACACCCCCCCATTGCTGTGGCAGTAACTCCTTATTCAGATAAAATTGACAACTATGTCCTGTAAACAAAGCTTATGACATCCTATTCTCATATGACTCACACTGTTTTCTTTCAAGGCTAAGTTATAAAAATGTCCTGGTCCTGTTTCTGTAAAGTCCTTCCTACATCACTAGAAAGACCCACTCCTTGACCAAATGTATAAAAGCTGGAACTTTTCTTTGTTCAGTACTCTTCCTTTGGAGAGGAGTCCATTGAGCTGGTGTTCACCTAAAACAATACCCTCCTGATTCCCATTGGTCTCTCCTATCTCTTGAAATTCTGTAACAGAATGAGGTTATCAGACAGGGCCCTGAGTTTGAATCCTGGTGGCTTTCTAAGAAGAGGAACAGGCACCCAAGGAGACAGATATGTGTACTCATCATCTCCTCTGCTACCCAGAAGAGCAGCAGGAGATGCAGCCCTCCCCTTGGCTCAGAACCAGGAGCCAATATAAACTTGTATTCTTGTAGTACTCCTGGTGTGCAGTACTGTGACTGGCAAGCAAGACAGGTTAAGACAGGCCTAGAATTCACAGATTCTGAAGCACTGAGATGTCCTGTGCTGTCTACCTGCTCTCCACACCCATGGCCCTAGGAGGTCAGTTTGTGCTGCAGGCAGTGTGGGTTCCAGAGAAGGCTTCTGAACAGAGTTTGGGCCACAAGGCAGGCTCTTCCTGCAGAGGGACCTGTGGGGACAGTGCTTTGCATTTCAGAGAAACATCCCAAGTGTTGTGCACTCTCCTGTGTGACACTGACTCCTCCAGGGACCAACCCAGGAGTTCTCCGCAGTTTTCAGTGATTAAAGGTGATGACATCCACTGAGAAATCTAAGCCTGTATGATTTTGTTGTTATATATAGTGCGTTTGGGGTCGAAAGGTTACCAGAATCACTCTCACTTGGCATGTCTCTATCTCCAACTTGGAAAGAGGAAGAGGAGTCAGAGAAGACCAGTGCAAAGCAAAAGTACTTTTATTATGGGTATTGCAGGAAGCAGTACAAAGCCACCCTAGGAAAGGAGCGGGGTTACTCAGAGCTGGGAGACAATTGAATCTGGGGGCAGTGGTCCTGTTTTATGGGGAAGGAGTCCCATCTCTATCCCCTGAAGGTTGATACATGATTGATTGCATATTGGGCTTCTTGCTAGTGGTCTTGTGGGTTATAGAGGAATTTTCAGAGAAACTTGTATTGGGGAGGTTACCTTATTGAAGGGAAAGGTAAGGAGGGTGGTAGCTTATACAGACACAAGTGTGAAACCACTGGCTGTCAGCTTTAAACCACAAAGCTGCTTGAAAATTGTTTGCTGCTCACAGCCACATAGAACCTGCATTTTCCACCCTCTAAAAAGAGCCTGGGACTTTTCTCCCTTCCAAGGAGTTGCTTCTGAACTTACACTGTACAATGACATTTAAAAATATGATTATTGCAACAGTTTAAATATTAAAATAGGGAATACTACAATTCTAAATATTTCCCCACAATGAATGCCCTCATTCTGTCTCACACTGGTGTATTGATCCAGTGTCTACACTTAAGTATAACTCTTATTCCCTTGATTTTACATTTAGTGATACTTTATGTTGTACCCTGTATATTATTGTATAAGTATATTAAATTTTAGGAAGACCTGAATTGCTCAGACATTGCACATTAGAGAAGTAGTATGTAAAAGTCTTTCCTTGCTGGGGAGGGATATCAGGAGAGCAGAAGTGATCAATTTTTTAAAAAGTGGTTTATGAAGACTACCTTGGTAACATAAAGTAGAATAACACCTGTAGTACAAATAATTATTCATGGTAGAGATAAAGGTTGAGGATCTCTAGCTGGTTCTCCAGCTGAGAAGACTTCCAGCAGACATCTGAAGGTGTCCAGTTCCACTATTTGCTTATGGTGACCCTGAAAGCTAAGAAGACCATGAAAATGCAAAAGCCCTCGACAAGAAGCAAATTATTGCTAGAGTATCTCTTCCTTATTTGAATGTCTCAGAACTAAATGGAGAAAGCAGTAATATAAACAAATGCATGTCACCTTCCTACATCACTGACTTCATGGTTGGAATTGTGCTCCTCAAAGGGATCCTGCTGTAGTTGAAGAGAAACAGAGAGCGTGAATAATTGAAACAGTCCAAAAAATCTATACATCAGTTAAAGAAGTAACTGATTTTCCTCTTCCCAACATGCTAACACCTCAACTTCTTATCCATTTCATTATAGCAGTGATACAATTCCTTACTGGGCTCTTCGCAAATGGCTTCATTGTGGTGGTGAATATAGTGGACTTGATCAAGCAGAGACAAATGGCTCCTTTGGATCTGCTTATTTCCTGCCTGGCAACTTCGAGGATTTGTCTGCAGGTGCTCATCTTCCTTACACATCTGGTTCTTTCCTCCTTCATGGAAGAGTCGGTAATTGTTGACAATTATACAATTTTCCTGTTTGTGAATATTTGGGGGCTTTGTTTGGCCACCTCCCTTGGAGTTTTCTATTGCACCAAGATCACAACTATCCCACACCCCTTGTTCTTCTGGCTGAAGATGAGGATATCCAAGTTGGTGCCATTGATGATCCTGCAGTCTCTACTGTATGCATCTGTCAGTACTGGAATCCACAATAAATATACAAGAAGTGTCATCCAAAAAGTCTTCATCAACTGTTTCTCCAAAAATGCAACTCAAACCAAAGGAATAGACATTATGTCATTGTCAGTTTTTCTAGTTCATCTTACAGTACCAATAGTTATCTTCCTCATTGCTGTTCTCTTTTTGATTTTCTCCCTGGGGAGACATACCCAGCATATGAGAACCATTGCTGTGGGCACCACCGAAACCAGCAGGGGCATCCACTTCAGGGCCATGCTGTCCATCATGTCATTCCTAATCTTCTATTTTACCCACTACCTGATGGCTCTTTTGTTCTTTTTTCAAATTTTGCAATTTGGAAGCCTTCTGTTTGTGTTTTGCTCCTTAGTGGCTGGCACCTACCCATGTATACACTCTGTCATCTTAATTTTAGGAAACCCTAAACTGAAACAAAATGCAAAAATATTCCTGCTCTGTGGTCAGTGAGAAGAGTTTTTGTCAGTCAAAAGAGTCTAGGAATCAATGGCTTCCCAGTGCCTGTTGCACCTTACTCACCCAACAAACACACTGTTCATCAATGTATGACTATTCATCATAGCTGGTCAGTCTTGAGGCACAGTTACAGATATGCTACCTTCACAAAGGGTTATATCAATCTGTAAATCACAGCAAATGTCAGTTGACTACATCACTGTTAGTGTCCTGGTTGTGATATAGAACCATCATCTTGCAAGACAAAAACACGGTTTTTCTGTATGAAGTCTCCCAAATGCATGAAAAGCCACAATTTTCTCAAAATTGAAAGTATTGAAGAGGAAGCAAAGCACTTGCTTCAACTTGTGATGTCAGAAAGACAGGATGGTATAGCACCCCTGTGGGTAGGATGGCTAGTGTTAAACTGTTTATCTGACATTCATGCCTTGTCAACCTGCACATGATTTCTATTCTCTTTGTTGAAGTCACAGACAATGAATCTCTTCCTATACTGGAAAGGTAGTTGAGGAGAGATAGCCTTTCTCAATCCTGTGAGTATGTGCACCATATCCATTTTCCTGAGCACCTAGAAGCCATGGTGACACTGGCAACAGATAAAGAGTCTGATAGATGGAGGAAGAAGAGGAGGAGGAGGAGAAGGAGGAGGAGGAGAAAAGAAAGAAATTGATATTTGAAGCCTCATTTTCCATCTCCTCTAATTGTGCACCTCGGACGGACAATAGCTTGCAAAAGTGTTTCATTTTATATGTGTGCACTTGGCTTCAGGACCTTTCCAATGGATGGTGGTGACTTGATACTCCTATCACATCTCTCATCTTCCCAGTGAGGCAGCACCAGTATGTGAGAGGGTTGGGGAACTCCACACCTGCTTGACCTCATAGATGCATTTTTCTGCTTGGGTGGCTGATGATTTTGGAAACTAAGATGTATGTGAATGTGTCCAAACCAAATTCAAAACCCCTCTACTTTCAGGCAAGTAAATAAAATAAAATAAATGATGTTCTCAAGTTTAGCTGTAAATTTGGTTTATGTGTGATGATGTAAAATGTGTTAGATTTAGATATCCCAACCATGAGTTGAAAGGAATCAAATTTTGATTTTCTAATCCAAGACATGCAACTCATAGAGGAGTTACATTAGATAATCTGGAGGTATGCTCGTGTGTTCTTGAGTGTGGAAATGAGGTTCTCTTTGTCTTCTCAGGTTTGGACCTGATTTCCCAAGGAACAAAGTTAGCAGCCTCCACTTCCTGTTAGTAGATACTATGCCCTCCCTGAAGTAGCCAGCTGTGGTAAGAGCAAATGTGTCCAGAGGTAAATATTGCTCTCAATGAGGAAGGAACAATGAAGAGGCACTCATATTTCTCACATCTCCAGTTCAGCAAATATTTGCTCTGTGAACCCAGAATGTGTGTACATTCAGTTGGGCAGTAAGAGAGACTGAGCAACTTCAAACATGCAGGGAGAAGTCTCCGGGGATTTTTTTTCTCAGATACCACTTCTAATTCTATTTCAAGTCTCTTTTCTCTAATAGTGCTAGGTAATCCCATAACTATGAAGGTATGAATAAGTTTATGTACTGAATATTATCAAGATTCATAATAAAGGAAAATAATAGGATATAGTAAGGCATTCTAAAAACATTATAACTGCCAACTTTCCTGAAATAAATTTCTTCCAGAAATGTTGCCTAGCTATTGTGTTGCTGGGTTTTGTGTACAGCACTAACTGCTCTATTTTAAAAGCAAATGAGTCTCAGACTTCGTGTCTCTGGAGCCCTCTTTATCTGGATTAACCAGGATTGCCAGTTTTTGTCCTTCTCTCTTCTAGCAGCATTTCGATCTCTATCTGTCCTGTCACTGTGGTCACCCCTCTGCTTTTAGAAATGGGCCTGCTAGCCAGTGATGGGCAGTGTGTGCCTATAATTCCAGCCCTCTGGAGGCTGAGGCTAGAGGATTGCAAGTGTGAGACTAGCCTGAGCAAGTTAGAAACTTCACAATACCTCACTTCAAAAAGAATTTTTAAAAGACTGGGGATGTAGCTCAGTATATATGTTCTCGGATAAATCCCCAGGACCACAGGAAGTAAAAGTGAAGAGAGAGAGAGGGAGAGAGAGAGAGCGAGAGAGAGAGAGAGAGAGAGCACAAAGAGAAAGGAGAGAAGATCAAACCAAGGAAGGGAAAGAAAGAAAGAGAGAGAGAGAGAAAGAAAGAAAAGAGAAAGAGGGAGGAAATGAAGAAGGAAGATAGGAAGCAAGAAATGGAAAAAGAAAGAAAGGGCCTGAGCTTTATTTATGGTGAAGGCTATGGTTTACATATGGCTTGAGTGTCTTTCTTAAGCAGAACATGAAAAAGAAAGAAAAAAAGTTTCCCCAATGTAAGCAATTCCCTTAGACTTCACTCTTCCTGTGGCTGTTGTTCATTATTCTATTACAAATAAAATTAGTAAGTTTGTCCCTCTAAGCAAGGTTTCACATCCTCCTCTTCTCATAAGATCCTGTTTTTACCTGATCCAGGTCACCAAGATATCCAAAGTTATAAAACTCTCTCACCTTGACTAGTGGTTAAAGGTGAGAGAGTTTGCACTGTTAGATAGACCTCCCTCCCTCCACAACATTTATAACACTAGAGACCTCCCTTTGCTCTGGGCTGGGCCTTTGGACATGAGTACACTTAGCCAGTGTGCACCTAAAAAATCCTTCTGTTTCACCCATTGCTCTTCAATCTCTTAAATTCTGCAACATTTCATGGGGGGGGGGTCACCTGGGATTGGAGACTATACTCTTGCTCTATACTTTGCCTCTAGGCTCAGGGAACCTAAGATGTGAGAGAAACAGAGACCACCAGTGTCACTGGGTGAGACTTAAACTCAGAGAGGGTATCAGCTGTCCTGCAGGCTGGTAACTTTCTCTTTCAATCCAATGGAACCTGAGGGGCTATAGGGCAATTCTGGCACAGGAGCTCCAGGATCATTGTAAGGTTTGGGGTTCTGAGGAAGGACCCATCTCATAAAAATGAAAGGAGAGCTTGATCACTCCCCAGGGTGTGACGGTGGTCTGCAGCAAGATTAACTCACAAGAGGTGTACTGACTGAGTAATCTGATCCAAACAAGTTCAGACAAAACCTATATCCAGGGTAGGAAAGAGAACTGAAAAGTGGGGAGGTAAAAATTGTGTGTGAATGAGCAGAATGAAATGTATGGGGCCACATTCTCCAACTGTTAAGTACAACCTGAAAACTCCTATGAGAGGCCCAGGGATTTAGTTCAATGGTTCCACCACCTGCCTGGCAAGCACAAGGTCCTGAGTTTGATCCCTGGTACCAAAAAACAAAACAAAACAAAACTCTGATGAAAGAGACAGCCTAATCCATCTAAAGTGTAAGTGATTAAGAGTGATTTGCACCACAATTGAGAGATCAGAGAAAAAGCTTCAAAATATACCCCAAAGGATTGTACATTAAATACCTTTAAGAAGACTACATGGAGGGTTAATGAGTAAAGCTGACAGCCCTAGAGTTTGAGCACTCTGTGAAGTTGATTGGCCCTCCTTTGGTATTGGATGGCCATTTGAAGGAATAATAGATAGGAGAACAATTGGGCATATACACTGGGTAGTAACTAGGGACAGAGGACAGTCAGGGCATCCAGACCAATTTCCTTACATTGACTTATGGCTGCATATAGTGCAGACCTGATCCACATGGCTACAGCCCTGTATGGTGGCATATTGCAAAACACTGTGTCCTGAGGTGACCCTAAAATGAAAGGGAAAGAGAAATAAGCACTGCACCAAGCCTTAGAGACAAAGGAAAGATAACAAAAAGTACATGAAAAGCTGGTTCTACAAGAGGCATCTGAGGAGGACCAGATCCTCTACCTTACACCTCAATTGACCACCCTCAGCCTTCAAGGAAGCAGGATCTGACAACAGCGAGTCCCAAGCATCACCCTAGAGGGAAAAATCAGAGCCACTGCCCCAGAAGGAAATGAGAGAGGCCCAAATGATAAAGTGAGCTGCAATGATAAAGCTAGCTGCATCAGGCCAGGTGAGGGCCTTACAGATGACCCTTAGGAAAACAAGACTGCCCATTTATCATGATATGGATAGTCAAATCTAAGAAGGACAAGGGAGCTTTATCTACCAGCCATTCTCAACCACTGACCACCTTAACTGGAAACACCATACTCCTTCCTACATGGAAATGTCTCAGGCCCTTATAGATTTGATCCAATCCATCTTCCAGACACTCTAATCTGGCTAGATGGCAAACAGCTTTTCTTCATGCTGTTTAACACTAAGGAGTGCTGAAGAGTGACTCAAGCAGCCCTCTGCTGTTTGGAAAACATGGCCCAGCAGGTTTGATGAATGCTCAAACATATGCTCAGGACCAATTCTTTAAGGTAGACCCCCAGTGAGACCCAAACAACAAAGCTTAATTACAGCAATTACAGAGGTACAGAGAGGCTGTCTTACAAGGCTTAAAGGAGTGTGGAAAGAAGGCAATAAATGTGAAAAAGATCTCGAAATATTCTAGGGAACTGATGAAATTGCCAGCTAGTTTTATGAGCTGCTTGTTAAGGCATTCCAGCTTTACATCCCATTCAGTTGTGAGGCCACTGAGAATCAGTGCATGATAAATGTAGCCTTTCTAGGACAGGCTCAGGGAGGCATCAGGTGGAAACTACAGATGCTAGAGATTTTTATTGGCGTGAATGTGACCCGTGTTTTAGAGATGACCACCAAATTATATGTCAACAGTGATGAGTTGCCCAAATAGGAACCTAATCAGAAGCTCAAAAAAATGTCAGGTCTGGTGGCAGCATTCACCAGAAGAAGACTGAAAGTTAGCAAGAGGCAGGGACACCATCTTGGGCAAAGAAGGAGCCAAACTGAGCCAGGACATGGAAATCAACAAAGGTTAGAATGGGACCAATGTGCACAATATAAAAAAAAGGCACTGGAAAAATAAATGCCCAGAAAAGATGGCAGACATAATGACAATTATAAAAAACAGGACTATCTTCTAAGGCTCTCACCCTCCACTATAAGCCAGATACCAGCCTCCTTGGACTGACAGGAGCTGAGGTTATGAGGATTAGGCCAGACTGGCCTCCATCTCCTCAGGACCCCGGAGCTCATGGTGACAAGGAAAGTAGGGGTCAACTGATGGACTTTTTGGTAGATAGCAGGGTGGAACACTCAGTAGTGACACAGCCCATTGGTTTGTCAAGAAACATGTTATTAATTTTGGGGCCACTGAGGTCACAGGAATAGTCCATTTTGTCATCCTAAAGGTGTGTCATAGGAGAATGAGAGGTACAACATGAGATCCTGTCTTTTCCCAACTGTCCTCTCCCCATGCTAGCCAAAGAACTGCTTCAGAAACTACAGGCTCAAATTGCCTTTGGGCCACAGGGAAATATGACTTTAAGTCTGATTCATCCAGGGGCCATGGTGGTGACTATTACCATCCCACAAGCTGAAGAAGGGAGATTGTATTCAGGTAAGTCACCAAAGTTAGGAATAGTTGAGCTATGGGGCTTACACTTAAGGTACCTCAGGTGTGGGCCAAAGATAACCAACATGGATTGCCTGTGAAACTAACACCAGTGATAGTGGAACTAAAACTGGGGGAATTTGACTTCTAGTCTGCCAATACCCTTTCCCCCAGGAAGGCTTATAAGGCATTCAAGGACATTTAAAATGGCTCTTAGAATGGAATCTTGGAACACCCTGCTTTTGCCCATAAGCAAACTAAGATATAATAAATATAGGCCAGTATAGGACTCGCTTGCTGTAAAACAGGCAATGAAAGCATTAGCCCAATGGTACCAAATCCATACCCATGGATGGAATTCATTCCAGCAAATGCTGTCTGGTTTATTTGCTTGGACTTGAAAGTTGCCTTTGTCTGTCTCTGTCTTGCAACAGATAGCCCATCTTTGCATTTCAATGGAAGGATCCTGTTATGGGCATGAAGGAATAACTTACCTCAACTAGGGTTCCTCACAGATTCAAGAACTATCTTACAAACTTTGGAAAGGAGCTGGGTACCAATCTCAAAGCAGTCATCACACCAGAGGACAATTAAACCATGCTACAGTATGTAGATGACCTCCTTTTAGCAGCCCCAGTGCTTTCAAGGAACTAAAGACCTTCTTCATCTACTTTGGAAGACTGGATATGAGGTGTCCAAGAAAAAGGCACAAATTTTGTGACAAGAGGCCAGATATTTAGGCTTCATAGTGATAAAAGGGGAGTGTCAACTGGACATTAAATAGAAACGGGCTGTCTGTGCCCTCCCAATCTCAACCACCTCATGTAGGTAAGAGAGTTTTTTGGGGAAGTGGGATTTTGTCATATCTGATTTCCAAATTTTTCATTTATGGCTAAGCCCCTATATGAAGCCACAAAAGATGGGAGAGGGACCCCTTCCTCTGAGAAGCTGATCAGAAATCAGCTTTCAAACAAACCAAAGGAGGACCTGACTCAGGCCCCAGCATCAGCAATGTGAGATGTAACCAACCCTTTCTTCCTGTATGTGCATGAATAGAAGGAAATGGCTATAGGAGCCCTAACTTGGGTCATGGGATACTGGCATCACCTAATGGCATACTTGTTAAGATGTTTAGATTCTGTGACCCTAGGATGGCCTTCATGCTTTAGGAGACTTGCTGCCACCACTCTGCTGACACAGGAAGCTGAAAAGCTGACTTTGGGAGAACAAATGACTATTTGAGTGCCACACTCAATTATAACCTTATTGAACCAGAGAAGGCACCATTGGTTATCGAACCCAAGGGTGACTAGGTATGAGGTATGCTAAAAATCTACTCACATAACTCTAGAAACTCGAATACTCTTATCCCAGCTACTTTGCTCACAGTCAAAATAGGAATCCCCCATCATGACTGAGTGGAAACCATGGACAAAGTATTGTCAAGCCAGGGATATCTCACAGACCACTTCCTTAGACACCTAGATGTTGAATACTTCACAAGTGGAAACTGTTTCTTACTATACAGAATCCAATGAGCAGGACATGCAGTAGAGATGCTGGACTCTGATGAAAGCTCCATCTCTGCCTATTAGAACTTCAGCCCAGAAGCAGAGCTTATAATTTTGACAAGGGCTCTTTTGCTAGCAAAATACAAAAAGCCTAATGTCAATACAGATTCCAAATATGCCTTTGCTATGTTACACGTTTTTGGAGCTATATATAAGGAGAGATGGCTCCTAAGTGCTGGAAGAAAAGAAATAAAGTACAAAGAAGAAATTTTACAGCTCCTAGAGTCTGTATGGGCACCCCCAAAATGTGGCTGTTATATACTGTAGGTGACACCACGGGATTGGAACATTGGAATCCAGAAGAAACCAAAAGGCAGACAGAGAAACAAAACAGTCTTCTGTGACAGACCCACAAGATGAAAGAGGGGCAATGGTAACATCCTTCATCCTAGAGTCTCCTCTCCAAGAGACCCCAAATTACTCTCCAAATGAAAAAGCTTGGTTTGCCTGAAAATCTGGAAATTAGATCAAGGAAACATGGTGAACATTCTCCAATGGGAGAATGGTCACACCTGAAATGATACCATCCAGATTTGTAAGACAATTCGACCTAGGGTTTTGCATGCAGAAAATGACACTAGAGACATTACTAGGCCATCAGTTCTATGTGCTGCGGCTCATTGCTGTCACCTGAGCTGTTTGTGAGCAAGGCCTAACCTGTGCTCAAAACAACATGAATCAAAGGCCTACTGAACCCCCAAGTATTCAAGAGATGGGTGCAACCCTAAGTGAAAACTTGCTTATGGAATCCACAGAACTGCCTTGAGCAGAAGACTATCAGTAGATTTTGGTGCTTGTTTATCCCTTTTCAGGAGGGGTTGAGGCCTTCCTCAATCAAACAGAAGAGGTTCAAGAAGTGACAAAGGTCCTATTAAGAGACATCATCTAAAGTTTGGACTGCCCTTGAACTTGAGGTCAGATAATGGATGGGTATTTATGGCTGATATACTGCAAAGGACTCACACAGATGTTTAAAACAATGAAAACTACACACAGCCTACCTACCACAGATCTCAGGGTCTGAAAAGCACATGAAGCACATGAAGCAGACACTCAAACAAGTGTTGATAAAAATATTGGCAAAAAATCCACTTGAGATGGGATCAGATCCTTCCCATGGTCCTCCTCCAAGTCAGGTTCACCTCCACCAAAAAAAATTGGGCATTCACCTTATGAGATATTGTTCAGCCAGCCACTCTCAATCATAGGTCATGTCAAGGGTGATCTCTGTGAACTAGAGGAATTGACCCTAAGAAGGCAGATGCAGGTATTAGGAAGAGCCATGCAAAGTATTTATGACTGGATACAAGAGAGATTGCCCATAAAACTAACAGACCAAATACACCCCTTGAAGCCCTGGGATATTGTTTATGTCAAGAAATGGAATCCACCCAGAGTAGGACCCTTAGATGATGGGCCACATACTGTGATCATGTCCATGCCCACTGCTGTTAAAGTTTCAGAAACTATGCCTTGAATCCACCAGTTGGCTAAAAGTGGCAGCCCAAGACAAGTGGATCATCCAATAGGATCCAGAACATCCAAATTGACTGGATCCTATGGTGAGATGAAGCTCCCATGGGAACTGGCAGCCCTGCTCTAATTACCCCAGAAGCTGACTAGTGTACACACAGCTGAATCCCAAGGAAACAACAGCCTTGTTCTGGTCACTCCAGAAGCTGACCAGTCCATGCATGGTCAGAGTTTGTGGATCAACATGGAGTTACAACAGCATACATCTCTTTTCCTTCTTGTTATAATTTTCCCTCTGCCCCTGTGAGGAGAGAAATCCCTAGAGGGCTGTTCATAGTGCATCTACACTACATGGTTGGGGAGCATCATAACAAGAATCCTACTATATTCTACCTATTATAAATTTACAGTAAAACACCAGCAACTTGTACTCATAATCGAACCTCCTACTCTCAATTTATGACCCAGGAAATAACCAATCTTACATCTGTTATGACCCTAAGTTTTCACCTTCTGAAACCTGATTTGAGGTCCATTCTGGGAAGAAGGAAATAGGTGATAGTGGCCTCTTAAGCAGAACTAAGTTTCCTCCAAATCATAAAGGGACCATTTCTTTGTACTTTGATGCATGCCAAGCAACATATCTAAGCCCATCTCTAACTTCATGTGGAGTCTATCATGGGAAAGATATTATAGATATAGTCCTGTATTCCTGTGTGTACCTCAGGAAGGGATAAGCCATTACTATAGCCCATTATTCCCAATTAGGACAAAACTCTGAATGGTTCTGCTGGAAATGTGTAACCTGACTACTGCCTCAGTCACCCAGAGCAGTCAGCCAGAGCACACTCCAAACACTGAGGCAAAAGGCTTCAACCCTTACAAAATTACCTACCAAACCAAATTGTCAGACAAGAACGTGTAATTGTATAAACTTCACAAGTCTACAGGTAGATCTGCCTACATGGTCTAGGGGATACCCTATAACATTAATGCTTGGTTATGCAGCATGAAGTGTGAAAAACTTTATATATTTTTTCAGACTAATGATTCCAAGTCTTCCACTCATTCTATGCACATATTCTACAAGAGTTACTTGAACCCCCTCCTTGGCAAGAAACCTGTTCACTGATTTTTCTGAAACCATAGCCCAGAATCTAAGTGTCTCCTCATGTTATGTCTGTGGGGGAACTAACATGGGAAACCAATGGCCATGGGAAGAAAGAGAATTAATTCCAGAAGACAACCTCACCTTACCCACATCTTCCCACAACTCCACATTCATGAACCCAAGCATCTGGTGCTTAAAACTTCTATCATTGTGAGGTTCTGCATTGTTCACTGGGGAAAGGCCTTTACACATTCAGTGGGAGAACTAACTTGTCCAGGGCAACAATACTATATTGAGACTCTGGGAAAAAATTTTGGTGGGGAAAACAAAACAGCTCTCAGTTACCTCACCCCAATCCATTCTCTGGCTTTCCCTCTTTAAACCACTCTTGGCACCCATTTGAGGGCTTAAATGACTGGAAGGCACCCTCTGGTCTCCACTGGGTCTGTGGAGTGCAGGCATACTGACATCTACCAGCTAAGTGGTCAGGGACCTGCATACAATTAGGCAATCCTTCTTTTTTAATACCCTTGAGACAAAGACAAATTCTAGGGTATCTTGTCTATGGAGGTGATGATACATGATTCCAAAGGGATATAAAAATAGGAAATTGGAAACATAACAAGTGGTCCCCAGAGAGAATTATCCCATACTACAGCTCATCTTCCTGGGCGGAAGATGGAATGTAGGATACCACACCCCTATTTATGTGGTTAATTGCATCATAACACTACAGGTCATGCTTAAGCTCATCACCAATATCACTGCAAAGGTCTTAAATCTACTTGCCTGATAAATCTCAAAAATAGCAAATATAATTAATCAAAATACAATACCTCCTAGGCCAAGAAGGAGAGGTGTGCAGAAAGTTCAATCTAACTGTTTCCTAGAGATTGATGGCAATGGAAAGGTCATGGAAGACATTACTGCAAGAATACAGATATTAGCCCATGACCCAGTCCAAAAATGGAAGGGATCTCCGGATTCTCTCTTTGGAGGCTGGTTTTCATCTTTGGAGGATTCGAGACCTTGTTAGTAATAGTTCTGGCTATCTTGGGAGTTTGTCTCAATCTCCCTTGTCTGTAATCCCTGCTTGTCAAAAATATTCAGTTGGTCATAAAACCCCTGTTAAACAGACACAGCACCACGGGACTAATGACGCTGACCAAGTACTGACCTCTGCTCATTGGGGAACCACATCCCCCAACACAGGGTGAAGATAATGATGATGTTCTCTATTGAAACTCATTTATAGAAAGCATCAAAGGAGGGTGTGAAGCAGGGCTTAAAGAAGAAAAAATCAAGTTTCCCCAACCTAAGCAATTTCATTTAGACTTCTCCATTTCTATGACTGTTGTTCTTGTAAGAAAGGTTTCTCAACCTCCTGTTCTCATAATATCCTGTTTTTTTATCTGACCAAAGCCACCAAAATATGCTAAGCTACAAAACTGTCACAGCTTATGTAGGTGGCCATTGTCCTGCTCCTGTTCACAGGTTTCTTGCCACTGGGTAGACCAATCCAAATCTGCAACATGTATGAAACTAGAGCTCTTCCTCTGTTATGGACTCAGCCTTTGAACAGGAATTCCCTTTTTTGGTGCACATCTAAATAAATCTTCCTGTTACATATATTGGTCTCTATGATCTCTTAAATTCTACAGCTCCTCAACATTCCTGTGTTTAAAGTTATTCTCTGTCATGAGGAATAAAGCTCCACTACTTTTCCAACTGGAGCAAGCCAGCCAAGCATGATAGTGCATGTGTAAAATTTCAACATTTTGGGAGGAGGAGGCATGGGAATTGCAAATGTGAGAGTAGCTGGGGGCAATGTAGCAATCACTTCTTTCAAAATAATTAAAATAGCTCCAGATGTACTTCAATGTGAAGGGGTCTGGGTTCAATTCCAAAGACCACAGAAAGGAAAAAGAAAGATGGGGGGTGGGAAGAGAGGGGAGAGAGAGGAGAGAGAGAGTTAGAGGGAGGATGGAGAAAGAAGGTAAAAGATGGAAGAAAGGAAAAGAAAGAGAAAGAAAAAAGAAGGAATGAAAGAAATAAAGGGAAAGAGGGAGAGCATCATTTACGGCAAAGGGCCATGGTTTGGATATGGCTTCAGTATCCTTCGAGGTTCCTATATTGAAAGTTAGTCCTCTGTATGAGGAATAAAGAAGGAAAGAAACTGAACCTCTTTGGTGTTTAAAGGAGGAATCTTTAGACATATTTATTGTTGGATGAAGTCATAAGAAAGGGTCCCTGAGATTGAATCCTGGAAGTTTTGTAAAAAGAAGGACAGGCACCTGAGGAGACACACATGTGCACTCACTGTCTCTCCCCTGTTACTCAGAAGGTCAACAGGAGATGCAGCCCTGCCCTTGGCCCAGAGCCAGGAGCCAAGAGAAACCTGTGTTCTTGTAGTACTCCCTGTCTGCACCATGGTGACTGGTAAGGAAGGCTAAGACAGGACTAGAAATAATGGGTTCTGAATCCATGAGATGTCCTTTGCTGCCCACCTGCCCTCTAAACCTGTGCCCCAGGAGGTCAGTTTGTGCTACAAGCAGTGTGGGTTCCAGAGAAGTTTTCTGAACAGAGTTTGGGTGATGAGGAAGGCTCTTCCTATAGATGGACGTATGGAAAGAGCCTGTTAACATTTCAGAGAGGAGCTCCTAATGGCTGTGCACTCTCTAGTGTGACACTGACTCCCTCTGGCCCCAATCCAGTTCTCCAGCCTCCAGTAACTAAAGACGGTGACATCACCTAAGAAGTATAATGCTCCGTACTTCTACACACTGACTTTATAAAAATATCAGTATTGCAACTATTTGAACAATAATATAGTAAACATTGCAATTCTAAATGTCTCCCAACTATAAATGACCACATTTGGGCTCACACTGGTGTTTTGATACAGTATCAAACATAAGTGTAACTATTATTGCCTTGCTTTTATATTTAATGATACTTTGTGTTACATCCTGTATCTTTTAGTAGATAACTACTTTAAATTCTAGGAGGTCCTCCTGATTTGCTCATCCTTTGCACATTACAGAAGTACTGCAGGGAGCCTTACCTTGCTGAGGTGACATATCATGATAGCAGAGGTGATCATTTATTAAAGAAATGTTTTATGAAGAATACCTTGATAATATGTAGTAGAATCACACATGTGGCACAACTAGTTACTCATGGTAGAGATGAAGGTTGAGGATCTCTGGCTGGTTCTCCAGCTGAGAAGACTTTCAGCAGACATCTGAAGGTATCCAGTTCCACTATTTGCTTATGGTGACTCTGAAAGCTAAGAAGACCATGAAAATGCAAAAGCCCTCAGCAGGAAGCAAATTATCACTAGAGTATCTCTTCCCTATTTGAATGTCTCAGAAATAAATTGAGAAAGTAGTGATATAAACAAATCACAACGCCTTCCTACTTCATTATCTTCATGCTTAGAATCGTGCTCCTCAGAGTGGTCCTGCTCTAGTTGCTGAAAAAGACAGAGTGTGAACAATTGAAACTGTCCAAAAATCTATGCATCAGTTAAAGAAGTACCTTATAGTCCTCTTTCGAACATGCTAATGCCTGACCCGATAATCCATTTTTTTATGGCTCTGATACAAATTCTTACTGGGGCCTCCACAAATGGTTTCATTGTGGTGGTCAATGTCATAGACTTGATCAAGCAGAGACAAATGGCTCCTTTGGATCTGCTTATTTCCTGCCTGGCGACATCGAGGATTTGTCTGCAGGTGCTCATCTTCCTTGTGCATCTGGCTCTTCTCTCCTTCATTAAACAGCCAGAATTTCCTGAGTATTGTACACTTTTCATGTTTGTAAGTATTTTATGCCTTTGGTTGTCCACATGGCTTGGAGTTTTCTACTGTGCCAAGATCGCCAACATCCCACACCCCCTGTTCTTCTGGCTGAAGATGAGAATATTCAAGTTGGTGCCATGGCTGATCCTGGGGTCTATACTGTATGCATCTATCAGTACTGGCATCCGCACTATATATACATGGACTGTTACTCCAAAATTCTTCATCAACTCTTTCTGCAAAAATGCAACTCAAACCAAAGGAATAGCTATTATACCATTTTTGCTTTTGTTTATTCATCTTACAGTGCCATCAATTATCTTACTCATCACTCTTCTACTCTTGATTTTCTCCCTGAGGAGACATACCCAGAAGATGAGAACCATTGCTGCAGGCACCAGGGACCAAGGCAGGAGCTCCCTCTTCAGGGCCATGCTGTCCATCCTGTCTTTCTTAATCCTCTACTTCTCCCACTACACCACTGCCATTTTGTTCTTCTTTCAAATTTTGCAGTTTGGAAGCTTCCTGTTTGTGTTCTGCGCCATGGTGGCTGACACCTATCCATGTATACACTCTGTCATCTTAATTTTAGGAAACCCTACACTGAAACAAAATGCAAAAATATTCCTGTGCGGTGGTCAGTGTGATCAGTGAGAAGAACTTGGATCTGTCCCAAGGATCTAGGAGTCAATGGCATTTTGGTGCCTGTCACACTTTACTCACCAGCAAACACCCAGTTTGTAAATGTACAGATCTTCGTCATAGCCCATCCATCCCACAACATGGTTCCAGACATGATGCCTTCACAAAGGGTTAAATTGATCTGTAAAGTGCAACAAACGTCATTTGACTACATCAATGTTATGTCCTGGTTGTGATATGTGACCATCATCATGCAAGACAAATAGTACAGGGGTTTTCCTGTATGATGTCTTCCAAATGCATGAAAAACAGCAATCTTCTCAAAATTTAGTCTTTAAGAGGAAGAACAGCACTTGCTTGCACTTGTGATTTCAGAAAGACACAGAATGGTATAGTGCCTAGTCCTAGGTGGGTGCCTAGTCCTAAATGGTTTATCTGACTCAAATGGGCTGACTGTTCATCTACCTGCATATGATTTCTCCCCTCTTTGTTGGAGTCACTAGTAATGAAACTCTTCTTAGACTGGAAAGGAAGCTGAGTAGAGGTAGCCTTACTGTGTCCCTGTGAGTGTATGTATTGTGTCCATCTTGCAGAGATCCTAGATGTGATGGTGACACTTCCTAGAAACAAATAAAAAGTATGATAAGTGGATGAAAAGGAAGAGGAGGAGTAGTTCAGATTTGAGATTTGACGTTTCATTTTCCACCTCCCACATTTGTGCACCTTGGACAACTATAGCTTGCAAAAGTCTTTCATTTCGCATGTGTATACTTGGCTCGGGACCTTTCCAATAGATGGTGGTGACTTGATACTCCTACCCCATGGCTTGTCTTCTCAGTGAAATAACACTAAGTGTGTGAGAGGGACTGGGGGTGTCAGCATCTGCTTGACCTCATAAATGCCTTTTCTGCTTGGCTGACTGATGATTTTGGAAACTAAGATGTACATGTATGTTTTCAAAACCCCTCTGCTTTCAGGCAAGTAAGTAAAATAAAATAAAAGTTGTTCTTAAGTTTAGCTATAAATTTTGGTTCCTGTGTGATTATTTAAAATTTCTTAGATTTAGATTTGCCAATCTTCAGTTGTATGGATTCAAATTGTTATTTTGTAATCCAAGACATGCAACTCATAGAGCAGTTTCTTTCTTTCTTTTTTTGCTTAAATTATTTTATTGGTACATATCAGGTATGCAATATCTTTACATTTCTCATCGGATGCTTGTACTTGTACATGATGTATCTTATTTTTTCCCCATTCCCTGTTCTCCTTTCCCTTTGCCCATAGAGCAGTTTCTTTATAGAACCTGGAGATATGTGCGTGTGCTCTTCAGTGTGAGAATTAAGTTTCCTATATTTCTCAAGTCTTGAGAAACACATTCCCCAAGGAAAAAGTAGCAACCTCCACTTCCTGTTGGTAGGTACTATGCCCTCTCTGATGTAGATAGCACTAGTAAGAGCAGGTGTGTCCTGGAGGTCAATTTTGCTCTCATTGGGGAACAAACAATGAAGAGGCACTCTTATTTTTATCACATTTCCAGTTCCACCAATACTTGCTCTCTGAACCTACAATATGTGTACCTGCAGTTGGGCAGAAAGAGGGAGCAACTTCAAGCATGCAGAGAGAAATCTTTGGGATGTTTTTTTCAGATATCAATTTTAATCCTATTTCAGGTCTCTTTCCTCTGATAGTGCTAGTTAATGTCAAAACTATGAAGGTATGATTAAGTTTGTGTACTGAATATTATCAAGAATTGTAATAAAAGAAAATCATAAAGTATAGTGAAGCATTCTAAAAACATTACCACTGCCCACTTTCCTGAAATAAATTTCTTCCAGAAATATTGCCTAGCTATTTTGTTGCTGGGGTTTTGTACCCTATTTTAAAAGCAAAAGAGTCTCAGTCTTTGTGTCTCTGGAGCCCTCTGGATTAATCAGTCTTGCCATTTTTTCATCCTTCTCTCATCTAGCAGCAGTTCAATCTCTATCTGGCCTGTCACAGTGCTCAACCCCCTGCTTCTAGAAATGGGGGCTATTGGCCAAATAGTGTGTGCTTGTAATTCAATCCCTCTGGAGGCTGAGACTGGAGGATTTCAAGCGTGAGGCTAGCCTGGGAAATTAATCAGATTAACAGTATCTTGTTTCAAAAGAAATTTTAAAAGTTTGGAGATATAGCTCAGTGCACACAGTATGGGATAAATCACCAGGACCAAAGGAAGAAGAAAAAAAGGAGAGAGAGAGAGAGAAGAGAACAAAGAGAAAGGAGGGATAAAATGAAGGAAGTAAGAGAAAGGAAGTAAGAAGTAAAGGAAGGAAGGCAGAGGGAAGAAATGAAGGAAGACAGAATAGGAGAAATGGAAGAGGGAAGAAAATGCATGACCAGAGTTTCTGGTGATGGCCATGGTTTACATATGGCTTGATTATCTCTCTGAAGCAGGACTTGAAAAATAGAAACAAGTTTCGCCTTAGACTTTCCCTTCCTGCTGCTATTGTTCTTTGTGCTACTAGAAATAAAATTAGTAACTTTGTCTCTGTAAGTAAGGTTTTACAACTTCGTATTCCCATAAGATCCTGTTTTTACCTGGCCACCAAGATATGAGAAGTTACAAAACTGTCACAGCTTAACTAACTGCCTTTTTCTGCTTCTGTCCACTGGCTAGGTAGACCGACTCCCTCTGCCGCATATCTACAATTAGAGCCCTTCCTTTGTCCTAGGATAAGCCTTTAGACACAAGTCCACTGAGCCAGTGTGCACCTAAATAAGCCCTCCTGTTTCACCCACTGGTCTCTCCAAACTCTAAAATTCTGCAAAATTTCACGGGGGCTTGCCTGGGATTGGAGATAACACTCTCCTGTTCACTTTGCCTGTAGTCTTGGGGGCCCCAAAATGGGAGAGACACCAAGTGCCACTGGGTGAGACTTAAACTCAGAGTCAAGCATAATAGTGCATGCCTATAATTTCAGCACTCTGGGAGGCTGAGGTACAAGGATTGCAAATGTGGCACTAGCCTGGGCAAGATAGCAATAAATTATTTTTTAAAATTAAAATAGCTTGGGATGTAGTTCATTGTGAAGGGCATGGGTTCAATCCAGAGGACCATTGAAAACACAGAGTAACAGAAAGAGTGGTGGTGGGGGGTTAGAGGGAGGAAGGAGAGATAAAAGAGGGAAAAGGGAGGAAGAAAAAGAAAGGAAACAAAAGAGAAAGAATGGAAAGAAATAAGATAGAATGGGAAACAAAGAGGGGAAGAAAGGGAGTGAGCAGCACATATGGTGACTGGCATGGTTTGGATATGGCTAGAGTGTTGCTCAGGGTCCCTGTGTTGAAAGTTAGTCCTCATGGAAAAGAATGAAGAAGGAAGAAAGCAAACCTCTATGGTGTTTAAAGGAGGAACATTTGGGTGTGTTTACTGTTGGCTGAGGACATCAGAGAGGGGCCCTGAGATTGAATTCTGATGGCTTTGTAAGAAGAAGGACAGGCAACAGAGGAGGCATACATGTACACTCACCATCTCTCCCCTGTTACCAAGAAGGTCAGCAGGAGATGCAGTCCTTGGGCCAGAGCCAGGAGCCAAGAGAAACCTGTGTACCTATAACCACCTGGTCTAGAGTGTGGTGAATTGCAAGAAAGATGGGCTAACACAGGCCTGGCCCTCACAGGTTCAGAATCTCTGAGATGTTCTGTGTTGTCCAACTGTTCTCCATGCCCTGGGGCTCCCAGACATTATTGTAGTGCTGCAGTCCATGTGGCTTCCAGAGAAGTTTTCTGAACAGAGTTTGGGTGATGAGGGAGGCTCTTCCTATGGACAGACATATGAAAAGAGCCTGTTACATTTCAGAGAGGAGCTCCTAATGGCTGTGCACTCTCCAGCGTGACCCTGGCTCCCTCTGGGCCCAACCCAGTTGCCTAGTCCTAAATGGTTTATCTGACTCAAATGGGCTGACTGTTCATCTACCTGGGTATGATTTCTCCCCTCTTTGTTGGAGTCAGTAGTAATGAAGCTCTTCCTAGACTGGAAAGGAAGCTGAGCAGATGTAGCTTTACTGAGTCCCTGTGAGCATGTGCATTGTGTCCATCTTGCAGAGAACCTAGTTGTGATTGTGACAATTCCAAGCAAGAAATAAAAAATGGACAAGTGGACGAAAAGGAAGAGGAGGAGTAAAGAAGAAGTTGAGATCTGAAGCCACATTTTCCATCCCTTCTAATTGGTCACGTTGGACAGACAATAGCTTGCAAAGATGTTTCATTTTGCATGACTGCACTTGGCTCATAAGTTTTCCAATGGATGATGGTGACTTGATATTCCTACCACATCGCTTGTCTTCTCAGTGAGGCAACACCAGTACATGACAGGGGCTGGCGGTGTCAGCATCTGCTTGTTCTCCTAGTTGCCTTTTAAGCTTGGCTGGCTGATGATTTTGGTGATGTACATTTATGTTTCCAAAGCAAATTAAAAACTCCTCTGCTTTCAGTCAAGTAAATAAAAGTTTTTAAAAAGATGTTCTTAAGTTTAGCTGTAAGGTTTGGTTTCTGTTTGATGATGGAAAATGTGTTAGGTTTAGATTTGCCAATCATCAGTAATAAGGATTCAAATTGTGATTTTGTAATCCAAGACATTCAACTCATTCAAGAGTTGCTTTAGACAATCTAGAGATATGCGTGTGTCTCCTTGAGTGTGAGAATTAAGTTGTCTGTGACTTCTCAGGTGCTGGACCTGATTCCCAAAGGAACAAGGTAGCAGCCTCCACTTCCTGTTAGTAGCTGCCATGCCCTCCCTGAAGGAGGCAGCTCCGGGAAGAGCAGATGCATCAGAGGGTCAATATTGCTCTCCTTGTGAAAGGAACAATGAAGAGGCACTCTTATTTTTATCACATATTTAGTTCAGCAAATACTTGTTTTTTGAACCACAATATGTATACCTGCAGTTTGGCAGAAAGAGAGAGGGAGCAACTTCAAACATGCAGGGAGAAACGTTTTGGAATTTTTTTCTAAGAAACAAATTCTGATTCTATTTCTGGTCTCTTTCTCTAATAGTGCTAGTTAATGTCAAAACTATGAAGGTATGACCAAGTTTGTTTACTATTTTCAAGAATTGTAATAAAGTAAAATCATAAAGTACAGTAAAGCATTTTAAAAGCATTGCCACTGCCTACTTTCCTGAAGTATATTTCTTCCAGAAATGTTGCCTAGCTATTGTGTTGCTGCATTTTTTGTACAGCACTAACTGCTCTATTTTAAAAGCACAACAGTCTCAGTCTTTGTGTCTATGGAGCCCTCTTTATCTGGATTAACCGGTCTTGCCAATTTTTTCTGTCTTTCTCTCATCCAGCAACAACTTGATCTCTATCTGTCCTGTTAGAGTACTCAACCCCCTGCTTTTCAAAATGGGGCCTATTGGCCAAGCATAGGAGTGAGTGCCTGTAATTCCAGCCCTCTGGAGGCTGAGGCTGGAGGATTGCAAGTGTGAGGCTAGCCTATGAAATTTATCATCAATTTACAATACCTTGTTTCAAAAAGTATTTTTCTAAGTTTGAGGATATAGCCCAGTGTATATGGTATAGGACAAATTACCAGGACCACAGGAAGAAATTAGAAAAGGAGAGAGAGCAAGAGAAAAATAGAGAGAGGAGACAAAGAGAAAGGAGAGAAGAAATGAAGGAAATAAGGAAAAGGAAGGAAGGAAGGAAGAAAGAAAGGAAGGAAGGAAGGAAGAAAAAGAAAAAGAAAGAAAGAAAGAGAAAGAAAGAAAGAAAGAAAGAAAGAAAGAACGGGAAAATGAAAGAAGAAAGACAGGAAGACAAAAAGGGAGAAGGAAGAGGGAAGAAAGGGCATGAGCTGGGTTTCTGGGGATGGCATGGTTTACATATGGCTTGAGTGTCTCTCTAAAGCAGGACATGAAAAAGAAGGAAAAGCAAGTTTCTCCAAACTAAGCAATTTCCCTTTAGACTTTACTTTCCTGTTGCTGTTGTTTTGGTTCTATTACAAATAAAATTAGTAACATTTTCTCTGTAAGTATAGTTTCACAACTTCTTGGTCCCATAAGATCCTATTTTTACCGGACCAAGCCCACTAAGATATGAGGAGTTACAAAACTGTTACAGCTTGACTGTCTTTTTTCTGCCTCTGTCCACAAGTTTCTTGCTGCTAGGAAGACCAACCCCCCTCTGCCACATGTCTTAGCAAGTAAGTCCCTGATCTTGAAGTCAGAAAATGGACTGGCATTCATAGCCAAGACAGTCAGAGACTGACATGAATGTTAAAAATAAAATGCAAACTACACACAACCTACAAGCCACAGAGCTCAGGGAAGGTAGAGTATATGAACCAGAGACTCAAACAATTGTTGAAAAACTAATGCCAAGAAACCTGCTTGGAATACTATCAGGTCCTGGCCATTGTCCACCTCTGAGTCAGGTACAACCCCCCAAACAAAGTGGGTATTCTCCTTATGAGATCTTGTGCAGCCAGCCACCCTCAATCATAGGTCACAGCAAGAGTGATCTCTGTAAACAAGGGAAATTGACCCTAAGAAAGCAGATGAAAGCATTAGGAATACCCATGCAATGTATGCATGGCTGGGTACCAGAGAGATTTCTCAAGAACCTAATAGACCAATATACCCCTTGAATCCCAAGGACTTTGTCTTGGTGAAGAAATGGAATCTAACCACCCTATGATCCATATAGGATGGGCCTCATTCTGTAATCATGTCTATACTCACTGCTGTTAAAGTTGAAGGAGCTGTTCCTGGATTCACCACAGTCCACAGTCGGTTAAAACTGGCAACCCAATACAAGTGGATCAGCCCACAGGATCCAGACCATCTAAACCTGCTCATCCTATGGTGAGATCAACCTGCCACAGGTAACAGCAATCCGGCTCTAGTCACCCTGGAAGCTGACAGGTCTACAAATGGCTGAAACCTGAGGAAACAACAGCCCTGTTCTGATCACTCTGGGAGCTGACCAGTACATGCATGTTCAGAACTTGAGGTTCAATATGGAGTTACAATGACAGCATAAGTCTCCTTTCCTCCTTATTATAATTCTCCCTCTGCCCCTGCTAAGAGAGAAATCCCTAGAAGGATGTTTAACCTGTATCTACACTACATGTTTGGGGAACATCAAAACAAGAATCCTGCTATACCATGCCTATTATGAATTTACAGGGAAATATCAGGGAACATGTGCTCATAATCAAACTTCCTACTCAATTTTTGACCCAGGAAACAACCAGGCTTGCATCTATTGTGACCTCAAGTTTTCACTTTATGAAATCTGGTTTAAGGTTCATGCTGGGAAGGAGAAAACAAGTGATGGTGGCCTCTTAAGCAGAACTAAGGTCCCTCCAAATCAGAAAGGGACCATTTCTCTGTACTTTCATACATGCCAAGAAACATATGAAGCCCATCTGCAAGCTCAGGTGGAGGTATATCATGGGAAAGATATCATAGAGATAGTCCTATGCTCTTGTGTGCACCTCAGAAAGGGATTACTGTTACTATGGCCTCCTCAACCCAATCATGAGAAGACTGCAAATGGTTCTGCTGGAAATGTGTCACTGGGGCTACTGTTCCAGTCAGCAAGAGAACACCCCAAACACTGGGGTAAGAGACTGCAACCCTTACAAAGTTACCTATCAAACCAAATTGTCAGACAGGACCTTGTAATTGTAAAACTTCACCATTCTACAGGAAGATCTGGCCACATGGCTTCAGGTTTCCCTATGACATCAACACTTGGCTATTCAGGATCAAGTTAAGGACCTATATATATTTTTTGGAAAATAAAGACTCAGTCCCATTCGGCCCAATGATTCCTAGTCTTCATCTCATTCTATGAATATATTCAGCAAGAGTTACTTAAACCTCCTTCACTGGCCAAAGCCTGTTCACTGATTTACCTGAAAACATAGTTCAAAACCTAAGTATCTCCTCATGTTATGTATTTGGGGGAACTAACATGGGAGACGCATAGCCATAGGAAGCAAGAGAATTAAGGCCAGAAGACAGACTTGCCCTACCCACATCTTCTCTCCACTCCACATTCATGAACCCAAGTATGTTGCTCACTGGTGAAAGAACTTTACAGACTCATTGGTAGAACTAACTTGTCAAGAGCAATGATACTATAATGACACTTTGGGAAAAACTTTGTGAACAGTTCTCAATTACCCCACCCCAATCCATTTTTTTTCTTTCCCTCTTTAAAGCACTCTTGGTACCCATTAGAGGCCCCAAATGACTGGAATGCACCCTGGCCTCTATTTGGTCTATGGAATCCAAGCATAGTGACATCTACCAGCCAAATGGTCAGGAGCCTGTATACTGAAGATAATTAGAACATCCTTCTTTCTTATATCTTTGAGAGAAGGACAAACTCTAGGGTAATCTGTCTATGGAGAACCAGATAAGAGAATCAAAATGGACATAAATATAGGATATTGGAAAGACAACAAGTGGCATTCATAGAGAATTATTCAATACTGCAGCCAAGCTACCTAGAAGATGGAATATGTGGTACTACATCCCTATTTATGTGCAAGAATTCAGATATTAGACCATGTCCCAGTGAAAATATGGAAAGGATGGTCTCTGGATTCTCTGGTAGGAGACTGGCTTTTATCTTTTGGAGGACGCAAGACCTTGATAGTAATAGTTGTGGCTATCTTGGGAGCTTGTCTCATTCGCCCTTATCTCTTATCCCTGCTTGTCAAAAGCATTCAGTTGGCCATAGAGACTCTGCTAGACAGACACACCCCCATTGGACTAATGGCTCTGACCAAGTCCCAATCTCTGCCCAACAGGGAACCATACCCCTTAACAAGGTAGATCATAATGATGATGATTCTCTCTATTGAAATTCATTTATAGAAAGCATCAAAGGGGGGAGGGTGACGCAGGACTTTAAAAAGAAAGAAAGAAAAACAAGTTTCCACAACCTAAGGAACCTCCCCTTAGATTTCCCCCTCCTATGGCTGTTGTTCTTTGTTCTATTACTAATAAAATTAGTAACTTTGTCTCTGTAAGTAAGGTTTCACAACCTCCTTTTCACGTAAGGTTCTGTTTTCACCCCACCAAGACATCAAGATATGCTAAGCTACAAAATGGCAGCAACTGGACTAGTGGCCATTGTTCTGCTTCTCCCCACAAGTTTTGGGCTACTAGGTAGACCAACCCCAACACACAACATGTATAAAACTAGAGCCATTCCTTTGTTCTGGACTCAGCCTTTGGACACAAGTCCACCTGGCCAGTGCTCACCTAAATAAATCCTCCTATTTCACTTTTTGATATCTCTGATTTGTTAAATTCTACAACACCTCAAGATTCCTGTGTTTGAACGTTAGTTCTTTTTATGAAGAATGAAGCTCCTCTGCTTTTAGAACTGGACCCACTGGCCAAGCATGTTAGTGTGTGCCTATAACTTCAGCACTCTGGGAGGCTGACACATGAGGCTTGCAAATGTGACACTAGCCTGGGCAAAGTTGCAATAACTCCTTCCAAATGTAGTTCAGTGTGAAGAGTCTGGGTACAATCCCAAAGATCATAGAAAACAAAAAGGAAACAGAAAGAGAGAGAGAGAGAGAGAGAGAATTAGAGGGAGAAAGGAGAGACAAAATAAAAGAAGGAAGAAAGGAAGGAAGGAAAAGAGAGAAATAAAAGAAAGAGAAAAAATGAGAAAGAAAGAAATGAAAGAAACAGAGAAAGAAAGGGAGTGACAGCATTCAAGGTGATGGCTATGGTTTGGATATGTTCTCAGGGTCCCTGTGTTGAAACTGAGTCTCATTATGAGGAATGAAGAAGCAAGAAACTGAACCTCTCTGGTGTTTGAAGGAGGAAACTTTAGGCATGTTTACTGGTGGCTGAGGTCATCAGAGAGGGGCCAGAGAATCAATCCTGGTGGCTTTGTAAGAAGATGGACAGACACCCTAGGAGACACATGTGTAGACTCACCATCTCTCTCCTGCTACCCAGAAGGTCAGCAGGAGATGCAGCCCTGCACTAGGCCCAGGGCCAGGAGCCAAGAGAAACCTGTGTTCTTGTAACCCACCCCACTCCTGCTCTGCACTATGGTGACTGGCAAGGAAGACGGGCTAAGAGAGGCCTGGCCCTCACAGGTTCTGAAGCCCTGAGATGTCCTGCTGTCCAACTGCTCTCCATGCCCTAGGGCTCCCAGACATTAGTGTAGTGCTGCAGTCAGTGTGGCTTCCACAGAAGGCTTCTGAACAGAGTGTGGGCCATGAGGTAGGCTCTTCTTGAAGACAGACCCTCAGGAACAACCCATTCCATTTCAGAGAGAAGCTCCTAAGGGCTGTGCACTCTCCAGTGTGACACTGACTCCCTCTGGCCCCAACCCAGTTCTCCAGCCTCCAGTAACTAAGGATGGTGATATCACCTAAGAAGTATAGGTCTCTGCGCTTCTATATACTGACTTTTAAAAAATATCAGTATTCCAACTACTTGAACAATAATATAGCAAACACTGCAATTCTAAATGTCTCCCAACTATAAATGACCTCATTTGGGCTCACACTGGTATTCTGACACAGTATCTACGTGTAAGTGTAACTATTATTGCCTTACTATCATATTTAATGATACTTTGTGTTACATCCTGTATCTTTTAGTAGATAACTACTTTAAATTCTAGGAGGTCCTGATTTGCTCATCCTTTGCACATTAGACAAGTATTACAAGGAGCCTTACCTTGCTGGGGTGACACATCATGATAGCAGAGGTGATCATTTATTAAAGAAGTGTTTTATGAAGAATACCTTGATAATATGTAGTAGAATCACACATGTGGCACAACTAGTTACTCATGGTAGAGATGAAGGTTGAGGATCTCTGGCTGGTTCTCCAGCTGAGAAGACTTTCAGCAGACATCTGAAGGTATCCAGTTCCACTATTTGCTTATGGTGACTCTGAAAGCTAAGAAGACCTAGAAAATGCAAAAGCACTCAGGAGGAAGCAAATTATCACTAGAGTATCTGTTCCTTATTTGAATGTCTCAGAAATAAATTGAGAAAGCAGTGATATAAACAAATCACAACGCCTTCCTACTTCATTGTCTTCATTCTTAGAATCTTGCTCCTCAGAGTGGTCTTGCTCTAGTTGGTGAGAATGAGAGTATGAGTAATTTTAACTGTCCAGAAAGCTATACATCATTTAAAGAAGTAACTTATTTCCCTCTTCCTAAAATGCTAACCCCTCAAGTCTTTATCCTTTTACTTATAGAAATGACACAAGTTTTTACTGGGATCTTCATAAATGGCTTCATTGTGGCGGTGAACATCACGGACTTCATCAAGAAGAGAAAAATATCTCCTTTGGATCTGCTTATTTCCTGCCTGGCGACTTCAAGGATTTGTGTGCAGGTACTCATCTTCCTTGTGCACCTGGTTTTTATCTCCTTCATTAAACGGTCTGTACTTCCTATGTATTATACACCTTTCATGTTTGTAAATATTTGTGGGCTTTGGTTGGCCACATGGCTTGGTGTTTTCTACTGCACCAAGATTGTCACGGTCCCACACCCACTGCTCTTCTGGCTGAAGATGAAGATATCCAAGATGGTGCCATGGCTTATTCTGGGGTCTCTACTGTATGCATCTATCAGTACTGGCATCTACAGCAAATATGCATGGACTTTTACTCAGAAATTCTTCATCAACTCTTTCTGCAAAAATGCAACTCAACCGAAAGTAATGAATGTTATACCATTATCACTTTTGATTCAGATTACAGTGCCATTAATTATCTTCCTCATTACTATTTTGCTCTTGATTTTCTCCCTGGGGAGACATACCCAGAAGATGAGAACCATTGCTGCAAGTACCAGGGACCAAGGCAGGGGCGCCTCCTTCAGGCCCATGCTGTCCATCCTGTCATTCCTAGTTCTATACGTCTTCCACTATACAGCTGCCATTTTGTTCTTTTTTCAAATTTTGCAGTTTGGAAGCTTCCTATATGTGTTCTGCTCCACGGTGGCTGACATCTACCCATCTATACACTCTGTCATCTTAATTTTAGGAAACCCTAAACTGAAACAAAATGCAAAAATTTTCCTGTGTCGTGGTCAGTGCAGTCAGTGAGAAGAACTCGGATCTGTCCCAAGGATCTAGGAGTCGATGGTTCCCAGTTCCTGCCTCATCTTACTCACCCAACAAACATTCAGTTCATAAATGTACAGCTGTGCATCGAAGTCTGTCCATCCCAAGTCACGGTTCCAGATATGTTACCTTCACAATGGGTTAAATTGATCTGAATCCACAACCGGTGTCAGTTTACTACATCTATGTTAGTGCTCTGCTTGTGATATGGAACCATCATTTTGCAAGACAAATTGTACAGGGATTTTCCTGTATACTGTCTTCCAAATGTATGGAAAATCATAATTTTCTCACAGTTGAAAGTCTTGAAGAGGAAGAAAGCACTTGCTTGAACTTGTGATGTCAGAAAGACACAGAATGTTATAGCACCCCTGTGGGTCGGGTGCCTAGTCCTAAATGGTTTATCTGAGTCCAATGGGCTGACTGTTTTTTCTACATGCACATGATTCCTCTTCTTTTTATTGAAGTCACAGGTAATGAGGCCATTCCTAGGAAGCTGAAGACTGGTAGTCCTTATCTGTCCTGTGAGCATATGGATTGTATCATTTTGCAGAGAACCTAGATGTGATGGTGACACTTCCTAAGAACAGATAAAAAGGCTGATAGGTGGAAGAAATGAAAGAAGGGGAGGAGAAAAGAGACGAACTGAGACCATTGTATCATTTTGCAGCCCCCCAATTGTGCACCTTGGACAGATAATACCTTGCAAAGATGTTTAATTTTGCATGTGTGCACTTGGCTCGGGACCTTTCCAATGGACGGTGGTGACTTGATACTCCTACTCCACAGCTTGTCTTCTCAGTGAGGCAACACCAGTGTGTGAGAGGGACTGGGTGTGTCAGCACCTGCTTGACCTCATAGATGCCTTTTATGCTTGGCTGGCTGATGATTTTGTAATCTAAGATGTACATATATGTTTCCAAACCAAATTCAAAACCCTCTGCTTTCAGGCAAGTAAGTAAAATAAAATAAAATAAACTTCTTAAATTTAGCTGTAAATTTCAAATATGATGATGTAAAATGTGTTAGATTTATTTTTTTAGTTCTTTTATTGGTACATTTTAGGTATACAATTCTTTTACATTTATCATTGGGTGTTTGTACCTGTACGTGATATATCTTGGTTCTTATTTTTTCCCCCCATTAGCTGTGCACCCTTCACCCCCTCTGCCCTTCCCTATTTACATAGATTTCATTTCCATTTTTTTTTCCTTTTCTCATAGTTTTTCCTTTCCCTCTTTTCCTTTCCCCTTCCCCTCCCTTCACTCCTTCTTCTTTGGACCTTTGTTCCTGTTTCAAATTATCAATTATTCATTAGATTTGCCAATCATCAGTAGCAAAGATACAAATTCTGATTTTCTAATCCAAGACATGCAACTCATCCAGGAGTGGCATCAGCAGATCTGGAGACATGGGTGTCTTTTTGGCTATGGGAGTTAGGAGTTCTCTGTGTCTTCTTAGGTCCTGGAACAAGTAGAAGCCTCCACTTCCTGTTAGTAGCTGCCATGCCCTCCCTGTGGTAGCTCTTCCCTGTGGAAGAGCAGATGTGTCCAGAGGTCAATGTTGCTCTCACTGTGAAGCAACAGTGAAGGGGTATACTTATATTTCTCACATCTCCAGTTTAGCAAATACTTGCTCTGTGACTCCAGGATGTGTGTACCTTCAGGTGGGCAGAGAGAGAGAGAGAGAGAGAGAGAGAGAGCACATCTTCTAACATGCAGGGGAAAATCTGCCATCACACAACTCTCCTGGGATTTTTTTTTCCTCAGATACCAAATTCTGATTTTATTTTACATAACTTTTGCTCTGATAGTGCTAGTTAATGTCAAAACTATGAAGGTATGACTAAGTTTGTTTACGAATATTTTTAAGAATTGTAATAAAGGAAAATGATAAAGTAAAGCATTCTAAAAACATTACCCCTGCCTACTTTCCTAGAAATAAATTTCTTCCAGAAATATTGCCTAGTTATTGTGTTGCTGGGTTTTGTGTATAGCACTAACTGCTCTATTTTAAAACCAAATGAGTCTCAGACTTTGTGTCTCTGGGGCCCTCTTTATCTGGATTAATCAGGATTGCCAGTTTTTGCCCTTCTCTCTTCTAGCAGCATTTCGATCTCTATCTGTCCTGACACAGTGCTATCTTCTGGTTCTCTTGGAGGCTGAGCCACTAGTATTGCAAATGTGAGACTAGCCAAGCAACTTAGCAATCCTTTCTTCAAAAACATTACAATGACTTAGGATGTACTTCAGTATGAAGGGTGTGGGTTCAATTCCCAGGACCACTGCAAGAAAGAGAAACGGGGAGGAGAAGAATGAAGTAGAGGTAAGAAGGAGAGACAAAACAAAGAAGGAAAGAAAAGAAGGAAAGAAGAGAAAGAGAAAGAATGAACAAAAGAATGAAACAAAGAAAGAGTGGAGCCAGGGATTTAGCTGAGTGGTGCCGCTGCCTGCCTCAAAAGCGCAAGATTCCGAGTTCAATCCCCAGTACCAAAAGAAACAAAGAAAGAGGAGAAGAATTGTGAGAGGAGACCACTCCTCCATATGGAATTGGGCAACTATGGGTTAACTGTGTTATTAGGCAACTATAAGTTAATGAGGTAACTGTGCTTTTTGTAGAATGCACCTGAGTAGCTGACCACTCCTGTAATCTGTCACCAAAGGAGCATAGCAGACTCAAACCCCTGCCAGAACTCTTTTCTCTCCCCCTTTCCACTTCTCTGCTTTATATAAATCCTGCTTGCTCTATTCCCAGGGAAATCCAATGGAATTAAGCTTTGTAGATGTAAAAAGAGGTTTATAAGGAAGTGCAAACTTCTATTCAGGGCTCTCGAGACTGACAGGAGTCACTCGATGAGCCACCGGCACCATTAAAAGCTGCTTTTTGCTCCTATCTTCCTGGTGAAGAGTTATCTGTCCTGGGGTCCTTACTGTTTCCTGCTTCAGAATGGTTTGTAGTGTTTATGATGATGGCAATGGTTTGGATATAGCTTGAGTGTCCCTTGAGGTTCCTGTGTTGAAAGTTAGGCCACAGTATGAGGAATGAAGAAGAAAGAAACTTCATCCCTGTGGTATTTAGAGGTAGAATCTTTGGGATATTTATAGTTACATAAGGTCATCAGAGAGGGGCCCGAAATTGAATCCTGGTGGCTTTGTAAGAAGAGGGACAGGCACCCGAGGAGACACACATGTGTACTCACCGTCTCTCCCCTGCTACTCAGAAGGCCAGCAGGAGATGCAGCCCTCGGCCCAGAGCCAGGAGCCAAGAGAAACCTGTGTACCTGTAACCACCTGGTCTGCAGTGTGGTGACTGGCAAGGAAGACGGGGTAACACAGGCCTGGCTCTCACGGGTTCTGAAGCCTGAGATGTCCTGCCTATCCATCTGCCCCCCACACCCCGAGGCCCCAGGAGATCAGCGTTGTGGTGCCACCAAGGGGACTGCCCATTGCATTTCAGAACTGTCAGGGCCCACAGGGGAGTTCTCCACAGTCCGCACTGATGGAAGTTGGTGACTTCACCTGAGAAGCCTAAGTCTGTGTGCCTCTGTACACTGACTTTTAAAAATACGAGTATTGTAACAATGTGAATATTAACATGCAATTCTAAATGTCTCCCATCTATAAATCCCCTTCAATTCTCAGTCACTCATTCAAATGTAGCAAGTGCTTGAAGATATACTGATTTGAACTGGAATATGCTAGGAATACATTAGCATTTAATGATTACTCTTGGACTTCAGGCTAATCAGTTCCTGAGGCTAATGATTTCCCATCCTGGATACTTTAGACAGTTCAAAGATGAGGGCTGATTGCTTGCTTGTTTATAGTCCTACTTTTCAGACTATGACTATTCTCTTTTTAGACTTGGATAATATGGTTCCTATAATTTATGTCCATGTGGAGCTACACCACTTTGGATGAGAAGAAAGGCAGGTAATTAACTAGAAATATACAAGGGAGAAACAAACCAGCCAAATTATGCAAATTGACTTTGGTATTCAGTGAAATGACAGAGGTCACAGGCTGGTGGCACCTGTGCTGGAGAAAGATCCAAATGGCCAGGCTACGGTGATCCACATGCTGTAAAGAAGGTCTTGCTATGGAATGAGTTAGGAGTCAGTTTAAGCCCTGTGTTAGCACAACTCAAGTGAGGTATTCTTTTTGTTATTATTATTCTTTGCCACCTAATAATTGTAGCCTATCCTCAGAAACATTTATGGCAGGAGAAAAGCTGGGTACTAAGAAAACCTCGGTGAGCTAAAAACATTAAACTGTTGGGGAAATGTCAATATTTTTTTCCATTAAGTTTATTGGTACATTCTAGGTATACAATACAGTTACATTCATCATTGGGATCTTGTACCTTTACATGATGTATCTTGGTTCTTATTTTTTCCCCCATTCCCCTGTCCTCCCTTCATCCCCTCCACCTTTCCCTATTTACAAAGACTTTTCCATTTTTTCCTTTTCTCATATTTTTTCTTTTCCCTTCTTTCCTTCCTCTTACTATTCCCACTTCCCCTACTCCTTTCTTTCTTTCTTTCTTTCTTTTTGAGGGGGGGTATGGGGGATCGAACTCTGGACCTTGTGCTTGCTAGGCAGGTACTGGAACCACTGAGCTAAATCCCCAGCCGTCCCCTACTCCTTTAGACCTTATCTTCATATTTCACAATATCAGTCATACATTTTGATCCTTATTTACGCTTTTAATTTTTCACACCAGAGAACTATTCAGTATTTACACATATGTGTCCTATTTATTTCATTTAAGAGTATGGCCTCAATGTGCATCCACTTAGCTATAAATGTCTCTAGTTTCTCATTCTTTATGGCTGAGTAGTACTCCATTTTATTTAAAAACCACATCTTCTTTATCCAGTTTCCAGTCAATGGGCACTTGGGCTGTTTCCAAGCTTTAGCTATTACAAATTGTGCTGCTATAAACATGGGTGCACATATGTCACTGTGGTATGATTCTTTTAATTCTTTTGCATAGATAACCCAGTAGAGGAATAGCGGAGTCAAATGGGACCTCTAATCTTAGTTTTTTGAGGAATCTCCATATTGATTTCCACAATGGTTGCACCAGTCTGCACTCTCACCAACAATGGAGAAGGCTTTCTTCCCACACCCCCACCAGCATTTATTATTGTTTGCTTTCTTGATAGCAGCCATTCTTTCTGGGGTGAGGTGGAATCTCAGTGTTGTTTTCATCTGCATCTCTGGAATGACCAGTGATATTGAACATTTTTTCACGTGTTTATTTGCTGTTTTTACTTCTTTGTCTGAGAAATGTCTGTTCATTTCAGATGCCCAATTTTGAATTCGGTCTTTAAACTTGGGGGGTCTGCTTTTTTTTTAGTTCTTTATATATTCTAGATAGTGGACCTTTGTCTGAGGAACAGCTGGTAAAAACTTTTTCCCACACTGTAGGTTGTCTCTTAGCTCTGCTGGTGGTTTCTCTGGGAAAAGTTGATATAAATTCAGGGTAGCTCATAGTTATTTATTTCACTGCCTTATTTCTACACAAAAGGAACATCTCTCTCCCTTTATATATTAAACTCTGATACATCACTCTGTACCTCAGCAAGATTAAATAATGATTTGTTTAAGATATGATGTAAACATCTGGATTCATATCTAGGACATCTGGATGTATTTAATCTTTTTGGCTGGGGACAAGGAGTTGTGATTTTATCCTATAATTCAAAACATATTCAAATCAATGAAGCATGGGTTGCCTATTATTCTTTTTGGTGTTGTAGTTATTTCTATTTTAAGCGTTTCTCTATGAGACCATCCATATAACAAAATATTGAATCAACAGTCTACTTAAAGCACTAAAAACACGTCTATTTTCAAAATGACTTAAGGTTCATTGTGTTTGCACTTCAACATTTCCTAGGAAAAAGAGATATATTGAACTGTCTCTGTGTGTGAGGTTGGGAGGCATTCTCTAACAGAGCACTTTAGCTTCCCTCAGCAGTAGCTCTCTTTTTGGTAGATTTGTGTAAGAAAATATAAGCACACACTGACATGCAACAGGGGAAACTGAACTCAAGAGCAGGCAACAACAAGGTCCCACAATCTGATTGAACTTGACTCTTGATGAATATTCTGCGAATGACTCAAATTCCTGAGCCACTGTGGAACCTTCAGATTCCTCTGAAGAGCAGCAGGTAGGAAAGCATGTAGAAAATAAATAAGTGTCCCTATCCTTAGCAATGGGCTAGGATTTTCTGTTCCTAAATACATGGACTGGTCATAAACTCACCCATTTGGACAGCAGACACTGCAACTGTCGTAAAATATAAGTCTTGCTTCACCTGAACTCCTGCCCATTGGCTTTCAGAAACATTAACCACATCCAGCACTTGATGGAAAAGCTCAATTTTATGATAAATACTCTCCAGAATATATGCCACTGCTTGTCTACTAAAATGCATGAAATTCTTCAAACAAGGATCCGTGCCTTTGATCACAAGGGTTAACAGTGGCACTGGAGAACCAGCTCTATGGGAAGGGAGGGAACGTTGAGCTAATGCCTTCCATTAGAAGCACAGAGAATTAGTGTTTGACAAAGCCGGTAGTCCCACTCCTCTGCTCTGCATTCAAGAAAGCACTGCACCTGTTTATTTCAGTCATTTAGGCAACCCAGTAAGCAAGCAAGCAAGCACTGCAATGAGCTGGGTCTTAGTGTTTTCATCTGTAAAATGGGGAAAGGATGAAGGTGATAATATCACAAACTTACCGAAGCTTCATGTACATATTTGTGGGTTCAAATGAATGCCACTTCCAGGTGATAGGGACTGTCCTAAGCCCTGTCACCAGGAATCTCCAGAGGCAACCTAGAAGGAGAGGAGATGAGTACATGGGAAGGAACACAGTGGACCAGACAGGCTCATAACTAAAGAGGCTGAGATGGACTCCCTGAGATGACTTGCTGAGCCTGAACCTCACATTCTCCACCTTTGAAATGGTCACAGGACTGATTCTAAGCTTAGCAGGAGGAGGTGACAGGTTGGTGCGACCAAGTTTCAAACGCAGTGCCTGACTGCCACCCTTGTCACTTTGAGTTGTCAACCCTATGAAACTGCTGGACTGGCAGGATCTCTGACCCACAGCAATGATAGTTGCATATGCTCCACCCTAATAATCGATCAATCAACATCAATCAATCACAGTGCCTAAAGGTGCTGCCACATGCATTGCTTGTCAAGTGACTAATCCCAATATAAAGATCAAGGGGACATGATGTCTTACAGAAAGGAGCAAGTGTTGGGGTAAAAAAAGTCCTGCCATGTGAGAATGAGCAATGGCAACAACGAGAAAGCTGTGCAATGCAGCTTGATTGTTCCTCAAAAAGTTAAACCTAATTTCCATACGTTCCTGTAATTCCATGCCTAGGCCTACACCCAAGGGAACTGAAGACAGACTGGAGCAGGTATCTGTACACCTGTGTTCACAGAAGCACATTACACAGAAGTAAAATGTGAGAATAACCCATGGGCATGTCCACCCCAGAGAATATTACTCTACCTTAAGAAAGGGATGAATTTCTGATGCATGGTGCAACACAGCTGAACCTTAAAAACATTAAAGAAAGTGAAATAAGAGAGATGCAAAGGACAAACAGGTGTCTAGAGACGGCAAATAGGACAGAAGTTCTCAGGGGCTGATGTGGGAGGGATCCCAAACAAGTCTGGGGCCTGGCGTATTCCTGTCATTGTATTCTGATGTTGTTTGTCAACAAACAGGGGAGACCAGTCTCCTTTTGGATTAACTCCCAATTAACCTTGCAGGGCCTTCCCAGGATAATCATCTTGTGGTTCACTAATGGATAAACACTGTAACCTAAATAGATAGTCGGCATCCCAATAGGAGCTTCTCCTTTTGAAGTAGGCAAGATGGCTTATGGGCCATTGAACACAAGAATGTACCATAATCTTCTCTTTGGCAAAAACATCTCTCTCATTTCCTGTTACCTTTTATCTTGCTCTTAATCTATATTTTGGGTTTCCCATAGAAGAGAAACCATATGATATTTAAGCTCATATGTCTGATTTATTTCACTTATCATTATGGTACTATAAATATGTACTAATAAAAATAATTAAAAATGAATGTGCCATGGTTGTTTTAAATACAGCATGGAAAACTTAAGTCCCCTGACATCACCTTTCAAAGGAAATGAGTTTGAAACTCTTTTCTAGAGTCAAATCCAAAGAAACCAAAAAAGTAAATTTCTTTCCAGTGCTTTTAATGGATAGAGAATATTCAGGTCAAGGAATACAAAGTCCACCCCTCAGGGCACCAGCGCTGTTCTTGATTGCTTCCCTAGTATCTGAAAGACTGATTTAATCCCTTTTGGCTAATTCCAAGAGAAGGCACTCTGATTGCAGATGGCTTGCTTCCAACTGTGAAAGAAGCATCTCCTGGGTGGGACCCTTTTCCAGGTGTGCAAGTGCAACCCAGAGAGCCCTCTGAGGGGCTATGTCCTGCGGACCCAGCCTCAGCCACAGTGCCAGTTTAGCCCAGCTTTGGTTCTGCCAGCTCAGCTGGGCTTGGTCACATGGAAATGGGTACAGCACTTCGACTTTTTTTTTTTTCTTTTTGCCACGTGCTATCCTCAGGTTCCCATTCCTGCAAATCTCAGCGTCTTCGTCAGCATTGACACTCACACCCCTCCCATGTGCCACATGGTGACCCCGTGGGAGCCCCGTGGAGAGCAGCCCTCCTGAAGACTTCCCGGGGGACCTCCAGTGTGCACAGTTCTCTGCCTCCTTGTTCTCATGGGAAGAGAACACACGGACTTCTTGTGAAATCATTCTCCAATGCCTTGTCTTTGGGGTTTTAAATCATGTTTGAGAAAACAAAGATAAAACAAAGCAAGAGAGCCCTGAGAAACAAGCCGGGCCTTTCTAGGAATGTAGCCTCAGACCCACAGCACTGAGCCGTCCAACAGCCAAGGTCGAGAGGATGGCTCCTGCCTCCGTGTGCAGACTCTCAGTCCCCAGTGCGGGATCCTAAGAAGGTCCAGGGACACTCACACTGGGCAGCAGTTTCACATGCTTAATTAGGTTTCCCTTCATCACCAATAAATGGAAAATGAGTAACACACAGCGCAGGTGAAAATCATCCTGAATTCACCATACTTTTAAGTCAGCAATATTCATTTGCTACGGTTCCATTTAAATGTTGCACATAAAATAGTTAAATTTTGCATCATTATAATCACAGCCAACGTGTACTTTTATAAATTTTATTTCATTTTTATGTTAAGTATTTTCTTATTATTTTTATGAATGCAACATATTTAATTGAACTGATGTAGCACAATACCCAGAAATAGCAGCATTTAGTGAATATTTGTTGAAAAGATGAATTATTATATTTACCTATTGTTGTGGATTAATTAATGGTCAGCCTGAGAGGGGACGCCCAGCTGAACTGAGTCAGCACAGTCTGGGCATGGAAGACCCACCTGAGGATTGTTGCTGGAATGGCATAAAAGGAGAACAGGAGGGGCAGATGCGTGCTGCTGATTTTCCTGGAGCAGCTGTCGAGGCTGGTTTTCCTGATGTGAACTTGGCTGTTCTCATCATTAGAGGGTCCTCCTGTCACCAGGGCTGGCTGCTGTTCTCTTTGGAGGAGCCCTAGCCTTTGCCTCTGTCTTGAGCATCGCTTGCTGGCTCCAGTGCAGACCCCTCAGCCTTCGGACACAGACCCCCACCCCACCCAGCCAGCATAGACTTTTTAGCTTTCACCACTGGCCCTTGGGCCTTTCCAGTTGGGATCCTTGATACGGACTTGGGCGAGACATTGCCATGGGATCCAGGCCCTCTTCAGATCTCTGGTGTGTGGACAGATCTCTTGCCCTCTTCCACATTTCACTTTTTGGGTGAATATTATAAAATAATCCTATCAATTATGTGTCCTGTATTAAATCCATTCCCTTGCAAACCCTGGCTACACCTATCTACTTCCTTACTAGAAGGTGCTGTGTTTGCTAACACATTCATTATTATAAATAATGTTTAATGGGAATATTTGTGTATTTTTTTCTTATTCCTCATAATTCCATTAGGAAATGTTCTGAAAACCAGGACCGCTAGGACAACGGCTATGAAATGCATCAGCAGAGTCCTTTTTATTGGGTTTGGTTGAATTTGCATTTTTCACTGGAGATACTCTAGCATTGTGGGGTTTTTTATATCTTGGACAAAATGGCTGGTTAATGCCTTTTTTTTAGCATTTGCTAATTTAATAGGTGTAAAGAGTGAATCTTTAATTTGCAAATCACTTTAAAAATAATGATCGAGGCATGCCCTACTGAGGTCCTGAGTCACACAGAACACGCTGAATCAGCCCGCTGCACACAGGAAGGTCTGTGCACACCCTACCGAGGTCCTGAGTCATGTGGAAGACACCTAATCACCCCACTGCAGACAGGCAGCCACCTGGTTCCACACTACAAAGATGCAGAGGACACCAGACCACCAGACCACCAGACCAAGGTACTGAGTCTC
>NW_004624751.1:6940838-6979079 GCF_000247695.1 Heterocephalus glaber | reverse complement strand
AATTATTTCTGATTTCATTTTTTCCAGATCCTCTTTTGTTGCCAATTCAGGGAGTCCAGGTGGTTGAGTATCAGAGTGTTCTATCTCCTTTAGGGTTGCTGTAGGTGATCTGTAAGTCTGGTTTTGAGACTTGTTCTCGTGTCTTCTCATTTCGAAGGTGGTGTTGGGTTCTGTGTGTGCTGCTGGCGCCTGCATGGCTCACCTCTTCTGCACTGGGAGTGGTGGTACGGTGGCCCGGAAGCCTCATTTGTGCTGGGAGCAGTGGTATGATGTTCATCTAGATCTTTAATCCATCTAGAAAGCATTTATGTAATTTGGTATAAAAACTCAGATTTTTTTTCTTCTGAATTATTAGTATTTGTCCAGGTATCATTTATCATGTGTTCAAACTTCCAGTATTTTTGGATTGTTTCTGTTCTATTTTGCTCATCAATTTGTCTATTTTTATGTCAGGATCATATTGTTTTGATTAGGGTAGCTCTAATATACATTTAGACATCTGGAAAATAAGTCTCCCATCATATTCTTTATCAAGGCATTTTCAGAAATTATCAAGTTTATTCTTCCATACTACATTTATAATAAATTTGCATAGTTTCAAAAGGTGGGCCAGGATGAATAAAATATCCATTTGAATTCAAATTGGACCTGTATTACATTTACCATGGATTTGAGAAGCTTTTGTGATGTTGAGTCTTTCCATACAGGTATATGATTTATTCATTATTGACATCTTCTTTTAATCATTTTAGTAGGATATTAATATATATAGTTCAGTCTTATGACTTTCTTGATAACTTAGTTTTAGCCATTTGTAGCTTTAGTTTCAGTCATGAATGGAAACCTCCTCTTCTCTTTTGAAATGGCTGCTACTAGGACAGAGAAAAGCTGTTGAGTTTTTTAATACTTATAAAATGACATTGTCTTGTGATTGATTTTTTACAAGAGAAAATTAGTTCTAATGGGTTTTCTTTAGGTCACACTTCCTTAATTAGCGGTAATGCCAGATTACCTCCACAAGGTGATGCTTTCCCTATTCTCTAGTCTTCACACTGGTCCCTGGATTCTAACATTCTGTATCAGCTGCAATCTTCCAACAAGGCCAGGTTAGTGTGGGTTAGAGCAAGGCCTGGTCCGATGTGCAGCTGCCAGAGGGTTGCATTAGGATTTTACCATATGATATAAGGTTTCATTGAGACTTCTGATGCCATTTTTAAAAGTGTTTTTTTATTTTATCTAATGAGTTTCCAAACTTTTGGCTGCATCGAGTGAAGAGGAATTATCTTGGACTGTATATAAAATAATATAGTTAGTGTATGTAAGCAACAAAATGTCCTTTATTTTTAAATGTTTTTAGCATAATGTTAAAATAAGAGGGCAATCGGCCCATGGGGTACAGGTTGGAGATTTGTGATTAATCCACAATCTGTTTGCTAGTCAATAAAATTCTTCTCTGGATGTGATGTGATTATTCTTAAATTATTTTAAATGTATTTATTATACTGTTATATTCTCTAAAGTTTATTTATTCCAACAAATGTGAAGTAAAACATGCATAGTAGATACAATGAATGATAAAAGACCTAAAGAAAATATCTACAATGCAATACGTAGTGATTACATACTACATAACATATCTGATACACATATTTAAACATACACATTGCACAATATGGTGCAATTTACATATTAATTAAAAAAAGAAAATGAGCAAAGGACATAAATAGAAAAAACAGAAGGAAATGCAAATGGTCAATAAAAATGGGAAAATATGCCCAATCTCAATTGTAATTTTAAAGGTGTAAGTGAAAATGAAATGCAGTTTTGCCTTTCAGAACGGCAACATTTTAAAAGTCTAGTAGTGATGCATCCCTATCATCCCAGCACTCTGGGAAGTGAAAGCAGGAGGACAGAAAGTGTGGCCCCAGCCTGGGGCAATTTAGCAACTTAGAGAGACCCTGTCTCAAAATAAAAGTGTGAGGATATAGCTTGGTGTGAAGGCCCTGTGTTCAATTCCCAGGACTACACACAGAAAAAGGAACCATAACAAATATCATCTAGTGTTAGGAGGAACATAGAAAAAATGGTGTCTTTGTGCATCTATAGTGTGAGTATAAGTTTGTGTATCCTTTTAAAGTGCAATTTGCCTTCAGACATTAAATTTTTAATATTCATATATGATTGCTTAAAATCTTACTCCTAGAAATCTTGGCAAAATCCACAGCATAGTTGGTAAAGCTAATGGTGTCAGGGTTTTCACTGCTATAGCATAAGGAATAGTACAAATAGGAAAACACCCTAAATGTACATGGAGAGGGACCTCATTGAGCAAGCTATGGTGCACTAGCATGGGACTGTGGACCGCCATGGGGACACTGTTGCTTGTGTGTATGTGGACTCTGGGGACAAGTACTGATGAGCAGAGAACAGCCAGGATCAAACCACATTATGCACTGCAAGTACCAGTACCTAATTGTGATGGGTTCAGTGGGGAAAAAAATGGACTGGGGAGCCCATGTTTTCTTGAGACACCTGGAGAAATAAGCTGCTAGGAACTGTGCCCCCGCCCACACACAAGAAGAGTGGGACCTACGTGGTCACCAAGCCTGGGATGCAACTTCTGCAGTGTGGCCTCAACTGCAGCCCCATTCCCAGTCACACACTCCACCTGCCTGGGGCTGACACACAGGCACTGTGGCTCCAGAGTCAGGTGCCTCTATCGAAAGTATACTGGAGCAGAATCTCTTTCTCAGGCTGATCTGTTCCAGAGTGGAGTGGAGTGGGTGAGGATTAGCCTGGTGATCTAAGGGTGGATTTCACTACCAGCCATAGTCATCATGTGCGTGTGTGCGTGCATGCGTGCGTGTGTGTTTGGGCCTGAACTCAGGGCCTCTGCAATGAACTATATCCCCAACCTTTTTTATTTTTATTTTGAGATGAGGTCTCTTGAGGTTGCCAAGCCTGGGTTTGAACTTATAATCCTCCTGCCTCAGCCTTACAGAGTGCTGGGATTATAGGTACACCCAGTTCATAGCCCTCTCCTTAACAGATAAACCAAATAAGTTCTCTTAGCAAAATCCACATGAAAGAGTGGAATTCCATCACTGGAATTCCATCTCTCTAGAGCCCCACTTCCTCTCAGGGCCTCACACATCCGGTCACAGTGTACCACTCTGACCTCAGGTCCTTCATCACCCTCCCCAGGCCCCACTCACCCTCTTGTTCCCAGAATTCCTCAGCCTCACTATCACCTCAAGATCTCTGCACTGAGTCTCTGCCCACTTCCCTCCTCCTCTCATCACCCCAAGATCTCTGGATGACTTACTTCTTCCCTTCCAAGTGTGTTCCAGGACTTCCCACTTAGTGAGGCCTGCCTTCCCTGAACACATTACAGGCAACTCTACCCTGTCCCCTGCATTCCCAAGTCCCTGCCTCTACAACAGGGTGTCCATCTGCTGTCTAACTGGAATCCTAGCTCCATGAGGGAAGGACAGTCTGATGCATGTCCAGCAGTGACTGAGTGACTGCATGTCACAGACTTTCAGTAAATACTGACTGAAGGGATGGCCCATGGCATTAGTTGGCCAGGCCAGCAGTGACACTTGCTTCTTTTGTAGGTCTTTGTAGGTTTGTTTCCTGAGGATCCACCTCTTGTTGAACTACTCTTCCCTGATGGTCTGGAAGCTGGCTCAGCCCTGTGTCTGGGAACGAGAGACCCTCTTCTCACTGGCCTTTGCCACTGAACTCGAAGCCTTCCAGTAATGAGCCCTGGAGACCAATTAGCTGTGCTTTGCAAGCCTTTGTGATGGTTCAAAACTCTCCATGAAACCAGCTTGCCAACTCCACTCCAAATAGACCCAGTGGTTCTGTTGTGTTTCATACCTGGATCTTTACCACCAATGGAGTTCACTTCTAGACACAGTGGATCTCAGACCAATAATGAAGAAAGGGCCAGGATTCATTCCTTTTTGTGCTGATTGAGTGCATGCATGTCCACGTGGTTGATATGTACTCAATATCTGAAACCTAAATTCAGCTGTTGTTAGAAGAAAGAGCAATGCCATGTAATGTTTTACAAGGAAATTTTTCTCGGTCCATAGCCCTCCTCCTGACCACACCAAGATTCTTCACTAAGAAAACACTCTAAACTTTTTCTGCTTTGATCATAAAAAATAATCCCACATATTTGCCTTTCTTTGTCTGGTGCCTTATGCAGTGAAAAATGTGTAGACTGCTTAAAAACATACCTGGAGTCACCTCTGGGTTACACTACCATATAAATATTTTCCTAAGACTTGGTGTTCCATTCTGTTTCATTCACCTCTTTGGTTACCAAATTGAATGTCTTATTGTACCCCCACCTTTGATGACAGTTACTGTACATGGCCACAGCTCTATGAAGCACGGAAAATAAGGTAAGACATGGTTTACATTACTCATTCTATTCTTCACAGGGTGTAACATCATAGAAAAATGAGAAATAAGAATCTATACCACAGAGGATCCGTGGTCAGGGAAATCATGAGCAGGGGCTAGTGGTGCACTTTATTCCAGCATGCTGAAAAGAAACATCTGCCAGGTCAGATCTTTTGAAAGAAGAGAAAGATAAGGCTGTCTGTTAGCCCAACCAGGGACAGGGCCACCAGAGTGGAAACCAACCAAAAAGCCATGGAGATCCCTCTCTGGCATGGAGTGAACAGAAAAGTGACTACAACTGTGTTTGAGTGGATTAAGATACAAAGGAAATGTGGTGTTTCCTTACAAGCCTAGACAAATTTCTAGGTTTGGAGAGGATGAAAAAATGATCTAGCTCCCCTTATAAATTCAGCGACTATTCCCAGCTGTACAATAGACACTGGGGAGCATGACACCTCTACAATCCATGGGGGAGGCTGTCTTAGTTCCTTTTCTCTCCTTGTTGAGATAAAAATACTCGACACCCAAAGTTAAAAGGGAAAATGTTTATTTAGCTCACAGTTTGTAGAGGTTTCAGTCCACAATCAGCTGGCTCCAAGGTAGGGTGGCTTGGCAAAGGGCCATTGCAGAGGAGAAACAGTTCATGGTGGGCAGAAGACAGCAAAGCAACAAGGGGTAACCACAGCTCTTTCTATCCCTTATATCTTATCCAGGCTACTTAGGGTGGGCAGCATTCACACCATTAATCCTAGTGCCCTTGATCCTAGCATTGCACCTTGAGTCAATCCTAGCATCACACACTCTAGCTCTAGATCCAGCCACCTCTGAAAAGGCCCCATCTGACCACATGAGTCTTTGGGAGACATAGAGACACAGCCATGACAGAGGCCCATTACTCACCCGATGTAACAACACCAATGTGGGCATTGCTAAGGCTCGACATTGGGTGCTGTTTTATTTTTCTTTCTTTCTTTCTTTCTTTTTTTAAAAAATTCTTTTATTGGTACATTGTAGGTATACAATACATTTACATTTCTCATTGGGAATTGCACCTTTACATGATGCATCTTGTTTTTCTTATTTTTTCCCCATTCCCTGCACTCCTTTCACCCCTCCACCCTTCCCTATTTACAAAGACTTTGTCTCAATTTTTTTCATTTCTCATAATTTTTCCTTTCTCTTCTTTCCTTTCCCCTACCCCTCCCACTTCCCCTACCCTTTGGACCTTTTCTTCCTATTTTGCATTATCAATTATTCATTCTAATCATTGGTACATTTTAGGTATACAATATAATGACATTCATCATTGGAAATTTGCACCTTTACATAATCTCTCTTGGGTCTTATTTTTCCCTCTTCCCCTCCCCTCCCTTCAACCCCTCCATCCCTCCCTATTTACAAAGACTTTGTTTCCATTTTTCCATTTTATCATATTAATTCCATTCCCTTCTTTCCTTTCCCTACCCCTCCCACTTCCCCTTCCCCTCTGCCCCTTTTCTTCCTACTGGGTGCTGTTTTTAAGGTAAAAGACACTCTGCCTTCAAAGAAGCTTCAGAAGGTTCTTCTAGAGCCCCAGTTTTATGTTTCACAGCTCAGAGCACTGAAGGCTCTCATTCTGTTTAACAGGCCTGTGTAGTCCCCTGATGTCTGATCACCAGAGACTTGCCTGCTTTGGTAGATCCAGCCCTGGTAGCCCCCAATCCCCTTTCCCATGTAATGCCAGTGTCCCCACCTTCTGGGAGTGTCAGAGACTGCCCTGGTCAGTCTGCTGTCTTATAAGGAGAGGTTATTTGTCTCACAGTTTTACAAGTTGCAGTCTATGATCCGGTCATGCTTTGTGCTGTACAACGCATCATGGCAGGGGTGTGTGGGAGAGCAAAACTGCTCACCTAAGGCCAGGGAGTGAAAGACAGGAAGAGGAAGAGATTAGAGTCCCCCAGTCTCCTTCAGAGGCACATCCACTGGAACCTGAGGACCCCTCTCTAGGCCCCAGCTTAGAGTTTTTGCCACTTCCCAGTACCAACAAACTGGGACTAAGCTTTTAACACATGGACCTTTGAGGGACGTTGCAGATCTGCCATGGTTTGGATCTAAAGTGTCTGCGTGTATTGAAAGTGGAAGCCAATATAGATATTTACTTCCTGTAAGTTGTTTTCAGCCATTTGGTGACAGAGACAAAAAGCTGGTTAATACAAGGCCCAAACTGTAGCACCAGCTACCGTCACTGATGGCCAGCCACCTTGCTGGCACTGTCCAGAGCGCCCGCTGTACCGCTGTGCAGAGCTTGGGTTTGCTGGCCTGGGCCACCACACAAAGCAACACACACACAGGCAACACAGCCCTGGAGGTTGGAAGCCTGAGTGCAAGCTTTCAGCAGAGCCGATTTCTTCTCTGGCCTCACTCCTTGGCTTGTAGGTGGCACCAAGGCCCACACGAAGCCCCTCCCTGCCTGTGTCTGCATCTTCATCTCTTTTCTTATGAGGACATCTTCAAGGCCATCCTTGGGGCCTTGCTTCAAGTTTAATGACCTCTCTCATGACCCTCTCTCCAAATACAGTCACTTCCTGTGGTACTAGGTATTGGGAATTCAACATAGAGGTTTTTAGGGAACAGAATTCAGCCCATAACAGACCCAGGAGTCTTTTGGGGGGTGGTTTTATGGAAATTCATTGTAAAACTACTTAGAGTCAGGTCACTGGTATGTTGAGTGTTCCCTCCGGGCAGTTGTCCCTAAGAAGAACTACCAACCTTCACCTGCTACTTCCAGGAAGGGGCATCTCCTAACACCACTGGGATGGTGTGGAAGAAGAGCACGTGGACCCCAAAGCCTCTTCAGGGGTCAAGAAGCTCCCTCTCCCTGAAGCTGCAGAGTGAGGGTGTGCAGGGTTTGCTCCTCAGCAGGGTAGGGTCTCTGCTGTCCTTGATCAGTGGGTGGTGGTGACAGGTACTGTGAACAAGCAACTGCCAACTGTTGTGCCATCCCCACCCCCACTTTCCAGGGGGATGAATGGGAAACAGGCTCCAGACAGGGCCAGTAGGACTAGCCCCATTTCCCTTCACCTCCATGTCTTGCCAGCAGCTCTTTTCAGAGGTGAAGGTAGCATCAAAGCCTCATAGTTCTGTACATGCGTTCAGCTGAAGGCCCAGTTACAGCCCCATAAGGATGTCTGCATCTTGATCTTTAGCACCAGGAAATGTTACTTCACATGGCAAAAGGGACTTTGCAGATGAAATGGCATGAATGGACTGGAGATGGGAGATTATCTAGACTATCCAGGAATTCTCATGGAATCACAAGGGCCTAATAAGTAAAAGACAGGAGGATCAGAATCAGAGAAGGGGAGACAATGGAAGCAGAGTTCAGAGAGGAGAGAAGATGCTGACCTGCTGGCTTCAGCAATGGGTGCTGGAGAAAGGGGCCACAAGCCACAGAATCCAGGTGGCCTCCAGAAGCCCACGATCAGTCTCCCTCTGAACCGCTGAGGGAAACAGAGCCTTGCTGATTCCTTGGTTTTACTCTATGAAAGCTGGTAGGGGCTTCTGAACTCCAGACTTTGAGTTAGTCAGTTTATGTTGCTTTCAGTTGCTAAGTGTGTACTAATTTCTTACTGCAACAATGGGAAACCAGTGCAGTCCATAGCAACTATAAATTTGGTTGTAGTGCTTTGGTCTAAGAAACCAAATTATTTCACTTCAAATGCAGGGATGTATATCATAAAACAAATGTCAGGTATTATGTCATACTTTATTCTGGAACTAAGTTGGCATGAATTGGGAGCTTGGGAGATGGGAATATGAGTCATTACTGATTCTTCTCCTGGCCTATAGTTCAATATCTATGAGGACCTAAGTGATGCAGAAAATTTATAAACCATCTCCTGGGTCCAGGTTATAATGAGATAATCTGACATGTCCATTCTCTAAGCCCCTAGTCTAGTGGTGGCAAAACTATGGCACACATGCTACAATGGGCTGTTTGTATAATTGAAGGCTCTAAAAGGTTCACCATCACTGTCCTTGCCCAAGCTAATACTTCAGAGGTCAGAGAACATTTTCAATAACAGCCAGCTAGCAAACTCTGCTAACTCTGTCCTTCGGTGTACAAGCCACCACAAATACTATGAAAGAAATGAGTGTGGCCATGTGCCAATAAAACTTTTATTAACAAAGACAGATAGCAGTCTGGATTTTCTCAACCCTCCCCACCACAGTGAATCCTGCTGTGTATGAGTTTTTCCATTTTCTTTTTACCCTTCTTGCACAGTTTCATTTATAAGAAAAGATCTTCTTTCCTTCCAAGATCCCCACTTCTGCTTGGCAAGAGTAAAGGAAATAAGCTTTATTTCCCTTCCTAATTAGGCCACAGGGAAATAATTAATATTCTCCATCAGGTTCTCCTGCACATGCATATTATTGACAGTCTGTTGGATATACAGATCAGCGTACATTCACTGCTTAGTAAACCATTGGTAGTTTGCATCCTGCATAACCGTTCAGTCATTATTAATACGTGTGTTGGAATCAGCCCTCTGCAGATAGGCAGGTCTGTGCATGCCCTGACGAGGTCCCAAGTTGTGCGGAAGACACCGAATCAGCCCGCTGCAGACAGGCAGGTCTGCGCACGCCCTACCAAGGTCCCGAGTTGTGTGGAACAGACCGAATCAGCCCTCGCCCTGGCAACAATCCACTGGACACATCCACCCCCCCCCCCCCCGCCCCCCCCCCCCCCCCCCTGTACCGCCACCTGGTTCCACACTACAAAGATGCAGAGGGGGTGAAGGGAGGGCTAGGAATGGGGAAAAAATAAGAACCAAGATGCGTTATGTAAAGGTACAATTCCCAATGAGAAATGTAATTATGTTGTATACAATGTACCAATAAAAGAATTTAATAAAAAAAAATACTTGTGTTGCCTTAAAAAGTCACAAGTTATGCAGCCTACACACAGCACTACAACTAAAGAGAGCTCAAGGCAGTAGGAAGCTGCTGTGGGAATCCTCATGGGTAGAGCGGGGGGCCAATCTGGGCCACCAGTTCCCCTTCCATAGTGGCCCATTGACAGGGAGCCTCCCGCCTGGGCTTCCCTCCTGCTGCCCTTGACCTTCCTGTCTTCTGCTCTCCTCTGCAGTCATCTGGCTTGAGGATCCCCCAAGGTCATGGATCAGGCAACAGTTATATCTTTAGATGTGAACTAGGGTGAGTTAGAGACTAAGTCTGGGGACACAAAGTGACAGTCCTGGTTTTGAGTCACCTGCTCTTCTTCAGCATCAAAATAAAACAAAATCAGCTTTTGAGGACTTACATCTATTCTCTGGCTTCCTGGTTCACACTAAGCTGACAGGGATCTTTAGCATTTGGACCAGTGCTAACTATTACAAAGAGAAGGTGAAATAGGTGTGTCTTGATCAAAGAGGCATAGTCCGTGCTTGAAAAGCAGACTCACAGGAAAGGTTACAGAAATGGCAAAGTGTGTTACTTTCTTCTGCTTTCTTCTCTAAGTACACAGCCTTCCCTCATCCACCTACAGGTACTGAAGTCTTCACCCACTGACAAGCCAGCTTCCTTGCTGCTGGCAAGAGCTTAGGAAGCCACAGGAGGGAACAAAGGCATCTGCAGGTGGAGCAAAGTTAATCATTAAATCCCATTCCTTGAGCCTGCAGAAAGGAGAAGCCCCACGCCCAGGCTGGTAGGAGCTGAAGGAAGGAAAACCCACGGAGACACGCCAGAGGGAAATCACGCTCACCTGAAACATGGGCCGGTCGCTGTCTCCTCGCCAAGTTCTCTGCAAGTCTTCCGAAAGAAACAGTACAAACTGTATGATATTTGCAGAGAAATGTTTTTTTTCACATTATGTGTGAAAATCATTTTAATTAATTTAATCTGGAAAACTTGAAACTCCAGTGTTTGAAAGTAGGCGTGTTGAAGGATCTAGTATTTTTTTCCCACTCTTTCAATATTGTGTTTTCTTCTTTAAAGTCAGAGCAAGGCAGTGTGATAGAGACATTTTGACATCGTTGTTTTTTGTCAGTTATTCCCTAAATTTAGGAGGAGGATATTTGGAGAAAACAAGTGTTGGATTGTTCCATTGAAAACTACTGGAAGTTGCTCTCATGCTAATGTATGCCTTAAAAAAGAAATCATAAAATACCGTGTGCTTCCAACAATATGACATTCTGGAAAAGACAAAAACTATAGAGGCAGTAAAAACATCAGTAGTGACCTGGAATTAGTGGGGAGAGATGAATAGGGAACAACAGAGGATTTTTCAGGGCAGTGAAACTATTCTGAGTAACACTACAATGGAGTGCACAAGCCATTATGCATTTGCTCAAACCTAAAAAATGTTCAGGACCAAAAGTGAATCCCAAAGTAAACTGCGAACTTTTGATGATAATGATTGATCAATGCAAGATCATCTGTTGTAACAAATGTATGACTTCGGGTGGGGGGCAGACACATGGAGGAGTACATGGCAATGTATTTTCCACTCAATTTTGTTGTGGACATAAAACTGCTTTCAGAAATAAATTCTATTAAAATATGAATAATAAAATACTTCCACATTCACACACAAAAACGAAATCATAGACTTCTTGTATTACACTGATTCAGGATGTGCACTTTGCTCTACACACACTCAGGTTTTTCAACATGAACTGAACAGAAACCAGAAGTGGAGAGCAGACAGTGGATAATAGTTTTCAATCTTCACAAGGTATCCACCGAACTCTGAGTCCAGTACTGTGTTGTATACTTGAAAACTGCTCAGAGCAGACCTTAACTGTTTTGCCATTCATTCACAAGGATTTACCATTCACAAGGATTTACGTCATGACAGGTGATGGGCATTTATCGGGCTGGACTGTGCTGAGCACTTCATGATATAAACATGTATCAAAACATCACATTGTACACTGGAATATCTACAGGTTGAGTATCACTTACCTGAAATACTTGGAGTGGAAGAATCTTGGATTTCAGATTTGAAATATTTATGTAGTAGCGACAAGATGTTTTGGGATGAGACTCAAAGGTAAACACAGAATTCATTTATGTTTTATATACATATAGGCTGAAGTAATTATACACAATGTTTTCAATAATTCTGTGCATAAAACAAAGCTTCTTGGTGTGGAATTTTCCACTTGTGGTGTCATGTCTGTGATAAAAAATGTGGGGGTCTTGGAGCATTTTAGATTGTGGATTTTAATGTTAGAGATGCTCAATTTGCATACATTTTATTAGTTAATTATGCATCAGAAAAGCTAAGGTCAGAGGGAAGTCACCATGTTAGGGACTCTGGTTAAAAGTGCACAATTATCTTTTGACTTCAAAAGAATTATTTCCTCTGAACTCTGTGTTGTATTCTAACCATAAAATAGGCATTTGGGGCTGCAGGACCACTCACCACTCCCACTGTGGGAAATTCTCGCACCAGGGCGCTTGGAGTGGTGGTGGTACAGACAGGGAGGCCTGGACGTGACTGTCCTGACCCACACCCACCTTCTCATGGAGCGCGGGCCATCGTGGAGACCTCTTGGTTCAAAATTTCTCCGCAAACAAGTAAAAAGTAGTTTGTTGGTTGCCTTGCCACTACCTCTGTGATTTTAATGCTCCAGGGGAAAAATTACACAGAGGACTCTAAGAAATTATTTTATCAGTATTTAAAAGATAGCTCAGTTTCATGTGCTTACTAAAAAGGGGAGAAAGGGGACCGGAAGAAGGACATGGAAAATGAGAGGAAGAGAAGAGAGAGCTGAAAGGCTGAGAGGGGGGACAGCAGGAATTAAGTGGAAGGAGAAGCAAGGACAGATGCGAAGGCCGAGGGGAGAGGCACAGAGGAGCAGAGGCTGACTCAGAGGAGCCGCAGGAAGTGAGGGACAGGAGGGGAAGGGAGGAGCACGGCACTGGTGGAGAGAGTGCAGAGAGCCTACGGGGTGCCCCAGCGCGTGGCATGGGGTGTCCCCTCCCTGGCTGACAGCGGAGTCATTCACCTTGACTTCCTTCCAGTCTGAGATTGTTAGCGGTGCTGCTGGGGCTTCTGTCCTCTGCCAGTGCCGTTCTGGGCTCTGGGGACACATCGTGAGGCTCAGGTTCTTGTGGGGTGAGACACAGGGCTTTGGCCAATGAGGAGCAGGATGCAGCTTATTATAAAAGTCTGGGGTTAGCCAGCCATAGCGAGGCATGTCTGTGATCCCAGCACCCTGGGAGGCAGAGGCAGGAGGATCACAAGTTCAGGCCCAGCCTGGGCAGCTTAGGGACTTAGGGGAGCCCAAGCTCCAAATAAAAACTTAAAAAAGGCTGGAGACGTAGCTCAGTATGAAGGCCCTGGGTTCAACCCCCAGCACTGCCGAATGCACTTTAGAGTTTTTATATTCTAAATAAAGATTATTTTACCACAGATTTCTCAAGCCCTGGCATTCATAAGAACAATTTAAATATTAAAGTTGCAGTTTGGAACTTTAGAGAAGTCTAAATTCTTGGCATAAAGTAGCATCTTTTACCTGGGAAAGCAGCCGGTAGATTTGTGGTTTTATTTGGGATTTGCACAGGCAATGTGTGGGGAGCGTGGGGCGAGAAGTGGGACCTAATCATTCCCTGACCTGAGGTTCCACTGGGAAACACATTCACTTCATTGTCTTGGCCCTTTATGCTCCTCTAAAACCAGCTCCACATGTCTCCTTTATCCAGCGGAGTCTCGGAAAGAGATTACTGGCACTGTTGTTCAGGAAGTTAAGAGAACCTTCAGTTTAAACAAAGGGATGCAACTTAGTTCTTAACTTTTGCCACTGCTCTTACCAAATGTCAAGCTTCTCCATGCTGAAAGACGCAGTCCAGGCCGATCTCAGTGGGCATGTGATAGATGAGGTGGCAAAAGAGTTCAGAGGGAGAGAGGGGCTACTGAGCAGCGCGTCAGTGCAGATGGCTTCTTTAGTGAGCAGCTCTGTGCTCCACGGGTGGGCAGGTCCCCGGGGCCATCCTGCTGGCGCTGGCAGGGGCTATGGAAACGGGTCCTTTGGGGAGTGGGCTGGTGTCGTCTGTCAAAGCAAACCAGAACCAGGCAGGACTTAAAGCAGTAAAGACAGATTATTGCAAAGGGGGAAAGACCCCAACATAGGGCAATTCTGAGTACCTCATGGGCAAGAGGAATTTATAGCCGACGAGCAGTGTTCATGGATGGAAAACTACCAAGAGGAAGCATGAGGGATGTAGGGGACTTTGTCTAACTCCTTCCCTGACAGGATTCCTGCTGAAGACACCCGGGTAGGCAGGCATCGCCCCGGGTTGGGGGAGGAGGGACCTGGTCAAATAGGCAGCTGCCATTGTGCAGAGGCCGGGGGAGTCTGACTACACAGACTTAGCCGGCTTCTGGCTAACGTGGGATTTTACCAGGAAGTAGGCAGACCAGCCTAGGAGAACCCAAGTAAAGTGTGGTGAAGAAAAGTATTTTTGACATTGCAGAGCCACCATTTTCCACCATGTGGTCAGAGCATCCTACATGGCCACATTGAAAAGGATTAATCACATCAAGGCTTAGCGGAGAGAGGAAGAAGAAAATGAGCAGGGCCTTCGTATCTCTGAGGTGATAGTACAAATTTGTGTAAACTTTTAAAATGTACTGTCGTTTCATATATTGAAATTTTTCACATGTGCATGCAATCATTTGCAATTGAGTTGTCTTGGGATTTGGGCAGGGAGTGAGATTTGCAAAGGAAAAACCCTGATTATTTCCAGTCCCCATTCTCAAGCCATCATTTGGGTCAAAAGGGCTGTGTGAGAAATCATTTAACAACAGATGCTCATTTGCCATGGGACCCGGAATTTCTCGGGACCCTTGGACATGTTAAATTGTAGCAAATTGCTGGAACTAAACAGCACTGGTGGGTGCATAACCTAGAAGATGCATTTAGGGCCACAGAATTGAACACTTAAAAGGGTTAAATGGCGCATCTCATGTCATCTGTGTTTTGCAACAACGATGACATGTAGTCAGTCAATTTGTACAGCAATAATTAGACATTTTTGTTTTAAACCAAGGGGAAGAATGAGATGAAATTTCATTGAGTTTGAAGCAGTTTGGTGAAACACTGTGCCTAATAGGACTGTATCTTAGTATGACTTGGTAAGAGAAGAAAATTTACAATACAAACTAATTCCTTTCCAGAACCATAGCTTCTAAGTTCATCTTTTGCTGCAGAAATATTAAACTCGGGGAATGGGGGGACAAAAGTATAGAAATCATCCAAAAAACCCAGAACTAACCATTACAACCAGAACTAAGCAGTAACTGGGAGAGGAACTGCACCGTCTGGCACGAACTCACTTTGTTTAGGAAACGCTGCTGTGCAGTGGAATGGCGTGTGGAACTGAAAGCATCCTTTCCTCTTATCAGAAACAGCACTGCACTTGGAGTCTGGAGCCAGTGTCCTCTCCCTTCATTTGAGGCCCAGGTCCAAAGCTTAAAGGACCCTGAGGAAAAGCACAGCTGCTTCCTGTCACTCCCTTCCCTTTGTGTGCTGAGCTGGACAGTGAGAAGCTCCATCAGATCCCCAGGCAAAAGGAGGGTTTCTAACCAATGCCAAACTTACTTACATGGGAAAATAATTTACTTAATAAAACTAACAAATCAAGCCCCTGCCATCTGCAGTATCAAATTCATTTTTTATTTCAATTTCTTTTCCACTTTACCGAACTGCAATAGCATGCGTGTGTTCCATAGTCTGCCTAGAGAGGAGAGGCTGACTTCTTCATATAATAAGCAAACCCCAGTAAATGTTTCCAAATTTGATGAGAGTGGGAGGAATCCCAAAAGTAATCCAATGATACTACCTTCAGTAGCCTCTTAATATCTCCCAATCTCCTTAGCCAATAAAATGCAAGGCTGACCCCTCCCCAGTGAAATCCAAGCTGGCTCTGCTGCTGAAGAAATGGCTTCATCTGGTCGCTGGAAGGATTGAGGAGCCCTATTTGGGTTTTATCAGCTTGCCCACCTAGTGGCTTGGCTCATTCTTTCTGATTGTTCCGAGCAAATGCAGAGCCCTTCATGTCTCCATAGAGATTATTCCTCAGCATTGTGATTATGCTGTGATTTCTCTTAAGATGTTCTTTAAGGCATGGCATTGGACAAATGGAAGAAATGCAAGTCAATTGCTACTGACCACTCAGGAGCCCCCTGTGCTTGCAGGGCGATCAGTTCTTTACTTGTCCAAACTTTAGCCAAGTGTCTCAGCCATCTTCGAAGCTCCTGTGCACACATCATTGTAAAACCAAGTTTAGGGAGAGAAAACCACTGTCAATATCTGATAAGCTCACCCTCCGCCACCGCCTAGGTGGTACCTGTCTTTTACGAGAATCCTGCGGGGTCGGTGTAGCCACAGCCCTGCTTACCCCTGATGTTCTGCTCAGTGCTTTCCCATCCCTGACCCCAGCCTGCGCCTCAGCTGCCAAAGTCCACTTATCTGTGCTGTATTTGGGGATGATCCCAATCTCTCCGCGTATTTTCACAGTTCTCTGTGCCTCTGGTGATCATCCTGAATGAAGTTGCTTTTACTATGCTGTAACAGTATCGTTGAGTAACTTTCTTTCTTTAGCAAAAGTTAATACATGTGATTGTCGGGATAGATGTTACCCGGTGTGACAACAGTCACCCAGTGAGAGCCACGGTTGACTCTGCTGACTGGCTCGCCGGTGAGTGTACCTGTCCCCTCCCTTTACTGAGGGCATTCTGAACCATGCATGGGAAGAAATACATGTGATTGCCTTGTCTTCTCCTCTCCCCTGCTGCCCACTGTGTAAACCACACCAGCACCATTGTTCAGAGCCCCTCCCTGTGAAGGCCAGTACGTGTCTGTGTGGATTGGGAGATATATATACATGAATATATATACAAGGTAGGTGCAACATGGAGCTGGGGCAGAGGTTCCCAAAATACAGTCATGTGTGGGTTAACACCTGGCATGGGGCTTCAGGGGCATCAGGGTGGGATTGCTGTCCTAGAACTCATGAAAATGTAACGTAGGACATTAAACTGTATCCTCAATATTTGCACACACTTACATATGCTTATGTGTATGTAAGTGTATATATCTTCATAAACATTGAAGTATTGGAGGTAAACTTTGTTGCGGGACAGTTACACCTAGAAGTGCAAATACATTATAAGGACACAGAAATCATACAAATCATAAAGATGCAGCTCAATGAATTTTCACAAGATGACCACACTTTGTAATCAGAATGTGAAGGAAACAGAATTGCCTATCCCAGAGAACTGCCCAACTTTTCCTGCTCTGTCTGATTTTCTTCTCTCAGTGTTTGCACCATTTCATGGTCATAGTTTGTTCATGTTTGCAGTTGTAGATCATCCACGTGTGTGTGTGTGTGTGTGTGTGTGTGCATATGCATATACTGCAATCTATAGTTCTGTTCTATTGTTCAACAGCCATTGAGAGTTTCTAGTTTGGACTATTACAATAGTGTCACTAGGAATGTCTCATACATAGTTGTACAGCCTTGCTGGGTATAAACTTTGTGGTGGGATTGTTGACCCAGGGCACATGGAATGTAGTGTTACTCCAAACACATTTCCGGATCAGTTACACTTCAACCCTCAGTGTACAAGGGTTCTGCTTGTCCCCTGTTCCTACTAACTCTGGAGCTTTTTGTCTTTTTCCCTCTCATTGTCCTAGTGGGTGTGTAGTGAAATCTAATTGCAGTTTTAATTCACATTTCCCATTGCCTCCCAAATGCTCTTAAGGATTTTGTGTGTGTTTATTTGCCACCTGGAGTGTCCTTTTCTATGAAGTACCTGCTTAAGTCTTTTGCTCACTGGCCCATTGAGTTGACTACATTTTTTCTTAAAGCTTTGTAAAAGCTCTTTATATATTCTGGATACAAGTTTCTATTTGGATATATATTTTGCAAAATTTTCTCTCCATGGGTTTTCCTTTCAGTCTGTTACTGCTGTTTCAACATTTAGAAGTTCTTCATTCATTTTAATGTGGTTCTGACTTTTTATATTTTTCTTTATGATTAGTATCTTGTGAGTTTTGTTTTTTTAGAAAAAATCCATTCCTAGAATATGTTCTTCTATTTCTCTATACAAGATTTATTGTTTTATCTTTTGCATGAATTTTTCTTATGGATGTCCAATTGGCTCAACACCTTCGAACATAAAGATACCTCTTCCATTTGTCTAGCAGGATCATTTTGTCACATGTCAGGTGACTGACTGTATATATTTAGGTCTTGCATCTGGACTTTCTGTTTTGGGCCATCCATCTAGTCATCTAACCATGCTCTTGTCTTATGTTGGGGCTCAGAAAATGATAACCCCAAAGTGAAGTCCTCACAAGCAGTTTATCTTTGGCCTTTTCCTGCCTTCCTATCTCTTGCTTCTCATTTTCTCCAGAAACAAACTATAGAAACTAAAATTCCCCTCCTCCAAGTGAGCTGTAGAAAGCAGAACTCTTTTGCCCTAACGCCAGTCATAAAATGGAAAGTATTACTCACCTTTCAGTGTAAGAGTGGGCCATAAAGAAATGCTCTGACATCCTCTGTCTGATCATTAGACTCCAAGCTTGGAGGGCCCAGGCCCTCCCCAAAGGAACTCTGCACAGAGCCAAGAGGAACCTGGACCAGCCTCCCTGTGTTCCTTGTTCTGTCACCATTCACTGACACCCTTTTCGTTCAATCACGTTTCTACATGGCTGTCCTTGCTTCTGTGAACCCAAGCATAAAATCAGACAGCTCTCCTTTCCTTGTTTGGGGGGGGGGGTCTCCATTCTTCAGGCTCTTGTGTCATTTTTTTGTTTTTGGTACTGGCGATTGAACTTGGGACCTTGTGCTTGCGAGGTAGGCTCGGTGCCCCTGAGCTAAATCCCGGCCTTGTGTCATGTTTAAGTGTGACCAAATAGGGCTGTTGTGCCTTTCTTCTATTAGCCTCTTTGGTTTCAGGGACATCAGCCATGACCCTCATGCTGGGAGGAAAGGAACTGACCCCTTTCTGCCCTACACTTCATTATCATGGCTTAATAATATGACTCATATTGCATTTTTAATTGTTTGCTTATTACACATTTGCTGAAAAGGCATCAAAGGATATTGAGCTTATTTGGGGCTCTTCGCATTCAAACTGCCTTCAAAACCTTATAGATTCCCCCAGTAGTGTTTATGATTGTTTCACTTGTTCACCCTCCATTTCCAAACTCCTAGTCTTATCATTTAGGAAACTGCACCAAATGTGGTACCCGCTACCAGTGACGTCGACAGTCACCATTTTTGCCACTGGTTTCCAGGAGTTGTGTTAGTGATTCTCTCAACACTTCTGTGTGTTTGGTTTGATCTTCTCCATCTCCCACTGCCATGGCTTTGTGTCTGCGAAAGGCCCCTGTGTTACAGGATCAGTTCCCAGGCCGGGATGCCATTGGGTGGTGGTAGAGCCTCTAGGCAGTGAGACCTGGCGGAGATCTTTGGGTCACTGGGGATGTGGCCCGGAAGGTGGTAAGCGGGGCCTGGGTCCTTCCTCCTCTTTCTTGCCCCAGCTATGAGGTGGACACTTTGCTCTTCTACATCCTCCCTACCACTTGTGCTGCCTCCGCATAACCCCAGAGGCAAAAGGCTCACCCACCCATGGACTGAAGCTTCCGAAACCATGAGCTGAAATAAACATTTCCTTTTTTTTTCTTAATTGAAGATATCAGGTATTTTGTTATCACAATAGAAAGCTGATGAACACACCCATGTTTGGGAACTGAGGCTTCGGAACATTACCTGGGTCACTCAAGCCTTCAGGTGGTAAGTGCTGGAGATATGATTCTTCTCTCCACTTTATGGGGGTGATGGAAAATTACAGTGGATGCTTAAATTAAAGAGAAAAACCATATTACAGTGAAACACCCATTTTCAAAAAGAGTGGGGTAATTGTGTTCAAAGTAGAGAGCAGTATTTTGAGGGGGGTTGAGGGCAGTGTGTCTTTTACTATTATAAAAAGTTTTAATATATTGTTATCACACCTTGTTGATCAAACATTTATAGCAACTTCTGTCAAACACGCAAAGGTGTCCTCTCATCCACTTTATTCACCAGATGTGGCACCGTGTGACCTCTGGCTCTTCCCCAAGTCAGAATGACCCTGAGGGGGAAACATTTTGAGTGGATCCCGGACATGCAGGCAATCACGACAGTGCAGCTAAAGATAGGCGAGAGGACTCCAGAGCTGCTTCAGAGAGGGGCAGAAATGATGGAATAAAGTTCGTAAAGCGAGGGAGAGTATTTTGAGGGGAACTGATAGAAATTTGTCTCTTGTTATAATACATTTTAAAAAATTTAAATATTCATCTAATGTTTGATCACACACACACACACACACACACACACACACACACACACACCCGCTGTACTAACTTGCAATTCTTTAATTACGAGGCAGGTGGGGCTGCGTCCTCTGTGAGTTTAGGCATCCGGGTCCCTCCCATGATCTGGCCTGGATGTTCCTTCTTGCGTCCTTCTCAGAAGAGCGATCATTTCCCTGCCTATTGGACCCCCCACCCCACTTACGACACAAAGGGGAAAGAGATTGTGACGCTCACAAACACATTCCACAGGGGCCGAGAGGCTAAGAGCCGATGGCACGCAGACCCGGAGGGGAGCGATTTATTGAAAATTCAAAGGGAATTCCTCAAGACTAGATGAAAGAAAAATGTGCAGGTGGCCAGTCCCCCGGGATCTAGGATGCAGCTTCTTCTCCCACGCACCCACACCCACGAATCTCCCTGCCGCCCCTGCACACTGACATCGGGGAGCTTTGCAGTTTTCTAATGGGAACACTGGCCCAGCCGGCTGGGGCTGCTCGGTGCTGTGCTTGGTGCTGCGCACGGTGCTGTGCACGGTGCCAGCCCCGCTCCGGAGCAGGGGAAAGGAGACAGCCTAGGCTACCAGCAGAGGCCTCCGGGCCTCAGTCACCAGCTGGTAGCTTGTGCAAATACCCGGGATTTTATATTTTCCCTAAAAGCAATGCCGTCTGTGGAAAAGGATCCTGACGTGCAGCTAAACATGGAACGCGGGGCTTTAGATCTGGGAAGAACGGTATTTGGAAGTAAGTCTTCTTCTCAGAGCGGGCTTTGATGCCGGCTTCTCCTGTGCTTCAAGTTGGGAAAATGCAGTTTTAGGAATCACGCGAGCTGGTTCATTCCAGGATCCTTCACCTGCTCCAGAATGCCTGGATGGGAAAGACAGCGAAGGCAACAAACATTCCCTCCACTTTCACCTCCCTTGTACCTCACCCTCCAAACACGGGGCAAAAGGACAACAGTTCTAGTCTGGGGGGGACAGGAAGGCCCGGGACCCCTGGAGTCCTGCACACTGTCCCAAAGCCATTGGCGCTGTTTTCTGGAAGGTGTAGACCTAAGCAAAAGGCTCCTCTGAGTCTGCGGTCCTCACATGAGCATCACAGCCTTCACTTTTCTGTAAATGTCCGTGAAACAAAAATGTCTCCCAAACAAACAGGAAGAAAACAAAACAAAACTAAAATGGAGATGTAGAGACTCAGCTTAGGCTTTATGAGGTTTCACAGTGACTATCAACCCCAAACTTCTTACTTAGCTGTTTTACACCAACTGTGAGAATGCTAAAGTTCTCAGGCAGGGGTAAATCCTGCCACCCAGGGAGTTGGCCTCCTGCTTCAAGGAGACAACTTCTAAACACAAGTCATCACTGCCTGGGTTCACAGCTTGCCTGTCACTGTTTAACCCCTTCAGACCCAGGAAGCAGGCGTGATTTCCATTGTACAGACCAGGAAAGGGAGGCTCAGAGAGGTAATGTCACTTGCCAAAGATCTCAAGAGATTTATGTCTAGGTCTGTCTGACTCCCAAGTCTAGGAAGTAAGGAGTCAGAATGTCTCCGCTGTCCTAACTGCCCTCAGGACTTGGATTTCCACTAACCCTGTGAGCTTTGCTGTGGTTTGCTTCCCAAGCAATTCACATCGGTCACCCTGCTGGCCCTTCACAGAGCCTTACTTTTGATGGAGATTTTACAACAGTGTTTTCAGTTGAAAATCCGTTTTTATTTTCTTAAATTTTATCTTCAATCGACAACCAAAAATTAAACATGCTCATGAGCTACACTGGGATATTTCCACGCATGTGCACATCTCAGAATGATGAAATCAAGCTGATTAAAGTATCTATCACTTTACCTACTTACCATTTTCTCTTTGAGATAGAACATTCCAGATCTCTTTTTTGTAATTTTGAGACATACATCGCTGTTAGCTATGGCTCTGTTTTGGGCAATAGATCACTGAAACTTACTCTTCCTGTTTGGCTGAAACTTTGTACCTATTGATTATTTTCCCCGTCATAGAAATGTAGGCAGTCTCAAAGCTTCTAGGTGAACCAAATCATTCTTAGCAGACTGGTTTGTTTTGGCATGAATAATTTAGTCTCAGACCTTTCTGGTAATAGAGCAAATGACAACAGCACCTCGTGTGTGGATGGGCCAGGAATGAGAAGGGAGAGTTCATTAGGCCCATTTGTGTGGCAGATGACAGTTTGTACCACGTCAGACACAGGAATCCCAGTATTCTCTGTTCATGTCTGCACCAGGACCTGAGGCTTGGAGTCCAGCAGTCCTGTGGTTGGACTCTGGGTCTTATCTAATTCCATACAGCATGTCGAGAGGATCAGCTTCCTTGAGCCTTGCCCACAAATGGGTTAGAAATGGGTTTCTCATAATTGAAGTACAGCTGAATCCTAACAGGTGCTTGAAGTTTTGAAGCTGCTGAGTCTGCAGGTGTTCAGGAGTCTGGACAGGAAGACATGCAGGAAAGAACGTTCCTCACGGGTTGGCCAAGTGATAGATGAGTTGTGTGTTGAGGAGGAAGTATCCACACAGGGCAATGAGGACGGAGGTACAGGAGCATGTGGGTCCCAGGACGCTCTCAGTAAGTCCCCCAATTAATGCCTACCACTGTTCATGGACAGAGACACAAATGGAAGCAGCTATGCTTTGTAGAAAGTGGATACAAACCAGAGACTAAGTAACTCACCTGTGGCCGAAGAAATCAGTGCTGGGAGCTGAAAATAGAACGCAGCTTCTGGTCTTTGGCCGGAGACTCAATTCATCATCCCTGTCTCCTCAGGACTGAAACACATCCTTCTCTAAAAACAAGTGGGACCAAGGAAAAGGAGGGTTGTTTTTGTAATTATCATAGCAACAGGTTTAGAGTTCAAAATAAAAATTGTGATTGTGTGTGTTAATGAGTGTGTATTTGGAAGTGAGGGCCCTGGAGAGATAGTGGTAACCCTCCTCAAGAAAATAAAACTGAATTCTTCTGTGTCTCAAACACTACTACCATGAGTATAAAAAGCTTTAGTGATTTAAGTTTTGAAACTTTCAGAGTGGTAAATGCAAGTTTCTCCTATAGATTTTCTTGTTGTTTTATTCCTCTTTTTAGCAAAATAAATTTCAATAATAAAAATATCTCCATATAGCTTAGTGAGAATCCTCTTTTAATCTTGTAGCTGAGGAGAGTCTATTGGATTCCAAGTAATTTCTAGCCAAGATATAACTCTATATATCATCATCATGAACAGGAAGCATTCTTCGTTTATTTTATGTCTAGGCTTAGATGATATGATGGCTTTAAAGAAGAAAATGTCCTCTCTTAAAGTAATCCCTACCTAAAAGGGCTTAATGTGGTAAGAGAGTGTAATTCTCTGCATCAGAAGCTTCAAGTTCCCTCTTACTATCCATTGATTCTGTTTCCTTAGTAATAAGACCCTGAGTTTTTTCTAGACTCTTTGCTGCTAATGCAAATGATTTCTTGCTGATATCCCCCAAGTCCAAATGTAGCTATGTGTTTTGGTCAATGAAATAGAATCAGAAAAAAGAAATACAAGTAAGAGTATTTTGTGCGATTTCTAAGCAGTATATTCAAGTGGAAGATGGATATCTTCTCCCCTGGGCCTCGGGTGTGATGGCTGGAGCTCTGGAATCCTGCCTAGACACTGTGGTCAGAGGACACATTCTAGGGGTAACAGAGGTATCTGCTGGTCAGATCTGTGCCCCACAGATTTAGGGGAGCAGGCCCATTTGTGTCACCAGTGCCTTCCTCTGGGCTGCTTTTACAGGTGAGACAAATGCCTTTCTACTTGTATAATCAGCGTTAGATTTGGCTTTCTGTTCCATGACCCCAATCCTCCTGATGCAACTTGTAAAATGGCTTCGTCACTACTGGCTGGATTATTCTATTAAAATCTAACTTTCCAGGGCTAAAGGGAAGAAAATAGCCCATCTGGTCTTTCTCACACTGTCCTCATCCCCTTCCACAGTGGCCTTGGCTTTCCAGCAGTACCAGTACCCACACCACGGTGAACATAATCAGTATGCACCACATATACTAGAAAAATGTTAAAAAATACAGCAAAGGAAAATGTTATGAGCTCTCATCACAAAATAACTATTGAATGTAATGCTCTTGTTGATTAATTAGATCTGACCATTCAATTTGTATGTGTCCTTCAAGACATCATGGGTATAAGACAAAAACACAAGGTGTTGCCTATCAGTTAAAATACATTTTAAAAAATGACAACTGTTGAAAAAATTCAGATATGAAAGAAATTGCAGGATGATTTTATTTCCGACATGATTTACCTTTAGGATGAGAAGATCTAAAGGGCAGTAGCCCTCTGGGTGCTTTTTGATAGAGAAAAAATGATCAGCAAATAAGCAGATATTTATATTTGTTCTGAAAGGCAAAAACATTTTAGAAGCAGTACCTCATAAAAAAACAGATTTTTATTAACAATACTACCTAAATATATAACTTCTGCTTGAACCTATGTGCATTTATGTACAATGCTCTAGATGATAACATTTAAGGGGGAAAATGGGCATGTATATGATTGTATGTTATAAATTTAAGTTTATTTATTTGTGTAAACTTTATTAATATAAACCTGTAAACTTAGAAGGTCACGGCTGTCCTTTATTTAAATAGTAAAGGACTGCTGCCAATGCAGTGATTAAATTGTCTGATTTTTTTAAATATGAGAGATTACCATTAATCATTTGGGTTCATTACCATTGTGTTCGAAGGGTTTTATGGAGAGAGATGAATATCTCCTTTCCTTGTAGCCCCCACATGATGTTTAATTGGATCTGTCCTCTCTCTTCCACTTTACTTTGCATGATTTAGCAAGTTGAGCACATATTGTCTGCAAGGATTTGCTCTCAGAAGAAGGAGGTCATTGTTTTGGTGTTGGTTCAAACTCCACCAACTTTGGAGATGCTGCCAGACTGGGCATCCTGCAATGGGATCCATCATAATCAGAGCCTGGCAAATCGGTGACATTTGATAGAACGCACTTCCAGGGACTCATCCACTCAAGTATCATTTTGTCCAGCTGCTTTTGCAAATGTTCTGCAAAAGCCAGAGCTGTGAAACGGAAAACCTCTCACCTGGAGTGATGGTTTGGAATGGGTATGACTCAGAGGGAGAGGACCGAGGGACCATGGCCACTCCAGATTAAAGGGTTTGGGAGGCAAGCACAGGAATCGCAGAGCAAAGAGAGGCAGTGAGGGATGACTCTTTCTTCAGTACTGGCGATTGAAGGATTGAACCCAGGTTCTTGATACTGAGCTGCTTTCCCAGCCCCCTCTTGTTTGAGACAGGTTCTCAGTAAGTTGCTAAGTTGCCCAGGCTGGACTAGGACTTGTAATCCTCTTGCTTCAGCCTCCCAGAGTGCTGGAATTCCAGGTGTGTGCTAAATGCCAGGCTGTTTTTGTTTTCTTAATGAAGGTGTTTGTGAGCTCCTTGTAAGGTGAACTGGCTGTTCACTCATTTTCTGTTCAACCACCTGTATCAAGCAATACATGTTGATGTGAGTGCTTGAGTTTTGAGTGTCACAAATAATCTTCACACATTCTGAGTAATGAATATGCTGTAAAACATTCTGGAATGGATGGAATCTTGTAGGAAAACAAGGTTTGTTTACAAGCCCCTTTTGTCTGAGATGTTCAGTGCTTCGATTAGGACTCTCAGGCAATGGTAATTCCTTTGGTGGGACCCAAAGCTCCCCTGCTCTGGTTTAAATCCAGGCATTGCCATATTGTAGGTGTGTGACATTGAGAAGCTTACTTGACCTCTCTGATCCTTGGTTTCATCTTCTATAAAAGGGGAATAAGTGTGGACATATGTGATACAATAAAGTTAGGACAGAAGAACACATGGGCATGGTGCTATCCACCTTGTGGGTGAGCTCAGGAGCACACTTAATGCTTGTGACTACCAGAAGGATAAAGGACAATCTCCTTGCTGTGGGGGAATTCATGTCTGACGTAGCAACAAGAAAAGACCCCGAAGTTGTCAGGAAAGGTGTTTTGAGTGAGCAGTGGTGGGTATCAGGTCACAGGGAACAGGTGATAGGTGTCATTACTAACAGCTTTCTGGAGAACAGAAGATTCCAGCTAGCTTTAAGCTAAAAGTCAGATTCAGATTCAGAATGTGAGCTCACATTCCCATAATCCCCTGAAGTCAAAACTGCTCTTCTTCCTTGCTTGTCTATAAAATGACCTGGCTTGAACTCTAGTGAGAACTTGACATGAATGAGGCTATGGACAGTCTCTATTATTTCCTGTTGTGATAGTTTCTGGATTTCTTTACAAAAATTTCAATATGTTTAGTTATAGCATGCTGTGACAGACTCCTTTGGTGGAATATGCCAGTTATCTATTGCTATGTAATAAACTGCCCCTAATCTTGTGGTTTAAACAAGCCACAACCATCGACCTTGTGTATTTGTTACTTTCCTGTTGGTAGGATGAAATATCTGTTGCTTAAAATTTATAGGAGGAGGGTTTACTTGGCCCATGATTATGGAGGTTTTAGTCCTTAGCTGGCTGGCTCTGGGGCAGAAAGGGCATGGCGGAAAGTCCTGGCAAGAGATCTGCTCCCTTTCCTGGGCCACATCCCTAGGGACCACCTCCCACAAGGGCTCAGCCACTAGCAGCACAGTCAGCTCTGAGCTCATCAAAGAATGATGAGTGTCCCATGATCCAATCACCTCTGCCTTATACACAGGGCTTTGTGGAGACATTTCAGCTCTAAAGCATAACAATGCATCTCATGATTTATGAGTTAATGGGCTCAGCTGGGGAGTTCTGTCCCACCTGGTGCCAGCTGTAGGTTGCATGGCTGGCGCATCCCCTGTCCAGGCAGAGATGGCTCATACGGCTGACAGTTGACCTTGGCTATCCTCTGGGGCTGAGCTGAGGCTTTGGTTGAGATTTTTGTTACTCTGTGCAAGCTTCCCCATGTGACCCATGCAGATGTCTTCAGCAAGGCAGTTGGATTATGAGTGTGGGAACTGAACATGCCCCCCACACAAGAAGACTGCAGCTTTGTTCACAATTGTCCCAAATTCAAAGCAACTGTGATAGTAAGTGAATGGATAAAAAAAACTATGGTACATTCAGATAGTGGAATATCATTCAGGTCTAAAAATAAATAAGCTACCAAGACAAAAAATGGAAGAAACTTAAGTGCATATCACTAAGTGCAAGACACCAATCTAAATAGACTACATCCTGTGTGATTCCAAGTATGGGACATTCTGGAAAAGGCAAACGTGAAAACAATAGAAAGATCCGTGGCTGCTGAGGTCTAGGAGGAGGAGGTAGAAGGATGTGTAAGATACTCTGTACAACATAATGATAGGTGCCCTTAACGTCAGCGTGGACTCCAACCAGTAACGGTGGGCGCTGAAGGTTGGTCAGTTATAACCAGTGCGCCCCCTGGTGGGGATGTTGATAGTGAGGGAGGCCATGCATGTAAAGGGGTGGAGCTTATATTCTCATCTCTCCTGTTCCTGCCTCTCCACTTCACCATAATTTAAAACTGCTAAAAAAGATCTTAAAAAAAAAAAAAAAATTGAAGAAAAACTGTAGCTCAGGCTCAAAGGTTAGAGTGTCCCTGGTTACCAGAACAAGTCTCAACCCAGCCTAGGTTCAATAACAAAGGAAATAGCATTTGCCTCTCAGTGGGCAAAGTAGCAAAGAATTTGTTGTGGCCACTTTTCTCCCACATTAGATGTTAGTAGTTGCTGTTATAGGCACTAAGTTACCTTTGGGGAGTGAGATGCATCTCCAGCTCCAGACTTTTAGGATGGCAACACCTGTACCATCAACTACATAGCATCCTATGTGGGTGAAGGATGGTTGGAGGTTGGAAAGGCATGTATCTCTTCACACATTTTTATTTTAATATACAAAATAATGTCAATGTGCATAATTGCAACAGCACAATGTCTAAGGTTCTATAAATATTGGAAATTTTATAGAAAACCTTTCTATTTTCTTTTCAAATGAATGCAATATTCTAAATTCCAAAGCAACTTGTTATACTCCATCAGCTATTTTTAAACTACATGGAAAAATTCTGTTACAAAAGTTTTACCTCATTTTTTTTACTCGCTAAATTTTCATTTCCATTATACTCCTCTACAGTATATATATGGGTATATATTTAAATTTAATTTTCTAAAATATCATGTGATATTTTAAATATCTTCTTCTATGTTTTGAATAATTACTTCTGCATTTAGTTATCATTAAAATAAGTACCATTGCACAAGGGAACAAAAATAAAAATGTCTCACAAATTTTGATAATTACGAGAAAAATATAGCATTTCTTTGTAAAAAATGTATCTTTGGTGAGATGGGAGATTTTGTTCTCTATTTCTTTTTCTTTTCCTTTTTATTCTTTGTTCTTTTTTTCTTTTAGCTTGTATATCCCTGGAAGAATATCACTGATAAAATGAAAAACATCCAGCATCCATTCTGTTCCTATTTTTCAATTTTATAAGTTCAAGCCCTTAGAAAATTCATGCACATAAATAGATGGAAATAGAATCAAACTGTAATAACATTGTCACTCAATTCTTGGAACTCTTCAAAATATACTCCAAAAATCGTACTATAACCTGTCATCAAAAATTACTTTTAATGATCTATCCGCTGACAATTCAATTAAGTCCTCCTTCAATTTCGTTGAAAACAAAACATGACAAACCAGGAAGCAGTGCAACCATATTATCAGTCAGACTTCTCCTGCTTTCTCAAAGCATGATGAGCAAGGGGTAGGGAGAGACAGGCTCTACTTCATGAATATAGCTTTGTCCTCTCTAAAAGACCAGTGGATCCCTGGGGGAATGGAAGGCAGGGGAAGGGAACAAGAGGAGAGGGGTGGAGCCTGTGGTCTCTGATGATGTGATCTTGCTCCACACCAGGTCAACCAGTTAGCTGTTTACTCCTTAATATAAGTGACAGCGAATCTCTTGCCGAACAGCAATTATGCAGAGCTTTCTGGGGAGATGAACAAGGGGGTTGTGGGTAGAAGTGTAGAATCTGTTAATGTAATTCATTTCCCTTTTTAAAAAAGCCCTATAACAAATTTCCAATAAAAATGATAGGTAATTAAATTAAATATTTTACATAGGCCAAAGAATGTAAAATGAGATCTCACACATGGCATCTATTGGGAGAATATACATACTTTTCAATGAATGACTGAAAGAATGAATGAAGTAATTGGAAATGATCTCCGTGCTTTCCAGGGGTGTAAGTTTCTGGGATCATCAGTTTCAATATTATCTCGGAGAAGTACTGGGTACTTTACATGATGCTATGTTTATTCACAACCACAAACTGTGGTTAGAGGCTGAAGCTCTCCAAGTGGACCCAGTGGTATTTACTGAATATTAATTAGCAAGAGTTATACAACAACGCCTTGAAAACTAGAATACAAATTATTCATGTTGAAAGATGAAGTCAGAATGTTAATAATTCAATGATGTGCCCAGAAGTTACACCTTGAATTCTATAATAGAATTGAGAACATTGACATGGAAAGACCAGTGTTTCAAAATATATGGACAAAAATTAGAAAACTTGCCACCCCATAAGCTATTTATGGCAGAAAAGGCTAACTATCCACCCCAAATGGTTCTCGTTCTTCCACTATAGAGACTTGGGGTTGATGGTCACTCAATTCAGTATATCTTCCAAATCAACTTTCTATCCAGTCATGGCCATAAATCAGTTCTGTCCAGGGAGATGTGAATGGGATCGGAGTGTGTCATTTCCAAGGTGGGAAGCACATGAGGCTTCTCCACTCTTTTCTGCATCTCTGTCGAGTAGAAACAGGACCCTTCCAGGCTTCTCTCCCCAGGCACCCAGAAGATGGGCGGCCACAGCTGGAAGGCTTATTTAAGATCTTTGAATCACACATTGGAAGAAAACTGCCTCCTGAACAAGAGATTTTTATTGATCTGTTCATGGATGACAATAACAAAAATGCACACAATCAAAACATTGGGCTTATTACAGCAGCTAGCGTTACCCTAACAAGGCAGAGGTATAGATTGAAAGCATACATAGACAAGACATTATTTAAGGTTCATATTTTATATTTAAGGAAATGTAAAATGTTTATATTTAAATAAACTTGAGTATACATATGCCTGAATTTGAACATGTCTCCTTTCTTATCAGGGATTAGTCCAAACATCCTAACTTTTCCAAACACCTGCAATGCAAAATGTTTGAAACAGACAACTATGAGTTCTAGCATACCATGAACAATTCCTTGGAAAATGTCATTACAACACGTATCAAACAAACCAACAAAAGCAGCATGGCATACTATTAAAATGATCAAGAGTGAGGATTAAAACCAGGGGGATGGCTTGGATGAGCTTCAAACAGTTGCTTTGGCCTTGGCATCTGTTCATTGCCCCAGGAGCTCTGCCCTGGCAAACGTGTTCACAGTTGGCGGCAGAGGAGCCTGACTGGCCAGAGCCCTCCACCTATCCATCTTCATTCGACCTCCCTCCCAAGGGCCAAGGTTATCGGTGCTCTAACAATAGCACTGACAGGCTGCATTCAGCTTCTCTCTAAGCCCACCGATCACAGGAGGACCACGGCCTCCTTGCAACATATACAAACGGCTTTGAACACATAAGGCTAAAGTTTTTAAAAAGAAGAAACTGTCCAAGTCTTAATATTTGGGAGTGGGGGTAAAAATATAAATGGAATAAAGAGTATCAGTCTGTCAACCCCCCTCAAAAACTAACATATAAAGTGAGAGAGAAATCAAATCGCATTTGAGTCAGGTTAGACATTTCATTCTAAATTTATAGAGATTCAGCTAATGAAATCTCTGAGTTTTGCATCTTTGAAGAAGTCAGATTTGATTGTTCCCAGAGAAATTCAAATGCGGCACACATTATTGTTATATAAAGTTTAAGTGAGTTCTAAGGACCAGGATCCTGCTACAATCAAAAGTATCACAGTCAAACAATACTAGCTCAGACTACATCATCATTTCAAGTTTGGGTCTGAAATTCAGATGTTTTGTGAGGTGCCAAGCCTTCATTTTTCAGATTATTTAAACATCAACAAAACCCCTGCCTATTTTAACCTGACACTTTGTGGGTTCAGCATTGCTTGACTCTTGTAATATGAGTGATAGGCTAAATAACAAAGTTAGGTGATTGCAGAATCAATCACTTTATTTTGCTGTAGCATCCAGCAACTCCAAGTCTCTAGTTTATTTCTCATGCACACTTTGTTGTGTGTGGGTTGGCTTTCTGGGTCTTTATTCCAGAAGCAAAGCTGAAGGAAGAGCCCCTACCTGGGACATGACCCGGTCATGACCAAAGACAAAGGTCAGGAGAGGTGAGCAGAATGCCCAGTGGATCTGAAAGCTTCTACTCAGAAGCAGCCAACATTTCCTGTCCCGTCTGTTGGCCCAAACAAGTGACGTGGTCAGGTCCACAATGCGGGGGATAAAGCAGCTGTAATTCTCTTACAGGAAGAGGGGACAGATAGTTGAGGACAGGGAGGAAAGCTACTCAAGTCCACCCCTTGGCCACACACACTGATTTTTCTTCTTCTTTATGCAACACCCATCACCCTCTTGTGAAGGGAATTGCTCCCAAATACCTGTCCGTCAGAGTCCAGCATTTCCTGTAGTCTCTGTGTCTGGTCTGCCTCCGACCATCTGGATCAAAAGTCCTACCAACCACAAGCACACAGCAACAACTGAAGTGGGCTTTAGGGAAGTGTGGCCCAACGAGCACACGGTTTTGTCCAGGGGAAGGGCGGCGGAAGAAGCTACCCATCAGTCACACAAGTCCTGCTGGGTGACGATGGCCACATCTCCCTACCCTGGGGAGGGTGTTCTTTATTCTTGTATAAGACTTGTTGATGCTTACAGTGGGTTGGAACTCTATAATAGCCTCTCTCAAAGTTGTCAGAGTGCAGATGTGTCCTTTCACAAGTTCTACAAAACTCTCGGTGTGACTGAGGTATTTCCACAGGGGTGGCTGGGTAAGATATGCTGAAGATTTCTTTCACTTGCTAATGCTGTGACTGATGCAGACTCCCAAAGAGTGACACATGATGCATAGCCTAATTATCTAATTATGTAACTTCAAATTCCCAAGGTGAAAATTCATGATCATCTCCAAGCAATGATTAATGATTTTTGCTTTTTATTTTAATATGTTTCAGTTTTAAGATAGAGACAGAAATTCTCCACTTTACTGCCCTGTTATTTGCATAGGGATTGAGATGCAGCTGCTTGGCCAATTCCAGAGAAGGCTGGCACCTCAGGAACATGGTCCAGTGCAGGGATGGGAGATGAAGTCTCTCTTCACCGCTGAGGCAACCTTAGAAGTCCAGAATCAAGACAGTCAAATGAAAAGATGAAATTTTACACAGAGTGCTGGAAAGTGTAGGATTGAGACAGATGAATTCTTTTTATATTTTGCTTTCTTTTGCCAAATTTTTACACTTGTTTTGTTTCAGTAGGCAGCCATGAGAAAACCCAGAAGGCAGATATAATATTAGTTCGAAACCAAGATAATAAAAGAGGCATATGACCAAGGATGTGTAGCTAGAACTTCTCAGGTGGGTCATAAAGGGCAGAGATATCACAAAATATAGGTCTACTGGTAGGAGCCCTCCCTTTGCCTTTTCCTCATTCCTGTAGGGGTATAAAAGCAGGCTCTAGAAAAGATGGATTGGAGTGAATCTGATGTTATCATAAACTCGAAATGAGATCCCAAGTCCAGACAACCTCTTGCCTAGCTCCTCCTGTGTGTATCTTGGGTGTCTTTTCCCTTAGGGAGATTCCCCTTTCCCATAATCACCCACCCCAGTCTCCATCACTCCACAAAGCACCCTGCTCCTCCCAGACAAATCCATGAATCTTGGGGTCTCCGGGGACTAAATCATCTTAAAGCCAATTATTCTCTCCCTGGGGCAGTCAGAGTGAGAGGCACTTGAAAATCTACAGTTAAAAATGACACGGTCCTGTCTGATGACTGCTCTTAGAAAATTAGCTATAAAATGATGCCTGTTCTTCTACTCAGACACTGGCTAAGTCTTATCCTTTGTAGTTTTATACCTTAAAGGTGACATTTACATTGTTCTTATTTTGGTCTATACTTTTATGGCCAAAAGTATTAATATGCTAAATCTACCACAGTGTTAAATAATGTTTTCATTTTAAAGGGAATGAGTTTTGTGCCACAATATAAGTTAAGACTCACATTCAAGAGGACTCAGATATTCTGTAGTCAGGAAATTTGTTCTCCAGGGAGCACTTATATCAAGGCTGATTTGTTTGGTCCTACATCATAAATTTATCCATCCATCCATTCATCTATCTACCCACAAATATTACTTAGTACTAAATATGTGCTTGACACTGTTTTCGGAACAAAACCAACAAATGTTCCTATTGAGTTTATTAATAATGAGAGAAGTATGGAGGTTAAACTTAATTGTGTCAGCTTGATGGGCTTGGGAGCTCCCTAGGGGATGAGCAAAGCACTATTCTGAATATGTCTGGGTGGGTCATGGAGGTAGGATTTTATGAACTGTATTTGCTCCCTGGCCTTTTCCTCTTTAGCTTGCTTTTGCCTTGCTCTGCTTCCTGGATATCTTGAACTAAGAATATTTGTTCTGCCACACTCTTCCACTATGCTCTTCCTTGGCCTTCTTAGCCTTGGAACCAGCTTGCCATGGACTGAATCCTCTGAAACCATAAGCCAAATTAAAACTTTCCCCCTTTACACTGCAAGTGTCAAGTAGTGTGTCTCAGCAGTGGGAAAGCTAGGCTGACGTATGAGGAGACTGATAATAGCCATAATAAAAGTATAATAAAATAGTCCCCAACTTACCATGATTCTGCTTAAAATTTCATGATTTTATGATGGTTCAAATGCAGTGCACATTCAGTAGACACTGTGTCCTTCAAGTTTTGCATTTGTATCTTTCCCCAGGCTAATGGTATTTAGTCTCAGCTTCTCCCAAGAAACTGGGTAAGGGCAGCAAGGTGTACTTCCCAGTTAGCCCCACAATCAAACAACTCTGCTGGTGACTTCTGGAAATTCTTGATCAGTTTTGAATCCACCATTCTCATAGTATACCAGGCTCTGCCAATTCTACAAGCTGTTCCTTCTCTAAGTTCTGAAAGGGAACTCTGAGCAAACCTAAAATCCAAATTCAAGTCTGTCCATTCCAGGTGTTTAGGACAGTATCACCCCTTAACCTTTGAAAGAATTATAACAACATTTGAGATACATTTTGAGACAACTGCAGATTCATAGGAAGTTATAAGAAAATCTTCAGAGACATTCCAGATATTCTCTATGCATTTCCTTTCGGCGGTAACATCTTGCAGTAAAAGTAGCTCTTTTTCAATATTAGGTCTTCAACCCAAGGCCTTTTCACTGAGCTACATTCTGGCCCCTACACTTCCTCTTGAAGCAAGGCCTCGGTCCCTTTAGTCCAAACCTGGGGAAACAGCGTCTCTTGTATAACAGCTTGATCATTTCATTTACACATTAAAGACATTAGATAAGTGAGCTGATTTTTATTGCTGGTTTGGGCTGCAGATGTTAGAATTCAAACTACTACAATTGCTTTTTGCAGCAACTTAAAAATAGTTGGTTTTCCCTTCTTCTCTTGTTTCTGCCATTTTCTCCCAGACCTTTACTCTACAAAAGCGACTCTTGCTGTCACCAGTGACCTTGACTGACCTTGACAGACAATCTCTATTTAGGTGACTTCTCAGCAGCATCCATGGAGCGGAGTTTTTCTCTTCCTGAAGCTGTTCCTGTTCCAAGCTCCATGCACAGAGCCCTCCTGGCTTCCCTCCCCTTCCATACTCTTTAATCCATTGCAGGTCTGTCCCTTCCTCTTGGATTCTGAGCTCAGGGTCTCACTCCTTGCTCTCTGCTGTTCTCACTCACACATTTTTTGTACAGATTCATCATCTATAAAGTGAGACTCTTGGATCCTTCTCTTGAATTTCAGACCTGTTCATCAAGCTCCTACCTGAGGAGTACCTCATACCATCACCTTTACTCCAGGAGGATCTGGTTTCCTAAACTCAGGCTACAACCAGCATAATACCAGCAAAAGAAGGACAATTACATTCAGGAGTAATTACTTGATCCATTTGATAATTGTTGCCTAAGAACTGCTAAAAGGTTTCGCTTTTGTTTGTAGATTTTTTTTTTCTTCTGCCTTGGGAACTGCAGGAACAATTCTAAAGGCATATTTTTCCTACTCCAATGTGAAGTATGTCTTTTTAAATGCAGTTTTCTGTTGTATGTGATTTTTAGTCATCTGCAGCTTTTGACATTTTAAATTCAATTTTATTTTAAAATACGTCAAAAATCTAATCAGTTTATTAAATTCTGTGAAAGTTGTCAGATTTTCTTTTTATCCTTATTCTTTTGCATTGAAACCAGGCAAAAACCCCATATACCTGTATAGTAATATATATTATTTCAATGTCAATACTGCAACCATACTCTATAAATTGATGGTTTGATTATTAATGCCACAGGATTATTCTAAAAGTGCCAAATGGAAAATCTAATTTATCCACACTGCTCAGGGCTCATGTAGCTCTGTTTGGTACCCTGACTACGTGGGGCAGCCAGTTTCCTAGTATTTCTGATCAGCTAGGAACAATACTTTTTCTTCTTCCTAACTGAGATAACTTGGATTTAATGATGTAGGCTAAACCAGTCAAAAATAGTACTAAATATAAGCAATTTGATCTGGTTAAACCCAATTATATGAAACTCAGCATAAGGAATGATGAAACTACTAAGCTGCAGAATAACTCAGGAGATGATTCTAAAAAATGAGGGGGAGGCTAGTATAAAATAAAAAATAAAAAAAAGGAAAAAATGACAGTACAAAAAGCATGAGAAACACAGCTCTTCTTCTATAAAGGAGAACATCCCAGCCCTGGTTGGGGCTCCTCCAGGCCTAAAGTTACTTGGTCCCCAGGTGAGAGTCCTCTTAGCAGTGGGTGTGTGGGGCAGCCCTGGTCAGGGGGTCACAGAGTGGAAGAGGAAGTCTTCTTCCCTGGAACATCTCTCTGCACCTGTGCATGAGGAGCAATGGGGTGAAAACTCTAGACGTACAGAAACCCAAATGGAGAAGGCAATGCAGATGTAATTGTAGCATTTTTTGTCCTTTTTTGCAAAACGCAGAGATAGTATTATTGTTTGGATTTAAAATGTCCCCCAAAGGGAAGCTGATGGGGTTTCTGGAAGTGATCAGATCACAAGGGAACCAGCCTCATCAGAGGATTGGTACAGGGATGGTTCACAGCCGAATGTTCTGCTAAGAGGTGGGGCCTCACCTGAGGAAGTCAGGGACACGGCCTGGGAGGGTTTCTCTTCCTCTCCGCCTCTGTCTCTCTCTGTTTCCTGGCTGCCCTGAAGTAAGCCCTGTGTTTGTCAGTGCCCCACCACCATGGTTTCTGTCTCACTGCAGGCCCCGCAAGTGGAGTGTCCATGGCAGAAACCTCTGGAACTGGGATCCAAATAAGTCATTCCTCCTTTAAGCTGTCTCTCCTAGGTATTTTGTCACTGTGACAGAATGCTGATTAACACAGATAGCACATGCTTGATGTGAAGCCTTAGAAAACAGAGACATCATATTAAGAATGTGACAACCACTCTTCTCTGCACACGTCTAGTGGTGTTTTGAGGCGTGTACATTATGATTATATCCCTAAATTTTGCTTCAGCACCTGTGCCACTTGCCTTTGTCATAACACAATATCTCATAAACAATTTTTAATGTCATGAAAAATGTTCTATGTATTGAAATAGGGATGGAGAAGGGGTGAGATTTAAGTGACTCCATTGCATGTCTGTAACAGGGAGAATGACATTTCTTTGATCATTCTATTATGAGACATAGTGTCCAAGAGGCAACTTCTGTCCCCAACGTTTGGAAACCTTCGTTATTATTTCCTTAAATTAATTTGGAACGATATGCACATTTTAAAAGTTCACACGAAGTAATTCTCTTCTTCACCTCTGTACAAATTTATATGCCTATCAGTGGGACAAATTAGAGGACAAAATGCATTTGATTATCTCTGTCAGTTTGGTAGATGAAAGTGACATCTCCTTGTTATTTTATCACCTACTGTTTTAAACAAGGTTAATTTTTAGGTTTGATATCTATTTCCCTTCTTTTATGAGGCGCCCTTCACTCACCTTTTATTTGGGATCTCCTTCTCTTAAACACTCTGTATTTAGCATCACCCAGACAGGCCATACCTTGGCCATGTAAAGGATAATTATGGGGACACAGTGGGCCCAGCCTGGTTGCTGGGAATTAGCTCACTATACGAAGCATCTTATTCAAGTTATTTCTGGGAGTTCTCAAAGGAGTTTCCCATCAGTCAAGCAGCCTGTTTAGGTGGCTGCCCTGGCCCTTCTGCCGGGCTCTTTCCATTTGTCTCACTCTGGGTCCCACTTGTCCACAACCCAGAGGACAAAGCAGGGTCCTGGGAGGTCAACAGATGGGGTGGCCATGGAGCTGACTCCAGCATCAGTGTTGGGGGGCTTCAGAAGGATTAGTCACTAGCAAAGATATGTCACCCTCTTTGTCTTCCAGTGGGAGAGCGAATTGTTTGTTTTGCTGAATTGGGAATTGAACCCAGAGCTTTCACATTGAGCTGCATCCCTAGCCCCTTCTATTTTTTGTTTTTTTGTTTTTTTGAGACAGGGTCTAGCTAAGTCACTAAGTTGCCCAGGCTGGGCTTGAACTTGCCATCCTCCTGCGTCTGCCTCCCAGAATGCTGTGGTTACATGAATGCAACAACGTACCCGGCTTTTTAAAAGTTGATGTTTTCATTCCAACTCCCCCATTTACACTGAGTTCGACTTTGAAAGCTTTCTTTCAGTTTCTAGCTTCAAGGCTGGGAGGAGCGAGCCTGTGGCAGGAGGAGATCTCTAGGTATCCTGTATCCTGCAGAGATCATGAATCTGACAGTGAAGTACGAGTATTACGAGATAGAGGAGTTCTTTACCTGAGAACAAGGGTAAGCATAGAAATTTGGATGGCTAGAGTGTTACCTGAGGCGCAAATCCTTAGCTGGCCCAAAGCCTCTTTTCTTCTATAGTATACACTAGTACGTGCCATGCTTACCCAGGCGCATGGCTTCCCAGAGCTGAGGTCTGACTGGGTAACTAAGTTTCGGCTAAGGAAACGAGTGTGCAACATCCAGGGCATGTCTGCAGGGGAAGGGCACTCATATCTCTTTACCTTTCTCTCCAGCTTTCCTTCCTGGCCCGAGTTCTCTGGCTCAGGCTCACTGTGTTGCACTGTGGAGCTGTGGGCAGATCACAGATGGGAACAGCTACAAGAACGCTTTCTCTCCCTCTCTCTCTCTCTCTCTCTCTCTCTCTCTCTCTCTCTCTCTCTCTC
>NW_004624751.1:6930323-6940738 GCF_000247695.1 Heterocephalus glaber | reverse complement strand
TCTCTCTCTCTCTCTCTCTCTCTCTCTCTCTCTCTCTCTCTCTCTCTCCAGGAGACCACACATCATTGCAGTCCCATCCCCAGCTGGTTCCTCAAGCCCAAGCAGGACACACAGTCTCTCTGGCCTCAGCGTCCTGATTTGGATGATGAGGTTGAGGATCAATGCTCTTGAAAATGCCTTCTGGCTCTCAAATCCTATCTTGACATTAACAAAGTAATATTAATTTTGCAGTTTCATATTCTGCAGTTGCACATTCTTGTCTTCTACTCCATCTGCTTGCTGACCTCAGAATGTAAGCCATTAAATTTGGAATAAAAGCCCTTAGAAGTTGAGTTTGCTTTTTCGTTATGAAATAAAATGAAAGTGCCGGGAGTGTTTTGTCAATTCAAATTAAGGTTTGGATGCAGGAAAGCCCTGGTGTGGCATGGGGAAGGCAGTGAGAAGTCTTTTCTCCCTACTGCTGGGTCTACTTTTTCTCAGGAAAAGAGGAGAGTCCTGCTTTGAAACCAAATGAGATTTTCTTTTTCTAATTCAAAATAGTTTGGAGAATATTTTAATTTCCCAGTCACTTTTCTAAATAAAGTGGACCGTGAGTCCCTGGTAGGCACAGAGTTCAGCCACAGCCCTGAGATTTGTAGGTAGCCCCCTGACGCACCTGCATCTGGTCCTCACTGGAGTAGGAAGGAGCCCAGCAGGGGTCCTCCGCGGTGTGCTTTCTAGATGCATCCACTCCGCCCGATGCCCGACTGGCCACTTTGAGATTCACTTCTGTCTGCACCAACAATGCCTTCTGTCAAACCCTATGACAGCCCATTGCTCTTGTCTCTAAGCAACAATGTGTGCAAGGGCAAGGTTTCTTTTGTAGAACTGTAACTTGGGCAGGCTACGTTTACTGTGACTTGGACAAAACTCAGACTCCTAAAATGCAGATTTTCTTTAAATGTGTGAACCAGGAAAAAAGAGTTAATGGACAATGCAAATAAGTTCCCTACACTAGGTACTGTCATTCTCTGCTTTCAGGCAACTTACCTGAATCCTCAGTATTTCTGTCACATTTGCAAAAGCAATCGAACCGAGCAATAGCACCATTATTTATTTCCAGCCTACAAGCAAACCGTTTTGTGCACCTAGTGCAGCGAAGTCACTATTCCAAGCACTGGGAGAACCTAGTAGACCAAATGGGCTCCATCCCCTGGTGCTGATGTTCCCGAAAGCCTCCGTCCATCGTGGCAGGATGAAGACTGCAGGCACAGGGTGGCAGTGTGGCTCCTAAAAGGAGAAGGCAGCGCGCACGCTGTGTCTCAGGGTCTGCTGGACAGCAGTCCTCAGGCTGTGGCCCTGAACATGAGCATGGCCTGCAAGTGGGCTAAGGAGAGAAAGCTCTGGGCTCCACCCCAGACCGATGTGAAAACATTCTCAAGTTTGGGGAACAAAGATTTAGAGTCCTGACTTGGGACAAAGCCTGGCCTTGTGTAAATCTGTTGCGAGAACACAGTTCATTGATATATTTTCAGGAGCTGCAAGAGAAAAATCTTACTCACAAAGCCTAAAATATTTTCCTTCTGGTCCTTTATAGGAAATGTTGGCCAGCGCAGACCTCACGCACAGAGGAGTGGTTTGAAGAGCCACGGTGTGAAGTCAGCAGGGCCACCAATGCTCCCATCTACGCCTCCTGGTGTCTAATCACGGAGGAGTGACAGCATCTGAGAGCCTCACATTCCCATCCACAAAGGGGTGGCAGGAACTGTCCCCAGCACAGAGAATGTCAGAGCCGGGTATTCCAGACCTGTTGCCCAGGTGCCTGATGGCAGGACAAACTCCATTCGCATTAGCTGTCTGTACACAAAGGACGCATGCCAAGACCCTCCGCTGGGGCTCACCCCAGGTCTCCAGGCTTGGTAACTTTGTGGATGGCTCTCACAGTATCCCCATGTGCCTGTGAGGCTCCGGGATTGAGACAGAAGGCCCTCTGGGTACTGTGTTCAGCGTGGTGGAGGCTGGAAGGTGTGGCAGAATCTTCTAGGAACAAGCACCCTTGGGCCATTTCCTCCTCTCTGTCGTCAAGATCTTGAAGTCGTTCTCAGGGAAAGTCGGAATGGCAGCAGTTCCTGGACAAGTGAAGATGAAATAAATGCTCTGCAGCTCTCACGCTGGCATGGGAGGCAGCCCTGTCTGTGCTGGTTGGGCTGGGAAGTGGGGTGGGGAGAAGTGAACTTTGGTCCAAAGGCCTGGGGGCTGCTCCCTGGGGGGGTCTCTTGTCACTCACAGCCTACAGGGGGCCCCCTGGAAAAAAGCTGGGAGAGCTGATTCTAGTACAGTAGGTCTGTGCGTGTGCATGTGTGTGTGTGTGTGTGTGTGTGTGTGTGTGTGTGTGTGAGAGAGAGAGAGAGAGAGAGAGAGAGAGAGAGAGAAACATACAGAGAGAGACCCTACAATGTAGGTAGTCCCTATAAGTAATACATGCGGCAATGAACTTTTGCAGAGGATATTACTGACAAAATACTTTATAGAAATAATCTGATGAAAGTTGCCAATTTAGTAAACCTTTAAGTGAAATAAGCAAATATTAGGAATCTTCTTAAACTAAAAGGAAGTGATGGTGCACGCCTGTAATCCCAACAGTCTGGGGAGCTGAGGCAGGAGGATTGAAGTTTGAGCCCAGCTTGGGCAGCTTTGTAACTTAGTGAGACCCAGTTTAAAAAGATCCTTTGTAACTCAACTTTGTTATACCCTGGGAAGTAGCAAAGTGATATTATTGTATTGTGAAAGTGGCTTGAGGTTTTTAAAAACTTTTAATTAACTAAAGAAAAGTGTGGGAAAGTGAAATCTATGTGACTCTATGATCAATCTCAGATATACAAGGGAGGCTTTTTATTGTTCACAAGGTTTCTTTAAGAAGATGTTCGTTGTACTTGATTTTCAGATGACTTTGTGGTGTCTGACTGCTATGGTACCTGCGATTTTATTAAAGAGTAGCATTTATAGTTAAAAAAAAATCTCCTGTAATTATATAAGATCCTGAACAGAACAACATGTCTCTCGGTCTTAACATAAAAATTCATGTTTTATAGACAAGTGAGATTTAGTACTGAGAACAATCTGAGGCTGGATGTTCCTAATACCAGACACAGCTCGGGAGCTGTTTTGAACTCATGGACGAGGCCTTACGCCATGAGACTCTTGATTCTCTAGGTAGAAGATCAGCCTTGGCTTGTGTTTGCTGGAGAAAACTCCCCAGATACTTATTAGTCATGTGGGGTCAGGGTTATCACCGTCTGCTCTGAGGAGGCCCTGTGATTAACAGTAAATCCCATTGTCTGGCTGTTGAAGTTTACTGTGTTGAAACTTGTATGAGAAGTTTGGGTCCATGGAAAGAGTGTAGCATTTGAAGCCGAATACTTCTGAGTTCCTCTGGCAGTTAGTTTATGATTCACTTCATAGAGGTCTCTTCTCTCTGAGCCACAGGTCCACAGTTGGAAGCTGACTGTGCTCGTGCCCGCTGCCTGTTGATCCTCCTATATCACATCGTTCATGGACTGCAGATTCCTCTGGGAGGTTTCAGAACGGCTATGCCTCACATATCTAGGATGCTAGCTTTTGTCTCAAGACCCATTTGTCCTTACCTTCCACAAACACACTGAACCCAACAGGCTCCTACTACAATGATTCCTAGCCCTGTGTCCTCCTGAGTCAGCTCATGTTACACAGTCATTTCATAGGTCCCTCCTTTGCAAATGTCTTCACTTTTCTGTTCCTTTCTTTGGTTGTCTGGGGAAATAATTTCTGGGTTGGGCTCCATCATCCAGCGCTGGAGCTGGTGAATGACGGTGGACAAATTCGCAAGAGAACACAGATGGGGCCACCTGGGATAATGACCCTGAGGCTCACTGGGCTTTCTAGTCCACCCTCTCACCAAGTTTATTTTCCTGATTTCAAAGATGTTGACTTTATGCTTTCTCCTCTCTTCCAGCAGTCACTGCCACTCCCTGTTCCTCATAAAAACTTAGCCTCCTGCTTCCTTCTTTCCTGGCTGCCTTGGGTCTCTCCATTCCCTCTTATCTCCTCAGGGCCTGGGATTCTCCTGTTTCTCTACGGCAGCGACAACTTCACCCTATCCATGGAGGAATTTCAACTAACATACAACATGCTTCGAATGGCCCACTTTAACAAACAGCCCTCTATGCACGTCCATCCTTGTAGCCACTACCAGCTTCTTTGTTTCTGTTCAGAACAAAACCACTCTAATGAGCTTCCTTTGCCGATTGTCTGTACTTCCTTATTTCTCGTTAACCCTCTTTATTAAATTGTGAAATCTTCTGAGCATACAGAAAAGCGTGATAATCTAATGAATGCCCACGAAACCAGAGCTGTTTGATCTTAATATTTTTTAACATTTGCTTTGTATCTTTTTATTTTAGTGGAAAGGCAGAATCACAGATAAAATCTGTGGCCCTGGTTTAGATGCAATCTTCCTCCCCTCCCCAGTGATGAAAACCCTGATCTTTTTTAAAAAACTTAATTTTATTGGTACATTTTAGGTATACAATATAATGACATTCATCATTGCAAATTACCCTGATCTTAATATTTATCTTTTCTGTGCTATTTAACCACTGTGTACATACCCATAAACTATATGGATATGATATTTTGGTTTCAATGTTTTGTATACAGTGGTGGTATTCTGGTAAACTAGCCCTCTGCAACCTTCCCAAATGGACTATACGGAACATACATTTTTGACATCGTAAAAGTAGCCAAAAGTATGCCTTCCCAAGTGATTGTACCAGTTTGCATCTATTTGGGACCATAACATTCCCCAGAAATATCCAAAATCCCCCTTGCCAATATTTAATAACAGTTGAAATTATCAGACTTTGCCATTACTGCCAATCTGACTGATAAGAAATGGCCTTCTTTGTTTTACTTGGATTTCCATGATTACTGGGGAAGTTGCATGATATTTCCATTTATTGGCTATTGGACTACTTGTTACATTTGCACATGTTTCTATTGTTTTGTTCTTTACAAAGGATTGGTAGAAGTTTGAGAATATATTCTGTCTACCATCTCTTGTTATTTGTATGCATTGAAAAATTCCCCTCGGCCGTGGCTTGGTTTTAAGTTATATATTATTATATGAAAGTTCTAAACTTTAATGTGGTTTGCTGTATTGATTTTTTTTCTTTATGATTGCTCATTGTATCTTATTTTAAGAACTGCTTCCTTACCCAGAGGTCATATAGATACCTTCTGGTATGTTTTCCTAAATATTTTAATGTTTTGTTTTCTCGCTTTTGCTTAAATCTACTTTGAAGTTACTTCTATGAATGGGTCGAGAGAGGAATCTAATTCAGTGTTCGTGGATCCAGACAGTCAATTGTCTCAAATCCCTCCTCTCCCCCGTGAGCCACCTTTGTCTCATGTCTACGTGGATTTGCTCATGGACTCTCCCTTATGCTATTCTCTTTGTCTATCCCTGGTCCAATACCTCAATTTCTTAGTTTTTACAGCTTTATAAACAATATCTATGTGATTACAATACCAATCTTCTCCAGCAATTTCCTTAACTATTTATAGAATTTTGCTCTTGCTTATAAATTTTAGGTTCTTCTTTAAAAGGTGGGTGAAGTTTTGGTTGAATCTGCATTATGTTAAAGGATGAATTTGGGAGCATCTATTATTATACACTGAATTATTCTATATGTAAGTATGGGATAGCAGCATTTTATTAACACCATATTTAGGATCTTTAAATTTAGTTTTATAAATTTGTCATGAAAATCTTTTGAAATTTGTAGAACTTTCTCTTTATTCTAATTTTGTTGATCTACAGGTTTTCCTCTGTGTTTTTAATGAAGATATTTGTATCATTTTACTTGTGATTAAAAGTTTGTATTTCCTTTTTTGGATCTTTTTTTTAGTGTTGAAGAGAAGTGTGCATAAGAAGGATGCTTGTCTTGATTTTTAGTGCTGCCAAGTATTCATTTCTAAATGTCAAATTTTTGATTTTTCATTATATCAATTTTTCCCTCTATCAGTACAGGTAAATTTCCTTCTACTAACCACTCAGCAAAAAGGTTTTTGAAATGATAGATAGGTATTTAGTTTTTATAAAGTATACTTTGCAAGTATTGAAATGATCATGTGGTTCTTGGCTTTTACCTGTTGATGAAGTACTTTATATTAGTGTATTTTCTAATGATAAAACATATTTGTACTTTTTAGTTTGGCCTCAGATTGTTCTATTTACTGAAATATCGTTCATAAAATAAGGATTAATTGTACCTCGAATAGAATATTTCTGAGAAAACCACTCATGCCTATTTGTCTGTTTTTCTTGGTATTTAATGATTAGTTTTTTTAGTAGCTTACATATTTACTTGGGTTTTCATTACTTCTTTAGTTTTTTTAAACTAATTTTTTCTAGGAATTTATATACTTTGCCAAAGGTTTTTCTGTTCTAGTAATCTCTTTAAAACTACCTTTGTAACATTGATTCTTTGTATTGTATTTGTTATGGTTTTATCTGTCTCCCTACAGCCTCGTGTGATCACAGGTGGAGATTCTGGACGATGACTGGATTACAGTGACCTTGCTGTTAGGAGGTAGGATCTGGTCAGAAGAGGGGTCACTAAGGCGAAGTCTGGAAATGTTCATCTCCCTCCCTGGCTCCTCCCTTCTTCTTGCTTCCTGTTGTCTACGCAGTGAGCAGCTCACCTCCACCAGGCCCCTCCATTATGCCCTCCTGTCTTGGAGACGGTCAGCTACGGACTGAAACATGGGCCCAAATTAACCTCCCCTTCTTTAAGCGGTGGTTATTGCACTGTGGATCTCAGTGCTGAGAAAGTGGCTAAGACAGTACCCTTCTGATCTACTGCATTACTATGTGATCCTAACTACTCACACGCTACTTCCCTTTGCTCTGCTTCTTACTTTGAGTTGAACATTTAGCTTGTTATTTTATTTCTTTACTAATATAAGTACTCAAGACTAAATTTCTCTATAAATGTTGCTTTAGCTGCACCATGTAAGTTTTATTTGTTATGGTTTCAACAAGTCAGAATGTTAGCAGAAATATGGTCAATAAGGGTCATTCTAATGAAGACTGACACAGAAGTGAGGAAAAGCTATCGGAAACGAGTCACACAGTGGAAAGAACTTCGCTGAATTGTGTCCATGTTGTAGTGCCTCATGGAAGGCAGAATTTATGGACAAGTGTTACCAAGTTCTGGGGATCTGGGAACTCGTTCTAGAGATTCTTTCTAGGTTCTTCCTGTCCTGAACAAAGACATGGATAAAACAAGTGCAAAAGGTAGTGAGGTTTTACATTTTTTAAAGGTAAGAAAAGATACATGTTCCGCAGAGCAAGTGCAGGTCAATTAAAGTAGGAGAAGTACACTCTGCAGGATGAGAGTGAGGTGCTGTGCAGAGAGAGCACAGTGGCCAAGAACTCAGTGGCAGCCATCTTTCATACCCATCCCTCCTCAGGCTGATGTCAGATCTAGACCGCCCTATCAAAAGCCTCCTTCAGTTCTTGTGAGAAGAACTGAAGATAGCATTCTTTGATTGGTCCGACATACAGGGCATGTTTCCTGATCTCCGTTATCGACAGGTCATGCCCACTTCCTCAGCCTGCTGGTCACGCCTTAATTTCCTGTCTCACAATGGATATTTGGCAGAAGAATACAAGCAAAGTGTCCATGGTCCTGATGGCTTTTCTTGACTGCTGATAGTGAATGGAAGAAGAGAGAAATAATTAAAGGTGAAATTTATAATCAACAGGGAAGCAGAATTTAAAGATTTAGAACAGTCTCGGCCTGGCCAGGTTGCAAAGAATAATAAAAGACTTCTGTGTGTTCAGTAGAGAATACCAAGAGTTTAGCCCAGTGAGTACTTGATAAGGAGAATAATCAAGGCAACGGAGAGTGACTCCGGCAGCATTTCAGAGACCTCCAAAACTGATCATCAGAGAACCAGTGCTCCGGGGCCTTGAGGGCAAAAGATTTCAAGGAAAAGGCCCAGGTCAGCCTCCTGACCTATGCTGCTTCAAGTCTCTGCTACCTTCATTCCAACTCAGAGCTCCTCCAGGCCCCAACTGTGCTGGACCAGATCCAGCTGTGGCTTGGTCCACCCTTCTGGATGGGACAAGTGATAAAACCTGGGGGAATTTTTGTGGTGCCCACTCAGCACAGAGTGCAAACTGTGGAGGAATAGTTGCTTCCACTTAGATTTCAAAGGGTGCTCTGAGAGCCCCAGGGCTCAGCCAGAGAACTGCCACAGAAGCAGGCCTGCTGAAAACTCACCAGGGGGATGCCCAGCAGAGCTGTGGGACAGAGCTGCCCCTGAGCTGAGACCCGTACTGCCACTAGTATGCAATGCCAGCTCCGAAGAGCCACAGGTATAGCATTGCTTCCTGTGACCAGTGCTGTGTGGTGATGCCTAGTGAACGCACGGGCGCTGGAAAGCTGGGAGCCTGAGGGACCGAGTCCCAGCCCCACTGTCAATGGGATGTGAGACATGCTGTCAGAGAAGATTATTCTCAATCACAAGAGTTCATGTCATTTGCTTTTTTGAGGTTAGGACACACTTGGGACAGGTTCCTTATTTCTTCTTGCCTATTTGTCCTTTTGGCAATGGGAATGTTTAACCTGTGTCTTAGATACTTTCTTTGTTGCTAAGACAAAATACCAGATACCCAAAGTTAAGGAGGACAGGCTTATTTAGCTCAGTTTGTAAGGGTTTCAGTCCATAAATGACTGCCTCCAAGGCAGGGTGACTTGACAGAGCAGACAGGCATCACAGAGGAGAAACAGCTCATGGTGGGCAGAAGGTAGCAAAGCAACAAAGTGCAACTACATTTCTTTCTGTTCCTGTCATCTTATCTAGGCTACTTAGGGTGGGTAGCACCTTTAATCCTAGTGCCTTTGAGCCTAGCATTGCAGCATGAATCACTCTCAGCATCACATACTCTAGGTCTAGTCACTTCTGACAAAGCCTCATCTATGACTGCATGAGGTTTTCTAGGGACATTTAAACACAAGCCATAACATTTCACCCCTTGCCCCTCGAAGACTCATTCACAACCCTTTATGCAAAAGGCATTTAGTCTATCTCCAAGAGTTGCCAATTTCCTAACAGTTTAAGTCTAAGTCCAAAATCTCCTCTCAGATTTAAGGGAAACTCTTAGCTCCAAGCTCCTGTACAAATGAAGAGAAAGTTAAACACTTCCAACATTCAATGGCACAAGATAAACATTTCTATCCCAAAGATACAAACAAGAGGATAAAAAAGAATAGGAACAACATGAGTCCAGAATCAGTAGGGAAAACATTAAGTCCCACAGTTCCACTTCTAGCATCTCAGACAATCTGTGGCAAGTCATAAACTCCAAAGAGGTTGGGTGGCTCCACCTCTATGACACTTCTGGTGGTTGTAGCTCGCTGGCATCTGTCTTTGGCTGGCTTTGCTCACTCCTCTCAGCTTTCTTGGGAAGATCTATGTTCCTAGCTTCTCTAATCTTCTGGGCTTCTGAGGCCTCTACTGTACCTTCGGCTTCATACTCACAGCTTCACGCACTACCCTCTCAGGTGCACACTGCCTGCCCTCGCAGGCCTTCTTCTAAAATCTGGGTGGAAGCCTTCTGACTCCACCACTCTTGCATTCTGTATGCACCTAAAACCAGCACCACATGGATGGTGCCAAGGTGTACTGCCAACTGGGGCAGTAGCCAGGCTTCCTTCTCTTTTGGCTCTAGGTGTCCAGTGCCCATGAACTAAATCTCAAGGAACAATTTCCGTAGGCTGCCACCATTCTGGAATGTGGTGCTCTGCAGCTGTCTTCTCAAAGCAAAGTTTTTCATTTTTGCAAATCTGAGGCTGCAGAAGGTGGGGTTCTTTTACTTCTTGTGATGCCCTCAGGCCATCTTTTCTGTTGTCTCTTTCTGAAATACTTGGCTTTTTCTTGGTAATCTCTTCAAGGACCAATTTCTTCTCTGTTCCATCTTTGCAGACCACAATTTTACTGGAGCTTTCTTTCTGTCCACACTCACAACATTTTGAATCATCCTGCTGGGCTCTTTGCTCTTGATTCTTAACAGAAATCTGGCTAAAAGTTCCCAACAGTAGCCATGCCACCACCTCAACATTACACTGCCTTGAAATTTCTTCTGCAACATTAATTACTCCACAGCCCTTGGTCTGAGACAAAGTCTCTGGACATGAGCAAAATGCAGGCAGACTTTCTGTCAAAGTGTAACACACATTGTCTGCAGTCCAAGAGCCAATTTGGTTGTTCTTCCCAGAAGAAACTTCCTGAGCCTGGTCTTTTTTTTTTTTTTTCTTAAATTCTCTTATTGGTACATTTTAGGTATACAATACATTTACATTTATCTTTGGGTGCTTGTACCTGTACAT
>NW_004624751.1:6855753-6913788 GCF_000247695.1 Heterocephalus glaber | reverse complement strand
GAGGGCGGGGGCGGGGCGATGCCGAGGAGGAGGGGCGTGCCGGGGCGGGGCGTGCCGTGCCGGGGCGGGGCGATGCCTCCTCGCGCTCCCGCCTGCGCTCCCCGCCCGGCGCCCCACGAGCTGCACTCGCCGGGAAGACGGCGCCGCTGGCGGCTGCTTCTGTCGCTGCGACCGCTGCCCTCCCGCCGCGCGTGGGCTCTGCAGCCTCGGCCGGCCGCGGCCTTGACCCCGCCGGCGCCCCAGCCTTCCGGGCCCTGCGTGGACGCTCGCTGTGCCCCGCGCAGATCTGGCCGGGGCGCCCAACTTTGCCAGCTCGCCCATCACTGCGGGCGGGACCTGCCTACCCCCTGAGCCGGACCCTGGAGCGGGTGCCCGGCCGGTGAGGCGTGCGGGGCGGCCCCAGGGAGCGGCAGGATCCGGCCGCCGCGCGCTGGGTGCCTGGCGCGAGGCGCGCAGCCTTCACCGGTGAGCGAGCGGCTGGTGCCCCGTGGCGGTGGCGGGGCCGGGACCTGGCGCAGGGCTGGGGCGGCGCGGGCGTGGGTGTCGCGCGGTCGCACCCGGGCCGTGCGCGGTAGGCCTGGCAGCGGGGCGCCCTCGGAGGAGCTGAGTGCGCCCGGTGGAAGTTTGCTCCTGGCTGTCTGAGGGGGCTGAGCGCGCAGAGGTGAGAGCGCGGCCCGAGCCTGCCCGGCGCGGCCGAGGGTTGCGCGGAGAGGTCGGCGCAGCCACCGCGTCGGGACCGGCGTTTGGGGACCGGCGGGCGTGCTGCGCAGCCCGGGTGGGAGCCGCCTGGCGGGGCTGCCCGCCCTCCTCACGGGGCCTCGCGGCGAGCAAGCGGCGGGCGCCGGGCTGGGGCGCAACTCTCCGCTCAGCGCTGTGGTGGACGAGGAAGACCCGGGCAGGGAGGCGGAGCCCAGGGAGGCGCCTGCCGGTGGCGCCGGGGGAGCCGCTCCTCGGCTCTCAACCCTGGGCTTAGGGTGTTGAGGTCGGAGACAGATCCGGGCCCGCGGGGAACCGTTCCTTCTAAGATGTGCGGGGGCGCCGTGGTCTAGGAGCGATCCCTGGGCCGCCAGTGCGGAGCTGAGCGCGGTTGGAACCCGAGACCCGGGGTTTGGCGGGAACCGCGTTCACGTCCTCGCTAGCGCCGGGTCGCTTTGTACCTGGATGCGGCTGCCCGGAGTCGGTGTTTAACTTTCCTGAGCCCGCGGTGTCCCGGGGGTTCCCGGCAGGGGGCGCTGAGAGCGAGCGCGGAGAGGGAGCTGGTCCCGCGCGGGTCTGGGCTCCGGCCGGGTTCGGGTCTGGCGCGGGTCGGGCCTTGATTTCACATCGCAGACGGAGGGCACCAGTGTGCTTACCGAGGAGGCCTCGAGCCCTCTGAGTAGAAAGAGCCTTTCGGAGACAGTTGTGTTCTGCAAACTCTCTCGTCTGCGCATCTGACTTTCTCCCTGTGATTATCGCATTTATCTAGAAATAAGTCGACAGGGAATAGCAATAGTTACCTTGAACGCAAACACGAAGTTCGACTCCTTAGGAATATATTAGAGAAACACCAAGAATTACGAATGATTGCTGCCGTTTATTTTTCAAGAAAAACGATTGTGGGAAGAACTCTTGTTTTAATGGCTGAGCTTGGGAACAGCAGAAGTGTTTGCTATTAATTTCAGAGTTAGTCTTTCATAAAGAGCCGCAGAGAGACAAAACCACACAATATCTTCAATAGGAAAGATTTTTTAATATACTTAGGATTGAAGTAATTGCTAATAAATGCCACTTTCGTTATTTAAGAGGCAGAGTTTTGCTTTCAAAGCTTGGTAACAAACAGCTCATGCCTTCAGTTACCCGTGACATCCTTTTCCTTATCCCTGCTTGTATTTACCCTAGAAGAACCAGTGACCCCCCCCGCCCCCCCGCCCCCCCCAGCACACACGAAGTTTTTGAAGCTTTGTTTTTCATGAAGAAGCAGTCCTAAACCTGGTTGGTCCACTTTTTTTCCTGAAGCTCGTTTCTTGTAAAAACTAGGAGCGTGGCAGCTCCTTTGGTGCTGCTTGTAGTCACCCTGTCTACTCATAAACTGTGGAGCTGACAAACTCCTACACTTGAGATGCTTTCAGCCAACACATACTTTTCTTAATAGGGAGAAGATGGATGATGCTAATCATTTTATGCCTTGTATGAACTGCACTAACTTGTTCCGTGGTTTTAATGGTAAACAGCTGCAAGATCCCTGCTGTGAGCTAAGACTTTGGCTTCCTGGGTGGGAAGCATGTCCCTGTCCAAAGAAAGTTTTTGAGATATTCAGAATTTGGTGAAAATAAACCTATGTTCTTCACTGCTGTTTCCCTTTCAAATGGTGTCTTCACTTCAGCTCTAGGGAATGAAACAGCTACAGTGCAGAGGCTGCTAAAACCAGGATAAGGGCATTCTTCTGAGCTTTTCTGTAAGTTTTAGACACACATGGACCTGGTGAAGCCCCATCCATAGGTTTGCTGCTTTTCTTCAGATTCTCTTCAACCTCCTGCTGGGGAGGAGCAAACGTTAAAACCTGCAGACCTCTGTGCTGTGTGTGCTAGTTGCTCAAAAGAGACGGCATCTCCTTGGAAACCATGTCAGATACTCCTCACGTCAGGAAGCCTGGCTTATCTGAGCCGTTATGTACTTTTAATTAACTTGATGATTATGCTTCATGATTCCAGATTTCTTCTTGAAGGGGTCTTAAAGGCACTGAAGTTGGGCCTTTGGCTCTGATACAGGAAGAGGTGGGAGGGAAGAGCAGAAATCTGCTAAATGTCCTGCCCAGTATAAAGACTTTCTGTTAGGTAAACAAGTGATCATGAGCTCCAGAGCTCTCAGAGACCAGAAACTAATTCCAAGGAAGAAGGTTTGGATTTTAAATTATACAGTGTGCAAGATAGAGCAAATTAATAATTCTTAATACATCCCAGTCAAGTAATCTCATTACAGTAGTGTGCGTAAAACTATTTAAGAAAGGCATCCCTACAGCTTGCATGAAATTCTCTATAATTCTTGATTCTAAAATTATACCAAATTTGTATTTAAAATGCTTCTGAAATTGTTGCTATAGTTACCTAGATGCATTCCTTAGGATATAATTATAATACTAAGGTGAAGAGTTTTTATGTTTAGCATTCAATAGTGTTTAAAATGTTAATTATGGTGTCTAACAAATTCAGTTGTGACAAAGTGTTAAGTGTCTAATGGGGAACCTTGTACAATTTACTCATCTGTATCTCCTTGCAGAGTTTTATAAAGTTAACTGTGTCTTCTGGAACTGAGTGCATATAAGTACTTGAAGTTGTTTATGCTGTTTTGAGTAATGTTGACAAAATAGTCGTTTTCACGTATGTGCCCAGCAACCTTTCTGCATTGAGACGCGGAAGTCTGGTTGGAAAATTGCTGGTTTCCATCACCGTCCTACCCTGCAGAAGTGCTGTGCTTTAGACAGCAGGCAGTCCGTGGACTGGTAACAGCGGAGATCAGCTCAACAGGTGATGGCTAGCTCTTTGGAAAGCAGTTGGAAAAAGCAGCCATTGTTATGCTTTCGGCATCATTTATTTCATCTACGAACCTTCTAGTCACTGGTTGACCAGATGCACAAAATCCATTTCTGATAGCAAGAAAGGAAGACAAAGATAAGTAAGCTGGGATATACCTACAGTGAGCCTCTTCAAAGTTTGTTTTACTCGGAGGATAAACCAAACAGAGCAAATCAAAGGAACAACTTCATATAAGAGACGATACAGGGTGATGAGTAATTTATTTTAACATATGGCTCTTGACACAGTCTTTGCCATCTGAAAGGTTCTAGCACTCAGGAAACCTGCCTGTCCATTTCACAGGGTATTTTGAAGCCAGGCAACTTCAAAGGCCAGTTGTATTTCACCTGGAGCACAACATTTAAAGCAGGATTAGTGGAACACTGGGCTCAAGAAAATCACAACGTCCCAAAGGAATTGCTGTCATCTTTCTTTTTCTTTTTTTTATCCAAGATTAATAGTTGTTTGACAAGAGCAAAGATGAGCATATTTTATTTCCCTCTTCTATGTTGTGAAACATATTGGCACTGTACTTACTGCTGCATGTGGAAAAGTAAAATTGCTCCTGTTTTACTTTCTCCACATGGACTAGAATTGCTTTTCTGATTAATATTGAAAAAAGAAACTATTTTGAGAAAGAATACTTTTTTTAAGAGGGTGAATTCCTTTTATTTTTGGTTGTGAACCCAGGGATCGTTTGTCTTCCCGTCTTTCATTCCTTATTTGTCCCTGTCACTCGGTAGAGTTGGCTAAGCTACCCTTCCTGCAGAATAATGAGGAAGCAGACACTGCAACAATCTTATTTTATGTTGCATTTTTATGTACATTTGGGAGTAAATCCCATTACTGCAATAGGTAATTCAATTACAGATGGAATGATAAATAGCCAGGAGAATGATGTTATCCAGAGCCAGCTCTGTTGGAGAAATAATACTGCATTTGCTGAGATGTGAGTTAAGGAAGTTATAGGCAAGTGACAGTCAGGACAACTTGTTTACAGGCAATAGAGCTCCTTTTGATCAGTTCAGATCCACCCAGCTTTTGGCAGTAATACATGAGGTACTTATGGAAAGGAAAACAAAAAATGATAATTCTAAGTGGTTTCTCACAGTTTTCTGCAGAATCATAAATGGTTAATGCTCGGCTAAAACATTCACTCTTTGGAACCACCAGAAGAATGTGTTCCTCACAAACTGACTCCAAATAAAACTCTACACAAAGAACTTTGCTTTCTGTGAAAAACAAACAAGCCTGGGATGGTGGCATACACCTGTGATCCCAGCACACTGGGAGGCTGAGACAGGAGGATCACAAGTTCAAGTCCAGCCTGGGCAATTTAGTGACTTAGGGAGACATCTCAAAAATAACCAATAAGAAAAGGAATGGAGATACAGCTCAGTGCAAAGGCCTTGGGTTTAATCCCTAGTACCACAAAAAAAGCGAACAAGCAAACAGTGCTCTCAGAGTTGTCTAGCCTTTACCAGTGTTCTTCAAACTTTCTGCGCAAAGCAATCACAGCAAAGACAAGACTGTCAAGCATCCCGTAACCAAACGGGTTTTAGAAATGCCACTGGCTTTTTTTTTTGGTACCTGGGATCGAACTCGGGTCCTTGTGCTTGCGCAGCAGGCAGCGAAACCACTGAGCTAAATCCCCGACCTGCCACTGGCTTTTTGATTCCTTTTGTAGGACCAAGATTTAGAATTACCACGAAACTTTACAGATTCTAAGCTGAGAACATTATAACTAGTGGCATAAAGAGAACACCCTCTGCTGTGGGTGTTCATCTTCCCTTGTCCAGCACATGCTGTAATCAAGCCGTTGTTCATGCTGATTGACAGAGGAGTGAGAGCTAAACAAGGATTTGCTTCTGAGATGTCACCTAAACCTTGTGCATTCTAGCTGTGACCTGATTTAAGAAAGTTGGAGTTCTAGGAAGCTGGAAGACCTGCCAAGAGCCTGTGGTTTAGTGGGGATTCTTCCTGGACAGATAGAGCAGTGCAGGAGACCCCTCACTGGCAGCAGAGGGGACCTGCAACAATGGCTCACTTGTTTCCCCGGAAAGAGGGCGGTGGTAGTAGATGGATTCACAGTTGCAGAGGTGCCAGCTGCGAATGGGTGGTGTGAGCAGGAGCAGTGACCGCGACACCCTTGTCCTTGTCCTTGTGTGTCTCAGGAGTTGGGATATCTGTGGGGACCTTGTGGGGAATGGCTGGCCCTGCAGGCGGCCAAGGTGGAGGAGCAGCACCCACATCTGCATTGTGCATGGCTCCTGCAGAGCTGCACCTGCAGTGGGAGCTGAGAGCACCTTGTGTGAGTGACTAGGTGTCACCAGGCAGGCCCCTGGGTAGGACGGTGCGGGACACCCTGCTAGAGGGAGGCTATGGAGTGGAGCACAGATTGAGGGAAGGAGGCAGTGCTCTGTGGACTTGCAAGCCAGTGTGACTGGTGCCTGCCCAGTGTGTGTCCCCAGCGTGTGGCATTTCTGCTGCTTACATCAGGATGGGTACGTGGGCCTGGGATCTGCAGAGGGAAGGAATTCCCTTCCTGGGATGTGAGGGGAGGGTGTGCTCCACAAGCTGGGAAACAGGGTGAGCTGTGTGGCCATGGCTCTGTGAACAGAGTTGCCCATGTCCCTCCTGCCTCCAGCCCTTCCACCCTCTCTGGCTACCTTCTTTCCTCCCGCTTGGAAGGCTTTTCCCCACTTTCCTGCGAGGCTTGCTGCCTCCAGGTCTGGCTGCCTGATGTCTGTGCTCTGTGTCCTCATCTTCAGGAAGGCATCTCCAGATAGCACGAACCAAAATAGCCCTCCCCTCCCTGAGCTGCTCTTTGTCTCCTGATTGCATGGTGCAGCAGCCCACACGTCGTATTTATTTCTTACCATCTCTTGCCAGCCGTGTTGTTCATTTCCGGGTCCCCAACAGTGCTGAAGACGGTACCTGGCACACAGGAGATCCTCAGGCTACAGTGAATCAGTGACTGAATGGATAAATCCTCTTTATGTTCACACGTACTGTCCGCTGCAACAGAGCATCTTCAACACAGGTCTGTGGCTTAAGACGTTTTGCAGCGAACCACGCTGAGCACTATTTACACTCTTTATAGGGGGAAAAGAGTTTCATATACCTCAAAATTGATTTATTAGGTCTTGAAACAGTTGCATTTGAAAGATGGGGGCAGGGGACCCTGTAATGTTTCATTTGTTCTAAACAAACTTCTCAGTAAGGAGTTGCTTTGCTAAATGATTTGATAATTCTGCTTGACTTGGAATTTAGCAAAAAAAGACTTTTTGTGTCATAAAACATACACAATGGAAATTCAGGACTGTGGTTTACTTACTTAATCCCTAACCTCACACACTGACAGAGATTCCAGGGAACATATTGTATCCTTATTACGTATTCACACATTAAATATTTTAGATATTCTAGAATGTTTTAGCAGTATGACAGGTTTTCTTATTTTATTAATCAAGCCAATCAACCCTGTCACTTGGTTGAGTTTATAGATTAAATAGGCTGAAACAGGTGAATGAATACACAAAGTGTGGTACATCCATTCAGCAGTGAAGTGAGTGCACCCTTGGTCCATTTTGCTAAGTGAAGGAGGCGAGTCACAGTGTGATAGGAGCCCGTGTAGACAAATGTCCAGCAAAGGTGAACCTGCTACGAAGGACAGCGGGCAAGGGCTGCCTGGGCTTGTGTGACACAGACTGGCAGGCAGCCTCCTCTGGGGCGATGGAAGTGTCTGTAATGAGATTGTGGAGAGAGTGGCACAGCTCTGTCAGTTTACTAAAATCATTGAATTGTACACTTACAACGAGTACACTTTACAATATGTAACTTATATACCTCAATAAAACTGTTAAAAAAAAGTAAATATGGGATATACTCTGTAATGGTAGAGTAAATTAAAACGCCAGCAGCTGAAACGCAAGCCCTGCTGCATGCACTAACTCCTGTTCTGTATTTCCGCTGCAGGCAGGAGGTGAGGTAAGCAGCCTTTCTTGGGTGCCGGGGTGTTTCCTTCCTGGAAAGTGCACAAGAGCTGTGAGCTCTGTTTTGAAAACAAGCAAACAGACTTGGGTAGTTTCTGGATGAGACCACATTTAATCGATTACACTACCCAGCCAGCCTAGCTTCTCTGGGCTTGGTAGCCCCCAGCGCCCAGGCTGTGGACTTTGGACTTCTTACCCGCCACTCTGTTGTTTCGGAGGTACAGCTCAGGGGAGGTCTTTGGCCTCACAGATTCCCCCACCTCATTAGAGTGGCAAGGTCTGAAACTGCTTGGGTGAAGTTCTGCTCACCCGGGGAGGCCGTCCTCCTGGGGTGGGGTCAAGTTCACAGTACCGGTTTCTGTGTCCCCGTGTCCTGGCAAGGCCTTTACTCCAGCTGCCAGGAGGTGACTTCAAACAGCGGGACCCAGTGGCAGAAGGCATGCTTGCAGGTGCCCTAAGCCCGAGTATTAAAGATGAGTGTGCTTTTTCTTCTTAGAAAGGGAAGAGTTAGAGAATCGCTTCTAGCTCTTTCTTTCCTGCTCTGGCACGTTTTGCAGTTTAAGTGCAAAGCTGAAAATAGGTTATGGGTGGAGATGCATAGCAATTGCCTGTATTTTCCTCAGGCTTTAGCTGTTGACTGGGCGGAAGTGAGTGTCTTTGGCTTTCCTCTTGGGTTTACTGTGAGTTGCTTCTGTTTAGTGCCGTAGAACCCTCGTGCCCCCTTCCATGGGCCTTGCACAGCTACCTTGTGGGCACCTTGCTTTCCTGACACCAGTTGGTTTCCACGTGGTGACTTTCCATGGGAGGCTTGGCTTGGGCACAGGTCTTGCACCCCAGCTACTCCCTACATGGCTCTTGGGTTTGGCCAAGGCCAGCTGGCCTGCAGAGCTCATATGCATCTCTGTGTTAGTAAAAAGGTGTCTTTATCCAGCCCTGAGATGTTTCAGGCAAGTGTTTCCCAGCACCTCATTTCTTCGGTCCTTGTGTTTGTAAGGAAACACTGAGATTGGCAGTTTTAAATCTTAGTGGAGTAGTAATTACCAGTGTAATTTCTGATGGGGTCATTCTGAATTTGCCCCCTCCCAAACAGGGAGCCCAGCCTCGAATCAAATTAAAAGTAGCATTTATAAAATGATGATTTTTTCTGTCACAAATCCTAAATTATTACTCATCTGTGGTGAGCAATGAGGAGCTTTTTATGAGATTGCATTAAGAGTTCCTTCTACTTACTCAATGGCAAAGTAGTGGGTGACATTTCTGTCTTTGATCTGCTTTAGATGGTTTCAGCTGGTGAATAACAAGCTGCTGAGGTAGTTTCTGATTTCTGGTTTAGTTTTGTTTTCTTTCCTTCCCAGTGGGCTAATGTTCTCCAGATTTCCAAGGTAACTAGTTAGGCATTCTGTTCAACAGATTGACTGGGTATATGATTACAGAAATCTCCTTGTTTCCAGGATGGATGTTTAGTTTCCAAACAGAAAGAATTAGAAAACGAGGCAATTTTCTCTTGTTTTAAAATCTCCTCTAGAATAATTGTCAATTTGTATCCATTTTGAAAGCTTCAGTTGATCATAATTAAAGGAGCATCAGGTATTATGCACAGAATTGTGTGAGGGCGTTGTCCTAAGTGGAGGAAACACAGCAGACCATTACTTTCGAGGACCTTTACTTCATCTTAACCATTTAGTTTTCTGAAAAGCATCCAGACTTTCACATCAGATACTGATGCTGAGCATTCTGAGACGTATGGGACCCTAACTTGATTCTGAGACATATGGGACCCTAACTTGATTGTGTCAGTCTGAGGCGCAGGAAGGGGACCTGAATATCTGCTCCACACCCTGGTTGGGGGCAACGGCTGAATCCCTTGTGTGCTGAGCATGTCCTCTTCTCCTGTCTTTGTTCCAAAGTTTAAAATCAGAATCTATTTACTTTCCGCCTAAGAATGGCAGGTAGAGATTTTACTTATGAAGTTTGGTATTTCCAGTGACCAGGGTCACTTCACTCTTTGGCCCATGTCCAAGTGACCAGATGTCCGAGATGGGAAGGTGGAGCATTGGGGGCTGCTGCTGCCTGTCCTTCTAGAAAGGGCTGTGCCCCATGAGCTTGAAGTCAAATAGTGACTTGTTCCTCTGTGTCAGTGTCCTCCTCTGCTGGGCTCCTCTGCTGAGCCTGCAGTCTTAATGATCAGGCTCCTCCTCTCCAGAATGGGTTGAGCTGAGCCCTCGTCTCATCACTGCCATGTACAAGGGGCACCAGGTTCTGTGCCCTGATCCTACCTGACCTTGTCTGGCATCTGTAGTATGTGCCTCCTATGCTGTGGGTCTGGAGCTGCCGCTGCTGTGTCAGGGACAGGATGGACATGTCCTTGCGCTGCTGGGCTCATGCCTGGGCTGCTGCTCACTGGTGCAGACAACAGAGAGAATGGGATAGCCGTTGGTAATGCTTGATTTCTGCACTCTGCTTGCTCTTGCTGAGCCTCATCTCTCTCTCTTTGCTTGCCACAGGGTGGGGAAACTCCCTCCATTCAGCAGCCTGCTTCCTCGTAGGAAGATCTGAGCCTCTGGCTGTGAAGTCTTCCCTCCTCTGCATCTCTGTCACTCTCTCTCTTGATTTGTCCCTGGTCACAGCCCAGAGGTGGCCTTGGGCATGAGAGAAGACCTAACACACGTGTTGAGATAAAAGTATTTCCCACTATACCTATCAACCTTATGCCCTCCCCTTTCTTTCCTCCCTCCCACCCACCTCACTCTTCCTTTTCCTTCTTAGTTACTTTCTGAGATACAATGCAAGACACCCACAACTTAAAGGAGGAGAGATTTATTTTGGCTCAGTTTGTAGAGATTTCAGTCCATAGTTGGCTGGCTCCAAGGCAGGGTGGCATGACAGAGAGTATAGTGGAGGAGAAACAGTCCGTAGCATGGTGACAGGAAGCAGGGAGAGCAAAGGGAGGAGGAGGGAAATAAACTTTTCCTGGCCATTCCTCCAGTGACCCACCTCTTCCAACCCAGCTTCACCTCCCAACATCACATTTAGCTATAAACTCACGAGTGGACTGATCCACTAATAAGCGTCATGGCCCATGATCCAGTCACCTCCCAAAGCCCCATCTATGAGAGTGTTCTCTCATAAGTCAGTGTCTCTCCCATGCCTCCTCCACCTCTGCAGAGTGCCTAGCTCCCCAGTGCAAATGTGCAGTGCAGTGGTCCTGGGGTGTGCTGGGGGAGCAGACTCAGGAAGGTCCAGGACCAGGGCCCTGAAGCAAACTGTGCAAGTCCAGGCAGGGTATTTTGGCTGTCACAGCTTTCCAGGCAGACTCTGAAGTCAGGCCCGGAGCCAAATTTACTTTCCATCTGCCAGCAGTGATGGAATTCCTAGGTCCCACCACCAGCTTGTGAAAAGAAATCATTCAGGAAACTGCAAGCTGGCAAGTCAGGATCGCAAAGATTCATTCCCTTGAAAGCTTATGCCTGCAAATGTTATTTAACTTTGAGCCATTTCTCCAGGCCTACCTGCTGAGCTCCCTGCTCCTGGAAGTTTGTTTTGTACAGCTGAGTACAGTTCTGTGCTCACCATGAGATCTCATGGGGCACATCAGAGCGTTGTGAAGGGCAGAGGCCCTTCCATGTCCCATACCTCACTCATCCCTGATCTGAGAATCTGCCCAGATGGGGCACTTTGCAGAACTTCATTGAGCCAACATGCATTAGTTCCTTTCCCATTACTGTGGTGAGATACCTGAGGCTGGGTACCTTATGCAGTAAAGAAGTTTGTTTGGCTCACAGTTCAAGGGCATGGCACTGGTGTGGCTTGGCTCTGATGAGGAATCGCCATGGAAGGAGCACGTGAAGGGGAAAGATCTTAGCCGGAGACGGGTGCTCAGAGGGGCCAGTAACAACCTCGGATGAAGCTCCGCCTCTTAAAGTTCCTGCCCCCCCAGCACTGCAGCAGTGAGGACTGGGAAACCTTGGAGCACAAAACATCCTAATCAACAGAATGTAAATGCTTGGCTTTAGTTCCTGACGCTATGAAAAGGACAGTGGCACATCTGGGCTGTGGTCCTGCACCCTGACAGTAAGGAGTGTCTTAAAGGACTGTCTGTGGATGAATTAGTTGTTAAGGAACCTGGAGGAAATGAATGCTTCCAGTGTGGACCTGGCTTCAGGGCAGACTGGCTTGCTCAGCATGGGGAAAGAGAACAAAGAGTATAACATACCCAGGTTTTCCCTGGAGAAGGGTATTTACCAGTGCTCATAAGACACTTAGACTGGATGGTTTTCTTGAACATAGGAATTAAAACAGAAAATCATACACTCCGGATTCAATCATCATTCAGTCACTTTATTTGATTTAATAGTTCTGGTTGGTGAAGGGAGTGAGTTTGGGAAAGGTAAGATCTGACGAGCATTCTTCATTTGTGTCCTTGAAGGCCTTGATCACCTTCCAGAAAACCTGAGTTTTTCTTTTTTCTCTCCAGAGGGAGTAGAATAATCAGGACTCCACGGCCCCACAGTAAGTGGGTATGGACTCGAGAGAAAATCAGTGAGGTTCAGTCATGTCTTGTATTGCTCCAGTGTCCCCCCATGCCACCAAGATCCTCATTATGCAGGACACCAGCACCTCAGTGGGGTGGTTTGGAGAAAGCCTGAGGGACAGGCATGGGAAGGAAGTGATCTCCCCAAATTGAAGAGGGCCCCACTGAACTCCAAAGAACCTTAGCTCCATCGAGTCTCATCTTGCTGCCTGTCAAAGTTCACAATGGCCTTTCCTGTCTGCCATTTGCTTTTGAAGTGGCAGGATTTTTGCAGAAGTGATTCCAGGGCTGGTCCTTCTCACATTTAGTGATCTTGTGGTCGACTGGAGACCCGGGTGGCCTTGCCATCCAATTTGGTGCAGGGACTGGCATGCTGGTGGCCTGCTTCCCAGCATGGGCTCCATTGTGGCCCATCAAGGGAGGCCACAAGTTCACTCCCAGTCTACAATCCAGAGACCTTTTAATTAGTAGTTGCAGCACATACACTTGAAAGCAGTGTTGGATTCACTGCTGAGTGCCTTTCAGTTTTTAGTGTTTTAATTAAAAGTTTAGGCCCTTCCGAGGAACTGGCTTTTGGGCCCAAACTTTGTGCCTTAGGGTGTTGGAGGTGACCGCAGTGGGAAGACCAGGTCCTGGGTGTCCTGCAGAGTCATCTGTAAGTGCCTTGGACAGGAGACACAGTTAGTGAATTGCTCCTGGTGTGGACTCACATGGGATGCACCTAGGGCAAAGTGGCTTTTGTGGATTTTTCTTTAATGGCACTTTTCAGTGATCACAGAGTTGCCTACCTGGTTTAATTAAGCCTGCAGGGCTAAACTTAGGAAAACAAATCAGAAGTACATTACGTTAGGGAAGGCTGGTTTCTTGAAAATTCGTAGAATTGCTCGTAGTTCTCTGGTAGTTCTCTCTGTCCCTCTCCATGCAAGAGCCGGTGTGTCCTTCTCAGCCTCGCCATTGGGATGGACTCAGACTTCTGCCGCTTAACCATTTGGCCTGAAAATTGCAGTGTGACCCAAAATATGTTACAGTTCATGTCAAATATATAAAAATCCCAGGCCGAAGTGGATATCAGTGACGGGTAAATCCTTTCTGTCTTTCCTAAATGTGGGAAGGAGAAAAAGTAAATGTACTTGTGTGAAAGAATTCTGCATAATGTTAAGAACTGATAGAAAGCTAAAGGAATTTGCATAGGAACATAGTTACAGGCACACATGAAACCTGCAGCATATACATGTTTGAAATGGTTTGCTCTTCCAAGAAATTGGGAGTTTGCTAGCTGTTTCCTTTCCCCATGTGAACTTTCAGATGATTAATTGGATTTATTTAATTAAATGTTCCACATTTCAGTGGCTGTAGGCCCAAGAGGTATTCTGAAACAGTATTGTTTTATAGTTAATATTTTCAATGCATATTTTGTAGGTAAAATGTACAAATGGCGTGGTTACAATTAAATAATTAATAATCTAGTATTTAAACTTTAGTCTTCACATGAAAAATCTACTTGAGAAATCGTGTGGATAACCTTAAAAATTCCATACCATGACACTCTGTCTGTCCCTTTCCCCCATTTCCATTCCCCTCCCACACTGGAGGGGAAGCAGGTTCTGTAACTGAAAGCCGTCTCTGTGGGTGCCACAGCAAGCTGAAATGATTGGAGCGGAGCTGGGCTGTGTTTAACCCCTCCAGTGAACCCTGCGGTGGATGATTTCCAATGATCCAAAATTAGTCATGGTGTCTTGGACAGCAGCCTGGTAAGGACTCAGGCAAAGCATGTGTTCAACATCTTTGAATTGTCAGCCTCATTCCAACACAGGGATTGATAGCTTTGGTCAAATCGTGTATCACTTTTTGGAGAAAACAAAAGGTTAGCTTCTAACTGTGAACAAAGAGATCAGAAGCTTTGGAATCAGGAGCTGGACAGAGTGAGTGCTGCACACACTGAGCATTCTTAGGAAGATGCAGCCGTCTGGGTGACGCAGACTGTCAGGCACCTAACGGGGCCACTTTCTTGTGTTGGTAGCAAGCACGGAGGAGAGCAGCTGAGATGTGTTTTTGTCGTCTGTTGTGCTTACATGAAGAATAAAAGGGTCAAAGGAGAAGGGTTGTGGTCCGAAGGGCAGAGGGCTAGGTGTCAGAATGGTCTTTCATCTGTGGAAGGAGGAAATGGGATCCAGTTACCCTCTGCAGAGATCTGTGGTTGCATATGTGCCCCTAATTATCCCAGAGCCCAATGACCATTTCGCTTCGAAAACGTTATATCTCCACGTCCCTGTGTGTAGAGAAATGCGTCATCATCAAATCAGACTGTCCTCTGTGGTATCTATCCACTGATCGCTCTGTTTCCCTAAGAGTTTTCTATTTGCTTGTAATCTTTCCTTTACAAAGAGATGGGCTGAGTTTAATAGCTTTATTTTGATAAACTCTTTCTGTTGCCCTGATTCACATTGACATGGCAGACTGGGATAGGTTTGAATGGAAGGTGAGAATTGTATTTGACTGAACAGTTGCATTATATTTATTGAATATTGACTGCCTCCTAGTTGATATACTTATTCCATAGAATTCCAGAGTCTGAAGGATACTGCTGAGGATGTCTGATTCTTCTCTTTGCATCCAGGCGGGGTCTTTTCTAAACTTTCCTGGGGAGATGGTGGTCCATTCTGTTCTTAAAGAAGGGCTTACATGGGCTCCTGTCATCACTTAGTCCACTCATTTGCTTTTCCTGTAGAATGAGAGGTAGCTTTTGGCCTTCCTGGATCCTTGCTGTGGACCCTGCCCTGGGAAAACAGTGTGTGGAGGCCAGAGATAGCTTTACTCCTTCCGCACCTGATTTCCAGCTCTGGGTTTTCCGCACTGGCACAGGGTGACGCGTGTCTCTAGATCCCTTGAGAATCTGAAGGGAGGCTTTGGGTTCCATCAGGTGCTGCAGAGGATGCTCAGGAAACCTCAAGCCAGGATCACAGTGACTGAGCAGGGACGAGCTAGGAGTGGGAAGACGAAGGGTGGAGCCAGTCCTCAGCGACTCAGTGCCCTGGCAGCATCTTCTTATGCTGGGGCTAAAGGAGCTGCAGGGCCCCTGGGGCCCCCAGCTGGCAGGGAAGCACGGTTTGTGCCTGTCCAGGGCTCTGGCTCAGTCCCTGACCCTGGCCCTGGCATTCCACTGTCTGTGTCTGTCAGAGACCTTGCAAAGCTGGGATGTGCATCTGTAGACGGAGTTCTCTACCAGCAGAGGTGGCTGAAAATCAGAAACGGCGTCAGGATTACAAAATAAATCTTGAGCTGTTCACAGGCACGGCGTCCTCTTTAGGATGACAGAGACTTGTGGAGCCTGCCATGTCTCTGTGATGTCACTTCGGGGGTCCTTCTTGGGGGGAGCACTGGGTCTCCACAGCCCCCAGTGGGCAGTAGCTTTTCTGGGGTTTTTCCGGGACAAAACCTGCGTCATCCATTTCGGTTGCAGGATGCTCTTTTCCGGTGTCTAATGCACTTTGCAGTCAGGGTGAGGCAGGGGAGGCCAACCTTTCCAGAAATGGAACAGCCTCAGGTTATGAAGAGGAAAATTGGAGCCTAGGCAAAGTTGAGTAACTAAGCTGCTTCAAACTGGCTTCTGTCCAGCTGCCCTGCAGGGCGCAGCACAGCATACCGGGTCTCACCCCATTTCCTATCCATTTCCTAGCTGTTTAGCGTGGAGCTTGGAAACCCAGAGAGAACACTTAGAACACTCCTTTGTAAAGTGATTCCAGTGTGTTGGTCAAGATTCCCCAGGTAGACTCAGTGCTGTGTCTTTCCCATCTTTCCTCGTGCGTGTATCCTAAGTGCTACTTGTATCTGAGACCACACAATAACATTCGAGTACTGAAGATCGCTTTGGTTCCTCTGGTCATGAGTTAGTGCAACTGAATAGTCAGTTTTCCTTGCTTCAGTTTTTATGAACCCTACGAATTCATTCACTTACATGCATCCCTTTCTTTCTTTTTTTAATGTAAATCTGAAAGAGAAGCACTTGTTTTGGGGCAAATTTTGGCAAATATGTTTAAAATAAAGAACAGGATATTATAATGGAGCTTTTACTTTGGAAGGCCAGATTGTTTTTGGGGCATCAAGAGCTCATCATGTATATGGTTTCTTTTTGGATGTTTAACTTGGATACAGGTATTTAAATTGCAGTTATCCATCAAATTATATTCAACCTCTAAAGGCTCTACATGTGAAATGTAGATGTTAGTCTAAATGGGAATGTCAGAATTCTCCTGTGGACCAGCAGCTATGTGTGAACGTGACTTTTTTCAAACACATGGTCTATCCCCTCACGGTGTAACCTAACATGGAGGAGCTGCAAGCTTTGCTTGTGATATATATCTCTGGAAATACTCACGTGTAAGAAGGCTGAGAAGGCAGAGATCAAGAGCTGAGAAGGGGTTAGGAATAAATGCCTCCTCCCAACAGAGGCCCCGTGCCCCTCTCTGGCTCCCCAGCTGTGTCCTCAGCTTTGCCCTCTTTTCAGAGGTGACAGTGTGTGCTGAGCCTCCTTAGCAGTCCTGACACCTTCTGGAGATTCTGGTATTTAGGTTCCAGATAACTATTCAGAAGGCTGCTTTAGTTCACTCTGTCATTATCGCAGGACACCTGTGGCCGGTTGATTTATAGATGAAAGAGGTTTATTCTGGCTCAGGGCTGAAAGTCCAAGAGCTGGGTCCTAGCATGTGCTCTGCCTCTGCTAAGGACCTGTGGGAAAGGAGAGAGGAGGAGCGAGAGGGGCCAGAGGCTTTGTAACAGCGAGCTCTCCCAGGGAGTCACCGTAATCCCTCTTAAAGATCTAATCGCCTCTCAGTGCCTTTACCTGGCTCATTACATTTCACCATGAGTCTGGGTGGGGTCAGACCACATGCACACTCTAACACTGCGTTTCCAAATGATGCAAGGGGCAGCAAATGGAAGAAGAATCCGGGTGTGTAAGTGGTAGACAGAGAACCTGGCACTATCTCAGGTTACCAAAGAGGACTCTTATTCTCCTCTGACTTCTATCCTCCAGCTTCTTCCCGAAGGCCTTAAACGCAGGGCATAAATAATAGGAAGCTAAGTTCCTGGTTACATGGAATTTTACAAGGATTATAGTACTAGCTGGAGGACAGTTTACTACTAGTTTATGATGTGAAAAAAAAATTCTGGCCCCAGTTCAGTAGATATCTGAATACTGTTGGCAGAATCCTGTAGGTCAGTGTTTGAAATATTCCAGGCACAAAGGGTCTCCACGTTTTATTTGGTTCTAATTGAAATTTATTAGTAGTAATTGGTTCAGTAGCTCAGCTTAAAATAAAGGCCACAGGAGGGGTGTAGCTCACAGTGAGTCTCCGGACAGAAGATGGACATGCTTGCGGCTTACAGGCGAAGGCAGGATGCCCAGCAGGGCGGCCATGTGGCGTGCTGACCACTTGGAAAGGCGATCAGTCTGGCTGCCGGGGAGAAGGCAGTGGAGCTTTTCCTTCAGTAATGCGGGGCGGAAGCAGTGTGAGCAGAGCTGGCAGGCTGAGGAGTGCAGCCTGGCCACCATCCCAGGGGCACTGGGCCATTGGCAGGTGGTAGCTCCTGAAACTGTGATGTAGCTGACAGCTGCTTGTGCTTTCAAAAGGGGAAGCAATGACTTGTGGTAATAACTAGAACCATCTGGATAGTGCTACAGCAGGCTCAGAACTCTATGGGTTTCCCATAAGTCCCCAAGCTTGCAAATAAAATGATCGTATCCTAAGAGCTACCTAACCCGAAAGGCTGGCCGAATCCCGGGAGCTGGACTGTCATGACATCTACAGACGCCTGGCTCCCAGGAGAAATTGCTTTTCTACCTGGGAATTTGGGCAAGCAGTGTGGTTCTCTTATTTCCAGCTCAGGGCCTTCTTATTTTTTCACTCTTCTCAAAGGAAAACAAATTGATAAACTTGTTTGATTCAGGGAGCTGTTGCTATGCAGCAAGTTATCCCAAGACAGAGTGCTTTAAAACTGTCATTTGCTACTGTGTGTCTAGGGGTCTTTTAATTTTAACTTTTATTAGTACACGACTCTAGTACATAATGATTACATTCATCATGCGCGTAACACATCTTAATTTTTTTATAATCCCTTCCCCGCCTTCCTCTCCCCTCCATCTCTTGGTCATCTACCCATTTGCGAAAGATCTGTCATGGTCATTTGAGAGGCCTGGGCCTGGCTGGGTGGTTCCTTGGGTGGAGGTATTTGCAGTCATGTGCTGGTGGCTGGGGATGGAGTTAGTGGGCCCCTCAGAGCTGGAAGCACGAGAAGCACATCTACTGCTGCTCAGGGGTCCTGGTGTATGGTCAGTCTCCCCTTACACGAAGGCTTGGGCTTTAAGAGGCAGGAAGTGAATGTTTCCAGACTATGTAAAGGCTGTGCCCAGAAGGTGGCTCAGGGCTACTTCCGCTGTCTTCTGATGGCCTCAGCAGTTCTAGGGCTTTCCCAGACTCACGAGAAGCAGATGACAGTGGCATGCTCCATGCAGAAGACCATGTGGGTGGAGAGATTGCGTGGGGCTGGCCATGGCAAACACCATCTGCCACACCATGCAGACAGCACTTGGGAGCCAAGACGTGGGCACCTGAGCAGAGGCAACACCCAAATGTCACGCTTCCACATTGCGAAGTGGGCAATCCTGGTCACGGGAATGGAAGTTTGTGCTCCAGGAGGATTAATTGCAGGGTTTCTGTAACTCTCAATGTCTTCTACAATTGCAGTACAGAGATGAGGTAATAGAAATGTAGTGGTTATGAGAGAAGAATTCGAATCCAGGTTGCTGGATATGTGGCTCAGTCTTGCCCCTCACTGGCTGTAAGAACTTCAGGAAGGTGTTCAATCCCCCGTGACTCCCTTTCCTGGATTCCAAAATGATTGCAGTGGTCCCTGCCCCATGGGGGTTTTGTGAATGTCAGAACCTGGTAATGTCTGTTCACATGGTGGCCTGCTCCACAGTGAACACTCTGTCATCTTAGAGGATAGGACTGCTGTATGATTCAATGCGTAGAAATCCTCCTTACCTGCCAAGGTGTGGCTTAATGTCCTCTACTCAAAAAGACTCTGCACAGTGCAGCTGGGTTGCCTGCTCTGTTAGCGGCCCTGTGTAGAAGTGCCCACACAGAGAGAAGGAAGGGAGGGAGGAGGAAAAGCAGCACAAATGCTAAAAATAAAAACAGGGCTGGGAATTGTTGCTGCACTTTGCACAAGAGCGAATACATCCTGATGGGAGAAGAAAGGACAGATTCGTGGTTTCTCATTGTTTGTGCTGGATCTCTGCTGCCTGCCTTGCCAGGGCCTCTGGAGCCTTCCGAGGCTCTGGACTACATCAAAGGCTCTTAGCCCTCTCTCTGGGTTGGCTTCCTCCTGGGAGGGCAGTAGAGAGGGTACGAGGTGGGATTGTGTCTTCAGGGGTCTCTAAGGGCTGGCTGCATCCTTCCTCCAAAGGACCTGGTGAATGCTCCCTCCTGCTGCTGGGTCAGGCCTCCAGGTGGCAGCTGAGCCCTCTGTCACCAGCCCAGGGCCTGCGCCATTCCTCGTGTTTCTCTGGCTTTTATCGGCACTTCCTGTATCACACTCTCAACCCCACATGGGTGTGGAATGTGCTGTTGCTCTTGCTGTACCCCACCCACATGTTCCTATCAATCCGTGGATGATTTTTTTCAATTAGTGCACTAGTAATACAGAATAGTGGGGTTCGTTTTGGGAAATTGGTTCATGCATTTAACATATCTTTACCATTTTCAACCCCTGGGTGATTAAAGTTAACATCCATGCTCCACAGGTTTACCCATAGCTGGCCCTGCAAGCAAAGGGGAAGAGAGAGAGGAGTTAAAGCCTCCAATATCTTTTGCCAGTGTGTGTCAGGAAGTTGGTGGCTCCATTATATTGAAGTCACAGAGCACCTAGTGTGGTAGGCAGCTTTCCCAGGTGTCCAGCAGTCACCTGGAGCTCAGGTTACATGACCACGTGTAGAAGGCAGGACTGACATCTTGTCCTGACACCAGGAACCTGACCTTCATTCTGCAGCCAAGATGGATTCTTGCAACCTTCAAGAGGTCCAGATGGCTCCTGGGTCGATTGCTGAAATGAGCATGGGAAGAAATCAGTGCAGTGTAACTACAGGCCAGTGCCATTTCCCTTGGAAAATTGGGAGCAGGTGTGCTATGACTCTGTCTCCCTAAGGTAGATTTTTCTTACTTTGCAAGCCAAGGATCTATCCAGCAGTGGACAGCTGGTCTATATAATAAAGATGCACGTGAAGTAGTTTTGTTAAAATCCTTAAATGGTATCTCCTGGGGGAGCCCTCATCAATGTGATCTAAGATATGTTTAATCTTGGATATATAAACATGGAAATATCTATTGAAATATAAATAGTTTACACACACACGTCCCTCTTGGCTTTCTAGGTAATCTTAAACTTAAATGTTTATTACCACTTCCCAATATGCTTTGGGATAATTGAAGTGGATGGCGAAGAGAGCCACTCTGCTGACTCTAGCAGGTTTTCCTGTGCCTTTCAGTATTTATGTATTCCTGGGAAGCACTGGGGTCGCAAGGACGTTGCTGCTCAAAGGCCAATATTAGCAGGTCATGTTTTGGATGGATTGCCCGGCTTAATGAGGAAAAAAAGGCACTTTTGGTTACACTTCTGTGTGATAATAATCCAACGGGGTTCCATCTTCTCTAGAGCTCTTTCTTTAAAGTATAATTGCTGCAATTATTACAGTAATTATTCATCATATTACAACCCTATAAAGGGCCACAGGAATAGAGATTCCAAATAGTACATTTTTTTGGTTTAGAGTCAATTATTTCATCTCTGTTAGAAATTAATCTTCGTGATATACCACTTTTATTGTACTGTGGTCACGGCCTTCTATTGATTCATGCTTAAAGGAAAACATACTGTCTCTTGATGTGGTGTTCAAGGAATCTTGACCTCTCCCAAACTGTGTTGAACCTTGCGCATTCTGCTTTCCCTTCACACAAGTTACTCAGCAGGTACAGCCCCCGGGAGCAAGTGGGGGGATTCTTGGTGTCCCAGTACCTGGAGGCGGTCCTGGCATTTGTGACCTAGGGTTCACCATGGCCAATATCGTCCACTGCTGTCCCTTAAAGGGCCTTTGTCTCTCCTGCCTCGGTGTGAACTGTTGCTTTGAGAGTCCTTTCTCTCCATCAGACCATGGCCTCTTTCTCAAGTCCCAGATGGCCTCTGTGTGGATACACTGCTAGGGACTCATTTACACTGGCCTTACCCAGTTGTGGAATTGTGTTGCTTTACCATTGCTGCCAGGCATTTGATACAAATATTAGATTAAACTGAGGATTGGCAAGTAGGAAATATTTTAAGCTTTGAGGACCATATGGTCTCTGCCATGATTACCCAGTTGTGTTCTTGTACAAGGAAAGCAGCCCCTGGCAATATGTAAATGTGTAGGTGTGGCTGTGTTCCAATAAAACTTTATTTACACCAACAGGCCAGATTTGGTCCGCAGGCAATAGTTTTCAACTCCTCCTTTAAACCATTGGAAAAGCTGTTTTTGTAGTTAAAAAGTGGTCACCTATTGGCAGTGTCATACAGTTAACACTAATACCTTATTTATATCTCATTATCTTTATTATGTCTATCCCCAACATATTTCAGTCTTTCTCTTTCTGTTTTGTTAGCTTGTTTTTAGCCTTCCCTAGTTTGTGAGTCAAGACCTTAACAATTTAGGCATTCAGTAGAAACATATTTACTACATAATTAGGACATAAAACCTTAATCTCAAATCCATTCACATGAAGAGAACTTATAGTTCATTGAGCATTTGCTGTTACCCTAAAATATGTACATGTGTGTGTATGTGTGTGTGTGTGTGTGTGTGTGTGTGTGTGTGTATCTATGTAATGGTTGAGAATTTCTTGTCCTTATAGTCTAACCAAGGGAATTTTCATTATTTTTGTTGTGGTCCTTGTGACTGTATTTCCTTCTAAGACTGTGACTAATTACTGCACACTTGGTGCTTTTTTAAAGCAGTGAGGATTTATTTTCTCATGCTTTTAGAGGCCAGCGGTTCAGAGTCAAGGTGTTGGCAGGCTGGTTTCCTTTGAGAATGGCTCTGGCTTCTGAGAGCTCTCGGGTCTGTCCTGGTTTCTGCTGGTTACCTGGGTCCTTGGCTGTCCTCGGCTTCCAGAAGCATCACTTGTGTCAACCTCAGTGGTCACGTGGAGTTCTCCCTGTGTGTGGCTTGTGGCTGTCTTCACGTGGCCTTCTTATGAGGATGCCAGCCATTGGATTAGGCTCACCCTCTTCCAGCATGACCCCACCTTAATTTAACCAGTTTGGCTGTTTTGTGAATGTATGCTGTTACAAATAACGGAACATCTGAGGCTCTGAGTGGACCTGCCTTTTGCAGGGAATCTGTGCATCCCAGTGCACCGTCTAGAAGAGTGAATCAAGGCCTCTGCTGCCACTGAAGCTGGATCCTGACTGGGATTTTCATGCAGGGGCATTAGGGCCACCCAGACCTTTTCTGCCCTTGTGGATCAGCCTGACTTGCTTGAGCAGGACCCGGTACAGCTGAGTTTCAGGTTGCGCCGTACTCATCTGCTGAGTGCCTCCCGCTGCACCTCCAGACCAACTGCGGGCAAAAGGGAGCTCACCCAGGAGGGGGTGAGTGTGTGGTAGCCGGTGACTTGGTGCTGAGCCCCAGGTCTCATCACCGTCCCTGTGGTCCCTGCTCAGCTCTTTCTGTGCCTCAGCCTCATACAGAGTCACTTAGATCGCACTTGTGTTTGAGCCTTTGTAGATGATCTCGCACAGTATGCAGGAGTTGTAATTGTGTCTGAGACGTGGAAAATGCCCTGAAGGTTTTCGGTGTAAATGCTGACAGTTTTTATGGGATTCAGGAGCTTCATGGAGCTGTCCCTAAGAAACTGAAGCCACCTCCCTGAGAAGAACAGGAGTACTGGAGGTGCTAGTGTCTCTGCAGGGGCTGTGGGGAGACTCTGGAAGGCAAGGTGAGCACTTAGGCAGTGACAGCACAGGCACGTGGCCAGGATGTCCCCGAGTCTGGTTCTTCTGCTGGGGTCACTTTGTCCCTGTGGGGACCTGGTGTGGCCTTACACAGTTCTCCTATGTATGTTTCAACTTCCTGATTGCATTTTTCTCTGTATTGGACAGGTTAGCTCCCATTTTATCAAAATGAAGAGCAGATTTCTTCAGCAGATATTAAACACACTTCTTAGTTCCGTACTAATCACTTGTGAATTGCTTATCTTGTTAGAAAAACACTAAAACTCAGATTATGCAGGTACAAGTTCTCTGGAAAGAAAAAGAAGACAGTAGAGAAATTGTTTATAGTTATGCACGGTTCTGAGAGGAGAAGCCACTGTGTTGTCCTAGCTGTGTGGATTCAGTTTTCCCTGGAAGCCGATTTGATCAGGAGCCGACCAGAGGTTCCACAGCTGAAGTGCAGAGGGCAGATGCTGAATCGTACTATGGCTTTCGTTGTAGGCTAATTCAGGAAATTTCCCTTCTCATTAAATGTTATTAATTTTGCAGTTAACACTGACCTCAGAAGCTTGGTTGAACTCTCCTGGGTAAGAAGGCTTGCTTCAGAGAGGGAGGCATCAGGGGAGAGAGGTCTAGCATTTTGGCTTCTCTCTCCTGTCCTTTGCTCATTTCCTCTCTGGTGCCCACATGCTGGCTGGTCCCCAGGTACGAGGACGTGCATCACCCGAGCCTGCTCCTGTCTTCTCCCCGGAAGCTGTCAGCACCTTTACTGAGCAATCTGTGGTCAGTGGTGTGTTAGGCTGCAGGGGAGACCAGGAAGGGAAGGAGTGAATCTGTGAAGGCGCTTCTGCTGTGAAGACTAGGACATCTATGGAGAAGCTGCCCGAGCCCATCTTGGCCCCAGGGAAACAGGAGGGTGTGGCACCCAGCCAGACCTGAGCATCTCCTCGGGTCTGTGCCCAGTGTGAACACCAAGCCGGGACAACACCTCTGAGTGTCCTCCGTGGTGGAAGGTGCTCACATGGCCTCCCTGAGTGGGAGACGGAGTCGTGGACACTCCAGGCTCTTCCCAGGGAGGATAAATGGAGGCCGGGATGCCTTGTGAGACAGGAAGCACTTGAGCTGAAGGTGCCCCTCTAGTAACTTGAAGGATCGCTGATGGGAAGGGAAGTTTTCCTTGCAATTTGTGTCCCCGGAGGAAACAGTTGGGGCCAATGGGGAGGAGATCATAGTTCAGAGCCTGAAGGAGATGGAATGGCTGGCTTTGAGGGCTTGAATAGACTTGACGTCTTTTATATTTTTGTAATATGTTTTCATTTTAAAATCATTATTCCTGAAGAGAGGACTTCAGCATCTTTTTCCTAAAACAAAATACACTTTCAAAACCTTTTATAACAGTAAACCAGGTTAGGGTCACTCCCTACTCTGACACAGTTTTCACAAATAGAGAGCAGCACTCGATCTTTGTTACTAATGAAGGGCCATACTCACTGGACTTACTGTTTTCTCACCATTTTTCCGTCCCGGGACCCCTCGTCGGGGACACCACCTGACATTTAGATATCATGTCTCTTCTTCCCGCGATGGCTTCTCAGACCTGCCCTGTTTGTGATGGCCTTGCTGGTTTGGGGAGGACTGGCCTGGGAGTTGGCGGGACGCTCCTCAGTTGGGTTAGTTAGAGGTTTTTCTCACAGCTGAACTGGAGTTTGGTTAACACCCTGTCATCCTGTCACACCAGGGCACACGCCGTCCACCTGGCTTCCCACTGAGCTGCTGACCTTGTCGCCTGGCTGCGGTAGGCTGGAATACAGCATCCCATGCCGGTCGGTCCCAGTCTGCGCTCCTGCCCAGGCCTGGGTGAGCAGCCCCGTCCCCTGTCCTCCTCCTGGCTGCTCTCGGCTCCTGCCCTCTTCCTCCCTGGCCTCCCCAGGCCTCTCCACTTCAGGGCTTGCTCAGTGTCCCCTTCTACAAGTGCCGGCCTGCACTGCCTCCTCTGCACCGACCCCTGGCACCCACTGTCTGTAGTATTTCTCACCGATTTGTCTGGAGCATGGGCCCTTGGAGCCTGGAGAAGTTGCTTTATTTTCTGTGTGCCTGGGATGTGGTAGGGGCTCAAAAAATGATGAGCACATGAATGATTTGTGGGAGAGAAGGCCTCTGTGTTTAGAGGATGGTTCTGCTCATCTGAGGGTTATCTTTTGGGGGTGGTAAAGGCTGAGGGAGGCCCCTTGGAGGGCCTTTCCTGAGGCCCCATCTTGGGAACCCATGTTACTTGGCTCTTTTTGACCATCTTTCCCTATGGACCAGTTGAGAATGGTGGGATTCAGGGACATTTTGCTTTTCCTCCAACACTTTTCTTCCTGGAGTTCTGATCTTCTGCTGACTGGAAGTGTTGTGAGACTGTCTGCAGAAGCAAATTGTCAGGAGTGTGTAAGGGAAATGCTCCAGGGAGACCTGTAAGAGTCAGCAGGGAGCAGACCGCGATGGCACATGGTACCGGGAGACTGATGACGAGCTGAAGGGATTGAACTGCAGTCCCGCTGACAGGCCTGGGCCTAGCCCTCTTGGCCTGTGCTGGTTTTAGCCCTTAATTGTGTGGATTTTGTAATAGTTCACAGTGCTGGGTTTCGCATTCTTGGCTTTAATACGTGCATGGTGATTGGAAACATATCTGAGGAATTCTTCTTCTACGAAATCCACAGTGCTCAGTGGCAAGCCCATAAAGGCTTCCTTCAGCATTAATTAAATGGTTAGAGAAAATAAATGAGCAAATTAGGGAATTAACACCAATTTAAAACGAAGCTGGAATGGACACAACAGCTGCTTCAGATTGTTTTTGCATTTCTGTGATGAAATACTCTTTCTCACTTTGTCAACTCAGAGTTGAACAATGAAAGTTTAGGGACATCCTCCTTTTGGCACAGTTTTAGGTTTGATTTTTTTAGTTTAATCAGTTCATTAACAGTGTGCTATGTGTACAGTGGAATGCCGACATTTCACTTTGAAAAGGATGTAGGATTTTTTGGGGGGTTTTTATTTAAAAATGCGATACTCTCGTTCAAAAGAAGTCACAGCTAGAATGCGACTTGATGCAGCATCGGCTTTTATTTCCACACTTCAGAGTAGCATGGCAGTGATGATTAGCAGTGACATGCTTCACAGGGAACGAAAGGAAACCCAACCCAGACACACACAATGAGACCAAGATGTCACATAAATATGCCAGGAAGAGTGGAGCTCAAATTATACTTACGGCTTTATAATATGCCAGTGTTGTCATTTAACCCTGATAGTGGTAATTCAAGTAGCAGGTGTCCCCAAATGTGCCTTCATTTATCAAGCTTTACAAATATTTCCTGCTTTAGTGTGGAACAGCGAAAAATAGGCAAAAGATAAACATGTCATTCTGGACCATGAAAACACTGAGGCTCGTTTAAAAAAAATGTTTATTTCTTTTTGTTGTGATTTTGTATCTTCTCTTATTTTATTGTTTTTATAAAATGGTCATTTTTCCTCCTCCTGGGTCTCCATTAAGCATCAAACAGTGCACAAGCTTGTTGGAAAATAGACTGGTATCTATTCCGAAAGCCAGGGAGACATAGGAACCAGCCGATAAACAGTTCCATGGCCTGAGTCTGTGACATAAGGGGGAAGCTGCTAGCGCAGCGGCGATGGGTAGAAATCTCTGGGCAGGGAGTAGGTTGGCATCATTGGTTGAAGTTTGCAGCTTCACTTTCTCTGTAAATAACATGCAGATTTATATAACTCACATTGATCTATAGGTAGATGTATTAGAGGACCAGCTTAATAAACATGTAGTAGCCAGGATCCTTTAGATCGTTTATCTTCCCTAGGTGTAAATTAACTCTTTCAGAAATTACAAGAATGTCTTAAATCCTCAAAATTGGTGATGGGCCACTGTGCTGACCTCCAACAGAATATGCTTTTCATTTGAGGGAAGAGATGACTCAAGGAAGGGTTTCATTTTCTCCCGTGAAGACATGAAAATGGAGATTGGAGTGGAGTCACACCTAATTAACCCGGTTGTACAAACATCATTTACCAGTTCCACATCAGCTCACACAGTCCCTGATGGGGCCAGGATGAACATTTCGGTTGCTTTCCTCTGCTGATTCAGCTCTTCGTGGGAAGGCTTTGGGTGGATTTGCCCAGGGTTCATTTTTTTGGCAAGTGAAATAGAGTTGCTCTGCCCTTCGTACCTGGAAAGCCACTTTTAAAGTTTGTTTGGTATCTGTAGTTACTGCATATGTTTTTGGAAGACAGCAAATGTCTCTTTATAATGTGATAACGCAAGTCATTTCTCTCCTTGGCCTTTCTCACCTGTTGCTACCATAAAGCCTGAGCAGAAGCGAAGGCATTCTTCAGGTTGGGTTGCTGCTTTTTGCATTCTAAGTGCGGAAATTGAGTTGATTTGGTCACAGAAAGCTGTACTGGAGGGAGTCAGTTCAAGGGTAAGGTGCAGTTCTTAAACTCTTTGTTCACATTATTTTCTTCAGGATGAGGAGGGGAAGTAGTCTTTGTAAACTTTATTGATTTAGAGATCGGTTTGGAGATTAATTACATTAGAAAGCCCTCCTGATAGCAAAGGGAGTCCAGGTCATCCCTTCTTCATTAATAATAGAAGTTCATCTATGGTCAATAAAGTGAAGAAGTGAACGACAGGAAGAAACTTCCTGGGTCTTGTTTGACTCTTGGTATTTGCCCAGAACTGGGACTTCTTTGTTTTTACAGAACCAGTTGGCTTTCTTGACACAGGTGTGTTAACGTTGTCAAGGAGAAAGCAGGTGATCCAGAGCAGATGTGATAGGAGTGATGTGAATCCTGTTCTTCCTTTGAGAAAAGGTGCGTGGCGGGTATCAGGGCGTGGTAGGACTGCAGGCTCTGCTCCCCTGGGCGGTGCTGACTCGTCCCACATGGTCTGTGCTGGAGTTTCCCAGGGAAGGGGCAGGCTCTTTGGGAAAGCATGTCCCCAGCTCTGACTCTCCTGTCCCTTAGTGCCTTCCACGTGTGCCCAGAGGTGTCACTCTCCAGTGGCTGACCATGTGTGCTGCTTGCAGGTGTCTGGTTGCTTGGGAGGGGCGCCAGATTTGTCACCTTGCTGTGGCTGGATGTGCCCTGCTCTCCTCTGTGGAAACCATCGCGCCTCAGCACTGGCTTCCCTTGGGAGGGATGGCAAAGAATTCTCTTTCTCTACTAAAGTAAAGACAGTTTTCTGCATTTTTAAAATTTGCCCAATGGGGATCATAAGCTATACCACTGAATATGTGGTTAAATCGCTTTGAGGGAACACAGAAATGTGGAATAGGAGCAATCTCTTTTTCTGGAGATTTCTAAGCGTTACCCCTAAGCCATGGTTCTCCAGACTCCCTCACGTGTGTGGGCCTTGCAGTTCCCCGGGTGAGGGCGACAACTCTTGCTCTTCACCAGTGTCACTCTGGGTGTGTGTGGTGTGTGTTTGTGTGCACTGTGTATGTGTTTGCATATCCGTATCATACATGAGTGTGTGTGCACATGTGTGGTGCATGGTATGTCTGTATGTGTGTGCATGGGGTGTATGTGTGTGTGCATATCAGTACACCTCCATAAGTCAGGGTTCAGGTTGAATTCAGCCTTGCATCCCACAGTGCTTGTGAAGTTCAGTACACACGTTAGTGTGGGTGAGAGTCGATTTGTTCCGTGAAATGGAATTGAACCTAAGAGTATTTTGATGGCAAAAGAGAGCTTTTTTTCATGTTCGACTCACAAGTGTCAAAGGACTACTTCTGGAACTAAGCCAGTGACTTAATAAGAGCAGAGTTCTCCCTGCAGGTCCATCCACAGGCACCCTGTGTGGGGCTGCTGTGGGGCCAGGTGTATGGGAGTCCCCACCTCTGCGTGGGGGACACAGATAGATATCTAGGTTGGGAGGCTAAGGAGTTACAGTCACTGACTGGCGAATTTCAGATTTCACACTGACCTCGAGCCCTTTCTTCTCCCTCTGTGGACCTCGCTGGTTACTCTCCAGGAGCGGAGCAGTAGCCGCACCTGTCTGGGCCGCCACCTCTCAGATGGCCCTGGCCTCACTGGGATCGAACCCGTCCTTTTGTTATAGCCACAGGCTCCTCGTCTTATTGGTGTCTCGGTGGTCTGGGATTAACTGGGAACACTACATGTTCTCCCAAGTGCTGGGCTAGGCCTTCTTTTGCCAGAGCCGTATTCGGCATGCAGTTTTCACACTTATTTCACAGGTCTCCGCGAGTTTCCACACGCTGTTGATGCCACGTAAGCGGCTGTCTGTCAACTTTTTGGCGAGTTATTTTTCAGCTGCTTCATTGACTGTGGGGTTTGGAAATGGCAGCCTCACGGACCAGGTGTGATCAAAATGTGTGGCGAATGTTTAGATTAAAATGTTTTTAATCCCCTTCCCTTTGCATGCCTCTCCCTGCATCTTTACATCCTCTTTCTCCACTTTCATTCTTGTTGCTGTTATTATTCTTAGCTCATGTCAGTGTTTACAGTCACTGTGAGTATTTGGTACTTGCATCCCTCCCACCCCTCTGCCCCAGGTCTTTAAACGTCTGCTGTGTTTGTCAGTCACACCTCATACGTGACACTTTGGGGAGACCAGAGACCCCACAGTTCACATGTTTTGATGTACCACGGAAAAATACTGATTTTTAGACGTCCATCCTTTAGAAGCAGGGGGTAGGCAGGAGGCGGAAGGAGGTGACGAGGGGCTCCATTTGTGGGGTCCAGGAAAGGAAGGATGCCCTTGGCCTCGTGGCTGCTGCCCTGTGGCTGGGGCTGGAAGTTTAAAGCTGGACTTTAGTCGAGATTCTGCAAAAGAGAACCAGTGTGATGTAGCTCTATCTGTAAAGAATAAAGGATCGGCTCCCGACTATGATTATAAAGGCTGAGAAGTCTGCTAATCCGCCTCCACAAGCTAGAGATGGCGTTCAGTCTGCGTCTGCAGCCCCCAGAGCCAGGAGTGCTGTGGCCAAGGGCAGAGGAGGCCAGATGACCCAGCGCAGGCAGCAAGCTCCCCTTTCCTGTGTGTCCTGTTTGAGCCCGCAGATGACCGTATGCCTCCCACAGGCAGATCTCCTGTCCCCAGGCTGCAGATTCATCTGCTGGCCTCGGTAGAAATGCACTCGGTAATGATCCCATTCCTGGTTAGTAAGGCTGCTGCTACGTTAGCAAGCCAGTGTTTAAACATGTACTGCACAGATTACCTAATAGGACCAACATCTAGTCGGATTTTGGCTGCTGCTATGAAAATGTGATTGAATGGGAAAGAAAAACATTAAAAAAAACCTTTCTATCATCTCTGTTGGCAAAATGAAAGAATCAGAGGGCTCCTTCCTGTAAACATTGCTGCTAAATGTTCATGATGTCTGTGGGTAAGATTGTAGTCTGTAGAATCCATGCTAACCACAGACTGGTCTTTCGGCTGGGTGTGATGGCGCATGCCTGTGATCCCAGCACTCTGGGAGGCTGAGGAAGGAGGGCTGCCATGAATTGAAGGCCAGCCTGGACAGTTTAGTGGCTTAGAAAGATGCTGTCTCAAAAAACAAAAATAAAAGGGCTGGACTGTAGCTCATGGTGAAGGCCCTAGGCTCAATCTCTGGTACCACACCCACACCCCCACACACACCCACAAGGCACTTGCCTGTGCACTTTTTCCTTCTGAAGGAATTGTGGAAAGTGCATTTTCCTTTGGAAAGGTGACTAAAAAGTAGTTCTAAGTGGCTGACGTGTGGAAGTCAGAGGCAAACCCATGCTGGCTGCTATGGGGGCAGAAATGTGGCCCCCAAAGATGTCCCCATCCCCGTGAGTCCATGAATGCTGCCTTATATGGCAAAAGGAAATCTGCAGATGTGACTAAGTTGAGGGTTGTGCGGTAGGAGATTTCCTTGGATTATTCCTGTCAGTCCTAAACGTGGTCACCAGAGTCTTCACAGGAGGGAGTTGCAAGGGAGGCTGTCTTAGTCACTTTTCTCTCCTCGCTAAGATGAAATACCAGACACCCAGAATTAAAGGAGGAAAGGTTTATTTAGCTCACAGTGTGTAGAGGTTTCAGTCCATAGTCAGCTGGCTCCAAGGCAGGGTGGCCTGGCAGAGGGGCATCACAGAGGAGAAGTTCATGACAAGCAGAAGGCCTGGTTTAATAATCACCCGCCTTCATCCCAGCACCACAGACTCGATCCAGACACCTCTGAAAAAGCCCCCGCCTATGATGGCATGAGCCTTTGTGGGGGACAGCTAGACACAGCCATGACAGAGGTGGAGGAAGATTTGCCACAGGGAGGGAAGGTGACAGGAGGAGCAGGGAGAGATTTGAAGATGTGCTGCTTGCTGGTCTTAAGGGTGGAGAGGATGCCTTGGGCCGGCAGATGCAGAGTGCAGCTCTGCATACTCAGGCGAGGAACGGATTTGCCTTCACAGCCTCGGGTATTCCTGACCCCCAGAAATGCAAGTGAATACGTTGGAGTTTACAGTAACTCATTAGAGTGTAAATGTTAGTTTGTTACACAGGAAACTCATATATCACTGTACTATCCAGTAGGCTTTTGGCCTAAGGATGTTGAGTTTTAAAAATACGATTAATATTCAAATAGGTAATGAGCCTGTGTGAAATTGTATTAGCTACAGGGTTAAATAAGGGAAGAATTCAAATGCAGGAAATTCTGAAATTGACTCCGAGGCATGAATTGTTTGGAGAAGCTTTGAAAGCATAGGGAATCAGTGCTTTTTCAGTTTCTGGGCACTTTGTGGCACAGCTCCGTATTGAAAGATGTGTTTTGTGCAAGGCCCTCGTAGGCTCTTCAGTCAGTGATCATGAATCCCGGGAAGCTGTTATGGTTTCCCCTTTCCAGTCCTCCCTATACTTCCCTCTTTCTTCCTCCCAAACATGAATGTTGTGTTCCAGCAGCTGAAGTTTTCTGAAACACCACTCTATAGACTGTGGTTATTTTTTGATTTATTGAATGTTTATAAGGAAAAAAAGAGAATTCTTTGTAAAGAACTTTGGTGGAATCTAAAGGACTCAGTGCTTTTTTTTTGATGAAAGGTATTGGTAGAATTTTCTGGTGATGATTACTTTTGCACTCTAAGGCTGGTAATTTCTCCAGTTTAAGAATGTTATAGGAGGCCAGCGTGGTGATGCACACCTGGAATTGCAGCACTCTGGGAAGCAGAGGCAGGAGGATCCCGAAATTCAGCCCCACCTGGGCAAAAAATAAAAAAAATTATCATTAAAGTCCTTAAACTTTCCAGGAGCCATCTTTAACACATACGGCTGTGTGATTTTTAAAAATTACTTGAAATGTGAGGTTTGTTTTCCTAAAGATTTTAGTGGATGTATTCATATCAACGACATTGAACCTAGTTTAATCTCATTGAATAGCTTGCTTTTACATTACCTCTCTGTTAAATAAGGCAGAACATTTTTACTGCTTGGTTTTGGCTGCATTTTATTCTTTATTTTCACTAATGCTTTTCTTGCCTTGGCATTCAACATTATTTGGTGTACAACATGCTAGGAGAAATGCTTAATTACTGAAAAACTCTGACTGCAATTCAGGAAGAACATGCAGCAGAACATATTTGTTCAGGCTAAGTTTATATGACTTTCAAAATTAGATAAAAAATAATCTGCAGTTAAACCCAATTGATATTTTCATTGAAAGGATTTGGTTGTCAGTGGGACAGAAAGAAATGGTGTCTGAGGCTTCTTTTAATGTGAAATGCCTTCAAAGGGAAAGTAGGATGCAGAGCAGAGCTTTGAGGCTGGCATTGGCCCAGACCCTTTTGAGATCTTTCCAGAATATTCCACACAGCGCCGTAGAATTAAACTTTTAAAATCATTCTGCATGCACTAAGAGAGAGCTCAGTTACTACAAATACCCAATTAAAAAGGAAAACAGAGCAGAAAGAAAAATAGTACTGGATAATGAATTAGAAAACCAGATTTCTACTTTTGGATTCATCTCTTGCAGCCCACATAACTTGGTCCCTTCAATGCCCTGAGCTTCAGTTTCTTTGTTTGCAAAATATCAGTATTTACTTTGCTTCGCATTAAGGGGTCTCTGGAAGATCTAAAACTTAGCTATATGGAAACATTTAGAGAATATTTTATATAAAAGAGGAATGCTTCATTTTGAAAGCATTTTGATCATTGCTAGAGTTATAGAATGGTTAACTTCTTGGACACTTGTGTACTCTTTGGTTCAAGTTGAGATGAATCAGTTCTGGTTTCATTCTGTCAGACAGGAGGTGGATCTGGGGCTGGTTTAGCTCCTCTGTCTTCTGGAAGCCGAGATTGTGATTAGCTTTAACTTTTAGTACTGAAAACCCACATCCGATGAATGTTCTTCACACTGTAAAAGATGTTTCCAAGATTATTTTCTTTAATCTCTGGTTAAGAGAGAACAGGATGTCTGTGTGAAAACTAGGGAGGATCAGTCACATTTTGTCAGATGGCATTGTTTGCATTGATGTTGCATGCTAGTATTTATCATGATTTCTCAAGTGATTTGTTTCTTGATAAAGAATAAGGTAAAAATCAGACAGAAATATTTTCAGGTTAGAGAGCTCTTTGAGAGCAAGATGAATTCAGGTTCTTTAGTCAGGACTGCTGTCTTTAAGATAGCAGATACTTTCCCTTGGGTTTTGAGTAATGTGGCAAGTTATTACACAAGTAATTACAACTTGAGATAGTTTTCACCCTGGTAATTGCCTCCTGAACTGAAAATCTTGGACTGGGTTGTAAAAAGAATATGTCCCCTTAAGGTAGTCTGAAACAAGAGCAGGACATATTTTAATTGTATATCATAATTATCAGAGTAAAAGGAACTTTGTATCACTATGCTACTAATTCTCTTGAGTGTAATACACTTCTGACAAGTTGTAGAAGGACCATGTGGCTCAGTGTAGAATACACTTATAAAATTGAGCTGCCCAAGACTTAGGGAGTGTATTATTATTATTCACTGACAGGTATTCCATAAAAGTTTAGATGAGATTATGGATTAAGGAGCCATTAATTACTCCTGAGAGAATTCAGAATATTCCTAACTCTTCTGAGGAACACCAGGAAAACAACAGTTGATACTGATGGATGTAGAGTATGGACAAAAATTTGAGTGACTAAAGACAGTAACATCATTTAATCACGTGTCTGTTGGGATTGGCATGGTAGGGTGAACAGACCTTGATTTAGTTGTTGTGGCATTTTCTATGTGTCTGATAGTTGTCACCAAAAATATGCTCCAAACTTGTTGGATTCAGTTCCGGAAACTTCTTTCCTGAAGGATTAGAAAAATAGGTTGAAATCCGAGTTGGATGCAACATGGAAGAAAGTCTAGTGTAAACCAACACTTATAAAATATTGTTAACTTGCGTGCACTTGGAAGAAAAGTGACGTATTAGTCAACCTTCCCATCGGAGGGACAGAATACCTGGCCTCAAAGGATTCTGTCTGAGCAGAAAGGGCGAGGGCGTGGAGGAGAGCTGAGGGCGTGGAGGAGAGCTGCTGACTTCCTGGGAAGCAGGCCCCAGGGAAGAGCACCAGTGAGAGACAGCTCTTAAGGTAAAAACTCACCAGTGCATCCATCCACTGATGAACAGAACGTCCCATGGTCTTCTACCTGTCCAGGAGTCTTAATCGAGTTGAGCTGACAGTTAAGATCAACTAGCACAAGTTGGGAGTAAAAACTGTTTTAAAAACATACACTTTTGGTTATTTTTACTGTTTACTGTAAATGAACAAGGTTAACATGATTAAAGCATTTTTTTTACCATAGTGCAGAGATGAGCTAAAATCCTAGTGTCCTGTTTTTTTTTGTTGTTGTTGTTTTGTTTTTTTTTGGTACTGGGGATCGAACTCGGGTCCTGGTGCTTGCACAGCAGGCGGCGAAACCACTGAGCTAAATCCCCGGCCCAATCCTAGTGTCTTGTAATGATGTGCCAAGGAACACACTCACACAGGACCTGAAAAATCACGTGTCTAAAAAGTGTCACTTCCCAGTAGTTTGTGTTTACCGATCTAGAAAGAAAACATCCACTGTTAATCACACGAAGTTGCCATTTTTAGGTCAAAACCTCTTAAGTGCTACAGATTTTAATGTGCTCTCATTCACATCAGCTGTCCCAGTGAAGCAGCGAATTTCCACGATAGTTACATTCTCATTGTCCAGAACAGTGCCAAGTGTCCTGTAAATTCCTGCTGACCTAAGGAGGAGGAGCAAATGAGTTAGCTGGCAACACGAGGCTGACTATTAGAATGAGAGTGAACTCTGGGCCAGGCACTGGGCCAGATGCCAGGGGGATGACGTGGCGTGGCTTCCAGCGAAAAGGACTTTTCTTGTAATGCTCTTTCTAGATTTCTGGAAGTTATTTTTCTGTCATCTTGGCCCCTGGTGTGTTACCTGGCCAGAGCGTCCTCCTGTGGACATCCAATCCGAAATAACCCATGGCAGTCTTCACAGTCAGTCTGTGTCTTGCTCCTTCAGTGCTTTCCTCCCTCTCATCATTATTTGAAATAATATGCTTTCAGTTCTCTGGATTTGTTTTCCTGTCTTCTCCAGGAAGGTTCATGGTCAGAAGCATTTTGTCTTGCTTGATAAGCTCTTCTGTTTCTAGAGGAGTGAATGGCAGAGGGCAAGTGTGATAGTTTGGATCTTGGATGTTGAAGTCTTGGTCCACGGCTCAATTGGGATCTGTAGGATTGCAAAGGCCCTAGGCTAAAACCTGTGGACCTGTTAGTGGAAGGAAGTTAGGTCACTGAAGAGGATCCTGCCCCCACCCCCATGTCCTGGCTGCTATGAGATATGCAGCCTCCTCTTCTGCACGATGCCAACATGATGACCGGCCATAGGTTCAAAGGCAACAGGGCCCAGGAACCATGGACTGAAACCTCTGAAATAGAACCAATAAACTTTTCTTCCTTATAAATCGATTATCTTGGGTATTTTGTTATACTGCCAGAAAGCTAGTACAGCAGGTTCTGAATAAATACTTCTTCAATGAACACATGGATCCTCTGAAGAGAAATGACCTAGTGAGAAATTAGCTGATTTGCCTGTGATCTTATCTGTGAACTTTAAAAATTGGAGACTTCCTGCAGAACATTAGAATAATAAAACTTTGGACCCATGTGGATGGGTGGATGCCACACTGAGGTTGTTGTGTCTTCATTCATTCTTTCGGGAATTTTGTGATGACTGACTCCTAAGGGCCAGGCAAGGAGTTCTCAGGGGGTCACAGAAGCAATGTCAGAGTGGACTTCCCAAGTCCAGTCTCCCATCCTGGTTCTCTAGTCCTCAGCCCCGTGGTCACCTGCCCCCCCCCCCCCTTTCAGTAATGCAGCCCTGGAGAGTGGGAGCGAGTGCCACCTTGTGCCCACCCCACTCACAGCTTCTGCTTGGCTGGAATTGGCTCTTGGTTGCAGATGATGTGGTCTCTTATTGTTTTGAGGCATTGATTTGTTAAATGCTCAGTTTTCACCATTAGACCTGGAAGACTCTGATAAGCATCCTCCTGTTTCATTGCAAATTTGCTCCTCATTACAAAATCATTTTTCAGTCACCATAATATTTTTTATGTATACATGTATGTGTGTGATGGGGGATTGAACCCAGGGCCTTGACATTGAGCTAGCTTTTTATTGTTTTTATTTTGATACAGGCTCTCACTAAGTTGCTAAATTGTTCAGCCTGGACTTAAAAATTTGATCCTCCTGTCTCAGCTTCCCATAATACTGATATTACAGGGCTGCACCAGCATGCCTGGGTCATTTGTAGCCTATGCTCTGTAATAAGTACCAAGAACAGACTGGTGGACAAGATAGACATGGTTGAAAGACCTTATAGAACTTCCATTGTGCCCAGGAACATGAGTAGTCACACAGTAATTGCAGTAGAGTGGGAAGAGCATTGTGGAAGGAAAAACTGAGGCGGCTCACAGCATGAGGCAAGTAGAAGTGGCAGTCAGGGTTCATGCAAGGCCTTCTGGGGGGCGGTCTTCTGGACTCCCGAGGAAAGGAGAAGACCTGAGTGGGTAGGGGAACTGCTTATTGAAAGGTGGGAGGCTGCAGAGTTTGAAGCAGGACTGGAAACATCTTGTCTGGCTAGTGACCCTCCCAGCCAGTGCGTGCATCAGTGTAGACCATACCAGCCACCTTTCTGCAGTTTGGAAAGTGGTTGGAAAGAGGGCAAGATCAGACTGGGGATGGCTGATTGAGGAGCCTCTTCTATGGCCCAACCGTCACACGATGACAGGAAGTTGGTACAGTTGCAAAGGCTCAGTGGGTAAAATGGTCAGTCCCCCTCACTGGTGTCTAGGAGGCTCAGGGTGTCAGACCTGGTGACTTCTAGATGAGGCAAGGGGAGGAGGTTTCATGGTGATGATGGAGGTGCCACTCACTGGTTCTTCTTGCTCCTCAGAAGGACGGGGCTCCAATCTGTAAGGTGAGGTCAGTGTGGCAGGCACATCAGTGGTTCCTGATGGTGGAGAATGGAATAATGGATTCAAACCTCTGCATCTTAAGACTCAGTGTGGTGACTCATCTCTCCCCAACTGCGCTGAGCCTCCTGATCTTGGTGTGGAAACTCCTTCTCAGTGCTATATCTCTGCAGTCTGCTGGCTGAATACTTCTGAGGAAGAAGCTTAGTTCTGCCTGGGTCATCACTTGGCATTTGCAGTTTTCCTTCCCTTGTAGACCGAGAATTTATCTCAAAGGCTGTGTATGAAATTGCATCATGTGTAGAAACTGGAAATAAGGAAAGACCCCCAGAGTGTCTTGTCCAGTGTAGTGAGCATTTAAACCTGTGTTGTACGGAAGGCATGGAACAGCAGGTTTGACAAGACAGCCAGTTTATTCCTGAAGAAGATGATTAGGTCTGTTATGGTTTGTGTCTAGATGTCCCCAGGAGCCACATATACTTGCAGGCAGGTCTTTTGGAAGAGAGTTGGGCGTGGGGGTGCTATGGGTCAGTTGGTATTTGGAGATGACATCTGGTTGGAGGGTGTGGGTCACCCCTGGGGGTGTGACTTGGAAGGGTGCATTCCCTTCCCTGCTCCTCCCTCTGCTTTTTGGCCACCACGACATGAGCGGCTTTTCCCCTGCCATGCCTGTCTGCCATGCTGTTTCCTTTTGGAGCTGGCTGACCATGGACTGAACGTGGTCCAAAATAACCCTCTCCTCCTTTAAGGTGTGAGTGCTAGGTATTGTGTCCAAGTGCTGAGGAAAGTGACTGAGACAAGGCCTGAGTAGGAAAAGCAAGGCGATGGCATTTGGATAAACTGTTGATGAGAGGCCATATCGTGCCAGATGGTATGTTCTTTCTAAGACTGCTCACACCCCCTGTGTCTTAGTTACTTTTCTCGATGCTGAGATAAAATACCCAACACCCAAAGGTAAAGCAGGAAAGGTTTATATGGCTTACAATTTGTAGAGGCTTCAGTCCATAATCAGCTAGCTCCAAGGCCGGGCGGCTTGGCAGACGAGAAATAGTTCATTGCACACAGAAGACAACAAAAACAAGCAAGGGCAGACCAGGGTCTTCTATCCCTTGTATCTTACCCAGGTTGCTTAGAGTGGGTAACACTCACAACCTTAATCCTAGTGCCCTTGAGCCTAGCTTTGCACCATTAGTCAATCCCAGCATCACACACTCTAGATACAGCCATCTCTGAAAGAGTCCCACCCATGACTGCATGAGGCTTTGTGGGGACATCTAGACACAAGCCATAACATTCTTCTCCTGCTCCCCCAAAGACTCATGCACACCCCTTTATGCAAAAGGCATTTAGTCCATCTCCAAGAGTTGCCAAAATTCTAACGGTATCAGCATTGCTCAAAAGTCCAAGTCTAATGACTCCTTTGAGATTTAAGACAAACTCTTAGCTGCAAGCCCCTGTACAAATGAAAAGAAAATTAAACACTTCCAATATTCAATGTCATAAGAAAGACATTTCCATTCCAGAAGTTTCAGAAGGCGTAGCAAGGAATGGGAACAAAGCTAGACCAAAGTCCAGCAGGGCAAACATCAAATCCCACAGTTCCACTTCTAGCATCTCCAGCAATCTGTAGCAAGTCCTAAATTCCAAAGGGCTTGGGTAGCTCCGCCTCTAGGGCACTTCCTGTGGTGGTAGCTCTCAAGGCTTCTCTTTTGGGCTGGCTCTGCTCCCTCCTTGCAGTTTTCCTCACATAATCCATGTTCCTGACTTCTCCAAACATCTGGGGTCTCCACTGCACCTTTGGCTTCACACTCACAGCTTCACACACTGCCCTCTGAGGTGCACACTGCCTGGCCTCCCAGGCCTTCTTCTGGAATCTGGGTGGAAGCCTTCCTGATCCCACCACTCTTGCATTCTGCATGCACCTAAAACCAGCACAACATGGATGATGGAAAGGTCTGCCGCCAGCTGGAGCAGTAGCCAGGCTTCCTTCTCTCTTGGCCTTAGGGATTGAGTATCTATGAACCAAATCCTAAGGAACAACTTTCCTAGGCCACCACCATTCTGGAACATGGTGCTCTGAGGCTCTCTTCTCAAAGGATTCTTTCACTTTTGCAATTTGATGCTGGAAAGGCTGGAATTCTGCTGTTTCCTGTGATGCCCTCAGGCCATCTTTTCTATTCTTCTGTTCTTTCTTAGCAATCAAAATATCCTCTGCTCTATCTTTGCCCTTCACAGGTTTACTGGTGTTTCCTTTCTAGCCAGATTCACAATATTTTAAATCATTCTGCTGGCCTCTTTGCTCTTCATTCTTAACATAGATCTGGCTAAAATCCCCCAACAGCAGCCATGCCACTGCCTCAACATTAGACTGCCTTGAAATTTCTTCTGAAAGATTAATTAGTCTGTCACCCTTAATCTCAGTCTCAGGCAAAGTCTCTGGGCATGAGCAAAATGCAGAAAAATTTTCTGCCAATGTATAATACACATTGTCTGGAGTCCAGCAGCCAATGCAATCCTTCTTCCTAGCAGAAATTTCCTGAGCCTAGTCTTTACCAAGAGGATTTCTATCAGCTTTCTGGTCTTCTGAGCTCTGACTAGAATTTCCCATCAAGCACAGGGAGAGGGATTCCCACTTTTCTTTTTCAGGTGGCATCTTCAGACCTTTCCTAATTCCTCCCCTTCCCACAAGCCAGTTCCAAAGGTACTTCTCTGGTACCAAATTCTGTCTTAGTTATTTTTCTCTCATTGCTGAGACGGAATACCTGACACCTAAAGTTAAAGGGGCAAAGGTTTATTTGGCTTACAGTTTGTAGAAGTTTCAGTCATCATTGGCTGGCTTCAAGGCAGGGTGACACCGCAGAGGAAAAACAGTTCATGGTGAGCAGAAGGTAGCAAAGCATTGGGGGAAGACCACAGCTTTTTCTATGCCTTAGGGCTCTTTCCAGGCTACTTAGGGCAGGCAGCACTCACACCCTTAATCCTAGTGCCCCTGATCTTACATTGCACCATATATTAGTCTCAGCGTCACACACTCTAGGTCCACCCACACTCCCCGAAAAAGCCCCACTGTGTGAGGCTTTGTGGGGACATCTGGACACAAGCCATAACACTTGTGTCTGAGGAGTTAACATAAATCTGCCCCAAATATTCTGCAACAGCTCTGATCTGAAGGTGTTATGAAGGCAGTGCAGAGCCCTGCTCCTTTTTGGCAAGAGTGAAAACTCCTTCTCTTCCTTCATGTAGGCCCAAGTGCTCTGTCATTACAGTGATAAAACACAATCACGGCCCATTGTGATGCAACGCCCCATGGAACTCACTGAAATCATTTTATTTCTAGGTAAATAGCACCTAAGCTACCTTCCTAATTTCACGCTTATCGAACAAGAATTGACATCCACTTGATTTTATTATGTTTTTGGTTGTCGCACTCTTAAGACCTGCTTTTAAGGAATACTCTCTAATGACTCAGCTGTGAAGGTTTCCTTGGCACGAGCACATGTTTGGGAATAGTTGTGGGGCTGGGCGGCCTGTGAGGAGTGCAGTGACCCTGAGGCAGCAGGTGGAGTTGGCTGTGGACCGGTGGGAATTGGTGGTGATTGTATCTGAAACCTACTGGATCTGCTGTGGTGGAAGCTCCCCTTTGCCTTCAGATCCCGTCACACAAGTAACAATTGCATAATTAAGCCACATGGAGATTTCACATCCTAGTCAGCCTTTTGCCCTTGCTGTGATGGTGCAGGAGCCCCAGGCCCTTACTTTTGACCTCTTCCTGTGGAGATCCACGAAGTTGCACAATAAATATGGCTTCTTCCTTAAGACGGATCTCCTGGCATTGTAACCCAAACTAAAGGTTTCCAAAGATCCCCATTATATTCATTATTTTTCCGTAACTTGGAAGTCAGTATAATTATCAGAGCTGTTTAACAGCCTAATAGAACATTAAGTATATATTAAAACATTTTATAGGAGCTAAATGTAGCTGTGTGAGCAAAATAAGAGATCAGCTTATTTTATTAGCTCCTAACCAATGGTTGGAGGTTAAAATAATATATGCAGTCTCTTAATAGAGTATCCCCTTACAGCTAAAGGAAACTTTTCCAATTAAGTCGGCTCTCATGTAATGCCAAATCAATCTTTGAATGAAGCTTAAATAATCTGGTTCCTTCTCTTATCTGTCTGGAGCCCTCATGTGAATTATCTGGTGGATGTATGAATATACGTGTACTTGAAAGCTTCACATGAGGCTGAAGTCCAGCAGTGAGGGTGCCATTCCCCTTGATTTCTCTCCTTGATTTTTATGTTTTTTTTTTTAACCCCCCTGGCATATTTCACCTGATTCTGTCCTTGGAGAATATGGATAATAGTTACTTGAGTGAGTGATAGTTAAACTAACAGGATGAGTTTCCGGTTGCTCATTTTGAGATTCTTCTTATTATTGATCACTGGAATTATTATGAACTGGGAAGTGAAAGACAATGGAGACACCAAGATACCAATTTATGAGCCAGCACTGTATTTCTCTGACAGCAGTTAGAAATAAGTCACCAGCTGAGCTTTAGCAGTCTGGACCTCCTCTTGGGAAAAGCTGCTAGCAGAGGGGATTGGGTGCATCTGCCAAGATTCAGCCTCTCCAGAGTGCTTTGGTCTCAAGGACTGGGGTGCTTTGGCTCCAGGTGCATCAGCTGCTCATCTTCCTGGAACAAGGAGAGCAAGGAACTCCTCCAAGTGCGTTAGAGAAATCAGATGTACTAGTGAAGGTTTAGTGACCTCTGCCATCTAATTATAAGAGTTCTGAGACAATCTGTGGACACAGTTCTGAGGGAAATATGAAGTTTTCTGTTCCCAAAACAACCAAGCTGTGTCTGAGATCACTCACTGGTAATTGGTGAAAATAACTAATGAAATGTGGGCTTGCATTGAAAGTTTGAGTCATAGATGTGAATTATGATTTTTAAAAAATTACACTAAATGGATTTTTTTGTGAGATAAACAAATCCTAAATGACCTTTCTGTTGGAAATGAAATGCTTTGCCTTTCATGAACTAATAAAACATGCAAAATCTAGGCTAGGAGGAAAAAACTGAGTGTTTCACATGTGTAATCCCTTCGATGTGAAATCAGTTCATCATTATTGGGGCAACACTAGATGCTTCCAGAAACTTCTCCACCAAGTTATTGCATTTTGTGTCCAAATAGAAGATAAATAGCATTCGGTTCAGGGTTCTGAATTTTGTTGCCATTTTTGGTCAGGAGAAATTACTAGGTGAAGAATTTCAATTTCAGTAGAAATACAGTTATGGGACCACTAGTGATGACTGGACCTCTGTTATGCCAGGCACAGGGATTATGACAACAGAGGGGAAAGTGGCAGCCTTTGGGGTAGATGATAGATTGAAAACGAGGATATGATATAAAAGGAACTGAGCACTTTGCCGCTCCTCATTCAGTAGATATCACGATGGACTCTGCCTATGTCATCAGCGTCAATGTGGTATCTCCGCTCCACGGTGGTTTCTTGTGTCCTGGCCCTAGGTTCCTTCTTGGCCCTCATTTTTGGGGTTCTTCCTTATCCCTGCTCTCCAGCCACACCCACAAATGTGCTCCTTCCTGAGGTTCCAGGCACGGCCTTGACATTACCCTTCCAATGCTCAGTGGTCCCCATGGCCGCCTTCCCTTCCAGGAGGGTCCACTTCAATGTCGCTACCTCCTGGGCAGCTTGATTGGCCACACTCTGCCCCTCACTGTGTCATGCTCTTCCTTCTGCACAGGGCTTGCTGCCACCTGCCATTACATCACAGAATTCTGCACTGACTGCTGTTGCCTCGGTCCCCTCCTGTGAACACATCCCTGGAGAATGGGGGCTTTGTCCTTCTCTCTCCTGCATCCTGGAGCTGGCCACAGTTTCTGCCAATAGCAGATGCTCACTATTTGCTAAACACTTTAATAGAAAGAATTGAGGTTGTGCATTTATGTTTTATCTGTTTCATAGCATTAATAAGGAGAAGACTGTCATTTATAATCTGTAAACAGTGAAAGATCATTAATTATACTGAAAAGAGTTAACGTCAGCTGTCATTGATTGAGCCCTTTCTCTGTGCTAGGCATTTAATGTCCTAAATGATACTAAGTGTTTGGTTAAAAAAAAAGAAAAGCTGCCTTTTTGTTTTTGTCCCATTACACCAAGCAGTTTATAGTGTGCCTGGTGTTTGGCTCCATGAGCTCCTCTATCCTTAGGGATGAAAGTGGTGTCCTTTTAAGAGTGGACTGCTATGCTGACATTTATTCAACCCCGGGTGTCCAAAGTGGAAGTGTTCAGGATGGTATTTAAAATACACAGAGATGTCCCTATGTGAATTCCTAACCATTCAAGGTCAGTGCCAACATATGGAGGCGTCTGCTCAGTAGCATATGGTGCTGGAATAGATATAGTTACTGTGGCCCACAGCTCCTGTTTGGCTCTAAACTCCACTTGCTGAGAGCTTTGTGTGGGAACAAGTCATCTCCAAGGACACTGGCTCTCGGGTAGACACAGGATTCTCCCAGCATCCTGCTTGGATACACAAGAAGTCACCTGGGCCTGGAGCCTGAAGCTCTTTTGGCTCCTTAATAGAGGTGCTCACTTCTGCTTTAGTCATGGTCCATGTACCTGTGGGAAGAGAGAGGGTCACAAAAATTTTTCTTTGTGGAGAGTGGAAATCTAAATGCTGGTTTTATGCATACCTCGTCAGCCAGCGCACAGGGCTTCACAGAGTGCTATGCTTTGGATCTGAAATGTACCCTCAAAAGGCTCATGAATCGGGGGCTTTGTCGCTAGTGCAGCAGTGTGCAAAGGTGAGGTTTTGGGCAGGTGATTGGCTCATGAGAGATCAGTCATCAATGGATCAATCAGTCAGTGAAGTTAGAATTTGATAGCCTCATTGGGAACAGAGGGAAACTTAGGAGGTGGAGCCCAGTGGAAGGGTGTAGGTCATGGGGGAGACCTCTTTGGGACTATATCTTATCATCAGCCCCTTTTCTGCTTCTCTCTCTCTCTCCTTCCTGGTTGCCATGAGGTGAGCAGCTCTCTTCCACCACACCCCTCTGCCACGATGTTTCGATATTTCTGCCTGACCACAGGTCTAAAAGCAATGGAGCCAGCTGGCCATGGACTGAACCCTCTGAGATCAGGAGCCAAACTAAATCTCCCGTCCTTTTAGTTGTTTTCTCAGATATTTTGTCAGGAACCTGACAGGTGCTCCCTCTCGCTTCTTGCCTCCTTTTGTTTAAATACTGGAGAGGCCTGAGCCTCCAAGTCGCTCTCTGACAGCCTTATTCCTGTTATTCATGTAGCCCGCACTCTGTGATTTTTAGGACTTGTACTGTACACAAAGCGTAGTGCACAGTGACCCCACGGTGACCCCATAAATCTTTCTGGAATGAAACTGTGACCCTGAGGCCTCAGGTTGAGAGTTCTCATGTGCCTTTGAGAGAGGACGCTGGGGACCACAGTACAGAGCAAACTATTGGTGCTGACACTTCCTGTCTTAGCTTTGCTTTGCCTCCTGCCCTCTCTCCTATCCCTTCCCTCGGTCTTCCCTTAATCAGAGTGACCTCTGCTTTCTCAGGCATCTTGTCCAATAGATTTCAAAGGCTCCTTCTTCTCCTTGAAGTTGAGGTCCGCAGTGCTAAGGCCTCTCTTCAGGATCCTGTTCTCTGGTTTCTCTGGGAGCATGCCAAGTAACAGGTGATGAGCGCAGCACATGTGACACCTGAGGAAGCCTGTGGAAACTCTAAGCCAGAGATGCAGGATGTTTAAGAGATACCCTGGCTGAAAAGGATGCCAGGCCAGCTCTCTCTCCAGCATGAGGTTGTGCTGGGCACTGTCAGCTTGCCATGGGTATCAGTTACTTCATTCACACAGGTGCAGATAGTGGCTGCACGGCCAGGCACTTGTACTCCGGACACCAAGTAGTGCCTCTGATGTGTGCGTGTATCACTGGGATGATGCTTTCTCCAGTGTAGGGGCATTTGGAGGATGTTGCAGGCTGCCTCTTTCTGCTTGTATGTAAATTCCAACTGTGCATGGAAATTATCCCTACCTTCCCCGTTAACTGCTCCAGGGAAATGCACTCTGCCCTCAAGGAAAAACGATCCATGGTTACAGGAATGTGTGTACATGTACACAGGAAGATGTTCCTTTCCTCTGTTCTTCAAGAGCCAATATCCTTTGGCTCTTTCTCCCATTCTGCCATTTTTATTTAAAAAATATTTCAGGACAAAGACTCAGAGTTGACTCAAAGTGGTTCTAATCAGATACCTGTTTGTTTTAGTTTCTGTGGTAGCTTTGATCATCTTTTTTTTTAAGAGTAGGAAAATTTATTGAGAGAGATAGCTCCGAGAGACAGGAGAGGACCCGAAAATGGGTTGCCAGTGAGCCCACTTCTCAGAGGAAATTTTATAATGCAAAACCACGAGGTGAGTGCGACATGAAAAAACATGTAAATATCTCAGTTCCATCTTATGTTTAGCAATTACAGTGGAACAACCTAGAAATTGAACAAGTTACATTTTCTATGGTGGATTAAGTTTTATTTTCCATTTGTAACTGTTGGGAAAATGTTAAGCTCTGTGCACTTGAAGACTCAGCAAGGTGGAGATCAGCCCAGTAACACCTGTGTTTTTGTCAGGCAGCAAGCCTTGGGTCCAGTGACCTTGGGGTGACCTTTGGAACTCTGGCCCTTTTCTTTTCTGCCCTGTCATCTTGGTGGGTGGCTTTTGTCTTCATCCTTGGCTATTAGGGGGTGAAATCCAACAGCTCCACCTCCAGCTGAGAGCAGCTGAGAGAGAGAAAGGATAGCAGTTCAGGGGCTCTGCAGAGCTCCCCCTTCCTCCTCTCTGGGAGAGAATATCAGCCCCCAGAGCAGAGTCTGCTCCAGGTCTCTGAACTCCACACACTGCTGACTTAGCTTTGGGATGGTCTCTGAGCCTCAGATCCTTTCTAAAATTCTGTGCATGGGGAAACATCAGAAGATTGTGTGTGCTCGTGTGTGTGTAGTTACTGGAGCATTTTATATACATACACAGCACACATCACACATTTGTTTTGCTGTTACTTTTTAAAGTGGAAAGAATTTATTGGCAATACAGGTTCTTTTGTCTTAGTCTTGTACATTGTAAAAATGTAAATATGCATAGATCTTAGTTTTCTGTTATATTAAAATTCGAATAAGAGGTTAAGGATTAAGCTATCATTTTGACCCAGTCATATAAAACTGCTGATGTATTTTGTGATTGAAGTATATTTTAATTAGAGAAAAGCAGTACTTTTCAGAATATTGTTGGTTTTTCCCATGGTCTTTGTAAAAATCATTATAAATGTCAAGAAAATCTAGGTAATAAACTCCAGTCCCATGCAGGGGGCATTATGTAAGGGTGTAGCTTTTTTTTTCTTAAAGGCAAGATTAGTTAATTCTTTCACTAGGGTATTAATTTAGTTTGATCTTTGATTCACAGTGTAGGTTCTGAAGAAGTTGATGAAAGTTTCCTAGACAGTGAAGGCCTGGTTGTAGAGGGGAGATGTTGGCAGGCTCCAGGGAGGTCAGAGCCTCAGGGGAAGTGGGGAGCCGCATCCTATGCATTTTCCTCTCTGGAACAGATGTGGCCTGGAGGAGGGCTGGGGACAGACCACACAGCCCGAGGCTCTGATAGGGGTCCCTGGAGAGCACACTATAGTGTGGGCTATGTTTATACCAAGAGGCCTTTCGATGTTGATCTGCAGTGCAGGTCGCACCAGGTCTTGTACTTTATCAGGATGCCACTCTGTGGACCTGGTGCTGGTCAGTGTGGATCTGCTCAGCGGAGGCCCTGGTGATGGAAGCGACTGATGCTTGGATGCGTTGGGAGAAAATGAGTGACTTTATTATAAGTTCTACTTCGATCAGAAATGCACACGCCAACAGCTACCTTGGGAAGCTTTGTTACTGTGTCTTTTGACTCCTCACACACGACTTAGGAGTTTTCTTGTCATGTGGAAAGACTGTGCCTCCATCAGCCCTGTGGGATGATATCTACCCCACCTTCATAGTCAGTATGTAGTGAATTTACAGATGAATGAGTCGGAACCATATGCAGCATTTAATAATGTGCTATAACAACATGAAAAGATATGAGCATTAATCAAACCTTCGTAAATGGTGCTGAATTGACTTAGGGGTTTACATCTGGCACTCTGTGGTCGGCCTGATGACAATAACTTAATGCCCTAGAACTGTGCTGCCATTCCTTAATTGCTGATGTCCTGTAGGGTGATAGAGAAGACACTAAAATATGAGCAACAGATGGCAGCTTGCTAATGGAGTTTTCCATCCTATTTATTTTCTTATTATTGTTTCTGTTTACTTATAAACACTTCTATACTTGTTTCAGGGTAGCACCAGCTTCAGACTGCTTTTTCTTCATTTTTTCCCCATAGTCTCTTGCCTCAGTTTCTTCTTGCTTCCTCACTGTGTGGAGGAGTTTCTGTGGTTGGCCATCCCTGTAGGCATGGATTTTGTTATTCGTGGATGGGATCGAGTGGGGCACAGCCTGGTTGGGACGCAGAAGGTGATGGCAGTGTCTGTGTACTGATGGCTATGGTGGTTATTCATCTGCTGTGGCTGTATTTTCCTCAGGTTTTTATTTTTATGTTTTTACGTGGTACTTGGGATTGCACCCAGGGCCTTCACACTACACTACATCCCCAGCCTTTAAAAATTTTTTTTTTTTTAATTTTGAGCTAGGGTCTCTCTAAAGTGCTAAATTGCCCAGGCTTTCTATCCTTCTGCTTCAGCCTCCCAGAGTGCTCGGATTACAGGTCTGCACCACCACTCCCAGCTTGTAGTTTCCTTATGTTAAGAAATAACAAAAAGTAGAAAGAACTGAAGTGTCCGTTTCTGGACTGCTACCTTTAATCCTGATTATGTTAACTGCATTCGAGTAAGAAATGCCTAGCAGATTAGAAAGCATGCTTCTGAGTGTGTCCTGGTAGGTCATGGAGGAATGACCTTGGGTATTGCTATATATGGTCCTTCGAATGCCTCTCTGGCACTGTTCCCCTGCTCTACTTCCCTGCAACCATGAACTGAGCAGCTTTGCCTTCCCATGCCCTTCCACCATGATGTTCCTGCCATGGAGCCAGCTGACCATGGGACTGAATCTCCCGAAACCATGAGCTGCATCTGTCCTCTCTTCCTTTAAGTCGTGGGTGGTGGGTATTGTGTCCCATGGACAGGAACACTGATGATACATGGACCATGAAGGTGCTGATTGCCAAGCTTCATGTGCCCCATCAGCTTGTCCATGGAGCCCACTCTGCATGTAAGGCTTCCTCTGCTGTTCAGAGGCTTAGAGGATGCTTCTCTGACATCACCCAGTTTGCATTTTAGTGGAAGATGACACATCCGAACAATTAGGCTGATGAAGTAAGTGCTTCCTTCTCCCTCAGACGCAGTGCATCTTTGTACTGTTGTCAAGAGTGCAGTTCCTGTGATCTGGAAGCCTTTGTCACCAGATGAACTCACCATTCCTGTCCATCCTCTACTTCATTCTTTATTTAGCTCTCAGTGACTTTTTTTTAATGTGGGAAAATCAACTTAGGTGAGAATGAAGAAAAAGAAAAACAAAATTATTTGATGTTTTCCCTTAAAGTCATTGTTTTCCATGTGCTCTATAACTGTTTGTGAAGCTTTGAAAACATAAACCCATGGCGTCTCCTGAAGGCATGTTGCTGGGGCAGCCAGCATGTTTAGAACCCGCCACTCCCACCTCCCCTGTTCCACCAGGTGGCACCACAAAAGGACAAGCACCTTCCTGTTACCCAGTGGGACTTCTCTACTGATATTTATACCAGTGCTTGGTGCTGACTCATTTAGTTGTGCATTATCATAATTGCAGCATGCGTATATTCTCATTACATTCCTTATAGCTTGCATAACTAATATATCTGTTTGATAGAACGAGTGATTGTTAATCCTATACATAGGAATTCCTATGTATTCCTATACATATTCCTATATATAGAATGAATGTTATTCCTATGATTGTTATTCTTATACACAGAATAAAATAAATATAGACAAGTCACATGCTCTTTCGAGTCCAACTCACCCCAAACCATGCTCACCAATGCTTTATATGCTCATGGTTCAAGTTCAACACCAGGTCTCCAGTTTTGCATCATAATTGCTCCAGGTGAGACAAGGTTATTGGGTCAGAGCTGGTCTTCATATTCCTTACATGACATTCCCATGGGAAACAAGCAGCTACAGAAGGTGTGTGCTGCTAGGTTGGGATATGAGGCTCCTTTATCATTCCATGCTCCTTTGCTTCCTGCCACCATTTTGTGGGTGAGAATCAGACCCCATGGGCCTATTGCCATGGACTGCAGTGCCAAGCACCTTCTGTCTGTTTGAGCTGAAGAATACCCGTGCCTTTGTCTTTTGGAACTGTCATGACTTCCAGAAATTTATATTAAAGTTTCTAAAATGTATTCCTGAATTGAAATAAAAATATTGCAGCGTTTGATATAATTTTCTCCAAAGAGCTAGACAGAGGGTAGCTCCTTTCCCTTACAGTGGCATTGCCAAGTTTTAGACTCTTTGGGTTTATTTATGATACTGATGCTCTCAAAAAATACATTGCCAGGGATGGATGCATTGCTATTCTACGAATTCTCTTGTACTATAGATAAAGAAAGCAGGCCTGAGTGTGGGCCCAGAATTTGTGCTCCGTGGGCAAGGATTGCATGCAACTTCAGGAATGGTTTTTCAATTGTAAATGAATGGATAAGGACTTACATCAGGGTTGTTTCCTATTAGCCCTCGTTAGTGGTGTCAGATGATAGAGGGAGTTTAGGTAGACCTGAGTGCCTGTGCAGAGAATCTTCCATCTGCCAGGCTGTGGAAGGAAACAGGAGCCCAGAGGTGGGCTAGGACCAGGCCAAACAGCACCTTCCTGAGCCTTCACCTCAGCCCCAGCCTAGCCCCTCCTCTGCTGTCCCAGCCCCTCACCCTCATCAGACCCAAGGGAATTGCTTCTAAAGCAGATCATGTGGCCTCTGCCCCCCATTTCCCTCCTACCCTCTGCCTGAGTCAATGTTGAGGAATCCAGGAAAAATGATCACCCCAGCCTGCATGAGAGATGGGAGCCCAAGGTGGGACAAACTTGGTGGCCGCTCCCCACTGCCCAGAACTTCCCAGGGGCAGGGTGGACACCAGGCCTCTCTCGTGGGTGCTGGTCCCACCAGACTTTGGGGAGAGCCTGAGTCTCCTCTTTCTCCCTGGACACTGGATGCACCAGCATCCTGCAGCCTCTGTCCCTGCCTCTCCTCCCACCCCTCAGGCCTCTCCATGGAGGGAAGAACCTTCCTAGGAGCCTCGGTCCCTGGGAACACATCCTTTCAACACTGTTGAACTTGTACAGTCTTGGGCTGGTCGGGACCAGTGGTGGGAGGAGCCATGTGAGTCCTGGCTTCTGTTGCTCCGTTCTGTCTTCTCCTGTCTGAGGACTTGGACCAAAGGAGGTGCCGTTGCACATCTGGCAGTTGGGAACCTCTTGGTGGTTCCCAGCTTGGTGGTGAAAAATGATCCTTCCTGGCCATCTTACTTACACAACTTTGAAAAATGAAACCAGTAGAAAATGTGCAATAGAAATAAAGGCACAGTAGTTATTCTCAATTGCTAAACAATTTTAAAATCAACTGTCATCTTTCAGTGGAAGAGAATAAAGGACCATTTCAATTCTGGAGTTTAAACGCAGTCTGGGCTTTGTAGTCTTATGCGATGGTCATTCAGGCATGGGAGAAGCTCAGGAAAAAGTTCATTATACTCACAGGGCCCAATGACGGGGCATGGTCCCCCAGGCAGACCCACAGTGGAAAGACAGCAGGCAGTGAGGAGTCGAAGACAGGAGCAGGGAGAGGTCCAGACCCAGACAGGGGTTTTTACGGGAATAGCAAGACAGGGCAGGGGGTGCCATTTAGAACTGCAGAGTTAGAGCAATTTGACAGGATGTGGGCTACAGGGGGACTCACTGGTGGTCTAGCCCTGGGGTGATAAAGGCAAAGGAATACGGTTCTTTGGGGTACAGGGCAGGCTGAGGAACAGGGATTTTGCGCCTCACCCAACCGAGTCTGGGCCCTTGGTTACTCTTAGGAATTGGTTGAGCCTAGGAAGGGGCATTCTCCACCCAACAAGCAGGGATCTGTAAGATGTCAAAGCATCATGATATGCAGGATGTTGAAAGGTATTTACCAGGCCACCCTTGCAAGCAGGGTCAGATGGATAGCACAGGGTTCACTTGGAGTGGTGCCTCCTATGTGTCTCCCTGTCCCTACATCATTAAACATCATGCACCATCTTGGAATACAACAGAGTGCCCCTGCCTCTGAGTGCTGGCCAGCCATCAGATGGTAAGTACCAGGGGACTGATGTGAAATGTGTCATTTTATTGAAAAATTGATGAAAGCACTTCAGCCTGGTGCTTAGGGGCAACAACTTCACTAGAAACCTTTGTTCTACCCCCAACTTGCTGTGTGACCTTGGGCATGATGCTCAGTGTTTCTTATTCCTCATCTGTAAAATAAGGGTAGTATGAGTACTTCCCCATAGGGCTTATGGGAGGAGGAACAGTCCCAGCCTGTGATGGGCTTAGAGGCCTCCTGTTTTAAAGTGTTGGCAAAACGTCTTTCCACAGCACTTGTTTCCAGAGTCTGCTGGGACCCTGGGCGTGAAGGCTCAGCTTTTGCAGGGTGTGCCCATGACTGAGACACATGAGTATCGGAAGCTCTGGGTAGTCTAGCATTACCACCGCAGCAATCTCTTAGGCCAGTGCATCCACACATGTGGAATCTATATTTGAAAGGATCACAGGAAGGCAGCAGGCAAAAAGAGGCCTCAGCTTTTTTCAAAAATAAAAAGATACCTGCTCATAATTTTTGAGGCAACATGAATGACAACTTGATGATACTTTTCTTCAGAAGCCACAGATGTTAAATATGCATAGACCAAGTTACCCTTGGAAGTTCATCTTTCTTCAGTGGTGAAAGCTGATTGTCTCCAATTTGTGGCTTCACCAGCTTTCAGATGTTTTCAAGAGAAGTATCTTGTTCCTCTAAGTATCCAGCACTCTAATCTGAAGAGAGAAAGAGGAGTGCTCCCACATGATACTGTCTTTAATAAGGCATTGCACTTGGAAGACCACATCAAATTAACCAATTTAAAAGATAAATATTGGATTCATATGCAAGGCTATTTTAAGGCCTTTTTATTCATGCATATTAAAACACAAATGAACAACGATTATCTCAAATGGCCTGCTCAGAGCTTTGTGAGCAGCAGGTTGTGTGTGTGGTTTTATGGGCCTTAAAGTATTCTCATAGACTTAGCTGAAAATTATAGAAATAGGAACCTAAAAATAAAAAAGCAAAGAAGGCAATTCTTCTGAAGTCCCAGTCCCAGCCTCCTTTAGGTAACTGATTGAGTACTTAAGGATGATGAGTTTTCTCACAAGCGCAAGGTCCTGAGTTCAATCCCCAGTACCAAAAAAAAAAAAAAAAAAAGACGATGAGTTTTGATCGACTTTACTACTGGGTGACGGAACAAAGTGGACAGGACATGTGTGTTAAAGTCCAGCAACTCTGAATTTCAAATTTTGATCCTGCTGCTTACTAGCTGGGTTAGATTGGACATGCTTTTCTGCTCTAAAAAGTGGATGTGGTCATAATTCTTTTTGCTATAGTCAGTGTAATTCCATGGTTCGTGTCTGCTACCCTAAAACACTTTCATGGCTTTTATAGACTGTTCTAGATAGAAATTTCTAATGCTTCCTTATTAAATAAACTTCAATTAGTGTATTTCCGTAAGCTTCATTGGAAGTGCATTTTATCAGGGTATGGACGTACTCGGAAGTTCGTTCATGAAACGTTGAGTGCCCACTTCCTACCAGGCATGCTGAGGTACAACAGTGAGAGACATCTCTGTCTTAGGAAGCTTTCATTCTTGTGTATGTGGATGGCAAGGGGAGATCAGCAATGAGAAAACAAACAAATATTCCCTCCATTACATGGGAGCACATCCTACAAAGGAGAATTAGGCAGGCTGAGTTAGGGCTCCCTCTCCTGCGCCCCCTTCCCCTCCCTGTCACTGATAATACTCTGTGCTCCAAATGCTCCTGTCATTGAGGTGAGAACTGCCATACAGTTGGGAGGGAGGGTTTCATTAAGTGAATTCTGAGTGTTGGTGGAAGACAGTACTTCCATTTTTTTCAGTTGAGAGTAATCACAGTTTATGTTTGTCTCCTCTGGGATTTATTAGGGTTTCCTGTTTGGCATCTATTACCCAAAATTCTATCTTTTGCCTTTAATAATGTAAATGGAAAAATAGTGGAGCCAGTGTGGGCTTCACATGGAGTTTACTTTGAGCACAATGATAGATTTGCTTTCATTAGCTAAGAATATCACGGAAGTAATCTTGTAGCTCTTATTTACATACTTTCTCCTCAAACCTTCTCTAACAAATTTGGTATGGTTTGAAATCTGGAAAAATTTTCATATTGACCAGGTGTTAGGTGATTTCAAGGAGGCAAGGAAGTGACACATTGGGATTAGGCCGGACAGTCCCTGCTTTGGGTCACTCAACACGCAGAACCTATTTGTTCTCTGGCCTCAGTGTTGGGTGGTGAATGGTTTGTACTGGGCAGGCTCCAGCCCTCAGGGCTCCAGACCTGAGACATAACTGGAGCAACCCTTTGTTCTTCCCTTGAGGACACTCACAGATGGCACTCTGAGGAGCTGTGGGTCAGGATTATTTTTTTAAGCAAGGGAAACTAAAGGATGCCAGAGGACACCCTGAGGTGCTCTCTGTTGAAACCAGTAGAATTTCCTAGAAAACTCCCCAAACTTCAAGACAGACAAGTCAGTTCACTGGCCTCTCCCATTTTTTTATACAAAGTCCTCCTCCAAACTGGATAGATTTCTCTAGTATTAAAATTTGTACTTTTGTTTATAAATTAGCACATTTGTGAAGAATTCCTTTAAAACTAGTTTTTCAGCTCTAGCATTTTGGTTTGAAAACAAAGAATGATTTGAAAATACTCATATTATTTCATTTTGAAGTAACAATAGGAATGTGAAAAATGAATACCATGGAGAATGAAGCCCAATGTTTTTGTCCACTAGTGGGTTACTGTGTACTTTATCTATACAAAATACTGCTGGGCCCTAAAGAAGGAATAAATGATGTTTTAATTTTCAATTTCTTCTCTCTTTTAAATAATTTGACATCCTTTAGCAAGCATTGTATGTTAAAACTGCTTACTGATATCAAAGAAAAGTAAATTCTCAGACACATTAGACAGTCCAGTTGTTAGAGAACTGAGTAGATTAGAGTCTAAGTACTCTGACCATTCCAGCCACCCATGTGGATATGAGGCCAATTTGCTGGTCTTGTACTTAGCTTCTGTGAATAGCAAGTGTTGGCTAAAGGGGTTCTTCAATCACTGTTAAAAACTAAAGGATTTGAAATTTTGCCTCACTCAGAAGCTAGCAGTTAGCTTGCCACAATTTCACGGATATGGACAGAAGACCCATGATTCTTGCATCAGAGACAGGAAGTTTTGTCGCTCAAGGTGCAACAAGTGGCATGAGCTTCATGCTTGTGTGGGCTCCTATTATCCCCATGTGTCCCCCCAGAGGGGTCCAGGGGGGCACTGCACACAGTGGGTACGCATCACAATGTATAGAGGAGCCCCAGTCTCAAGGACCTGTCTATAAGAATGGCTGCAGACAAACTCAAACTCCCCCCTTGTCTGCCCCAGAGTGAGTGAGACCCGATCTCTGTTATCTGAGACAGATTGGCCCTTTGCACTCCAGGGAGGCTCCATCCATATGGTCTAAGACTGTTTGCTCAGACAGTCAAGACAAAGGCCGTGGGGGCCTCTGCTCAGTGCAAGAAATGCTGACATAGTCTCTGATAACAACATACACAGAGGTGTTGACCTCTGCTCCTGGGAGCTGAAGATCTGTGACTTCATTCCTTTTTGCCCTAATCCCACCAATGATCCTCACTAAACATTTACAAGTTGCTTCTTTCTCTTCTTCCCACGTAGCACACTATTCTTTCCTTGCCCCCACCCTGAATCAAGTATGCCTTTATTCTTCACACCAATTAATGATTTTTTCTGATTTCTCTCTTAAAACATAAATATCCCATGGACATTCATGTCCAATATCTAGTACCTTTCTTACGACTGAGTGGCCTCTAGGGATAAACTATGTTAAAAGAATTGGTGAGTAAATGTTTTCTTGATTTTTAGTAGTGAAAACAAAAATTTTAGAATATTTGCTGTTTAAGTATATTATTGATTCTAACAATAAGGCAGGAATATAAACAGAAAGTTATTCTAAACACTTGCAAATGTATGTCAACCAGAAAACCTAGCTAGATTTGGTTAGGTTTAAGAAAGAGTTTGATTTTTTCTATCCTTTAAATTCTTATCCAAATCGCTCATGTCACATGGCTCTTCCCACTCCTAGAAGATTGTGTAGTCTGAGACCACCAGCCTTCTTCCTGTTGGTGGCAGAGAGGGCAAGAGAGTTGCCACAGGTGCTGCTGGCTAATGAGCTTATCCAGCAATGCAAAAGGCAAACACCTTTGAAGCTGTTTCTCTCCTGCCTTACTGATGTACCTGTGGTACCCAAGCGAGTCAGGCAAGGACTAAGTGCTTTCTTTCAATTCATACATCACCTGCTTCTGCACTTGACATTTCAAATGCATTCCTCCTACTTTTACTCTGAGAATAAATTCTCAGCCCAAACTGTAAATATATGCTCGGAAAAATCTTTGCAACATGAACACTGAATATTTATATTGCCAAGTTGGAAAGTTTTAGTAAAAAATAATTATTACATTCCAATTAACAAAAAAAATCACTTATCTTCTATTAACTGATGAACAGATTATATTTAGAAGTACAAACTATGGTAATTACATTCAATATTTGTTACCTAGTTTTTAATAATAACAGGTCAGGTAAGAAAGACAAATGTCTAGGCTGGTTTATTATTTACCCAATACTATCTGCTTTCATATATATATAAATATTGCTCTGTTAAGAACTAGTTGGGAAAGCCGTGATTATCTTTAGAGTGTTTGGGGTTGGGGGGTCGTCTTCCCCCTTCCTCCTTGTTGAGTTTCCCTGTTCCGTCCTGTTGGGTGTCCCTTGCCTCACTGTGCTATTGGTGATTTGCTGGAAAAGTCCTGACTCCTCTTCAGCTCAGTCCTGTTCCTTCAGACTCCAGTACTAACCTCGGGCTCTGATACAAAGTAGAGATTCAAGAAATGCACATTTCACCAGATTCTATTTCTAGGTACAGTTTCTCCTGCATATTACCAAGGACAGAGTCTTCTTGCATGATGGGATTCGGAAATGAGAGGCACAGCCTTGCCTAGAAGTGGCTCCTTGTCTTACTCTGAACCATCTTCTTGCTTATTTACCTGCTCACTCTGCCAGGATCAGACTTGTGTGGGTTCTTACTGACCCACTGCTGTGCTTGCCCATACCCCTTGCTGATTATAATCCCTGGTTGGTTCTTCTTCATCTTAGTGGAAATGCAGTGAAGTCTTGTGGTTTAGAAGGAACACAGATTTTTGTTTTACCTAAAATAATGGCAATCTCAAAGGTGGAAAAACACAACTTAAAAACTTTGGAATATCATACAACTACTTTGGTTTTGAAATGGATTTGTGTACATTTGTACAAATATTGCTGTTTTTCTGAAATTACCAGTTTTAACTTCAAAGTGAGTATTTTAATATATATGGCCAGTTCATGAGAATTTTACAATTAAAAATGTCAAAGGTGCATTCGTTATTTCTTAGAAACATGCACATTTTAGCCAACATTTTGGAAAGTGTAGCTTTTTCTGTGTGAATCCATGCTACTTTTAATATGCTGAAGTAAAGAACCAAATACTTGTCTGAGGGATATGTCTTGCTTAATGTTAAATCTATTCCATAACATTTATTATTTACTGGCTGCAAACAAGAAGGTGTTATAAACTTTATGTGTTCTCTTCTACAATATGGTACTCATAATCTTACACAAAATCAAAAGTTAGGAAGATCAAGAATTTCTTTTTACAAGCTCTGAAGTGCTCTGTGTCTGTGAGGTTAGTAAGGGGACTTTGAAGAAGAAGGAATGGCAAAAGCTGATTCATTAATGATGTGCTACATCAGAAGGTCAGGGCTGGGGGAAAGATTGATTAGAGCTAGGGGAGGGCTGATTAGAGCTAGGGCAGTGTTGATTAAAAAGGGCGAGGTCAAGGTGAGGCAGAATTGACCTGTCAGTAACATGAGTCCTGAATATTCTTTTTTTTTGTATTAAATTCTTTTATTGGTACATTGTAGGTATACAACACAATTACATTTCTCATTGGGAATTGTACCTTTATATAATGCAT
>NW_004624751.1:6709418-6850583 GCF_000247695.1 Heterocephalus glaber | reverse complement strand
ATCAGAGTGTTCCATCTCATTTGCCTTTGGGGTTGCTGTAGGTGATCTGGAAGTCTGGTTTTGAGACTTATTTACATGTTTTCTCATTTTGACTGCGGCGGGGGCTGTTAGTGCCTGCACAGATTACCTCCTCTGAGCTGGGTGAGGTGGGACAGGGGCCAGGAGCAGGGGTGGGGATGGTGACCCAAAAGCCCTTTCCTGTGGGCTGGGAGCAGCGGGAGGGATGGTGCCTTGGAAGCCCCTTCCTCTGGACCAGGAGCAGTGGGAAGGCGGCTCAGAAGCCCCTACCATTGGGGCCGGGAGCAGCGGGACTCAGTACCTTGGTCTGGTGGTCTGGTGTCCTCTGCGTCTTTGTAGTGTGGAACCAGGTGGCTGCCTGTCTGCAGCGGGGTGATTCGGTGTCTTCTGGGCGCCTTGGGACCTCGGTAGGGCATGTACAGACCTGCCTGTATGCAGTGGGCTGATTCGGCCTGTTCTGTGTGACTCAGAGTCCTGAATATTCTAATCATCCAGTGTCTGATCTTTGGAAACTCACGAGGAAAACAGAGAGAGTATATTCAAAAGAGGAAGTAGATTTGCTTTGTTCATTAATATGTTCACACAGGGGGCGTAATTTGTATGTCTCACTGATGGGCAGGTCCGAATCACCTGTGGGACCTGCATGATTGTCCCATTGGGTGGCATGGGACAGTCCCATCAGGTTTTACAAGGCCCCTGATGGGACAGTGTCTCCAGTGGTACAAGCCACCAGATAGGACAGTCGTCAGGTACTGCCAGTGTCCAAGCTGCTGGGAACAAGCTAACACCTAGTCAGCTTTAGAAGGGATATTGCACTGCCTTAAAAATTCTTTTTCTGTGATTGTCTTGAGATTAAAAGATTAACTTTGTCTTATAATTTTTGTTTGCTCCCGTAAATAGGCTCCTTGAGGTTGGGATCTGCATACGGAATGTCCGTTATTTATTATTGTTCCCATAACACCTGGCTAATTATGCAGAAAGAAAGAGCACTATGGATAGATGCTAACTTGACTTGGTTTTACTAAAAAGGGATAACTAAGCCAGTCTTTATGGAGAATGTTGAAAATACTAATGCAAAAAAAGTCCATTCACTTAAAAAGTATATCTTTAAAACTGTAAAAGTGTATTTTTAAAAATAAGAACAGTATTTAGCACTTGCTAGGAATACATTCTACTCATTTTGGCTATAGTAATCTTTCACCTGTTGCTTTGAAACTGGAAATTTTAGGAGATGAAATAAAATAGATAATTTGTTGGCTAACTGCTAGAAAACATTTTTTCAAAAATTTCCTCTTCAATAAAGGTCACTTCTGAGTGGCTGCTGGTGTGTCATTTAGTGGCACTGGCATCTTGCTGGTACCACATCAAAAGCACCCTCCAGTTGACCCTTTGTGTCTATGGGTTCAACATCCTGGGATTCAACCAACTGCAGATTGAAACCATTTGGAGAAAAATTGCATCTGTAGTGCTTCTGTCAGCAACACAGTACAACTATTGACATAGCCTTTACACTGCATTAGGCATTATGAGTCAACTGGAGATGATCCAGGACAATGGACCCTTGACTTATGAACTCAATTTCAATTTGTTCCTGAGGGCTGGTTGTAACTCAAGTTGATCAATTGATGGCTCTGGCTCCTCTGCACAGCCTTCAAGTCTGTGCTGTACACAGGCAGATCTCAGTGTCCTCAGAGAGACACTGGCCCAGGATTTCTCAGTTAACTTCACACAGGAAAGGATGCTGTCATGTTCCTTCCAGAACTCTTTAAGGGTTAAATCTATATCTGAGACCATCTAGAAGGACAAATGGCAAACATTTGAGTTGTAATATTAGACTTCAGTCGTAAGATAAAACTAAAATTGCGGTGGATATATGTAGGTTATATGCAAATACGGTGCCTTTTTCTGTAACAGATTTGAGCCTACATAGGCTGTATTATCATAGCGTGTCCTGGAATCCCACTTTCTCCTGGATATTAAAGGATAACTCATTTTCTGGTAATAGAGCAATAATACACAGTAAGACAGGCTCTTGCCTCCTTTCCATACCCCCCATGTTCTGTCCCAGAAATGTAACCATTTGTGCTGTAGGGGCTCACGCCCAGTGTATCAATGTTTTGTAACTGTGTGAATTGTGTGACTTTTCAAGAGTGTTCTGTTAACTCTGCCCCTTGCAGTAAAGCTCTGTTAACTCCACCCCTTTCAGGAATGTTCTGTTAACTCCGCCTTTCTGTTTCTGTGAGCATGCTCACCTACCCTAAATCCCTATAATAAGGATGTTCCCATTTCCGCTCAAGTGCTCAGACTTCAGAGTATGAACTCCTCTGAGTCTGCAGGTGTAATAAAAGGTTTTTCTCCATCTCTTTGAGTGACTTTTGGATTCTCGAATCTTCAGATTGCTGGTGTGGTTGCATTTGAGCTGTAATGCAGAGCTGTTCCACATTGAAACAAAGCTGAGAGTCAGACAAAGCATGGAAAAGTTACCTGTAGGGATGTGGACCACATTTCTAAGGAGAGAAGACATAACAGTACTGAAGTTGCCTATTTGTAGACAGAAGGAAAATACCTAATCCTATTATCAAGGGCTGCCAGGCCCTAATTAGATTTTTCTTTTCTTGTTCCCCTGCCCCATAGCTTTCAATTCTGCTTTATAAATAGAAAGCCTGTACTGACACTTTCCCCACAGAAATAATAAGAGAGTAATTAATAATTAGTGTTACCACGGCACCATGCCTGAGGAGTCTCTCAGTGATCAAATCAGGTACATGGGGGTAGGAAGATAGAGGGAAAAATCTTGAGAACATGTTAGTTTCACATTTTGTAACATTTCTGATATGCATGGATGCGTGGTAATGACATTTTGTTTTCAATTTTATATACTAATTGGCTTAAATTCTTAGAGCAGTTTTAGGTTCCTAGCTCAGTTGAAGGAAAAGTACAGAGATTTCTCATGTACCCATTTCTTCCCAACAATGGACGCCTCTTGCATTTGCCATCAAAGTTGTGCATTTGTCACAGTTGATCAACCTACACTGACACATTGTTATCACCCAGAGTGATGGTTTGTATCAGGCCTCACCCTTGGAGGTGTTTGTCCTGTGAGTTTGAACAAATGTATAGTGGCTGCCCCCCTCCCACCGTGATGGCATCCTGCAAAGTAGACTCACTGCCTTGAAGATCCTGTGTGCTTTCTCTGTTCATCCTTCTCTCCCCCAACCCTGACAAACACTGATCTTTTAGTAAAAAGTATCTCCGTGGTTTTTACCTTTTCCACAGTGTCATACCATTGCAATTATAGTATGTAACCTTTTCAGATTGGCTTCTATTACTTAGTAATAAGCACTTAAGGTCACTGCCTGTCTTACGATGTCTTAATAGCTGATTTTTTTAAAGCACCTATAATATTCTGTTATCTGGATGGACTACACTTGATCTGTTTATGTGCTGAAGGATATCTTGATCATTTCTATATTCTGGCTATTATTGTAAAAGATGCCATGCTTTCAAAGGAAGTTCTTTTTATGGTATCTTCTTTTCAATGAAGGCTTTTGCAAAAATGCAAACCAGAGCTGGGTTGTTGCAGACACCATGGACACGGTAAGGAGGAGCCGGGATGGTAAATGGCATTAGGTCATCTGGGGCCCAGGTCTGCTGTGTCTGTCTGTTCTCCTGCAGTGCACTTGGGGCCCTGTTCACATAGTTGATGGGTTGTGTCTAGGATTACGCCAAAGGGATCGTGTAGACTGGATGAACCACACACACTTACTCTGCCATGACACTGTGTTAGCATTTCCCATGTGTGTAAATTTAAGCGAATTTCTTTATCTTTCTGAACTTCAGTTTTCAGTTTTCTCTTCCAGAAGAGAGTTCAGTAATACCTGATTGGCAGTGGGTGCTTCTCTGCCACATAAAGCAGTCAACAAGTGATTGTACTTCTCTATGGAACTTAGGGCTTTCTAACTTGTTACTATAATTTACCAGTGTTTGTAGTTCTCCATGGAACTCAGGATTTTCTAAATTGTTATTATAATTTGAGATCTTTTCTTCCTCACAAAAATCTGAGCCCCTGAGATACAACTTGTTTGCTGATGGATCCCCAGTGCTTAGAAAAGTATCAGGCATGCAGAGGACACTTAACAAATAACTGTCAAACAAGTGAATGAACAGAGTTTCCAGATGAACTAATGGTGTCATAGAAACTGCTGTGTGCCCTCTGTTGTATTTCAGGAAGACAGAATAGTAGCAAATTGTATTTGTCTACTAATTAAAGACCACTATTGCCAAGTCAATTAATTGTGTCTCTGGGTTCCTTCTGTCAATACTGAATCGGGATACCCACTCAGATGGCAAGAATTCCTAGTTTATCCCCAAGACATTGGGGTACCAGGTTCCTTTCCACTGGGTAAAATGACAGTGGTGATAAAACATTTTGTCTAATTCATTTTTAGTATTTTTGGGTTTACTTTTTCTATTTTAACATGATTTTGGCATTGCAACTTAAAGATCATGTGGTTCCAATGGAACATTAAAGTGAGTCTAGAGACCTGCCCCTGACTTTAGTTAGGGACTTTGCCAGCATCCACTGCCTGGTCACAATCTCTTGCTGCCTTGCATATTTCACACACTGGATAGACTGTGATTGTATGTACAGTGCAATTGTATGAATGTAAGATAACTTCAGTGCCCATGTGGGCTTCACAGCTGACGGGAGCAGAGGGTTGGGGTGGCCTGGTGACACGCACACGGGTCCCTACACCAGGCCAGGCCCGGTGGTGGACCCTGGGCAGAGGCCGTGTGGTGGGAGTGTGGCTGCTGGTGTGAGGTGCTGCCCTTTTGCCATGGGTACCTGAGGATGGCAGCCCGTCACAGAGGGTGGAGGTGTCCTGTTCCCCCTGGTGATCTGCTAAGGGGCTTGAACGCTGCTGTGGCTTGAAAGCCACTCTATGAGGCTGAGAAAGAGTAGGCAGGGAGTGTACTGTAATCTCTGTCTGCCTAGAAGCACAGAGGCAGGCTGCGTGCAGCAGTCGGGGTGATCTCAGCATTGGCCGGGACTGGCTGCCACTTATCAGCTCGGAGAGAGAATTTGAGAACAAAGGATGAAAGCTCCAAGAGGCAGTCCAAGGTTACTGCCAAAGACACGGCCCCCGGGGCTGGCCTTCTCAGGCCTCTCCAGGGAGGCTTGTTTCGGGATACTGCGGGAGCATGGGACAGAGGGCCCGATTCTCAGGGTGAGGTGTGGGAGCTTTGCAGATGGGTTATTTTGAGAGCTTCATGTGACTTTGATGCCAGTCCTGTGAGTGTGATCACTGGACACCAGCCTGAAAGAAGAGTCCATCCATTTATTTATTTCATAGCTGTTTTCTTTTTCTTGGTACTGGGGATCGAACTCAGGTCCTTGCGCTTGCGCAGCAGGCGGCGAAACCACTGTGCTAAATCCCCGGCCCCATAGCTGTTTAACAAGTGCTTTTGATACGATATAAAATGCTGATGGTCAGGGTAAAGTTTTAGTATAAAATTACTTTAAGACGTTCTCTTTCTAACATGGAGAAAAACAAATGAAGGAACATATAAGAGAAGAAAATGAGCTTCTCTTTCTTCTTTTCTTATTTTGGAAAATTTGATTTATAGTCTCCCAAAGCTGCAGTGGAAGGGAGGGCTTTGCCACAGCAATGCTTGTGTCAATTTAAATAATTTAAATTCTGCCTTTTTGCCTCTGGTGCTCTTTGCCATGTGAAGTGTTTTGTGGATTCAAATTGGGCCTTTTTTAATGTTCTTAAACTGCAAACATGGCTATTTTTTTCCCTTAGCAAATGAGTAAAAGAAAATTGACAATCTTATTTATTAAGTATATTTATTTTGAAGACATTTGCTCAGGCATTTTACATATTTCTAATTACTTTATGTACACACTGTCTCACCAAGGAATACAGTTTGTCTGGGAAGGAGATAGACTTACTCCTTTCTCTAATTATAAACACCAGGTATACTTATTTCAAATAGTCGGCTGTTTGGCTCACTTTTGTATCAAGTGAGGATCAAGTACCAAGAAGAAAGATGCCACCAACAGCTCAAAGTCACCGATATGTGGTAGGAAGGTGGTGGCAATGAAAATTCAACACCACATAGCTGAAAATTAGAAATTTTGAGTGATTCTTGAAAAGAGTACACTTGAAGTGAACACTCATTTGGGCAGCCTGTTAGAAATTCGCACTAGGAATGTGATGGATGACCACATTAGAAATAATGTGCCCATCAACGCACAGTTTATCATAGCCCTTCCCATCTGCAGCTCCTTTCAACACCCCAAGAGTTCCACTCAAGAATACTTTAGTTTTTTAAACTGTTAAATAACTACCTCACTTTAAAAATTCCATTTGAATCTTTTTGGCCAAGCTATTTGGAGACTGGTGTTCTGTAAAATTTCTGATACTTAAAGTGAATATTAAGGACCGGATATATTCAAGATGAAACCCACAGTGTTTGGCACAGTTCGGGTAGTTGTGGCCACACACATTTGTTGCCATCTCTGTGGATTCTCGTGGGTTCCTCTCCACCTTGCAGTCATAGCCTGGCTTGGGATCTGTCTCCCAGGAGGGATTCTGAGCATGCATGATTGATGGGAAGGCTGAGATTTTGTTCCCTTTGCACAGTTTTACTTAGAATGAAAGAACCTGTTGCACCCCAGGTCTAAGACGGCTCCTGCTATTTAGTCATCACTCTGAAAATAGGTTTTATGAAAGTGCTAGTGTTTTGTTCTCTTGAGCAATTGTCATTGGAACTCATGGAACCCACCGATAGCTCAATCCTGCCTTCTAGTCTGATTTCTTCCAGCTGTACTGATGCTGCTGGGGAGGCCCTCTGAATTCAGTGGCCTTTGTGTTACTTGGTTGTCTGAAGGTCAGCAAAGCCTTCAAGACAATGGTGTGTCAGCCCTGCCCATGTTGCCTGTTGATTAAAGAGGCCCAATAATCATAAAAATCTTAATCTGTTTCCCCTGGAACCAACCACAAAGAAAATAACAACCAGAAACCAAAACCAATCAAACCAACCAGCCCATGAGCATTTTAAAATAGAAATGTTGAGAACAAGACTATATGACTTACAATATAAAAGAACACCTGGAAAGAGTTCATTTTACAGTGTTCTCCATTCAGAAGGAGCTTCACAGATTTCTAACATTCTGCTTTCCACAATCTTTTAACCTGACTGTGAGTTTCAAATAGCCCTGAATGTCTTTTTGTTTGTGGAGAAGACCTTGTAATGGCAAATTTCATTCTAGAAAATAACGGGTAAATGTTATAAGTAACTACTTCTGATCTGGGGACATGTGCATGCCCTGTTAGAGAGCACAGGAAACATGGATTTAGGAATTTATTAACTCAAACTGCAAAATCTTCCACAGATGTGTGGCAGACACATGCCTCACCCAGGTGTCATTGGTATCCCCTGGATGCAGGGTTCAGGTTAATCACTGATTCTCCTGACCTAAGGGCCAGCAATGGATAATATGCTCATGAGCAGAAAGTAGAACAGAGTGACCTTAGAATAGGAAAGGTCAAGACAAAGGCTGTGTTCCTTCATGGAAAGTTTTCCTGGACAAGCCAGCAAAGTTTGCCTTTGGAGTCATTTTATAAATGTCACTTACACCTCATGCGAGATGCAAGACATCCAGAAATGTGATCGGGGGTATGGTCTCTCTGTCTTTATCTTATTTCATGTGCACATAGACCTACTGACCTGGAAAAATTTGGCCTTTCCAAGGAAGAATGGGAGAGTAGGCGATCCAGTGTGAAACTGGAGAAGCCGAAGTGGGACCCAGTAGCCTCCTTCGGAAGTGCGCGTGCCCTTCTGTACCTATCCAGGCCGAGTGCAAACTGCCCTGGGCTCCAAGGAGTATGTGGGTGACTGATTTGTTCCCACTAAAGGTGGAGAAGAAATAAGGAGGCCCATTATCCCACTGTGACTTAATGCTATTTTAGAAGTTATAAGCAGTGCGGTTGGTTAATAAAGGAGACGAGAACATGTACATGTTGAAAAGGAAAATATAAAATTGTTCCACTCTTTGACCCCTAAAAACAACACAGTGAATTACAAGTATTAGAAGAAATAACTGTTCAGGAAGATTGCCTTATAGAATAAATATATAGCAGTCAACAATTTTCTGCTTACCAACAATAGCTGATTAATATCTAACAATTTAATGTGATCCCATTCATGATGGCAGAAAATACACAAAATATCTAAGGGTTAACTTAAGAGAATGTGCAGGACCCAAAGAGGGAAGATATAGAATTTGAGTGATATTAAAGAAGACAGAAGGAAATAGAAGGTGTCCTGTGTTTTGGCAGTTGTAGATCTTATTTCTATGTTAGAGATTATGCCCAACACTTTAACACATGTGAACTTTACCCTCTGCATTCACTTGAGGAATGATGATCTGATTCTCCCGTTCAGCAAAATAAGAGCATTTTCCTCCCCGTTTCATACTTTCCCCTCTGCCTTGCTGACCTCTGTGATGTCCCACTGGGCTTTCTGGAGCTCATGGGGGAGGCTTTGGGAAGGGCTTCAGTCATGGGGACTAAGTAGCTGACTTGCAGGAGCAGGAGTCCAGTCGGAAGATGCAGGGATGAGGGCCTGAGCTGGATGAAAGTGTCTCTCTCCCTGTCTCCGCCCTTCTTTCTCTCCTTCCTGGCCACTGTGACCTGAGCAGCTGTCCTCTCCCGAGCCCTTCCGCCACACCATGCCGTTGCTGTGTTTAAGTGCGCTGAACATACATGGAAGCTTCTGGAACTGTGAGCCAAAGTAATCTCCCGTCTTAATTTGTGAGTGTCGGTTATTTATCCCAGCAACGAGGAAAGTGACTAAGAATTCCTGAGGCGACTGCTGGGGGACTCTTGAAGCAGATGCCCACAGTCAGTATTCTCGCTGAACCCATTTCTTCCTGGCTCTGTAACTATATTTTCTTTCAGATCTATAAAATGATGACCCTAACGTCAAGCCCCTCTCAGGGTTATTGTGCAAAGTGAATGTGCTAACATGCACAAATAGCCTAGAGTAGCATCTGCTGTGAGCGGGACCCTAACAGATGTAGATCTCTCTCCTCCGGGGCTTCAGTTCCCGACTGCTATTAAATGTTTGAGTGCTACTTAATAGTTGTTTAGGTGTGTGCATTTACCAAGGCATCTGATCATACTTCCCCTCCCACTTCTTGCGCTTGTGTTTTGTTTTGCTCGTGTATGTTATGAATGAATATGCACGATTTTTTGCATATTTGAAAAATTTAATTCATAACATTTTGTGCAGTGAAGGATTCTAGGTTCGAAATCAAAATAATTTTTCCTTCAAAACCTTGAAAACACAACTCCACCATCTTTGTAGCATCCAGTGTGGTCTGAGGAATGGGGTGAGAAGCAGACTGATGATCTTCATAGGTAGCATTTTCTTGCCCTCTCCTCACTGAGGTAGCTGTCCGTATTTTTCTTTGTTTTGGAATTTTAGTCCTGTATGTGTAGGGTTTTCAGGGATTCTGTGTGTCCATTGTAATCTGAAGTGTATATTCTCCTATGTGTTTGACCTCCCTTGCTTCCTCTTCCTCCTTCCCCCCCTCCATTTCCTCCCGTCTGTTACCTTAGTTCTCCTCTGAGCTTTTTATCCAGTGGCTCCTGAAAGTTATGCATTTATCCTGGTCTGGCTTCCATTTTCCAGTGTGCCAGTTTGACATTTAGCTGTGTTCAGTCTGCAGTTTAACCTATGGACTTCTACTTTTATTTAATTATCACTCATATTATGTGATTGTGAAATGTGTTTTCTTCCATTGTGTCTGTTCTCCTTTCCTTACACAACATGATGCCTTAAACCTCTAGGAACATTAAGTGTACTGGATTTAGGGTCTCACGCTTGCTGCATTACCTCTGTCACCTCTCATATCAGCTCTTTGGTGTCTCTTTATGTTGGTGCTGGTGTTCCCAAAAATCTCAACATGGAGATCATCGGAGAGCACAGATCTATCTGTGGTTGCAGTTTTGCTTTCTCTAACATTGGCACTCAGGCTGAGAGGGATGAAGTTGGGTGCATAGCCGGTTCTGGTTCTCAGGTGTCTCCAAGCGATGCTTCTCCTACTTGCTGCAGATGGGCGGGCATGGTGGGCAGCCTTGTTCAGTGGTTCTGAGTGCACTTGCCCAGTGCCTCTTCGTAGCTGCTGTTTGCTGCTCTGAATGTGGAGCAGCTCCTGCAACATTTCCTGGCTGCCTCTGTAGCGCTCATCCAGGCTGGGGTTCTCCATGAGATGAGCGGATCTCCATTCTTTCTCCTAGGGACTCCTCTGGGCTTCTGACCAGCACAACACTTTGTCCTTGTCTTCCAGCACCTCTGCAGACTTTATTTCTCTAAGTATTTGTCCCTCTCGTCATTTTAGGGCCTTGGGTGGGTGAAGAGCAGGTCATGTGCTCAGGTGGTCCTTGCAGTGTCCCCCACCCTTCATCTCTGCACTGTGACAAAGGTGCACAAGGATTCCCCCCCCCCCCCCGGGCTTCCTAGACAAAATTCAGGGCCTCAGTTAGATTTGCATTTAAAAAAAAATTTTTAAAATAACTTTATTATCAAACACGCACACATACAAAAAATTAGAGCCATTCAAAGAAGAACAGTGCAAAGGGAAAAAAACTACAATAATATTCAGATACAGTAGAACTCAATCAAAACAAAACTGAAAAGCACTTAAACATTTTTCCATATTACTTAAAAAAGCATCTCAAGCACCAACAAGACACCAGAGGATGTGATTTGTTTCAGAAGGATCCCCAAAACCAACACTGAACAAATAATGATCTGGGAAAAAACTCCACATAGTTAGCAGACTCCATATAAGCCAAACTTCTCCCTAATTTAAATTTTGATACAGTCATATGACATGTGATGGAAACACAATCAGAGAGATATGTTATTAGGCCATTTCATCCGTGTGTATCCTTATTTACACTTTCAATTTCTCACACTAGAGAAACTATTTGGTATTTACACATGTGTGTCCTGTTTATTTCACTTAAGATTATGGCCTCAATATGCATCCATTTAAGCTATAAATGTCTCTAGTTTCTCATTCTTTATGGCTGAGTAGCACTCCATTTTATAAAAAAAACACATCTTTATCCAGTTTCCAGTTGGTGGGCACTTGGGCTGTTTCCAAGCTTTTGCTATTATGAACTGTGCGGCTATAAACATGGGTGCACATATATCGCTGTGGTATGATTCTTTTAATTCTTTTGGGAAGATATCCAGCAGGGGGATAGCTTAGATTTGCATTTTGAGTAAACAATGAATAATTGTGTTTGTGTAAGTCGGATTTGTATTTATGCCAAAAACCTTTTTTCCCTGAAATTTACATTGCCCTAAAAAAAAGAAGCAGTTGTTTATCTGGAACTCAAAGTCAGTTGCAAATCCTGTATGTCTGTTTGCTCTGATTCTGGCAGCCGTAGCCAGGGCGAGTGTGGGACAGATCCCACACTGACCCCAGAGGCCCGGCGTGGTGGAGGAGAAGGACCCATGCTTCCAGGTCTCTACAGAACCCAGCCCCGCGGGGAATATCTTCTGTGGTCAGGCCACAAGAAATCCTCACCCCGCAGAGACTGGCAGGCCTGGAGTCGATCGGGCTTTCCTACGCTACCTTCCAAGTCACCCCTGGGACCCGTGCACCTCGTGTTTAACTGGGATTGAGTTTCTAGTGGTGAATCTACTGATAAGCACAATAAAGAACACTTCTAATGTGCTGCCATTAAGTGTACTGCGATATTTTTGGTAGCTGGGTTAGAATCTAACGTAATTCTTGTGTGGCATTGTTAAAGCACACTCTTTATTTGCACCACTAGTGTTTCCATTAAATGGCACCAACCTCAAAGACATTGGATGGTGATGGTGACAGCTAACACGACAGCTCTTTGCTTGCAGCCTTGCAGTGCCATGCTAAATCAGAACCAGCTTTCTAGAGTACGGCGATCCTTGAGAATTTTTATATTGTCTCGATTGTGGGCAGCCGATGAAACAATGTTAGCAGCTAATTATTGTTGACATTTTTGTCAAATGTTTTTACGAACTAGAATCACAGCTTTGGCTTTTATTTACCCCAGGGGCAGCAGCATATCCTTTGCTTTAATCCTGGGCAAGAAGGTCTTTAAAAAGTTGCCCACATGTTAAAGTTTTCTAATTGGCAGTTGGCTCCTTATTCCTCTTAAAAATCTGTGGCTTTCATCAATTCATTTCTCTTTCCTTTGTTGTTGTCAGGTGACAGGATTTGATTTGTCACTTCCCAAGGCCCCCGCTTAGACAACACGGTCCTGCAAATAAAGAATGAGCTCCCAAGAGTGGCCAGAGTGGAGCTGCTTGACTCCATGTCTGTGAATGCACATGTTCTCCACCTGGCCTGTATTAGGAAGAGAAAGGGTATTTGTTGTGATGTTGTCTATCTCTCATAGACTTAAAAACACACATAATAATTGTAGGTGTTCTTGGAGTGCAGTGGAGTTCGATACAGGAATATAATAATGTGTCGTGATCAAATCAGGTTAATTAGCACTTGCACCTCCAGAAAACGTTGTCATTTCTTTGTGTTGAGAACCTTTGTACTGTCTTTAATTCTTTATAAAATGTGTAGTAAGTTGTGAACTCCAGTCCTCCCACTGTGCTGTGGAATACTGGTACTTATTCCTCCCATCTAGCTGTATGTTATCCATCCTGCTTTTCTCTTCCCTCCCTCTACCTTTCCCAGCCTCTAGTGACCACTATTCTGGTCTTTATATGTCTGTAATATAACCTTTTTTAGCTCCCACATGTGAATGGAATACTCATCTATGTCTGGCTTGTTTCACTCAAGGTGGTCACTGGTTTTAACAATGTTGTTACAAACAGAATTTTAGTCTTTTTAATGACTGAGTAATATTCCTTTGTGTGTACACATATGTATCAAATTTTCTGTATCTATTTATCTGGGCATGGGCAGCATATTTGATTCTTTATTTTGGCCCTTGTGAATGGTGCTCCAGTAAATGTAGAGGTGCAAGTGTCTCGTCAACATGCTGATTTCTTTTTCTTTTGGCACATATCCAGTGGCAGGAGAGCTGGATTATATGGTAGTTTCTTTTTAAAATTCTTTGTTTAATCTCTTTAAAAATACTTTTTCCCTCCCCCAAAGGATTTATATATTCATTTTTTAAAACTATGCATATTTTATAAGTTAAGCTATTCCATATTTGGATTTGGTTTGCTTTTTTATTTGGTACCTTTTGCTATATAAAAATATGTCATTCAGGGGTTTGGCTAGAATGTACCAACCAGGGGAAGGGAGGGACCAGAAAATAAAACTCAGAATTATTTTTCCAGGTATTGGGAATTGAACCCAAGACCTTGTGCTTGCCAGGCAGGAGTGGCACCACTGAGCTACATCCTGGCCCCTCAGAATTCTTATTATAGGGTTTTCTTTAACTTTAGTTGGTCAGTCATTCATTCCCTGTGGCTACACATTCTTATTGTCCTGTTGTATTTACTTCTGATGCATGATATGGTGTCTGTATGGGTGATGGATATCTTCTTACACATAGAACTAACACTGGTCTAGGCTTTCATTGGGGATGGCACTTTACTGTGCTTGTATCCATTTGTTTTCTTTGAGAGCTCTACAGTGTGATTGTCTCTCTTTTAAACATGGCTAGAAACTAGGGCCTGATTTGGTAGGTGCTTTTTGAGATAGAAATATTTAACTCACTGAGAAATTGACAGGAGAAAGAGAAGAAAGCAAAAGTTGAGAGAGATCTATATGGACAGAGGCTGGGAAGACAAGATGAAGAAGACATGGAGAGACCCAAAGGAGAGAAAACAAACAGCGGGAGAGAAAAGATGATGATGAAGGAAAACAGGGGAGAGGAGAAAGTGGAGACCCAGAAAGTGAAAATTCTGTCACTAAATGCCAGTGTGACAGTTGATCTTGATTTTCAACTTGATTTGTTAGAGAACCACCCAGGAGATTATGCACACATACTTCTGTGTGTCAGGGTGGGTCACGGAGGCTTGACTTGGAGACTTTCTGGTCCCAGGCCACTTCCTCTCAGATATTCTTCCCTTGCTCTCTGCTTCTGACCACCATAAAGTAGTAGCTTTGCTCCACCGTGCCCTTCTGCCATGATGTTCCTCACCTGGATCCAGTCAACCATGGACTGAACTTTCTGAAACTGTGAGCCAAAGCCCTCTTTCTCTAAGTAGCTGGTGTCTGATATTTTGTCTTAGCAGCAAGAAAGCTGACAAATACAGCCATCAGCAGGCAGTCTATTTATAACTCATGCACTTCTGAATCTAAATCCATGATGCAGGAATTTCACACAATATTCAACATGAGAGGGTCATGAGGAGAAAAAAATGAACAGTATTCTGGGGTGTGGCTTTAAGTTACTGTGTGCTCCTCATGAATTTTTTAACTCCTAACAAATTTAAAAAGCTAATAGGGAGAGATAAAGGAATGGAGCTTCATTCACTTTCTAGGAATAAATGATCAGAAAAGCCCAGCTGTGTCAAATGAAAGCCTCTCATAGATATCCTTCTTCGTGTTCACCCATCTCCCAGTCTGGCCATCATAGTCTGTAGGATTTGGAGTTGACCACATTGACCCCCAGTGACAGGGACATGTTCTCCACTGTCATCTAAACCAAAATAAGCCACCAAATAGGTTGGCATCAGGAAGCCACTGAAGTTCCCAAACTCTGAGCTGTGAGCCCAGCCCAGACAGGAGCAAAGTGGCCTGCACTGCTCCGATGTTTATTTGTTCCGCATTCTCTAGGTGTTTGTTAGTGGTTGGGGCAGGATTGTTCATCACTAACAGTTGATAAACTGCATGTCCACGTGTCAACGGCTCTAAATTTTACCTTGATATAATTCTTCCCTCTGGGTCTGGATTGAGGAGAGAAAATGAGAAAAAAGCGGAGCAGTGAAGAGGGTGGCCTGTGGTCTAATTTACAGGACTCTCCTCGAGTTGGTCTGCTCCCAGGAGGCATGTGAGTTACGAGTCTCCTGCTCCCACAAGCCCGTGTTTCTCACCCCCACAGGCTCGGGGACCACTTGTTCTGCACATCTTCCAGCTGAAAGGCAATAAGAGCAGATTTGTGACATATAATTTTCCTGATTAATTGAAGAATACACATGGCTTATTCATACTCACTATAGCAGGGTTGCCACCAAAAAAAAAAAAAAGAATCTAATTGGCTAAATAAATAACTCTAAGGTTTCCTCGCTTGCAGCCTTTCCTTTATTGAATTATTAATGCTATGTCTCCTCCAGATCAGCAGCAGCTAATGACTGGTTTGCCTTGGGTGGTGACTATTCTCCAATCAGTTGTAAATTGTCCTGATGACTTACTTTGCTAACTTATAGCATGTGCTATTGGCTCCATTTTCAGAACAGCTTTGGATGCAAGAGAGTCATAAACATTAAGCTATTTTCAGCATTGTATTTTTTTTGTAAGACACAAAAATGGATTTGGTTGTTTTCCAGTAGTCTTCACCAGTGGTTCTTAACGAGGGGTGGTTTCCTCCCCAAGGAACACTTGGCAATGTCTAGAGACAGGTGTAGTTGTCACAGCTTGTGGGTGTGTGTGCTTGCGATGTCCAGTGAGTAGAGGTCCTGTGATACACAGAGCAGGCCCCCACGATGAGAAATACGTGGTTCCAAATGTCAGTAAGGCTATGACTAAGAACTCTGGCTTAAACAGATTCTAAAGGAGGAAAAGAGAAAGTAAGAACATTTATCACAGGACTTTTGGGTGAGTATTTCATTCATTCTTTACTCAGTAGTATCTTGCAAGTACCTGTCAGTGCTTTGTGGTACACACATGGGTGTGTGTGGTCATCAATGTCCTCCACCCTGCGTGTCCTTTTCCACCCTCTGGTGGAGGTGGCTCTAGCATCAGAGTGGCCGTCTCCAGGTTGGTCCTAGCCTGAGCTGCTTCTCCAGGTGGATGGATCACATTCATGGCTCATGGACAGGACATGCAGCACACACAGGTTGAGCATCCCTTATGGGAAGTGCTTGTGGTCAGAAGGGTTTCACATTCTGGGGTTGTAGTTTGAACTTTGGAATATTAGTATATGCATAACAAGGTATGTTCAGGACTGGGCCCCAGGTCACACGTGAAATTCACATATGCTTCACGTACACCTTAAACACATAACCTGCAGGTACTTTTGGTGTATGTGGGTTTTGACTGTGGCCTGCCTGCCTCTCGAGGTCAGGTGTGGAATTTTCCATCTGTAGTGTCACCCATGGTCGCACTTAAAATGTTTTGGAGCATTTTTGATTTTTTTGGTACTAGAAATAATCTATATCAGAGGAGGGATTTCATACTTGACTACAAATGTCTCCCCTCTTATGGCCACCAATAACTACTTCCATTTTCTTGGATCAATTAAAGTGCAAGATACTTGACATTTTTTTCCCTCACACAATATTTCTGCAAGGCTCTGGTTGTTGTGGATGAGGAGTCTGAGGCTCAGGAATTGAAGCTGTGAGTTTGTCCCACTGCCCATGGCTCTGCTGTGTCTTCCACTCCTAGCTGCAGAGTAGTTCTGCAGTTCTTAATGATAATGGGTGTTTTTGTTATACCTTGTTAAAAGTTATACCAAAAACCCATTAAGAAGTATGTCAACTGCATTTAAACAAAAATAAGCATATTATGGGGAAGCTTGGGGAAGCTCCTGGTTTTCTTTGAGCCCTGGGTCATGGGGATCCTGACCCTGTAGAGCCTTCTCCCCTGGGGGGAGTTTCTCTCCCAACAGCTCCTTAATGCCTGGTGTAGAAGCATCACCCTTCCTTAGCTTTTCTTAGGAAACACAAAAGATGGCGAATAGTAGGCAGAACTGTCCAGCCTTACTTGTCCTTAATGAAAAGTAAACGATCAACCATTTTTCTTCTATCAGATTGGTGAGGGTTGAACATTAAAAAAAAGGTTACCAATGTGGATAAGAGTGGATACGTATATAGGACGTGTCTGTCAGCATTCACTGACCTGGTGACTGTACTGCTAGGATTTCACCCTGTCCTTAAAGTCCACTTCACTGAGCAGTGTACATGTTCATTGCTTTTAACATTTTCAATAGTGGGAAATACTCTGAATGACCCCACATAGGAAGTTGTTTAAATAAAGTAAGGAGTAGTACATGGCCCCTAATAAGAATGGACTTAATCTGGTTTTGAGACCAGAAACACTGACATCATAGTATGTGAATGAAGCAGGTTTTAGGTCAGCATCTGCAGCCTGACATCTCTCGGCGTCTCTATTGTGGGCTGTAATTACATGGCAAATCTCTGACAGAATAAACACCATGCTATTGCCATTGGCTGCCTCTGGAAAGGGAGTAGAATCTAGGGGATGCGGGGAGGTTTTCTTTTCACTTTATATAATTTATACTTTTAAAGATAACTACCATATATTATTTTTAAATGGAGAAACTTTTGATTGACAACTCATTTATTTAGCACCTATTAATTGTCAGGTGCTCTGCTCACTGTACTGATAGTACTGATAGTACAAACATGAATCAGACATTTTCCCTGCTATGGAGCAGTAAACCTTTAACACTTATTGGCCCAGGTTAATACATTTTTGAATTTTGGGTTCTGAGTTACTTCGTTGCTCAGGACAATTAAGTTGAACAGAAATAATATCATTGGTACCGTGGAGGGAAGTTATTCTTGCACATTTCTAAACTCACTTAAAATATTATGAAATAGAAAATAAATGGTATTTTAAAAGCTGCGTGCATTAAAATTTAGTCCTTGTGTGTCCTGGTTTGAAATACATTCTAGTGGCTCCCCTCTGCTGCTAGTCTCAAGGGTTGACCTGACCAAGGAGGATTAAGAAGGATGAGATCTTGCCTTTCAAAGTGCAGTCAGGGAAAGAGACATCAAACCACTAACACTGAGATAAGGGGCATGGGGCTCTCCCAGCCTTGTCCACAAAGGCCTGTCCGAGAGCCAGCATTTGAAAGTAGATATGAGAAGGAGAATGGCTAGTGGCACAGAATGGTGTCGGTCCCCAGCTCATCCAGTCCCAGGGCAGGAGAAGGCTCGCTACGTCTAACAAACCAGTGGCTCACGCTGCCTTGGGTACAGGGAGCAGAGGTTTCGGGGCCGGGGAGATTGGACACAGTTCTGAGACGATGAACAAAGGCCAAGTAAGGTTGGCACAGAAAGTGGTGAATCTGGTAGCGTTTTGCACACAGTGGGTTTTCCTTTCCTAATTTCTTAGGAAACGGATAAATATTTTAAACATATGTGGACTCTTTCCCATGGAATACCAGACTTCCTAAAAATTGTTAAAAAGTGTGCGTGCTTCTCCCATGTGCTCATTCACTCCTCCGTCTTTTTCAAGCCCACCTCCTACTTCTCAGTAGAAGATTCTGTCCTTTCTTTGATTCTTGCTTCTCACGGAAGAGAAGCAGGCTCTTATCCGGCTCCTTTCCCTGAATTCTTTAGCCTGGCAGGTGTTTTGGTTTAACCTGCGCTTCAGGCTCAGCTAAACTCGTACATGCAGTATGCATGCAGTCTTGGCCCAGCCAGGAGTATAGGGCTGGCCTTTCCTGAGATGCTCCAATGTGGCCTAGGATCCCTTTGGCTCGGTGACTAACTGGGTAGTTGGGGCATTCATATCCCCTTGTTCTTGCCACTTCCCAAAGCAGTTCTGCCAATCCTCTTTCAGTGTGATCAAAAGTAGTCAGTGGTGCCGGCCGAGTGGGATCCAATAGGAAGGCAGTCTCCTAGAAACATTACATTGTGTCCTCATCCACTTTATTCACCGAGTTTGGCCCTGGACAACTTCTGGCTCTTTCTTCCCAGGTCAAAATGACTATGAAATATAAATATTTTGAACTGGTTTGGACATCAAAGCAGCCACAACAGTGGCTGTCTGGAAGAAGACTTCCAGGGCTGCTCCAGGAAGTGGCAAGAGAAGTGTATTCAAAGCAGGGGGAAGTGCGTTGAGGGGATTCGTGACAATGTCTCTTTCACTGTAGTATTATTTTTTAATTTAAGCATTCACTGTGTGTTTTGTTCATACCTAATAGCATACATGCTCCATAACAAATAGTAGTCCACCATGTGAAGCAGCCACCTGATTCTCATTTGCTGAGTAGCCTCGCTTTTCACCCGCACCTTTGGACGCTGGAGCGTCACTAAGGGGCTTCCTGCCCTGTGACCCCGTTTTTCCATGCCTGAGTCTCAACTCGGCTCTTCTAGCTTCTGGACTCCTGCTCTGATAATCTGTCCCTTTCCTTCACTCTTGGGGCCCATGGACACTCAGTCCATGGGTGCTGATGCCCAGGACCCCGTGCAGTGGCTCGTATGCCCATCCTCTGCCAGCCTGCAGGGCTGGGCTTTCCCTAGGAGCCCTTCTGCCAGCCCGCCTGGCCGCCCGGCCACCTGCCCAGGCCCATCTCCTGCTGTGTCTTTCTTCCCTCTTCTCTTCTCCTCAGTTAATATACGGAGCCCTCTGTTTGGCCAGTGTTCTGAGTGCAGTGTTCATGCCCTGCGCTCCGCTTTCATGGGCTGTACCTGGTCTTGTCACCCTGCCCTTCACGGTCTGCCCCAGAGCCTCTGCTCAGAGCTACTGCAGCCAGCGGTGCAGCTGGTCTTCAGTGGGCTCTGGGGCCGTGGGTCTTCCTCCTGTTTACTATTGATTTTCAACTTCAGCCGGTAGGTTGTATTGATCCAAGCTGTATACTTCACCAGTAAAACTATTGCTTATATAGAGAGCTTTAAGTTCTTTTAAAAATCATCTCAGTTAATTGAATTTTTGCAGTGCTGGAGATGGAATCCAGTTCCTTCCCCACTCTACCGCTGAGCAACACCCTTGCCAGCTCTTCACTGTTATTTTAAATCATTGACGTGACCAGGTGACATAGCAGTTCTTTTCCATGCTGACTTTTGTCATTCTTGTTTTTATGAAAATAGCAAGAGACTGAAAAAAACCTTAAAATGCACAGGAGTGGCTACCATTCAGGAAATGATTAATGCTACCCAAATCATATGCGTGTTATGCAATTTAAAAAATCTTACTTAAAGGTTCCACTTTATATACATGGTAATATATGTTATGTAAATTTTATTCAATTAAGTTATTGCACACAAAGTTAATTATTTATTCATTTAAATTGAACCCAGGCCCTTCACACTGAACTACACTCCCGCCCCTTTTAAAGTTTGGCATGTGGTATTACTGAGTCAGTAAACTGCGCAGCTTGAGCTTGAAGTTGCAGCCCCCTGGCTCAGCCTCCCAGGTGCGCACCACCACGCCTAGCTAGAGTCTGTTGACTATATATATTTTTTCCAAAAATAATTATGAATAGACAAGAAAGATGAAAGAAATGCACCAAAATGATAATTATGATTATGTCGTGGTGTCAGGTCATGAGTGATTTAAGTAAACCCATGAAGGCATCAGGAAAAGTCGGGAAGCGAACAGGAGTTGCGATGCAGCTTTCGGGGCTGTGTGCCTGTCACCTCCACCCGCTGTGCCCTGGGTCGTGCTGTTTGACCTCAGTGGGCCGAGGACTGTGCTGTGACTCCAGGGCCTCACTGGAGAGGACGATCCAGCTCCAGAGAACGAACTGTGTGCTTTGAACTTGTCCTTCCTCAGCTTGTCCTCAGAGCCCAGCACTGATTTCAGAGGCGTGGAACGCGATCGGGGATGAGTGCCATAAAGATCAAAGGTCAAAGCCGCAAAGTCTTCCAGAGCACTTGATGATGTCTTTCCTATGCCCCCAAAGTGTCAAAAGGCAGATAGAAGCAAAAACCAAAAACCAAACCAGGCACTGCCAGGCTTTTACAGAAACAGTGGACAAAAGCATTCTCAAGGATCAATGGCTTTGGAAAACATAGGGCTGGCTGTTAATGTATTTTGAGAGATGAAAGCAATGATTTGATAGTTTTTAATTAAAAATGTATAGCCTTGTTCTTAATAATTTGCATTATGGATATCACACTGTAAATAACATCCAGCCATTTTACCAGGGTAGCAGGTTGTTACTTTTTCTGTTTTTCTGCGTTCTTCCTTCAAGCAGTAGTGGATATAAAAGCCTAGCACAGCACACTTAATTTTGAGTAAATGAGTTTGCTCTTAACTGTACCATTCAGCGAGGTATTTAATGAATCTTTGTTAAGGGGGATGCATACAGGCTGCTTGGTTGAGAGGCCTGTTAAAAGCACTAGTTATTTAACATAATAAAAACTGACTTATAAAACTTAGTTTATAATGCATATTTTGGACATTTTGAAAAATCTTTCTTGCTCATATGTGTAGTCAAACCTCTGACAAGTTAATTTGGCAACCATCTTTTTGAATTTTACAAAGGCACATCTCGTCCTACATTAAGGCTTCCTGTGCCCCCTTACATTGGTACTGAAGTTTCTCGTCTTCTTGGCAGGATCGGGATAGGTGGGGAGGGCCACACTGTTCATTCCCTGATTGACGCAGCTGTGAGGGACCAGGGAGGGGTGTGTGACAGGCAGTGCTGTCCCTACCCTTGCATTTGCTGTGTAGTCTCCTTTACTTCTCAAAGGACTGCAGCACAGAGGGACTACAGTGACTCTTATTTTACACACACAGCCCACAGAGGGCGGCTCAATGCTCTGGCTGTGCACTGGTGCTGGATGGAGTTGAATTGGAATCTAGTTTTGTCCATTTCCCCCAAGCTGAAGCTCTGGCCACTGTACCACATTGATGCCCAGTTCTTTTGTGGCAAACACTGGGAGCTCGATGATCTTGCAACTCCTGAAAAGTCTCTCTTTGTGCCTACCTGCATTGTACAGCCTGCAGAAATGCTCTAGCCTCACAGGGATGGAACTTACCATCTGTAAAACCTAGATCACCTCCTTCTGAGGTGATTACCTGCTGTAGGTCTTCATTACCTGCTTTGAAATAGTGGTGATGTTCCTAACATGCTCATCCCAAGAGCTGCCATTTCCGAGGGTTTTCCATGTTCAGGCACTGGGGGACCCCACTGCATGTCTTCTTTAACTCTCTCTCACCCCAGATTGCAAAAGAAGATGGTGGCCAGCCCAAAGTCACACACATGGTAATTTCCAGAGTCAGAATTTTGTTTGGCTCAGAGTTGGCTTTCTTAACCATAAATGGCTTGGGATTTAAATAAAAGTATCCCAGACACCCAGGGTTTTTACGAAGTGCTTTCAGTACACACCTGGTAGATGGGGGTTTGCGGCAGCATGAAGGTTGCTTGCATTGAGGACTTTTTCCCCTTTGTAATTTGAAGAGGATGAAAAGTCATGAACAAAAGGGGTCTCTTGTCCACCCTGCCTTGTGTCCTCAGCACTTTTAAGATTCCCTTTGATACCCTAGTGGGGTGGAGCAGACAGCATCAAGCTGGCATCCAGTCTCTGGCACTTCTAGACAATTACCCTGAGCAAGTCAGAGTCTCTCTGAGGCTCATTGTCCTCGACTGAGAACTGTGGCCATGCCCTTGACAGAATTGTGGGACCCAGCCCCTTCTCGTCCCTCTCTTGGCTCATGATGTAAGCACATTGTTGTGCCCGTGCTGCCCCATGATGTTCTGCCCTTGGCAGAGGCTCCAAGCAATGGAGCCACCCGATCTTGGGCAGGAGCCTCTAGAACACTGAGCCAAAATCAACCTTTTCCCTTTAACATTAATGGCCCCGGGTGTTTTGTTACAGTAACGTGAAACTGACTATCATAGTTGCTTATGATATGTTGGTGGCTTCTTTGCAAAAGCAAATGTTAGCTTTCTGTCTGGCAGCCTTCACTAACCCCTCCCCCAGTAAACATTACATCTAAATGAAATCTGTGCTTCTCTTAAGTACTACTTTTTGCCAAATGGCCTAGTCACAAATTACACCCCATTGCTAGTCTTAACCCTCACCTATCTAGAAAGTTTGCAGAGGTCAGAAAAATTAGTTTCTTAAAGCAGATGAAGTAGAATTGACAGAAAATTCTGCAGAACAGTGTGGCAGTATGTAGAAAAGCTTTAAATATGTATGAATCTATTCACTTAGTGATTCATCTTCTGAACTTTGTTGAAGGAAATAATGAAAAAGATTTATGCAGTAGCATGTTTATCTTGTGTTGTGATAGAGTAATTGGAAACCACAAAAACTTCCCATAACTAGAGATTGGCTAAGTAAATGGATACCACCCTTCGATGAATTTTTATGTAGCCATTTAAGCAAAAGTTTTAAATAATATTCAAAGATTTGGGTAAAAATAGAGTAATTCAAATTTTTTATGATAAAATATATACATAAAAATTTAAAGGTAGGACATACTCTCAAATGTAACCTGAAATCACTTATGACCCCAACGAAGATATTATTCCCCACTATTTCCTTTTTAGTTTTTGTATCATCTAAAATTTCTTACAATAAATACGTATTCAGAAAATATTATAATTTAGTTAACGGAAGACACACACCACACAAAAAAAACAAAACAACAACCCAATGACAGCAATAAAAAAACCCACTAAGGAAAGTTTGGTGCCCATGCCTTAACTTTTATGTGGTCCTGAAAAGCCATAGATGTAGGGGGACCCCCGGGAGGGTGCCGCATCTCCACCTGAGATTCTCCAGAACACTACAGGCCCCACCCTGTAGTGGAGGCATCTGGTCTTCGCACATCTCAAGGCAGGTGGGGCTCATTCTGCGAAATTGCTATCACTTGTGGTTATTAAAGGTACGACGGAACCCAACGTCTGCTTCTCTCCCGAGTCCAGTTCTGAGTCACGGCTGACCTGGCCTGACCCCAGCCCGTGGCTTTAGCAGCCGCTGGTGTCGTCCAAGAGACTGGCGTCACACGGTGCTCCTGCCTCCCGGAGCACAGGGCACAGCTGCTTACTGCTCTCTTCTCACCTTGATGCGGGCTCTTCATCCTGGTTTACTTACCTGCCTCCCCTGGTGGTGTTGCAGAGGTTGGTTAGACTTTGCTCATAAGGGGCTTTAGTGCCCGGAATGGTGTTATTGCTAATAAATCTGTGAACTTTCATCTGCGGTGTTGCCTTATTTGCAGCATTTAGCAGCTCCTCTCCAGGAACCTGCCTCCTGCAGGCAGGATGCCAGGCCCACGCAGGGCCGGGCCAGGCGGGCTGAGACCTGCTCCCACCTGCCACCTGCCCTGGCTCCTGCTCCGAGGCACAGGCTCGCTGCTGCCTGCCTCAGCTTGACTCGGAGGCCCCTGGGGCTTATTCACCAAATTCTGTCATGGTGCAAAGCCACCCAGGCTTGCTGCCTTTCAGTCTGGGTCAGGAAACAGACACTTCCAGGTATGCCACCTTGGAATCCTCCCTGTGGCATGGCCAGGCAGAACCCTGGAGTCCCCTGGCTGGTGTCCCACAGCCCGAGCCGTGGAGGTGGAAAGCACCGGGTGCCACAACCCAGGAAGAAACAGATGCTCCCTGGCCTCAGAAAACTTCATGCAACTCATATTGCTGTTCTTGGCAGCTGCTCCTGAGATAAGAAGGGCTGAAACTGTTGCTTGGGGCAGGAAGATTGGACAATCATTTATGAAGCTGCCTCTGCCTCTTGTCTTTAGGCCTGTGCTCACTAAGAGGAATGAAAGTCATCCCTATGTTGTTATTACCAAGTCTCTTCCTTCTTTCCCTCACATCTGTCCACTCCTGTGACAAATCTAAGGCACACAGAACTGAAAATCCTGTCTCTGCCTTGGCAGTAACTTTGAAGAGTGTTTCATAAGTGTGCTCGGGGAGCGGATGCCAAGTATTTAATGCTGAGTGGGAAGAGGAAGAATGAGAAAAATCAGCCAACTACACAGGTGAAACTGATCCTACATCATTAGCTCTGAAATATTTACAATAAACATTGAAAATAATAACTGTGTAACAGTGTATGGGCAGATTGTATTTATTTAATGTCTCTGCAGTCACTGAATCTTTGTGTCTTTGTCTATAAAAACATTTTGTCTAGTTTCCCAAGCTGGACATCTCAGAATGTTTGGAATTCTACTCTTTGTTTTAAGGTTTTTCTCCAGCAGTCAGCTGCCAGAATCCATCGTGAAGTTCCCCACCCCCTCTTCTCTTTGACCTCACTGAAGTCCCCGCCGGCCCGCTGGCTTCGCTCTCTCTTGCTGGCTTCGCTCTCTCTTGCTGGCTTAGTTGTGTTCCCCAGGGTGTCCACCCTGGTGTCCAGCGACCTCTGAGTTGTGAAGCATTTTTCAAGACTATTGGAATAGGGGGCATTAATTTAAGGTGCACTGGAACAGAAAGCAAGAGGATTTGTGGACACTGGAACAGGCTAGTGGGAAAGTGTCGGGTGAGGTTATGGCGGGTGGTGGCGGGCATTGTGATTCGGCAGTCTGGTTTTTGTTTGGTTTGTTAATTGATATTTATCAAAGTTAAGCTCCACTTTCTCACAGAGACTGGGCAATGGAGCCATGATACCTTGCCTGATAGCTGCATTTGGGGGCTCCCCGTTTCTTGAGAAAGACAAAACAAGGTTGCAGAACTGGTAAGAAGATGGGGGAAGATTTGTATTTCAGTGGGCCAGAGGAAGGACACTGCCTAGACTAGTGCAGCTAAGGGAAGATCCTCAGTGCAGAGACTGTCTTGTTCCTTTGACTCCGGCCTCTCCAAACTCTGTTGGGTGCCTCTGTGTTGGAGCCACTCTGAGCTTCTCACTGAAGTCTGCTCTTGCCCTCCTGTCACTTTGGTGGTGAGCACACTCTTCCCTCTTCGAGTGCCTGCTCAGATGTCACCTGGTCACTCCAGGCAGCAATCCTTTTACCCCAGGACCTAAAGCGCTGTGAAGGAGTGGCAAGCTTCCATGGCAGTCAGCCCAGTGGGCCGTCTTTGACTCTATTAACTGTGTCTTGGGACATCAGTGGTGTTTAAAACTCGCTGCCCAATCAACTGCCATTGAGATTATCAGCTGTGTCCCAGTACATCATGGGTGCTTAAAACACTTTTCAAAAACACTTTCACAAACGTGTTTCTCCCAGCTGTTTCAAGATTGATTTATAATTAATCAATCTTTTTGGAAAAGTCCTTAAATTTCAGCCCTCGGAAGATTTGCTGTGTTTTGCACAGGACTGGTTTTAACCTGAAACCTCAAATGCCGATAGATCAGCAGTGACCCAGGGATCACCTGGCACCCCGCTAACACAGGGGCTCTGAGGCCTGACCCTGAGATCCCGATGCAGTGGGTCTAGGGCAGGCTGTATGTTTTCACGTTTCCTTACTGATGGGCACCAGAGCCTGGAACTAAGTGACCCCACGCACATAGTTGTGTGGCTCCTTTGCGGCGAGTGGAGCGTAGTGACACAGTGAGACACTTCTGGGGATCCCTTGGAACCTGAGCCGTGGACACAGGCACCTGACCATGGTGTACCGACAGCTGCAGAATGACTGCTGGGAACTGCGACCAGAGTCCCTTTGAAAGGAAACTTGAGCTTCGAGGTGAAGGATCTTAAGGCTCTTGTTTCCTGGCTTCAGTGGGCACACAGCCCTGCTGTGGCGTTTCTTCGCCCTCCCGCACTCCCGGGAGGTACTGGTCCCTGCTGAGGCTTCGGTCGGCCCCGTGTTGTCCGGGGCTGAGTGCCCCACCCTCCATTCAAGCTTTGGAGCTCTGGACGGGTTGGAGCCCCACTTCACCCCTGCTGTCCCTAAAACAAAGCAAAGCAAAGTGTTTAGTGCTTTACAGTCTGACTTGACTGGAAACGTGTGGGGACACATGAAGGTGACCCTCTTTAAAATGTTCATTCCCTTCATCTTGGGAGTTGGTACACGTGAATGACACATCTTAATGCTGTTGATGTCCCCGTCCACTCCTCTGCCTCCCCTCCTCCACCTCTCGGTCCCATTCCCATTTGCAAAAATCCATCTCCATGTTTTCTCTTATGTATCTTTAATTTATTTATACTTTAGGTATCTCATAAGAGAGATCTTGTGATATTTAAGCTTGTGTGTCTCACTTATTTAACATTATGGTCTCAAGTTGCATCCGCCTTTCCTACAGATGGCTCAAAGTTATCCTTTTTTTACAGCAGAGTAGAACTCTGTTGTGTGTAAATGCCACATTTTTAACCCATTCATCTGTTGCTTGGTGCGTAGGCCTCTTCCAAGATTTAGCGATTATGAGTTGCGCTGCTATAAACATGGGTCTAAGTCTTTAGTGAATAAGACTCCTAACCATGTGAAAAGTTATTAAGAGCATTTTAAAAATGATTGAAAAGGGGGTCAGGAGTTAGGTGAATAAATCAAAGAGTAGAGCATTGTAAATGATGAGTCCCTTTCCCGAGTGGAGCATTATTAGCAGTGTCTTTTTTTTTTCTTTCCAGAAACTTTCTAAGCATGTGGAAACCTGGAGATAAATTGTGCACTCTTTATAAAAGATGGGAGAATAGTCACCGTTCTTGCTCCTGCTTTTTGATGTTTATCTCCTACGTAGTGTCTGAGCAGTAAATAGATTTTTCTTGTGTTTTTTGACACCTGTATTTGAAAGGTTTGCTTTGTATGAATCTAGCACAGTAGCTTTTAAAAAGGGGCCAGCTTTGCTTCCTAGGGGACATTTGGTGTTGTGTAATGATGTTTTGGTTGTCAGGGTTCAGGGTAGACGGGTGGAGGCGGGGGGTGCTGCTCAGCACCCTATAATGCACGGGACAGATCCACAGCAGGGACCTGGCCACGGAACTGGGTCTGTGAGGGTGTGGAAAGCTGCTGTGGCATCAGTGCTTTAAAAGACTTCATGGATTTTGCCTTTAGTGTGTAGCTTATCAACCAGGACAACAGCATAGGCAACATTCTCCCACACCCCCAGATGCAGGCTGCAGGAACAGCTTTGGGGGAGGAGAGTCCTCCTTTCATCCACAGCCAGATGGGAACGCATCCGGTTGGCTTGGCTGCCATGTCTGCTGGTGTGGACGGACTTTGGTGGTCTTGCATCTGGAACCAAAACATCCAGCATGCCTTGAGTTCCTGTTGGCTGGGGTCCATGGAAGAGAGCGAGCTGCCCTGGGATGGAGGATGATGCTGTGGCAGGGGTGGCTGTGGGGACCTGGAGCAGCTGCTGAACCTATAAATTTGCAGCAAAAGGGCGCGTCCATTTTTAGCCCCTGAGGGCTTTTTGTTGGTGGCAGTGCTGTTTTGTTTTGTTTGGTTTACATCTGGCTGCTTTATTTCTGTAGCAACTCCACTATGTTTACTTCGGGACCAGGGTGGAAGATCCTTGCCTCATAGATGGATTGTATCTAAGTTTAGGAAAAGTAAAAGCTAAGATGATAGCAGCAAGGGAATTTTGTATTATTGATACTCTCCTGACCTCCACCCTAGGACACCCGGTAGATTTTAGATGCTGTGTATAAGTGTGTGTAGGGCTTGTTTCTAAATCTAAGCAGACTCTTTCAGTGCAGATTATCACAAAAGTCCCCCTTCCTCCCTTCGGTTGTTTCAGAGAACTTTTATTTATTTTATGGCTGTGTTAGCATCCTTACTTCACACTAGAGAATCCCTTCTCTGTTTTATTTGATTATGCCTTTCTCAAGTAAAACTTCCTTGCTCAAAATAAGCAAAGAGTATTTCCCCACAGTGTGGGCTGCGGTGAGTACTGAGGTGGAAGGTGCATCCTTCATTTTCGTTTTCTTCTTCTTGGGTTGTGGTGAGGCCTCATGGAATGTTCTATCCAGGGTTGGGGGACCCAGGCGCTCCTGGGGAAGGAGTGAGGGAAAGTGAGCTGGTAGAACTTGGTCTAATCGGCCTTCATTCTTAAGGCCAGAGGGTGGGTAGTCATGCAGCCATGGTCAGGAAGGATCATACAGAGCGGGAGCAAAGCCATCCATGGTTGTTTCATTGTATGGTGTCACATTCCCACTATCATTTTCCCATTTCCCTGTTTCAAAAGGGCGATTTAGGGATTATAGGACAGAGTAGTAGGCCCTTCCTAGGAGCACACAGTGGTAACTGCCAAGCATTTGGGAAATGTGTGCACAGGCATGTGAATACAGCAAAAGATTTAGAGTACATCTTTTTTGTTTGTTTGTTTTTTGTTTTTTGGTACTGGGGATCAAACTCAGGACCTTGTGCTTTTGAGGCAGGCGCAGTGCCACTGAGCTACATCCTCGGCCCATTAGACTACATCTTTTTAAAAAAAATTAAAAAAAATAATTTCCTATGGTTTTCACAGTGATCTTTGAGGGATTTTACCAACACGGTTTCTCCCATGCTTAGGTGTGTAGCCAAGTGTCTCGAATTACACAGCTCATCTTTCTGCAGAAGCATCCTTCGAGAGGGGAGGTGGCCAGGGGTGTCATGATACTGTGGGGGGATTCCCCACCCCATATTTAATTCTGCTGTAAAAACCAGGTGACAGTGACATTTTACTTGGGAAAATCTTATTCTCTCTGACTTTCTCCAGTCTGATCTGTCATTATTTAGCAGCCAAAAATTGACATATCAGTTTCTAATCACTTTCCCTTACCTGGTATCTGGTCCTGCTGTGATATTTCGAGTTGGTGTCAGTTCAGCCAGGCTTGGACATTCATTTGCGTTGTCACAATAGAGTCTAAGGTTCTCCCATGCCCCAGGACACTGGTAGATTCGACGAGCATTCTCTCTAGGACTTTTGAGGAGAGCAAGTCTGAAATCAAATCTGTGATTTCTGGGGTGAGCCTTCCCATCTTTTATCCTTTGACAAAATAGGTTCCTACCTGTCGTAGTCTATTTAGACTGCAATAGCAAAATACCACAAACCAGGCAGGCAGCTTATAAACAATAGGTTTGTTCCCCAAAGTTCTGGATGCTGGGACATCCCAGATCAAGGTCCCAGTATCCAGTGAGGGCCCACTCTGCCTCCTAGATGGCATCTTCTCCGTGTCCTCACATGACAGAGAGGCAGACAAGTTCCTGCGGGCCTTTTTATAAGGGCGCTGATGGCTTTTGTGAGAGCTCCCCCTTAGACCAAGTCACCTCCTAAAGGCCATACCTCTCAATACTATTTATTGCACTGGGAATTGGGCATTGATACGGGAATAGTGGGCAGATACAAACATTCAGATCATAAGCACCGGGTCATCTTCATATAGGAGCCCTTCCCAACACTGCTGTGCTGTGAATCTGCGCTGGATGCATGTGTGGGAGGGGCCCACCATGAAGGAAATCAGCATTTCCACACACGACAAAGCTTACATTGAGACTGGAGTAAGTTCTTTGCCATCTTCGGAGTTAAGTCCAGTGGTAAGTCATATGGTACTTGGTAAGCAAGGTTTAGGGAAATCTAAGGAAACTGAGGGAAAATTTGGCAGCTTATTCTTTATAAAAGCAGCAAAGAAGATAATAGATTCGCCAAATTTAAGCCATAAAGTAATAAGTACAAATTTCAAAACATACTGACAAAGATTCTCATAGTTTCTCTGTACAGGAATACAGAGCTTTTATATAGTATGCATTTTCATTTGATTGTATTTCTATAGTCATTAATGCAAAGAGAATGCATTTTATAACAAGAATTCCTAATACCTTGGAGCTTGAAAATATAAACTTGGTACATTTATCTCAGTTTCAAATTGCTGAATATCTCAGAAGGAGGAACACGTTTATCTTTTTCCCTCCAAAGTGATGGTGTGACCAAAACCATTTTGCTTAGACAAAACAGCAAAGTTTTCCTACTCTGACATAGCATATTATATCTTCTTAAATGTCTGTTTAGAATCTTTAGTAGGTAAATGAAATGATGTAAGGAAACAGGTATGTTAAAATTAAGTAATAAACATAATTTTAGCTCTTAAAATATATAAATGGCTCATAATAATTGAACATATTTTGGGGGAAGAATGTAATATTCCATACGTATATACTGTGTATCATGATCAGATTGGAGCCATTGGCACGTGTACCACCTTGGACATTTGTCTTTCCATTGTGCCGGGAACACCCCTGAATCATCTTTACCAGTTCCATAAACATGCTTTTAAAAATACCTTCGTAGCAACATATTTCATGTTTTGGGGGCACAGTATATTTAATCTGTGTTGAAATAAACTACTGCATCTTTGCTTAAATATATGGTATTCTGTTTTGTTAAAACTTTTTTTTTTTCTGTGTAAAAATTTGAACTTCATATTCTTGGAAATGGCAACATGAATTCATGAACAGTTTTACTAACTCCTAAGCTACTAACGCTACATAATTTAGCAGTACCTTGTTCATACCTGACCAGACAGTTAGATTTTTAATTTATACTGTTGATAAACAGAAATTCAGATTCTCCTGTTTAATGGGTAGTTTATATGAACTCTCAGAATTTTGAAAATAAACTCTAACAATAGCTGACACGGTGCCGTATAATTGTTACAGGTCAATTTGAAAAGCAAGCTCTCCATAGTTAGTAGCTAGTGATCAACTGTTGATGTTTGACTTTGTAATTTTATCTCTGTTATTTGATTAAGACTTTTCCATCTTTTGAACCATCATAGAGTTGTGAATGGCTATCTGCAGTGTCTGACTTTGTGTTGTAATTGAAAATAATCTTTTAAAACACAGGCGCTTAAGATATATTGTATAATTTATGATAAGATAGCTCAGTTGAATAAGGTATCATATAGACTTATTTTAAATAAAATTACTTATTTCACTCTGTACTTAGCAGTTTGGGCTTTAATGATCTGCATTATTTGTCTATTAATATATAAACCAATAGAAGAAGTTGGTGGCTTCAGTGAATTCACACTGATCATCTCGTCAGTGATGTTGACTGGCGTTCTGGACCTGGCTTAGCTGAGTTCTTTATGAGGATTCCACCAAGGGCCCTGTATGGGCTGGGCTCTCACCTGGATGCTGGGCTGTGACCTGCCTGAGGGTTCACTTTGGGCTGCTGGTGGATGCTTCGTGCAGCCCAGAGCAGTTTGTAGCTGTCTTTTGTGGCTTGCTGGGCCACATCCACCTGCATGTAGGTGCTGGACCAGGCATGGATGAGGGCCTGCCAGTCACATCTCATTAGCATGTCTGTTACTGATGTGCTCACACACAGCAGCAGGGAAAATATTAGGGAAGGGCTTGACTGGCAAGTGCTTGTCTTAGTTTCAGGTCTATTCTTTCTATGATATCCTGAACCCTAAGAAAGGTGCCAGGACTGCTCAGGCCTCTGGAAGGTTGCAGACTTGGGGATTTAGAATGTAACTGCTCTCACTAGGGGGAAAATGGGCCCCTCTGTCATTAGCTCTTTGTGCCTTTACACTCTGTGAATCATAACTGCTGTGCCCCATCTCAAATAAAAGAAGTGCTGATTTTTAGAGAATAACTTCTCTTTCCGTTTGTACTTCCTTTCACAATCTTATTCTTTGACCCTTTCAAAACACATGACCCAAAAAGCATCTTGAAAAGTTTCTTGGAGAAAAGAAAATGTCCCTGATAGATTACAATGAATCTTTGCTGTTTCAAAATGTAGAAGAAATGAGACTGCCAGACAACTGGATTTTCTAGACCTGAGGCAGACATTGAAGAGATTGATCTAGCTGCTGTGGTTCAGATCTTGAATATCCTTGAAAGGTCTACATGTTGAAGGCTGGGTAGCTGTGGTGCTATTGGCAGGTGATAGAACCTTCAGCAGCTAAGGTAGAGGAGGAAGAAGTTAGGTCATTGGGGTATATAACATGGAAGGGAATACTGGGACCCAGACCCCTTCTTGTCTCTCTCACTTTGCTTTGTGGCCTCCATGAAATAGACAGATTTTCTCTACCACACTCTCTTGCCATGATGTGTTGCTTTACTACAGGGCAAAAGCAACAGCACCAGCTGACCATGGACTGAAACCTCTGAAACTGTGAGTCAAAATAAACTTATTCTCCTTTTAAGTTTATTACTGCAGGTATTTTGTCACATAACAGAAAGCCGACTAATGCACTAACATATCTCACTTTTTATATTGAGCAGTGAAGCTCAATGAGGTTGGTCTAGACCTGGGCTGTTAGAAGAGATAGATTCACACTCTTGGCCCTCAGCTCTCAGTATGTGACACAGTCTGGCTTGTTAGGACCATCATAATATTAAAGACATATTGAGCATTAATTTCAAGCCAGGAATTTGGAATTCATACTTCTGAAGTCTTAATAGTTCCCTATAAGTTGGTTGAAATTATTGCTTTTCTATAGAAAAATAAACTAAAAAATGTTAGCAAAACATGTCCACATAGCTCAGGCACTGCAGTGTTGCCCCTGAGCTCAGGTCATGATGCATTTGTACTTTTCTGGGAGCCTCTGAGAAGCCTTCTTACATAAGAGGAGTCATTGCAGATGGGCTCACAGCCTTCTGGAAGGCCATGTCCTTTTCTTTTAAGTATCCTGGGATGTTCTGGCCTCCAGTTTGCATGCTTTAGGTATTGAATTTAGAAACAGTGGGTTTTTAGTATAAACGAGGAGAACAGTTCTTTCCCACAAGCTCTGAAATAGGTACACTATGTGTGCTGATTCGCTAGGGTGGATTTAGAACTTTTGGGGGTAACGGCATTAAAGCTCCAGGAGCTCACAGTAGCTTGGGGGCTTTGAAGGTGGAAGCACTCGTGGGGAGATGAAAGGGAGTTTAGTTTCTTTGTAGAACAGACTGAGCAGGACAGGGCCCTTTTGAAGATCTCTGATGCTGCGCTCCGTAGGTAAGGTGGACCCCTCTGTTGTCCTTTAAGTGCCCCTTTGAATGGCAATTTCCAGTCGTTTTTAAAATGACATCTGATGAGATTCAGCCCTTCTTGAAGTTTTCCGGGTGTTGGGTCTCCTCACCTCCTTGCCTTGAATTACAGTGTTTATTTTTCAAAGCTTTTATGGTTTGAGCCTTCTGCCTCTGTTATTGCAGCTGACGGCCTGACTCAGACATCCCTTTTTCCTCCAGCCCCTTTGTGGTTTGGGGTCCAAGACCGGGCTGAGGGGTGGAGTCCAGGACTGCATGTGCCTTGGGTTAGTGCTCCCAGTCACAGGTGTCCTTCACTGGTCAGCGGGCGGCTCACAAGACGTGCGCATGCCTCCTCCCCCTTATCTGAGTTGTATTTTCCTGTTTCATTATGTTCAGTTTTCTGCATTGGAGCACTTCTTCCCCTCCCCTAGTCAGACACCGATTCTCACCCTTACCCTGGCCCGCAGCTTGTCTGTTCCACGCGATTATTAGCAGCAGTAACAGAAGAGAGAGTAAACGTCCCATAGGCGGAGTGCGGCCCGGTCACGTGGTCCCCTCCCTGCTGGCCTGGGACAGAGCAGAGCTGCCAGTCAGGGAGCCCCGGCCTGCCGAAGAGGAAGCTGTGGAGTGGAAGTTCTGCAGGGAACTCGGAAAGAGAATGATGATTTCTGCTCCCATCTACGACCCGAAACGGCTGTCCCCTGAAGCAGAGCTGCCCACTGTCCTCGGCACAGGCCTCCTCCTGGGCGAGTCCTTCCTGTGCTTTTCCCGACTCTTCCGTTCCTTTCCCGCCTCCGTGCCTGGTGCACTGGATGCTCTCGGACCACACGTCTCTGTCTCTTCCTGACCCACTCTTGCTTTCTGGAAGGAAGAGCTAGTTCTTAAGTTTTAGTCAAATTATCAACCTTTTTTTGGCCTTTCAGTTCAGAACTTTAGAGGGGCTGAAGCCTTACTTTCATACTGCTGTGGGGTCTTCTAACTCTCCGGGAAACTTAGACACACCCCCCCTTCCTTTGGCATCCAGTATTCCCAGAGATCAGATTAGAGGCAGGTGTGGCTGAAAAGCTAAATGCAATATTCATTAAAAAGTTCACCACTTCTTATGACAGGGTTGCTCGATCCTAGTTTGAAACCCTTTTCCTCTCCTGCCCTGTTCCTAGGGAAGCACTGCTGGGCCCTGGCCTAGGTGCTTTCTCTAAAGCCGGCAGCCCGGCAGCAACTAACCAGGGGACTCCCTGAGAAGGACGGGTTAGTTTGCAGTGATTGCAGCCCCATCTCATGCTGTGGAGTGAAAATTCTGGGGCCTGATTTCTGTCCATAAGCATTTAAATTTCATTAGCACTCTTACATATTTGACAACTTCTGATTTTCTTTTTGAGTGCATTAATGGAGTCTAGGAGATTAAATTATTATGATCAGAATAGAAAGTACTGTTCCTGAAGTCTGAAAGTAGGCTGGACATCCTTCTTTGTGTTTACTTTTTCTGAGGGCACATGGGAACTCTTTCTCTTACTTCTGCTCACTTTCTTTGTATGCCCGACAATGGAGAAGTGGAGGCAGAGAAAGATGCTCACTTCTTTGTCATCATAATGGGAGGAGAATGGTGTGGAAGGAAGCTGCCTCCACCCCGAAGGTAGTGGCTGGCGTCCCTAAGATTATAACACAGGGGAGACGCAGCTGGAGGAGAGGACTTAAGGTGATCAGGAAGCAGGAAAGCGGGGGCTTTGGATTTTTTTCCCTGAGACATTTATGAACTGCTTTGCTTTTTTTTTTTTTTTTTTCGAGGATTGAGATCTCAGTGTACTACAGTGACTCAATGGAGTAGTAAAAATGACTCAGTTACACTGACATAAGATGTTCCTGGACTGGAGTAAACGGTACTCAGTGTCCAGGGCCCGTCACCATGCATGCATTGCGTGTCAAGAAAACCTTTGCCTAGTGGATGCATAGCAGATGGAGAAATGGCACAGGGGCTCCGTGTGACCTGCCTTCATATCTGGAGTTTCCTGTTAGTAGCCTCGATCATCCGTGTAATGAGCCAGTCAGCTCTTTGGATTGCAGTCACCCTTAAATCCAGGCAGCCAGGGTGTCTTCCTCGTGCGAAGGTGAGGAGCTGGTTCAGGGGGTGTGATCAGAGTAGCCAGGAGCCCAGCCACCCAAGGCCAGAGCCTCCAGGCCCACAACCTGTGGCCCCTGATGCCTGCTCAGTGTCCACACCCCGGTTCTGGAGGAGTCTGAGTGTCACTCCAGGATGACTTCAGGAAGGTCTCTGCCCGCACTGGGTGGTGCTGGACTGGCTGCTCACAGTTGCTGAGACGAGGTAGGGGCCTCTGCAGGGAGGGTGACAGTGGCCTCTTGGGACTGAGTAGGTAGCCGGACTCCCGCTGACCTGACGTGAGCTGGTAGCCCTCTGTGTGGTCTGCAGGCCCCACTGCCCACCTCTGTCTGCCCAGATGTTGTGTTCAGAACTGGGGACAGTTGCGTCTTCATCTGTTGCTGGTGTTCTTCCGCATGTTCGGTCCATTCTTGTTATTTGTGCATTTGCTCTGTGAAGTGGCTGCAAGTCCAGAATTACCAAATACTGAGCCATTGGTCACAGATGAAATAGGAGGTTAGGTTGCTCGTAACATTTTTGTCAACTGAGCGATTAATAACCTTGTTTTCTGGGTGTTCCTGTTAAAGGCATCTGATGATGTACTTATGTACTTACTGTGATTGAAAAATACAGTGAATGTTTCAGTTCAACATTTTTATTACAGTAAAAGACACATTGTCTTTAACCCCTCTGCCCCCGAATACTTCCCTTGTTTTAAACTCATCCCATCATTGGGGCCACTTTCTGCAGCAGTTCTGGAAGTCTTCTTTCATGAGTGTCTAGTTGTGCTCTCCTGGCTTCCTTGATGTCCTGAACTGATTCAAAATGTTTACTTTTCACGGTCATTTTGACTTTGGGGAGAGCCAGAATTTGCATGATACCAGATTTGGTGAGTAAGTTGGATGAGGATGCGCCATAATGTTTTTCCAAGCCTGACTTCTGTTGGATGGCACTCGGCAGAGGCATTCATCATATTTTCATCACATCTCCCAAAGACACTCACAAAAGGGAACTCCACAACTGCTCCAGAACGTGTCAAGAATGATGGGATAACTGGGTTCAAATAAGTGAGAGTATTCTCAGAGGAAATTAATGCCCATGTATCTTTTATTATAATAAATTTTTAAAAGTAGTATTGACTTTGAAGTTGCCAATACATTTTTGCTAGGAGATGAATTTGTAAATATGGAATCTGTGGGTAAGGAGGAACAACTGTATTTTCTTTTTCTTTCATGAACCTTTACCAGTTTCTGGAGTGAATGTTCTTAGGGGAACAAAGCTCTTGCCATGGTGACTTCTCCATCTTTGCTTTCTTTAAAGATCTGTCACAGCCACAAAGCCCGTCCTGAGCCGTAGGGTGACCAGTGGAAGAGTGCTGATGGGCTGGATGACGGAATGCATGTGAAGGGAATGTCTGGAGTTGTCCCGTGACTCCTTTTGTGTCCGGAATCTGTTAGGTGTAGAGTAGATGTGTAGACTTAGGATAACTAGCAGGACTTTCTGTCTGGATGGCATCCTTGGTAACACAGCATCACTGCTGGGAGACATCTAGGGCTGCCATAGTTGACAGCCTTGCCATGCTGAGGACTTTTCCCTCTCTGGGTGACGAATTGTACACTTTGGAGATGTCACGTGACCTCCCTTGCCTGCTCTTCTCTGCCGTCATTGAATGTGGCCTTCAGCACAGACCTGGAGGGGAACAATGGCTTCCACAGCTTTAGTAATAAACAGCACCTCCAATGAAAAAGCTGAGTGAAGACAGGAAGGTCCCGTCCCTCTGATGCTACTTCTTTTTTTCTTTAAATTTTCTCTAGTGAGAGTGTGCCCACAGCCTAAAAGGAAGTCTGGTGTGCGCTGAAGAATGCTACCTGTTTGTGGGCCTCTACCATGGCTTTCCCATGGCCATCCGTGACTTCTGTCTACAGCACGGCCAGTCCCTCTCCCAGAGGGAGGGAGCAGTGAGGGCCAGGCTGGGCACTCTGAGGTGAGGGGGCTTTTCTGGAGAGGGTGTCTCATCCAGGGCCCCGGAGGGCTGGCTGCAATCTGATGGCGGCTTCTCCCCAGGCCTGTGACTTGTGTTGACAGGGAGGACAGCTTTGGAATCCTGAGCAGCTTCCGCCCTGGGAAGCACCCGCTCCTTGACAAACATGTATCTGTCAGAGCAAATTGGAATAGAGGGAAGGGCCCCTGGTGACTTCAGCCAGAATGAAGATATCTTCCGAGCAGTGACAGTTTCCACAGTGAAGGCCCTTGGGGGAACGAAGCTCTTGTCATTGTGACTTCTCCGTCCTTGCTGTCTTTACAGGTTTGTCATAGCTATGGAGACATGGGGCCCATCCTGAGCCATATGGGGACAAATGGAGGAATGCTGATGAGTTGATCACGGAAGGGGTGAAAGAAGCATGTTTCTGTTCACAGTTTATCATGCAATGCTGGGCAGATGTTATGCAGGGCTAACCCATTCTGTTACTCAGATTTCCTTCATGCTTCCTCTTTGCCCCCCTTCTGCTGGGTGGATCAGACAGAGCCATTGTCCTCACCTTTCTTTACACCTTGCTAGGCAGGCACACCTTGTCTACTAGGGAGGAGGACTGTCCGCCACCCTTGGGCAACCAAGGGGAGACAGGAGGGAAGTTGCCATCACTTGGGGTTCACGGCAGAGGCAGCCAGCGGGCCTGGGCCAGGTCCGACTGTCCCCACTCAACTCAGGACGGTGCTGTGCACCTTTTTAGCTGCCCGTTACAGGCACCTTTGTACTCCAGTGAAGGACAACAGCAGAGAACTGATTGAGGGGATTGAGGGTAGTTTCTCCGCATCAAGGAGTGGCAACAAACACTGTATTATTGCATCAAATTGCGCTTTGGTGGATTACCTTGGGAATCTTTGAGATAGCAGCCGTTACCAAGGATTCATGCCACTGTTCTGACTTACAGCTGTTGTGTAATATTCAAGAAGGGGTCACACCTTAGGTGCATCTCTCTCAGTACTGGATAGCATGTTCTTCTTCTCAGGGCAATCCAAAGCTCCGAGAAGAGGAAAGTGCCAACATTTGGTTCAAGTACGGTGATGGGTCCTAGCACCTCCTCCCACAATTCTGTCTTCCCCCTCCCTCTCTAAGCTTTCAATTGGAACTAGTGGTTCTGCTGATTGTTTGATTTCCCCCATGTCTCCCTGACTGCTGCTGGTTTTGCTGAGGGATGTCTTTGGTGAGATAGACAGCTTTGATATTAGCCCTTGGCTGGGCTGCTCCATGTCGGCTGGCCCAGGAGGGGAGATGGAAGAGAAGCAGAATGTGGCCGGAGCACTGCACCTTAGCACTGGAGTGTGTACAGTTTGAGAAAAATCTTGAAGCAAGGACAGATCTTTGAAGTGCTGCAGTCTGACTTCATTTCTCTGTCACTGTTTCATCCTCTCTGCTGGAGTGTATGAGCCTTTCTCAGCACTCTGGGTCCTGGGACTGGTGTGTTACTCCTGCAAGGGTCAGTCTGTCGGCACACCTAGAGCGCAGTTGATGAGAATCATAAGTGTGAGCTGATGAAGTAGAAAACAATAAAGTCAAGAGTAGGATCCGCACTTGAAGTGAGTGTGTGTGTGTGTGTGTGTGTGTATGTGTATGTGTGTGTGACTCGTGAGGTCAGGGCCTTTCGGGACCTGGTGTGTGAAGGTGCCCGAAGCCCCTGATTATAGCCGTGGGAGACCCCAAACTACAGGTTCTGCCCTCAACAGCTATGCAGAAATACCCCCAGCACACGGAAGAGCATTCACTCCGAAACTGGAACAAGTTTTACTCACCTGCTGGCCTGCTAACTTTGAAATGTGGGTTTGAGAGGAGTCATCAGTATGAGCTTGAGGTTTTCAGTGGTCATGTTTATGTGACTCACAGGAGAATATTTTCCTGTTGGCCTCTCCTGGTCGTCAGGTTGCTGTTGTCCTGCCCGTAGACACAGTCATGTCAGCAGCCCCTCTTCCTGGGCCGCTCTGCTCAGAGAAGCTTCTCAGGGGCCGTGGCCAACTTCCCCAGGGACCCGGGAGAACCCAGCACGTGTTAGGCAACTTAGCCGAGCTTGGATGTACGCAGGGGAGGCGCATTCTGGTTTGAGCAGACACCAGCATCCTCAGGACAGGGTCCTGGCTAACAAACAGCCTGGACTGGAAAACCTTTTAATGAGGGTGAGAAGAGATTTTTATTTTTTCTCTTATTTTCTTCTTCTTTTATTCTTCAGGACTAGGGTTTGAGCCCACCGGCCTTTGTACTGACTTACAGTCCCTTTTTAGTTTTTTTTTCTTTTTTTGAGACACTGTCTCACTAAGTCCCTATATTGTCCAAACCTGGGCTCCAACTTGTGACTATCCTGTTTCAGTCTCCCAGAGTGCAGGGATCACAGGTATGCGCCCCCATGCCCTGCTGAGATTTTGATCTTGAATAAAGGCGGGATCAAGGCAAGCCCAGGCTCCAGAGCTGTGAGCTTCGATCTTCTCTCCTCACCCGTAAGAGGCTGGTGCTCAGCCAGTGTGGAACAGCTTTTACCTGGGAACCCACCCTGGGTCCAGCATGTTCTAGATCCATGTGAGGAACGGGCAATCTCTGAATTCCCCACAGGTTACTTTTCTCTGTAGGACATTTGGGTAATCTCTAGATTCTCACAGGTCACATTTCTGGGTGGTTCTGATTGATGGCAGAAAGCCAGAGCCAGGGCGGATGCCTCTGCATCAGACTGGAGGAGTCCGGGACAGGCGGCCTCGGGGGCACCACCTGGGTCTGTGCATAGTTATGCATGTCCCGGGGTGGGAGTGACAACTCTCCTCACCCTGTCTTTGTTGAACATGCTCATTTCCTTAGCCCTGTCCTCAAGGACTAGAAGGTGACAAGGGCAATGTGCCTGTCCTTCAGGAGGAGGCAGACAGGAAACAGCAAAGGGTGAAAAGAACCAGCAGACAGCAGGCCCTGGTGCCAGTGGTCATGAAGGACAGGCCATCACATCACAGGTGAAGTTGGAGCCAAGGGGGTCTGGACAGCCAGCAGGAAGCTTGCTGCATGGATGGCTCCAGCGGCCGGGTGATGCCAATGAGATATGATCTAACAGCTGCCAGAAGGAGGGGAGTCCACCAACGTCTCCCCCCTACTAGCCCTGGTGACCACCATGGTATTCTTTGCTTCTTTTTGTAGCTCCCACAGGTGAATGGAAATTGTAATATTTGTCTTTCTGTGTTTGATTTATTTCTCTTACCTTGAGGTCCACCAGTTCCATCCATGTCACTGTAAATGGCAGGATTTCATTCTTTTTAATGGGTAAATACTGTTCCACTGATTATGGTTTTCATGTTTTGGCTATCACGAATACCACTGCAATGAAGATGGAGTGCTAGAGTCTCTTCCATGGACTGATTTCCTTTCCTTTGGATAGATGCCTAATATTGATGCTGCTGGATCTGAAGGGAGTTCTGTGTTCAGTTTTCGGAAGGCTCTCCATAGGGTTCTGCATAAGGCTGAACCTAGGCTGGATTTTTTAAGGACAAGTGCTGTAAGGTGTGATCTTGGCTTCCACAAAGGCTCTTCATCTGTTGGGTGGGTTTGCATCGGGATACGCACTGCGTGGTTCCGCTCAGGTTGCTGAATGCTCAGTCTCCTTGTTGGGGGCTGGCCAAGCAGCATTGTGACTGACCGAAGGCAGCTGACAGGTTGCTTTCAAACATCAGCAAAGCTCTGCTGCTGCTTCATTTGGGAGGAAGTTTCAGTACAATTCATACCCAAATGGATGACATGACTCATTGCTAAATCTGAAACACAAAATCTTTTTATTCCCCTACATGTGTAAACTCTAAACACAGCAACATTTATAGGGAGGTAAGACACCATCTGGTCCCTTGCGTAGTACCCTATTTCTTATTTTTATCACTAATTTATACTGAGAAGATGACAAATAGAACAGAATTGGATTTTTGGTTATGCAAGGCACCCGGGGATTCATCTAGTGTTAAATTCTCCTTAAAACATGAAACAAATGTTTAGGTGGAATGACCCCGAGTTACCTGCCTGTATGGTGTAACCTGAAGGTGAGATGTGTTTTCCTTCTCTGGGCCTTGGTGCTCACCTTTGACAAGGATCCAACAGGTCCTCAGGACAGATTTCAAAAGAATTTAAAGTGTTCAATTCCTCAAGTCTTTGGAGAGATGGGCATTCTGAAAGGACTTCAGAGCATTAGCTAGTTGTAAGCCAGAGAATAACATCGAAGCTTGTCTTCTAAGGCAAAGTGCAACTTGCTCAGCCCAGGTCACTGTGCGGGGTGTGAAACAGTAGCATCAGGTTTCAGGGTGGAAAAAAGCAAAGCTGCGAATGATGCAGAGCAGACGCAGCCCGATACCCAGACTGGGTTGGCCTCAGTGGGTTTGTGTCATCTTTCCTCTGACTTTATTCAAGGGCACCTTTTCATTTCTTTTCATTGATTTGCAGCAAGACACTAAAAAAAAAAACAACCTTAATTTTAAGACAGCATTTTTCCAAATGATTTAATCAGTTGCCATTTTACTTGCAATTCATTGTGCATTTGACAGGCAGCTCACTTTTGAGGGACAAATATGCCTTCCTTTATACCCTAGCAGGGGTCTGCTTTTGCTCAGCTTTGTTGCGGGGGAGATTTTACTGCCATTTGTGGGTCTGATTGGGGGTAGACATCTCTCTCTTCCCAATAATGACCAGAAGGCTGGTAGGAGAACCAACCTGGGGCTTGGCTTTCTGCTCTAACGGATAGTTAGGTAACAATAGTAGTTCATTAGTTTTTCCAGTGCTGAGGAGGGAACCCAAGGTCTCGCTCGTGTTAGGGAAACTTTCTCCCACTGATGTATACCTTAAGCTGAAAACACTGAGAGTTAAATCATGATACTGGAATTGCACCTTGAACTCCGATCCAGAGTTGAATCTTGACTCTCTGTTGTGTAAGCAAGCTGCTGCTCACAGGGTGCACTCCTTGCATGTGTTGTTCTAAGTAAGCTGAGATGGAGAGACCACTGTTTTCTAAGGGTCTCCACACCCATCCCTCTCTGGCTGCTGAGATGTGGATGTACAAAGGACAGATCCATTTAGCTGTCAGAATGAAAGCTGCGGGCCAGTTGCCCACGCAGACTAGAGACTCAGATGAGCTCTTCAGAACTGCACACATGGAAAGTGAACCTGCCCTTTGAAAACTGGGCACATAGTGGCTGACACCAGAAAGAATGAACTCTTCTGAAACCTTGAGTGTTTAGAGAGCCAATATTAGAAATTACTCATTTTGAGCAGTTGATTAGTTTTTGACAAGTTTGCTTTGGTGAAAAAGTCGCTTTGCCCCTGTCTTCCCCCTGCTCCATGACTGCAGCACAGAGCGCGTCTCATTGTCCCCTTGGGAGTCATGGAATAGGAAGCCTTTTTCTCCATTGTATGTTAGGTACTGAGGCCAGCTATTGGTTCTAGGGTCATCACTCACTGCCAGCTTTAAATCCTGTCCAAAGTAGGAAGACTAAATGAAAAGCAATCGCATTACTTTCTCCCCAAATGTTGTTAGCATTGGTCAGCTCTCTGCGAAATGAATTTCCTGGTTTCTGTCTTCCATTTTCTCTGGGTTTCAGCTGTGTTTAACCTTTCTGAACCACCACATTTTAGAGACTCCCCTCTGATGGACAGCTGGGTCTCAGGCTGGACCTGGGTGTGAGGCCACCAGCCGAAAGCATCTCTCTTTTCCCATTGCCTCCTACTCTTTGGATACAACTTTCAGAACTGCCCTCTCTTTTGTTCAGAGAGGTAGGATTTGCCTCTGCTGGTCTCAGTGCCAGATATTTGCATCATTATGTGACTGGCATGAGGTCATGCATCCTCATGAGGGGACTGGCTCTCCAGGGAGCCAGGCTCCAGGTGTTCCTCCTTCTGCCCCAAGACACTGAAGACTCAGTGGTGGGAAATCTCAATATCCAACAGTTCTTTTTAAAGATATGGAGAGAGTTATGCAGATTCTTCAGTAAATATTCTTGATCCATATGTGGAATTATTTCTAGAGAATATAATATGCCGACTACTAATGAGATCATTTCTGATTTGGGGAAAAGCTATTACAGAGAACGAATGAGGGGAGCCGAAAAGTTCATGTCACTTCAGTACTATGCATTACGTGTCATTCTTGGTCTCATCCTGTACTGGAAAAGGATGTAGGGAAGGGCCTCTGATTGCACACAGAAGCTGACGTGGACAGAAAGTCAGAACATATATTTTTCTCTTGGGATGCACTGTCAATGCATGGTTATGACTCTCTAGACTTGATTTGGAATGTTTCATTCTGTATGTTGGTTGTATCACAGATTTTTGTGCAAGGTCTCTAAGTTTCCAAAGCATCTGCTGTTTGTAGTGGTGTTGTTTCTATGGAAATCTTCCCTCACTGAGGTGATGCTGCCAGCGCGGAGCTGGCTGTGGCACTGCCCAGATCCGTGCACTGGCCATATGGGCAACAGAGGGTCGAAGGAAAAGTGCTAAGACTTGGGCCCACTCCGTTTCATTCCTTTGTGCTGTCAGTGTTTAAGGATTGCAGTCTCAGGAATGGTCAAAGTTTAGATGGTGATATCAACCAAACTGAGGGATTTATCTTGTCTGAAATTCTGTGTGTTTGGATCCCAACACTGCACTGTCTTGGGCGTAAAGGAAATGCTCCGGGACAGCCTCTTACTCCATCAGGTGCTGCAAGCACAGGGTGGGAAGGGCAGCAGCTCCTCATTGCACCCTTGGAACCTGCAGTTGGCCGCCACCTCTTACTGACTGAGGTTGTCACCTCACACTTGATGTGCATTGTGCTTTTCCTTTGCAACTTGTTTTCTTACATTTGTGTTGCTTTTTGTGCTTGGGATTGAAGCCAGGGCATTGTGCATGCTGGCATGTGCTGTACCACTGATCTACAACTCCCGCCCTCTGTTGGTTTCTTGGATGCTGGAATATTTGCTCAGAATTGTGAGGGCAGCCAACAGCAGAAGTTCTGGCAGCAAAAGTGGAAGGCCCAGGATAGCTTCCTCCCTCTAACTGGAGCCCGGCCTACTGCAGTTCTTGGTGTCACTAGAGATCAAGCAGACAGCACAGGGTCTGTAGTCAGTAAAGTTGTACGGCATTTGAGATTTCTGTTAAGTAAATTTTAGCCACTCTTGTCACCAGGAAAAGTAACTATGTGCAGTGATAGATGTTTTAATTTGCTTTGTTGTAACAACCACTTCACTGCCTCCATGTATTCCATTACGTCTTACTGTAAATTTCAAACATACACAGTAAAATTTACTATTAAAACAATAATGCAAGCATATTTTATAATGATAAAAGAAATGATATTGAAAAGAGGCCACACTATTCGGAGTGTCTGCTGACCTCTTGGCTGTTCCCGCATACGTCTGTCCCTCTCTCCCTTGGCCTCTCTCTCGGTTATCCTTTCTGTCCTTTGCCTTGAAGCCTCTGTCTCTGTCTCTGCCACTGCTACTTGTTTCTTTTCCTGGTGACTTGGGGAGTCCGAGGTCAGCGTCCTCCTTCCCCCTGACACTGCTGTTGACTTCCTCAGGTGCACGCTTGTTTGAAGAGCAGAGGTGGCCTCCTGTGGGCCTGAGTAGCCAGGATAGGAAGGGGCAATGACAGAAGGGGACAGGGGCCTCCCCAGAGTGAATGGGTTTTCTTCACCCTCCATCTCCCTCTGGGTGCTGTGTTTTCCAGATAGTCCCTTGGCACCAGACTAATGAGCCCCTGGGAATTGTATCCCTTCCTTACTTTGCGTTCTAATTCCTAGACAGAAAAATTGGATCCTCATTGTTTGAATCATTTTAAAATTCAGGGACATTCTTTTCTCATTTAGTACATGCTGAGTTTCTAGCCCAGTGTTTCTATACAACTAATGCTTTGAAAAGTGGGCTGTGATTTATAGTCCCTTTGTTTAAAATATTTAAAGTTGTTTTAGATAGCTAACGTAGATCAGAGAGATGGAATGTATTTTCTTGGTGAACAGTTGCACAGTGAAATGCCATCTATCGCTCCTGGGTTTTAATTGTTGGTTTTAAGTTCCCAGGCAGTGTCCTTAGCCACATGGAAAGCTTCCCCATGTTCACAGGGAAGCCTGTGGCCAAGCCTTTGAAGGAGGGTGCTGTTCTCCTGTGGGGTCTCTGTTTCCATCTTGTTGTGGAATCCCAGACACCCTTTCACATTTATTATACCAACTTTGAATCTGATCCTTCCCTCTCCAGTATTGTCCTATTTTGGAGGTATCCAGGCCCAACTTCAGGGTCAGTGATGCGCTGGAAGGACAGACTGACCTGAGAAAAGCTGTTATATTAATGGTGATTGGTGCTTTCAGCCCAAAGAGTGCAGATGAAAACCAGCATGGGCAAAGTGCACAGGATGGAGGCCCAGAGACATGGGCATGAGCCTTCTGGAGTCTTCTCCCCATGGCTCAATGGACAGAGCTTACTTCTTCTAGTACAGCGTACAGCACGTGCAGCGTGACAACACATACCGAGTATTGCGACCAGGTATTTTATCAGTGTCTTAGGCACTTTCCACATTGCTGAGACATATTCTGATACCTGCAATTTTGTTGTTGTTGTTTTTTTAAACAAGTTTTATTTTGTTTTATCCCATCCCCCCTCAACCCCTCTCCCCTCCCTATGTACAAAAGCTGTGTTTCCATTTTTCCTTCTATTTTCACTTTTTCCTTGTCCCTCCCTTCCTTCCTCCCTCCTTCCTCCCCGTTCCCCTTCCCATTTGAACACTTGCTTCCCCTTTCCCAACATGCATTGTACATCTCAGTCCTTTCCACAGTCCTTTTTAGTTTCTCCCACCAGAGAGACAGCGCGCTGATACCTGCACTCGAAAGGAGGAGAGGTTTATTTGGGGTCACGTTTTTCAGTCCCTAACTGAGTGCTCCAAGGCAGCAAGACATGGTGAGAGGATCCGGGGGTGGACAGCTGCTCACAGCATGGCGGCGGGAGAGCGAAGGGAGGGGCCAGGGAGGAAGATGAGCCCTTCCTGGCCACGCCCCCAGGCACCGGACTTCAACCAGACCCCACCTGCCACAGCAAGTCAACTACAAGCTCCCCTAATCCAGTCTTCTTCTAGAAGCCCACCTATGAGTGCGTGAAGCTCTTGGGCCACCTTGGGATATAGAGCCGAAGCCTGGGAACTGACCAGAGAGCAATGACTGATTGCCTGCCTGGCTGACCTTAGCCACCAACCAGGCCAGAAGTCAGATGGATGCGGTGTGGTTCAAGACTCACCCCTGACCGCAGTGTCAGCAGAGACTGTCTGCCATGCCCACTCCCACCCCCAACAGAGAAACTCCTCAGAATGCACCGTCCGAGGGACTAAAGGCTGCCTCCCTGAGCTGGCTAGGACCGACCTGCCTTTGGGATGTGCGAGCTTAATCCTTTCCCCTGCTTTTCCTCAGGGGACAGTTCTCTGCTGTTGGCTTCTGGCCCCAGTGACTTCCTTGTTGACTTGTCTGTCTTTTGCAGAGCTTCCATGTCGGTTCCTTTAAACGTCTCTCACATCCTGACATCCTGTGGAATCTCAGTGACTTTCTCTTCTTTGGTGAAGTCCCACCTCTCTGTCCTGAGACATTCCCTGTAATCTGTGTGTCGTCGGATTTTCCCATCTGTCTGCTGCTGCAGTGATCCTTTGAGGCTTCCGTCCACTTGGCTGTGAGTGGAGTGGCCTTGCGTGGACTCTGTGACGCACTTCCATGCTCGGCCTGGTTCTGCTGCTCCTTGCTCCTCTCGGCTCCTCAGCCTCGCACTAGGAATCTGTTCTCCTCTTCTTCGCTTTCCTCTGCTGACTGCAGGAGGAGCTCAGCTTTCTGTGTGTGCCTCTTGCTGCTCATGAGACCTAATTTTCCACTTTAGCAGAATTGCTTCCTTTCACGTGCCCTGTGCATCGCTGCAAACTCCTATCCCAGCTGGCCCCATGGAGGGGCTTCTGTCGATTTGCCCAGTCCTGGGGACAATACTAGATCCCCACTTTGCAGCTCAGCATACTCAGTCCAGGTGTTTCTGCCTAGTCTGCCATTTACTTGACTGTAATGTGTCTACTCAAACATACTTCTCCTTTGATACTCCTCCATATCCTATTCAAGTTCACATCACATGTTGCTTTCATTTTCAAAAACTTTCCTCACTGTCCACTTGGAAATAATCCCTCTTCACTCCAATTTCATAGTATTTACTATACTGAATAGCAGAACAATCAAACATTATCTTGTCGGGGCAAGTGAGAGCGTAATCAGCTTTTGCTTTATGTTCTCACAACCTAATATGCATGGCCACAACTAAGTACTGTGCATGGTAGTCCTCTGTCCAGTGGCCCCATGATGAAATGTCTGTCCGTTAAACTCCATGGCCACTGGTAAAATTCTTGGAAGTTGGGAAACCCTGACCTGGTAGTTAATTGATTTTCTGAACTTGTATCCGTGGATTTCTTTCTCTCACTTTACTGGACTTTAGGATGCCAGGCCTGTCCATTGTCATTATATTTCTTGTGCAATTTTACTGTTAAATGATCTCTAAGTTGAGCTCTTGGCCTGAAATGTTAATTTCTTTCAGGCACGTTTAGGATAAAGGCTGCTCAGGTGACCTCTGGTGTCCACAAGAATGATCAAATCCAGGGCCAGGGATTTAGCTCAGTGGTTTCGTCGCCTGCCTCGAAAGGTCCTGAATTCAATCCCTGATACAAAAAAACCCCACAAAAAAACAAAAAAAAAGAATGATCAAATCCACATCTGAGGTCATTCTGTGTAGCACAGGCAGGGAGAAAGAAGGTTGCATGTTGTAGCAGAAAGCCATGTGTCAGTGGGCAGTAGATATTTAAGTTTTACTTCTGTATTTCCATTTGAAGATGATTCTAAGGGCCTAAGACTGTGAGTATAGAGGTAAACGTCCAGGAAAGGTTGATTGTTTGGAAATCAAAAAGCTCTGTAATGTTCGTTCTGCACATACATGTTCACAATGACAGTCTATTTTTCTCCCAGAGTGGAACATGAATTGAGGATTGCGACACAGAGGGCTTTGGAGGTGCTTTGTACCAAGTTTAATAGTAAGCTGCAAGAGAAAAGAATGAGGGTAATATGGAGGGGCACCACGTAGGGAAGCATATGCATTATAGAACCTGTGGGCGAGCCTCTCTGGAGCTTCTTAGTTTCTGTACCTTCTGACTTCCCCAGTGACACACGACGTGCGCATACAGTGGCAGGATTGTGGTCTCACTGGGGAAGGATAGGCGAGCTCAGCTGCCCGGCCAGAGCTGGTCATCTTCTGTTTCTTCAGCTTAGTTCACTCCGGGTCTCTGCTATTCTGCTGTGGTTTCTGTGCCCCCCCACCCAGCACAGGTGCACAGGTGGTGGAATGGGGCTCACTCCATCCCCAGAGCCTCAGGGGCAGAAAATCCGATGCTCACTCATGGCCCTCATGCACCAAGCTGGTTAAATATCTTTTCCACGGTTGGTGTGAACACAGGTGCAGTGAGAACCCTTTAGGGAATGTGCCCCGAATCCTGCTGCTGGGACCCACTTCCTATTTACACTTCAAGTTCTGAAGCTGTCTTGGTTTCTCCAAGCCACTGAGCTGAGTCACTTAAGAGCTGGCTTTTCCAAGACTGGGGTGGCTTTTGAAGGCTGAAGGTCGAGCCAGGATTGCCCAGCTGTCTGTCTCTGCTCTGCACGGTCCTTGCCTGGATTCAGCAGGGATGTTTGCTTCCTGTTTGTGTCACCAATTCTGAATTCTTGCAGTGTCCTCAGCCCTGTCTCCTTTGCTAGTTAAGGGAATGTCCCTTGTCCCAGTTTCAGCTGTGATGTCCACTGAGAGCCCCCACAGCTCAGGAGTGACCTTACTAGGTAGTGGGCTGGGGGACAGGAGACCCACGAGCTCTGTTTTTAATTTAATTCTGAGCTTACAGACATTGTCAGGGCAGGACCCAGTGGTACCATCCAACCCTGTACTGAATTTTGATTATGATCTAAGTAAACAGAAGTAAATTTTAGCCATAATTGTTATAAAACATATTTTAGGGCTCAAGAGAGAACATTTGTGTATTCAAACATGCTGCTCAATAAAGAAATCCCAATGAACATATTTCCTTGCCACACCCAAAGGAGAAATTGCTGGTGTCATGAAAAAGAAATTGGCTGCTTTGGGGAATTTTCTGGACTGAATGTGCCTCCTTACCTTAGGGAGAGCTCGATTCCTCTTTTGGCCTCAAGGATTTGCATCTGCCTTTGTGCTTTCCAAGGAGTGATGTCACAAGCTTCCAAGACTTCACTGGGACCTTAGGGCTGGTGATTCTGCACAGCGTGAGCACACCTGGCTGTGCGGGTGCCTTTGTGTTGGGCAGTTCCAAATTTGCTGCCTCCTGCTTCCCAAGGACTGCCGTATTTTCATTGCTCTCTGGCCTCTGAAACCAGGACTTCTAAAAGGGCATTTCAATAGGTATAGAATGTTATACATTTCCAGCTGTTATAATTCAGGTTATTTTCTGGAGGCCAGTGACCATTTTATCATTGCTGAGTGTCCATATGAGGCTCACTGAGCAGCCAGAACATGCTGGGAAGTTCTTTTCCAATTTTGCCTCCACCATTCTCAGCTGCTCCCCAGGTGTGTGGGTGGGGATGGCCCAGGGCAGCTTGCTTCTCATGCACAGCATCCAGAGCTGCCAGCTGGGAAGAGATGAAAGATAGAAGCTAGGCGAATTGAGAGAACAGGAAGATCATGGCCCAGAAGGAGAGTACTTAGAGTAATGGCATGATTCACAAGTGTGTTAGCTTTCCGTTGCTATGACAAAGTACCTGATATGAATAACTTTAGGAGCATACGTTTATTTTAGCTCATGGGTTTGGAGGGTTCAGTCCATGGTTGGCTGGTTCCATTGATGTGGGCCTAAGGTGAGGCAGAATGTGGTAGTACAAGGGTGTGGCACCTTGTGGTAAATGGGGGAGAGAGAGAGAGAGAGAGAGAGAGAGAGAGAGAGAGAGAGAGAGAGAGAGGGAGGGAGAGGGAAGGAGAGAAGGACAGGAGGCCATTCAGAGAGAGAAGAGGGGCTGAGGACAAGATATTCCTTTCAAAGTCATGTTCCCAGTGATCCACCTCCTCTAACTGGATCCCACTCCTCATAGCCCATGCAGGTATGAACTCATCAGTGGATTAATCCACCAGTGGAGTTAGAGCCCTCATGACCCAGGTGCCTTTCTGGACCACATCTCTGAACCTTGGTACGTGGGGAATCAAACCCTCAATACATGAGTCTTTGGGGGGCCCTTGATATTTAGGCCCTAACCCTAATAAGGAACAGGTTTCCTGTATGGTCAGTAAGTGGGGTATCCCCCATTTCTTCAGGTGCTGGCAGAAATGTTTCTCGGGAGGCTGGGGTCTCACCAGATTCTTTTCATCCCATTACAATATCAAGTTTTCCAGATTTTTATATATTAGATGGAATTGAATTGAATTCATTTTGGTGAAATAAGTTATTTTTAGGATATAGGATTCTTTTGCCCTATGAAGTCTCACAACTGTGCAACAAACAAACTATATGTAAGTAAAAAATAAAATCTCAAGTTCAGGTACAGCTTACCCTATTCCTTCTGCCTTTATTTCTTTTATGAAATACATTACTTTGGGCACTAGATAGGCTAAAAACGTAGAATGAAGGAGCTGTCATAAAATGACTATATTTTTATTTTTAGACTGCTTAATGTAATTACACTGGGTTTGAAATAGTTATCCTTTAGGATCCTTTGTTTTCATACGTTGAACAGCATTAAATATTTGTTTCTCCAACATTGCGATTCCACCTCACCCTAGAAAGAATGGCTGCTATCAAGAAATCAACCAATAAGAAATGCTGGTGGGGATGTGGGGAAAAAGGAACCCTGCTCCATTGTTGGTGGGAGTGCAGACTGGTGCAACCACTGTGGAAATCAGTATGGAGATACCTCAAAGGACTAGGACTAGAGGTCCCATTTTGACCCAGCTATTCCCCTGCTGGGGATCTTCCCCAAAGAATTAAAAGAATCATACCACAGTGATATATGTGCACCCATGTTTATAGTGGCACAGTTTGTAATAGCTAAAGCTTGGAAACAGCCCAAGTGCCCATCAACTGAAAACTGGATAAAGACGATGTGGTTTTTTTTATAAAATGGAGTACTACTCAGCCATAAAGAATGAGAAACTAGAGACATTTATAGCTAAATGGATGCATATTGAGGCCATCCTCTTAAGTGAAATAAATAGGACACATGTGCAAATCCTGAATAGTTTCTATACGGTGAGAAACTGAAAGTGTAAATAATGATTAAAATGAATAATTGGTAATTTGAAATAGGAAAATGTCCAAAGGTGTAGGGGTGGTGGGAGGGGAAGTGGGAAGGGAAGAAGGGAAAGGAAAAAATTATGAGAAAGGAAAAAGAAATGGAAATGAAGTCTGTGTAAATAGGGAAGGGCAGAGGGGCTGAAGGGCACGCAGGTAATGGGGAAAACATAAGAACCAAGATACATCATGTTCAGGTACAAGCACCCAATGATAAATGTATACGTATTGCATACCTAAAATGTACCAATAAAAGAATTAAAAAGAAAAAAAAATATCTGTTTCTCTTTTTCTGATGAAAGAAGCCCATGGTGTGTGTGTGTGTGTGTGATGGTACTTTAGTGCTCTCACAGTGGAGATCACCATGCTGTCCTATGTCACTCTGCTTCAAGTCCTGCGTCACTAAAGGCCAGCACTGATGGGAACTTTCTAGAGTTGACAACCAAGGGACACACTGTCTTTTAAAATGACTTAACGGACCTCTCTCTCCTTTCCTTTTTCAGGCATTGGTGTCTGAGAGCGGGGCTGGAGTGCCCGTGTGCCTGTGGAGTTGAGTGTGATTCATGACTGAAGACACACGGCCTTCTGCCTCTCTCTCCTCAGTGAGTAAGACATCAGAGGGGAAGGATGGGAAGTGATGAAACCAAAAATGCATGGATACAGCTTTAATGGCTTAGAAGTTTTACTAATCTCTGCTCTTAAAAATAGAAGTGAATGAGCAAGGTTTGAGAAAGAGAATTATTCTTCAAAGCAGAATTGTTTGGGTGCTAAATCCACTCAGAACCACAAAGCCCAGGAGGGGCACTGGTGACTCATCTTCCGGCCACAATGTGGGTGCTGCTGGGGTGCGGTTTTGTCTCTCCAGTCACTTCTGTGCTCTGCTCTGGTTTACTTTGCGGTCCCTACCGCTCTCATCTCATTTTCCTGTCCTGGAACTAACTGTCTATGATCGCCGCATCTTCTGGGTAAGGACTAGCGTCCTCATTGTGCCCTTGGGGGTCCTCCTGGTCAGGACTGCACAGATGGTCCTGATTTCTCTGCCCTCGGCGGTGCACAGCCCATCATTGCCAACCTGTGCATTATCTTTTCCTGCGTCCACCTTTCCAAAGGACTAGAAGAAAGGGATCTATAGAAGAGAATGGGGTTTCTGGTGTAAAGACAGGAGATAGGGAAAGGAACAGTTTCATTTCCTGTGGCAGCCATTGAAAAGACACTACCTATTTTATTAACTTACTCCTCTCCTAATTAACTTACCATCTCATTATGGACAGATTTATACTGCTTTCCAGTTCACAAAGTGCCTCACTAGTGATGGGAGCTACATTCTGTGTAACTGATGACTGAACCAGCTCTGGGACTATGTGTTCCCAACCCCGCTTCCTTCTGTAGTGACAGTGGCTAAATGGATCTTACTTAGGGTTGCACCAGAGACATGTAAAAATGGTCCACTGAGATTGGAGGTCTTGGGTAGTCCTCCCATTTTGCAGAAGGAGAAATTGGCTACACATCTCATGTCTTTCCCTATGCTGCATAGATTCAAGTTCAAGTGGTGTCTGATGTAGGGCTTAACCATCAGTCTCATTTCCGCGGGGAAGCACAGAGTCTGAGAGCCAGAAGAGCAATGGAAACCACACAGAGACTGTGCAGTTTAGGATCTGAAATGGACAAAAAGAGTATGAGGCAGTGTGGGTTTTCACTGTGTACCAGGCCATGTGCAGTGGTATGCATTCAGTTCTCATGACAAGCCTTTGGAGTAAATATTATTATGACCCATGTTTTAAAGATGAGGAAACTGAGGCCCAGGGAGTTAAGTAATCAGCCCAACTATTCAGAGGCAGAGCTGGGATTTGAATCTGTGTTCTTAACCTTAGCCTAGTTCTGTCTCTCAGGCCTGGGATTATCTTCCTAGAATAGGGACAGATACACACTATTTTTTTCCTTACTAGAAATATCCAGGTCCTTAAAGAAAAGTTTACAATTGATTTTTTAAACAAGACTCTAAATCAGGAATTGGCAAAATTTTCAGAAAAGGGTGAGATAGTAAGAATTTTAGGATGTGAAGGCCATAGAATTCCTGCTACATCAATCCAAAACTGCTGTTATAGCATGAGACTAGTCACAGACAATATGTCAGCGAAAGAGAATGGCTGTGTTGCAATAAAACTTTATTTAGAAAGACAGATGGCAGGCTGAATTTGGCTCTCAGACTGTAGTTTGCTGAGCTTTAATCTGTATGAACTTTGCAATTGATAAAGATCTCATCATCCAGCAAATGAGAGTATATCTATGGCCAGTATGTCCTTGAATAAAATTTAGCCCGAAAAAAACCAACCCAAGGATCAATGGAATGGATTAGAAGATGCAGAAACAACTCCAAATACACTCAGCCACCTTATTTGCCACAAAGGGGCCAAATAGCTTCACTGGAAGAAAGATAGCATCTTTAATGTGCTGGAGAAAATGGCTTTCCACATGCCATAGACTAAAAGTAGACCCATGTCTCTCACTATGCACTAATCTAAAATAAAAGTGGTCAGAGATCTAAATATAAGAACAGAAGCATTACATCTGCTGGAAGAGAGAATAGGTAGAACTCTTGAAGATGTAGGTGTAGTCAGATTTTATGAACAAAAGATATGTTTTGTTTTTCATACTGAGCTATAAAGAAGGACAAACTTGAGACATTTCTAGGTAAGTGGATGCACTTTGAGACCATACTCTTAAGTGAAATAAATGAATGCACACATGTAAAAATCACATTGTTTCTCTGGTGTGAGAAACCAAATAAGGACCAATGTATAATAGATATTATAAAATAGGAAGAAAATGTTCAAATGGTAAGGGGAACATGGGAGGGGAGAGGGGGAAAGGAAGGAAGGGAAAAGAATAAAAGAACTAGAAAAGAAGGAAAAATGTAAACAAAACTTGTAAATAAGGAGGATAGGAGGGATTAAAGGGACGGGAGGGGAATGGGAAAAAAAGAAGAATTAAGATGTATCATTCCCTATGATGAATGTGATCAATGTGTATATCAAGTACCAATAAACTTAATAAAAAATAAAAATTTCAATTTTAGTTTAGTACATGGTGAAAGATACGGGTCTAGTTTTAATCTTCAGCATGTGGGATGACAGTTTTCCCAGCAACATTTATTAAAGAGTCTCCTTGGTCAAAGATGAGGTGGCTGAGTATGTTTGGTGTTGTTTCTACATCTTCCATTCTGTTCCATTGATCCTTGGGTCTGTTTTTTTTTTTTTTTTTTTTTGCTAATACCATGTTGTTTTTTTCATGATAGCTCTGTAGTATAGTTTCAAGTCAGGGTTTGTGATGCCCCCTACCTTGCCTTTGTTGCCCAGAATTGCTTTTACTATTCTAGGTCTCTTCTGGTTCCAAATGAATTTTAGGATTATTTTCTCTGATTCTTTGAGATATGATGTTGATATTTTGATTGGGATTGCATTGCATCTATATAACAATTTTGAAAGCATGGTCATTTTCACTATGTTGGTTTTTCTTACCCAAGAATAAAGAATATCTTCATTTTGATTCCTCTTCGATCTCCTTTTTCAAAATACTATAGTTTTCCATGTAAAGGTCTTATACTTCCTTTGTTAGACTGATTCTTAGGAATTTAATATTTTTTGATGCTATTGTGAAAGGTGTTTTTTCCTTAATTTCTCTCTCAGTGAGTTTGTTATTTGTGTACAGGAATGCTATTGATTTTTTTACTGTTGACTTTGTATTCAGCTATGCTATTGAATTTGGTTATTAAATATAGAAGTCTTTTGCTGGAGTTTTTGGGGTCTTCTGTGTAGAGTATCATGTCATCCATGAATAATGATAATTTAACTTCTTCCTTTCCTATCCTTATTCCTTTTATTTCTTTCTTTTGTCTAATGTTTCCAGAACTATATTGAATAAGAGTGGTGGCAGTGGACATCCTTGTCTTGTTCTTGATTTTAGCATGAAAGCTTTCAGTTTTTGTCCATTTAGTATGATGTTGGCTGTTGGTTTGTCATAGATGGGTTTTAGTAGATTGAGATAAAGACTATCTATTCCAATTTTCTGTAGGTTTTTTAAAAAAATCATGAATGGGTGTTGGGCTATGTCAAGCACTTTTTCTCCATCTATTGAGATGATCGTATGGTTTTTGTCCTTGACTCTGTTATTATGGTGTATTGTATTTATTGATTTGTGTATGTTGAACCATTCCCGCATCCCTGGGATGAATCCTACTTGGTCATGCTGTATAATCTTGCAGATTACTTGCCGCATTCTGTTTGGCAGTATCTTATTGAGGATTTTTGTGTTTGTGGTCATTAGGGAGATTGGCCTGTCATTCTCTTTTTTGATTGAATCCTCTGATTTTGGTATCAGTTAATGATGGCTTTCAGCAACGAATTTGGGAGTACTGCTTTCCATTCAATTTCATTAAAGAGTTTGAAAAGTAACAACATTAGGTCTTCTCTAAATTTCTTGTAGAATTCAGTAGTGCATCCATCAGGGCCTGGGCTTATCTTGGTAGATTTTTAATTACATCCTCAATTTCATTGACTGATACTAGTTTTTTTAGAAATTTTATATCTTCTTGATTCAGCTTTGGTAATTCATATGTATCTAGAATCTGTCAATTTCTTCTGTTTTCCATCTTATTAAAATACAGGTTCTTGAAGTGGGTATGGGTGATCTAAATCTAAATCTAAATCTGCTTGAAGAGAGTATAAGTAGAACTCTTGAAGACATTGGTGTAGGCAAAGACTTTATGAACAAAAACCTGACCACAGGAAATAACACGAAGAATCAATAACTGGGATCTCAGCTTATTACAAAACTTTTACACAGCAAAAGAAACCACCAGTGGAGTGAAGAGGCAGCCCACAGAGTGGGAAAAAAATTGCAAGCTGTTTCTCAGACAAAGGATAAATACTGGAATATATAACGACTAGAAAAATCAGACCCCCCAAATTTAAAAACCCAATCTGAAAACAGGCATCTGAAATGAATAGGCACTTCTCAGAGGAAGAAGTAGAAATAGCAAATAAATATTTGAAAAAAAGTTCTACATCACTGATCATTCCAGATATGCAAATTAAAACAATGCTGAGATTCATCTCACTCCAGAAAGATAGCTATTATTAAGAAAATCAATTAATTACAAATGCTAGCGAGGCTTTGGGGAAAAAGGAACCCTTCTCTACTGTTGGTGGGAATGCAGACTGGTGCAACCACTGTGGAAATCAGTGTGGAGATTCTTCAAAAAACTAAAACTAGAGGTTCATTTAACCCAGCTATTCCCCTTCTTGGTATCTTCCTGAAAGAATTGAAAGCATTATACCACAGTGATATTTATAACCTATGTTTATAGTGATACAGTTGTAATAGCTAAATCTTGGAAACAGCCCAAATGCCCATCCACCGATGAATGGATAAAGAAGATGTGTTTTTTTCATACAGTGGAGTAGCACTTTGCCTTAAAGAAGGATGAGCTTGAAACACTTCTCACTGAATGGATGGACCTTGCGACCATACTCTGAAGTGAGATAAACTGGACGCACATATGTAAATATGGCATTGTTTCTGTGATGTGAGAAACTGAAAGTGGAAATAAGGATCAAAATGTATAATAGATATTGGGAAATGGGAAGAGAATGTTCAGATTAGAAGGGGGAACAGAACGGGGGAAGGGAAAAGAAAGAAGGGACAAGAAAAAGAGAATGGAAGGAAACATAGAAACAAAAGTTTTGTGAATGAGAAAAGGAAGAGGGGTCGAAGGGAGGGGAGGGGAATGGGAAAAGAAGAGGAAGCAGGATATATCATGTATAGGTACAAATTTCCTATGATGAATGTGATCATTGTGTATATCTAAAATGTACCAATAAATGTTTTGTTTAAAAAAAAGACCAAGTTGCCAAAAAGAACATAAAATTTAGCCTGGATGCATGGATGTTAATCATGAATAAATTTTAATGAAATCTGCTGTAATCGTAAAGGTCTACCTGTGGGCATAAGTACATTTGCAATTCCATTGCTTGATGTAGTCAATATGATCTAAGTGCACTAGTCTAGGTTCGAGTGTCTACACCATAGCTTTGTTCAAAGTAGGATCTAATGAACATTATGTCTTGGTGTGTTTTGTGAGTCTTTAATGTATGATTTATTTGTGGAACAAATTTAGGCAGCATTTCATGCTTTGGTTTTCATCCAGTTTCTAGGTGGACATTTCTGTTTTGTACACACTGCGTGCAGACATGTCGAGCACACTTGTAGTTATCTTGGGCTCTCTGACAGTTGGGTTCTACAAAGATGTCCCGGTATCAAATACTCCTTTTTATCACGGGCAGAGACACAGGTGTGCAGGAAGCGAGGTTGACCAGATTGACATTTAATTGTAAAATGGTAGGACCCAAACTCTGTGCTGCATACATCACATTGGTGCTGTGTGGTTTCTTTGTTTTTGTTTTATTTGCTTTTCCTTATTCCTCTTGCCTACTGTGATGCCTCAAGGCATATCTCTACTGTGTTTACTATCACGTAAAAAATGCACAAAGAAAACTAAGAAACCAATTTGCATTCACTTCAGAAGTTTGACCAGGTGATGACTGTTTTATTCACTCAGTCATTCTTAGAAATAAATAATTGGAGCAAGTCCACGAGCCGGATGTAGCAGAACTTTTGGAGATACTCAAGAGCCCCCGGTTCCCAGACCCTCATTCCATGTGTAATGGAACAGTGTTCTTCACTTTCATAGCAATGACATAAAAATAAAACTCTGATTGCAAAAGTAATGGAAAGCTGTTTCAGGTAACTGGAAACAAAAATCACAGAATAATATATCCAATAGAATCCTATTCATTTATATAAATACAAATACATTTATATTCACACATAGACTCTCTATACACAAGTTCATGGATGTAATAAAGACTGCTACGATACATGTGCATACCTCCCAAATTCAAAGCATATTATCTTTGGAGTTGAAGAGTTTGTATTTTATCAGTCACTTGTTCACTGTGTAATTTTCAGGAGTATTATTGTTTGTGCAATTAAAAGAATGAGAAAAATACATAAATGATTTAGTCTAGTCAATGCTCATTATGAAAAATATATAAAAGCAGGGGGAACTCACTGATAATGCCTCTACTAGAGATAACCCCGCTAGGTATTTAATGTAGGCTTCTATAGTATAGTATGATACATAATTTATGGAGTTGAATTAGTATTAAGCAAAATTTTGATCACCATGTTTTCACTTGTTATAACATACACTCTTTCTCATGTTTTTGCAAATTGTTGCTAAGCCTCATTTTAACTCATACACAATATTCCATCATGGAAAGACACTATAATATGTATAATGTATTGATTCTTTTGCTGGGCAGGTACAGTGTTTCTAGTTAACAAAACACATAGTGCTGAAAAGATCATGAAAAAACAGACAGGACATAGCTTACCCACTCACCTGACTTCTGATCCTCCTTTACAGCTGTTTGAAGGTCACAGGGTCATCTCTCTCATGAATGGTAAATGGTTGATGCATGAAGTACATGCTTCATAAACAAGAACAATTACTATTGTCATAAAGCTTTCTTTTAATTGAGGGTTAGTTCATTGGGTTAGGATAGTAGTTGATTTATTGCTTCAAAGCCAGTGGTTATAATAGGACTTCAAGTTGACTTTATGAAAGTGTTAGCAATGTTTATACTTCATGGACAATGTGTTACTTTGTTTTCACTTTCACAGTATCATCAATTTTTTGTCAATATGATGATATACATTCTTTTTATATATTTCATTGCTTATTCATTATGTTATTTTGTTGAATTTTTTTCAAGTGATAATTAGCCATTACTCCAAGAAGCAGGTAGGGGCAAATGTGTATGTGAAGATGTCCATATTTTGTACAGTGGACCCTTGACTGATGAACTCAATTTGTTCCTGAGGACTGGTTGTAAGTCAAGTTGATCAATTGACTTCAAAGTCTCTCTCCGGTATAATTTTAGTTCACACTTTCTTCCAGGGAGATCTCAGTGTCCATAGAGAGGCACCAGCCCAGGATTTCTCAGTTAACCCGACACAGGAAAGGATGCTGTCATGTTCCTTCTAGAACTCTGTAAGGGTTAAATCTGTATCTGAGACCATCTGGAAGCACAAGTGGCCACATTTGGGTCTTAACTCAAGTCTTTGCTTGTAAGTTAAAACTAAAATTCTGGTCATAACCCAAGTTGCTTGTATGTCAGGTTGGTCATAACTGAAGGGTCCACTGTACTTCTTTAGTTATTGAGTTCAACATTTTTCTAATAGATTTTAACACTTAATTTTTTGAGAATGTTAATTCTGTTATCTTTTCCCCCTATTTTCTATGCTCATTATCTTTATCCTCTTAAATTTAAAGAAGCGTAATTAGGTCAGAATTTGTCCTTACAGTTGTTTTAATGAGTGCTTAAAAATTAAACAGAAGTTTTCTTTTAGTTTCTTCACATCTTATTAAAAATATGCCACTTTTTTGATTCAAGGGGCAGTTATTTAAAAACACATTTTTTTTTTTTTTTTTTTTTTTTGGTACCAGGGATCGAACTTGGGACCTTGCATTTGCCAGGCAGGTGGTGGAACCACTGAGCTAAATCCTGGGCTCAAAAACACATGTTCTTTCTAAAATTGTGCACACAGTTTTATTTCATGCTTCTTCCTAACAAAAATCAATCCCTACTTTTAGTGTAATAAGAATGTTTTGACATTGAAATATTTGCATGAATAGGAAAAGAACCCAGCCACACATTCCTTCATCCTGCAGTAGACATCTAGCTTACAGCCAGGCAATGGAAATCCTTTCATTTTTTTTATCAGTGTTTCTTTTGCAGGGAAAGGATAACTTCTGCATTTTGAGATGTTCCATAGCCTTTACCCTGTATCATTGGCAATTCTATATTTTAGAAATGTTTTATTGGGTAGAATTTAACCCATTATGTTGAGCATCTGAATCATTCTCATAGTGCTTTGCTTCTTTTCTCATTCTTGTGTCGCATTGGTGTTTGCCCTTAATGCTTAATGGTGGGTATACAAGACCCAGGCAAGTCTAGGCACAGCTCAGGTGTATAGCCCAGTGCCCACCCTTGTAGAGTTTTGAGCACCCTGTGACAGGTCTGCAATCATGGTTTCATAAGTTTATAGTCTCTGTAAGAGTGAGTCTGGATGTTTCTTTCTGAGATGCGCATTACCCTGACTGTGGACACAGCTCTCAGGGTTTAGTTAGGAAATAACATGTTTAAGCCAGACTGACTTTCTAGAGACACAGAGATTATGAAAAACACAGTGCTTATGGAGTTGTTGGCAATATTCCTTTTGTATCACTCGTCCAGTAGGAATTTCATTTTGTGCTATTTGCAGTACATTTTGCTGTGTGTTATAGGTACGAGGCACCCTGCTTGCTTACAAATGCTGAGTGGTTGTATTTTGGGGTAAAGCTTTATCCTGTCATTCTTAATAATGTCAGAAAAAGCAAAGCCGGGGCCCAGAGCCCTTATCATTCCTCCCCTGTTGGGCAGTCACCCTGATGGAAAGTCTCTGTGAGCCCATCCGGAAAGGCCCGGGCAGGCCTGATCTGTGTTGTCACGAGCATTTCACTCGTGTTACCAAAGTTCACCCACAGGATTACCTCCTTCCATTATTCCCAGTAGGATGTGTTGGAATTCCCGTTATGGAACTTAGGAAACTTTGCCTCCCCTCTGTTCTCTTCTGTTTGAGGTTTGCCCCTTTTTTCTCTTTCATTTTGGCTAGCGTCTGCCAAGTGTGCTATCGTCCTGCAGGTCACCAGCTTTATGAGGACTCTAAATATTTGTGAATCACAGATGTGAGGTGAAGTTCAAAACCCCTTTCCTTGTTGCCTGAAGGGATCAGGCTGGGATCGGTGTGCGTGTGCTGTTTATTCTCAGACCCCCTTTAGAGGGCAGATTGTGTGGTTCATTGCTGGGATTTGAAGATTTACATGTGAACATATGGACACTGCCTCCTCGATTACACTGGATGTGAGTGAGTTGCTTTTTTGCAGAACTTTCCTCAGGGCATACAAACAACCCTGTTTGGATTTTTGGATTTCACGGGACTTTGGGGTTTCCCTGCACTGTCTCCACTTCAGAGTGTTAGAGGGGGCCTCTCCCTGTGAGGGCTGCAGATCCCAACAGTTCATGCTCATGCACTGGAGTTTTTCATGTGGCTTTCGTGTGTGTTTGTGTCTCTTTTAGCTTTCCAGGCCACAGAGAAGTCAGAGTCAACTTGCTTCACTTGCTTTCACTTAAGCCTGAACAGTGACCATTTTTGGTTAAACCAAAGCAGAAAAAGCGACGGTTGGAAAGACCGTTGGGAGATTCTGGGAAATATTTGCATATACCAGTGTCTCAGAGCAGTGAACAGCTCTTACGTTGCAGAGCTGAGGAATTACTGTAGTTGGGTAGACCTGAGACATTTGCCACGGCTCCCATTGTTTTCTTCTGAAGACCTTAATTGGGGTGACTGCTGTTCCCACGGCACAGACTCTGCCTGCCTTTTGAGAACTGTTCTTTCTCTTTCCATGGCAGGAAGTTTCCTTCCAGCAAGGTTGCTGTGAAGATGTGGTACCTGCCAGGCTGGCCAGTCACAAAACTCCAGCTGGTGGCCACTCTGATTTAATTTGACTGAGGCCTATGACCCCAACTTGACCACTCTAGCCCATCCTTTGCGTTCCCTCACTTCCCTTTCTCTTTGCAGAAAACTCTACCAAAAGCACTTGTTTATATTGTTGTTGACTCCTGTCCCTCCATTTCCTGCCCACAGATCATTTAGTCATCCATCAGCATGTTGTGCTTAGCAATCAGCAGTGTTTGGACCAGTGGTTCCACTCACTTCCTTTGAGTACTTCCTCCATCCGGTTTTAGGACCCTGCATCTCCCTGGCCTGGCCCTTCTGTCTCAGGCCATTCTAAGCCTCACCTACTCATCTCCTTGCTGTCAACCCATTGGAGGTCTTCAGGGTTCAGAGCCCTGGCTTTGTGTCTTTTTTCACCATTTTCGCAGCTTGGGAGACTGATCCAGTCCTAAGGTGTCCATACCACTCCCACACTGACTGCCCCCATGTGTCTCCAGCCCTGACCTGTCCTCTATACATTTAACTACCCATTCTGTCTCACAATGTAGACATCTCGTTTCCATCTTTAACAGTCCACACTGAACTCTTTTTCTGCTCCCTGGCTCCTGCATGTGTCCCTCCGGAGAGTCCCCCGTTTGATGATAGACAAGTCTGTTCATCCATTTGCTAAGGGCCGCACTGTTGCCATAATACTTGGTTCTTCTCTTTTTTGTCTCACACCACCATCCAGCTGTCAGCCAGTCTTCTTGTTCTTTTGTGTTTTCAAAATCTGTCTGGGATTTTCACCACTTCTCAGCACCTTCATTGCTACCTTCCTGGTTTGTGTCCCCTGCACCTTGTTCTCTGTGACTGCACTAGCTTTCCCATGGTCTCCTTGCCTCAGCCTTTGTGCCTCCACAGTGGCTTTCTGCTCAGAATCCCCCTGTGGCTGCCATCTTGTTCAGTGGAAACCCAGCCTCTTTGTCCAGTCTACAAGGCATTTGAGATTTCTTCCTCTTCTTCACAGTCTTTCTTCATCACTGGCTCGAGGTAAACTGGCATCCTTAATCTTCCCCTGCTGCAGCAGCCATGTTGCTGCCTGTCTTGATGGTAACTCCCCTCTGGCTGTAATACGCTGTCCCTGCTTGTCGCTGAAGACCACCTCTTCTACTACAGCTTCATCCAACTATTACTTTCTCAGGAGACATTCCTGACCAACTTATTAACATCAAAACAGTCCCCCTAATATTTTCTGTTTTTCTGCTCAGCCTTATTGCTTTTACTCAAAGAATGTAACACTATCTGACAAGTTACATATTTTGTTTACTCATTTTTTCCAATTTCTGCCCTTGGTCTAATGTAAGCTCCACCAGGGCAGGGATTCTTATGTATTTTGGTACTCACTACTGTATCCCTAGGTGTAGGGAGGGACCTACCTACCACATAAGAGGTTGTCAATAATGTTTTTTTATGGATGGACAGAAAGAATGATAAATTCAGGATGGGCAGATCTTTTGGGAATTTCCAACGTGGGTAAAGCACCCACTTTTCTAATTTGGGCTCAGAGCTAGAAGTCTATCCCCTTGTTTGAAGAGGAGGAATGGGGTTCTTCCTGATGCCCAACCATAGTGTATTGCGTTTGGTTTCACTTTCGTCATTATGTCCGGTGGGTTGACACTTGCCTGTTCATTAATTCTCAGCTCACATCACCAAATTTAGTCTCCCCTTTCCAGATTTTTAAAGCTGCATCCCTCTCTGTCCCCACCCTCAAGTGCATGTTTGTATAGTGGGAATTTGAAATTGGATTCATTGTAGCATTTTGTGTGTACGTAAATCCTTCCTCTTCAGACTGCAAAGGCCTTGGCTGGATTATTGCATTCATCTTACTACTTACCATTCTGGCACACAATAATCCTGAATATACATGTGTTATTTAATGAAGTGATTCAGAATGAAATTTTGTAAACTGTGACTTCTCTAATGGGCCTTAAGTGTATGATAAAACGTGTTCCACATTTAAGTGATATAGTTAAGATGTTTATTGCATAATTTTACAGTAATTAATACTTAGATTTGTTGTAGCCATTGCAGACCACCCTCATTTGTATATCTAAGGCCACTACTGCTTTTCTCTATAGTTTTTGCTGTTTTTCAACACAGGTGACTGTTGTCCCCAGTGTATCAAAAATAGCAAAGGGTGTAAAATCCTTCCAAGTCTCCTGCTTGTTAATGTTTGTCTATGAGTTTGGAAGAGAACTGAAAAGGAAGGTGAGGAATAAGAGTCACAGAGACCAAAAGCAATGTAGACTTCGCCTGCACTGTAAGATCAGATGTCAGTTCCTTCCTGCCATTTAACATTTCCAAAACTGAGTGTTTGGACTACTGTTAATGTCATGGCGCAATTTCATCAGTATCATCTTCAAGGAGTACATCTTATGACGCATAAAAATAGCCCAGCACAGCACAACTATCAGGTCATGCGGTAAGTGAAGCTCAGAACCCTGAAATTATATTTCCAGTATCATAGTTTTCTGGCTATCCATGGCTAGAGAACAACATTGGTATGTGCGAGACCTGTGACACTGCAAGCACAATTCTTGGTCAAGTGGACAGACAGACAGCGAAGTAGATAGTGGGGTTAAATATAAATGTAGAGAGAAGTAGAACAATAGAATACCTATCTGTATGTATAGATAAATATTTATGATTACAAATGCATAGAAATAAATGCTTAGAGAGAGAGAGAGAAGGATCATTGAAATGCATAAAGTACACTACTCAAGTTTATAATCAGTGAAATAAAATTGTGTATTGACACTCAGGTATGTAGTCTTATTATCAGTTTCCGAGAAATCAGCTTTTAGGCCACTGAAAAATCTACGGAACAGAGGAAAATCACACCTGGGAAACTCTTTTTCCATACATGGCCCCTCACTGATGGTGCTACATGTACACATTTGTGTAGGCACACATATGTACACACACACCCAGTGCTCGTGGCCACCTGCCTCCTTTCGTGTCCACACTGAGCAGCAGGTGCCATGTGTCCACCAGTTTGGCACATGGTAGGCACCAACAGAAGGCACATCAGGGAAGCATACAAAAGACAGCCTCCCTGCTTTCTTGGTGCTCATTCTAAAGCATCATCACTGAGGCGAGTAGTCAGGCCTTTTATTTTTAAGTCCCAAATAAATAGTATTTTTCTGGAGTTTTCTCCTTCTTAGCTCACTTTGTACAATAAACTTTATCATTCTGTTTTTTCCAAATTTATTTTATTCTTATCTATAACTTTGTGTTTTATGTATTATGTAATATTATTTTCTAATCCAGATGTAAAAACTGTCTATATGGTCTTAGATATTCCTTCTTCAATGGCATAATACGAGCAACAATAAAAGTGAGTTACAACTGCTGACTCAATTCTGCAGTTACAATGTTAAATGTCTTGCACACATTCTGACTTTGATTCTCATTTTCTTAGGCAAGCTCTGAATTTTTGTTTCTCTGGAGCAAACCTTAAATGATCAAGCTCTCTTAGAACTAACATTTCTAATGAGGTGTGTATGATTTGTGAGAATCTTATCAATTTGGGGTATTTTTTGATTTGCAAACCCAGCCAGTTCCTCATATACACAAAACATAGAGTCTGGTTATATCTGGGGCACTTCCCTGGCCCTCAGTAGTCACTCAGCTGTGGATCTGAAAGAAGACATTGAACACCCCTTTGTAAGTTAGCAAGGATAATACAGATATAAGAAGGATTTTCCACTGTTTCACAATCTGGAATATTTAATATAATGCTCAGAATGACTTATTATTCATAATAATGGCTTAAGTTTTACAAACATTTTGTGCATTCCAGCCAGTTTAGAGATGAATGAACCAAGGTTTGGAGAGGTTAAGAAACTCCATCAGTGTTTGCCTAGGATTAAGCTGATGTCAGGGACCAGAGCATAGCATCTAAATGCTTAATCCCATATGTATTTCAAAGGTCTACAAGGGAACTCCAAAGGAAGAATATTATGGAAAAGAATTATAAATGATTAAGCTCACCTATTTTAAATATTATCGCAAATTAAGTCAGCTATACGTTTCTAGAATTAGAATCTTGGTTTTTATTCATTGGCTAGCAAATATTTTGAGGGTTGGAACTCACTCTGACTGTAATTTTCTTGGAGAAGACATACGATTGGTGGTTGATTTCAAACAAAAATCGCTCATGAACAAACATCTGTATAAACAAATGGTCACTCTGACCCAGCTCTTCCTGAACATGGGGGTCACCGAGGCCTCCCAGGCCTCCCAATTAATGTCTGATTGGAAGTCTTGTTCCTCTTATTGGTGTGGCCCACTAACTGCTTCTCTTGAAAGCTGCAGGCCAAGCCACAGTAAGAAATAACCTATGTTTCCCCTTCTCTTCACTCACATGTTTTTTGAGCACAATGAGTGAGTGAGATACGGTTTTAGGCATTGGGGATAAACTGGTCAACAGCACAGATTGGCTCCTGGCTCTTAGAGAGTGCCTACTCTTGGCCAAAGATTGGGCCGTAAATAATAACCCTTTACAATAAATAAGAACAGTGTCATACCTGGGTAAGTGCCTGCAAAGACCTCAGAGGTGTTATGGTTTGGGTCTAGATGTCCGCCCAAAGGCTCAGCAGTCTTAGATGGGGCTTTTTAGAGGTGGCTGAATCTAGAGTGTGTGATGCTGGGATCAAGGGCGAGCGATTACTAAACACTGATTGGTTTGGCACTGCCCTGATCCTGGTAGTGTGGATAAGGTAAAAGAGGAGAAAGATGCTGTTGAGGTCCTTTGTTGCTTTGCTACCATGTGGGCGCCATGAGCTGTTTCTCCTCTGTGATGCCCCTCTGCCATGTGCCACCCCGCCTTGGAGCCACCCAAGTATGGACTGAAACCTCTATGAACTGTGAGCTAAATGAACTCTTTCTTCTTTAACTTTGGGTGTCGGGTATTGTGTCTCAGCAGTGGGAGAAAAGTAACTGGCAAGAGGGAGTCATGGGATGGAGACTGAGTTGGAAGCACCTTTAGGTCGGTTTGTGTGGAGTGCAGATGGAGGCACCAGACTGAGTTGAAACCAAGGAAGGTTCAAGAGTTAGAGTGGAAGGGCTGTGTAAACTAGGGCATGGCACTTCAGTGTTATAGGCTTGGTGGCTCATGCCTGTGTTTCTAGCATTCTGGGAGGCTGAGGCAGGAAGATCACTTGCAGTCCAACCTGGGTGATTTAGTGAGGCCTTGTCTCAAAAACAAAGTGGTGGTAGGGTGCTGGGTATGTAGCTCAGTGAAGGCTCTGGGTTCATTCCTTAGTATGCAAAAAAAAAAAAAAATCCAGTGTTTACTATGGGCTCTGGGGAGTCTGTGAAGAAGCTGAAGTAGAACAGGATTTGTTGTGATTTTCAATATGTCATGGTCACCATTGTGAGAACGAATTCTAGGGAAGGCGAGGAGAAGGAAGACCAGTTAGAAGGCTATCTCATGTGGCTGAGGGAGCTCGAGGGGGCCGTGAATGAGGGTGTTTAGTGGGTTTGGCAGTTTTAGAGGTTGAGATTATATATTCTGAAGGGTCAAACATTGGGAGAGGGGGAAGATAAATTAAGGATGAAATGTAAGTTTTCTTGGGTAAGTCTACATATGGGTCATTTACTAAGATAGAGCAGCACTGGGGAACTGTATAGATTTTGCAAGGGAAAACACAAATTATCCAAGGCCCATGATACTTTGCAGTTGAGGGCGTATTTCTCATCAGGCAGACAGAGTAACCAGTTATCTGTGGGAGTCTGGGCTGCTGGGGAATGACTGTCACTAGGAGAAGCATTTGAGGGTCATTGCTGTATTGACAGATCCTCTAGGAGAGACAGTGGAGAGGAAGTGGGTGCCTCAGGCAGAACTGTGGGCATCAGAATGCTTGAGTAGGGTACTGGCATGGTTGGAAAGCTCTTGAGAATATTTCATTTGATATCATAGTGCTTTGATACTTCAGAAATGATCTTAAAAGTGACAAGAAGACCCAAAAGTAATTCTCCTCTTGAGAGATTTCATTCAACATCCCAGCAGCAAAATTCTCCAGTGTTGTAACATAAAATGCCGTGCTGGTTCTAGGGAATGAGGTCAGACTCTTACAGCGAAACATTTGATGTGAGTTCCTTTCAGCATTCATTTTGCTTTTCTGTCCTAATCAGTAGTTCATGTTCTCATTGTTCTCAGAAAGCAGCTTATCTGCGCTTGGTGGAACACATCTGTAAGCCCAGTATTCTGGGAGCCTGAGTCTGGAGGATCACAAATTCAAGACCAGAGTGGGTAACTTAGTGACTTAGTGAGCTCTTGGCTCAAAATTCAAAAAATGGCTGGGGATGTAGCTCAGTGTGAAGGGCCTGGGTTCAGTCCCCCGACTTGGGAAGCACTGGGCAAGGTGAGGCATAAGCTTTGAGGATCTTTTCAGTGTTCTTTATTACCTAATCAGTACTTTCTGACATTGAAAATTTGTCCTACTGGTCTCTCCCTGCACACTGCTCTTTAAATCATTATATTTTTTTAAAGGACCTTGGGATGGTGAAGCATCCGTGTTTGAGAGGCTTCTGAACGTGCTGTCAGTATGGCTCGTGTTTTCCCTGTCAGCGCTGGCAGTGTGCCGGGCCTGCTTGTTGACTCAGTGACTCTGTGTGAACATTTGCAATGCAGTGGGGCAGAGGCTCTGTGAGGCACTGTTAATATAATTTGGCACTTAGTAAGCCAGGCCTGAGAGCCACTCAGTGTTTGATTCCTTGCAAGGATTTTAGTTGACCCCACTTGCATTGTTAACAGCTTTTGTAAGAGGCTCAGTCCTATGAAGCTGTGTCACCGGTTTTATCAGTGGTGTTGAAATTTGATTTTCTATCAGAGAGAAATGCGTCTGGCCTATTAATGTAAAGTTGAAAGCTCACATTTCTCATATTTAATGAAAATCAGCCTCGGAACTGTCCACTAAGATTCCCTGAGGCAGAGGTATTTTACTCTAAAGCAAGTTATAGGGCTGTATGATGAGAAATAATAGGTTGTGAGCTCCAGAATCCACACTAAGACTGTGGGCAAAGGAGATGCTTAATTTGTAAGGCCAAGTGATCAATAGCATCTTGAATAAATGGTGCTGGGAAAACTGGATATCTATCCCTATGCAGAAAAAGGAAACTAGATCCTATCTCTTACCAGTTACAAAAATCAACTAAAAATCGATCAAAGATTGAAAGATAAGATATGAAACTATCAAATGAAAGCATAGACAAAAAACACTTCAAGACATTGGTATAGGCAATGATTGTTTGGATAAGACCCCAGAAAAACAGGCAAAAAAAGCATGAGTAGAAAAATGAAATTTTATCAAAGTAAGAAGCTTCTGTACAGCAAAGGAAACAATAGTCAACAGAATGAAAAGATAACCTACATGTTGAAAGAAAATATTTATAATTTATTCATTTTAAAAGAGGCTAATATTCAGAATCTATAAGGAACTCAAAAACTCAACAATAAAAAAGCTCAATTAAAAATGGAGAAAGGATCTGGATAGACATTTTTCAAAAGGTAAATATAGCCAACAGCTACATGAAAAACTATTCAACATCATGGAAATACAAATCAGGTCATTAAAGAAATACAAATCAAAATCGCTATGGGATGTTATTTCTCCATAGTCATAATGGCTATTATTAAAAAAGCCAAAGTAAGAAGTGCTGGTGAGGATATGGAGAAAGACAACTCTTATGTATTGTTGGTGGCAATGTAAGTTAGTCATTATGGAAAACAACTGGGAGGTTCCTCAACAAACTAAGAATAGCAGTGCTGTCTGATCCTGAAGTCCCACTTCTGGGGTGTGTATCCAAAGGAAATGCAGTTAGCTATCAAGGAGACATCTGCACACTCTTGTTTATTGCAGTACTGTTCACGAAGGTCAAGATATGGACTCAACTGAGTTGTCAATGGGAGAGGAATGAGTTAAGAAAACGTGGTACATACATATAATGGAGCATTCTTTAATCACAAAAAAGAATGAAATCTGGTCATTTGTGGCAACAAGGACAGACTGGAGGACATTCTGTTAAGTTAAATAAGCCAGGCACAGAAAGACAAAAACTGCACGTTTTCAATGTATAATCTTAAAAATGGATTTCCAAGGAGAAGAGCATAATTAGTAGAGTCTATAGAGGATGGGGAAAAGGGCAGAAAGTCAGATAACAGCTACCAAAATCCAGTTAGACGAGAGGAGTAAGTTCTAGTTCTACAGCACCATAGGGTAGCTATAGTTTACAACTTACTGTGTGAAAAACTGGAAGAGAGGACAGTGAAGACTAAACATAAATAAATGATAAATGCATAACAAGGTGGAAATGCTTGATTTCATGATTACACATAAATTGAATTATCACATTGTACCCTATAAATGTGAATAATTATTGTATATCAGTTAAAAAGAAAAACTAAATAAGTAAATAAATAATAGATGAGTTCAGGAATAGAATAAGTAACTTAAGGATAAGTTATTTTTTTTTTTCCCAGAGGATCATTTCTTTGGTAAAATGTCATTATGAAAGTAGTTTATAAATAATACAATAGATCTCATTAAAAAAAACCTGATTTTTTCAAGGCTGAGAAACACCTACCAATAAATCATTTGGAAGAAGTTAGTGAGGTGATCAGAAGCCAAGTTAGCCGTCCGAGTGGAACTCAGCCTGAGTTTTAAAATGATACCTTTCTTTTTCTCTGATGTTTAGATCTCAGATTGTATATTTTTACATGAATGATGGGAGCTAGCTGAGGGTAATAAAAGATGAAGGTAGAATTTGCCTCAGTTGGCCAGCCCTTTGAATAATTACTTGCAAGGTGCCTGTGAGACCCATGGAACAAATCACCATGATATAGCTTCGTACTGTGATTTTCCAGTGGATTCATGCTTTTAGACAGGGGCAGGGAGGGAGTTGGGCATTCTCTTACAGTTTTTAAGATTTCATTCCAGGACCGGGGATTAGCTCAGTGGTTTTACCGCCTGCTGCACAAGTGCAAGGACCCGAGTACCAAAAAAAAAAAAAAAAGATTTCATTCCACTATTTCAAGAATAGGAACTCCACAGAATACCCTCTGTATCACCCATACAGACATTACTAGTCCGAGGAAACGTCAACAAGATACAAATAGCACAAACAACAACGGAGAAAAGTGCTTGGGGAAATGGTAAATACATTTCTCTTTTTCACCACCTAACAAGCAGTTTCATTTGTAAGATTCTGGGACATGACAAGCTGGAAAATGCCAGCCCTCCATGAAAATGCCAGAAGCTGGTTTCTGGTAGATCCTGTTCCCTCATGAAGCGTCTTGTGGGCCTCCAAAGTGGAGAGAAATACTGACTCTGAGTACCAGTTCTAAAGAACCCTCCAGATGCATCCCAGTTCATAAACAGGACTGTGCTTGTCCGCTTTGGACTTCCGCACTCTCAGGAGGCTAGATACAGTTTCCGAGCTGTGACCTCATACAGCATCTGTGTTCCAGTCAGATTCCATCCTGTGGACCACACAGACGGGAGTATGCCACTGAAAACTCGCACTCCCAGTGGCTCACCAGCCAGCAGCACATCAGTGGCACAGCCGTGGAGGGAAGGCCCCGCTGTGTCTCTGTCCTCGTGTGGCTGCATTCTTACTGGCCAGGGAGGGGCTGGGGCAGCGGCAGTGCTAACGTGCGGACTGTCTTGTGGGAACTGTCTTCTTGTGCTCATCCTTTTATTTATACAGGATCTGTTCCAAGTTTGTATTTCATTGCAATTTTTAAATCTTAATTTTGGTAGTTGTAGAATGGTATTTTTTTTTTTCTTTTTGGTGATTCTCTTCCTTTTTGGCAACCTAGGGACTAGAATGTAATTTGTTTGTCAACAAAACAACAAGCAAACAGCTCTGTATATAGTAAAAGCTGTTATGACCAACATAACAAGTCTAGAATCAGATAGAGATAACATTTGCAATGCATATGATATACATAGTATAAAAATCACTAATGTGCAAACACTCTTAGAAATTGATGAGGAAAACAGAAATGTCTTATAAAACAGCCAAAGATATGAGTAGGGCGTTCACTTAGAGTAAATTCTGATGTCCAGTAAGTGAATGAAGTGATGTTCTGTCTACTACTATTAGGATAATGCAAAGATGATACCATTTTTCTGAATGGCCAATGAGAAAAAAAACACAGAAAACATCTACTGAGGGCAAGGATGACCATAAAAGTCTCTCCCAAATAAGAGATGGGAATAGGAAAGGCTTACAGTTTTGGAAAAGCAATCTGATGATGCTTATTAAAAATATACAATCTCTTCCACCAAGCACTACTAATCCTGAGCACATAGGTTATACGAAATAAAATAGATTGTATGTATAAAAGGCTCTCTCTTTCATTATGACATAATTTTTCCTAAAAAGTCTGACTCAGATATTGAACATGTATGCATGATTTACAGATTTGTATCAATTTGTTTATAAGAACGGTTCATCTATAGCAGCACAATTCATAATAGCTAAGTCTTGGAAGTGGCCTATATGTCCATCAGTAGTTAATGGGTAAAGAAAATGTGGCATTGACACAAAATAGAGTACTAGTCTGCCATAAAGAAAGATAAATTTGAGCCTTTTGTAGTAAAATGGATGCACTTTGCACCCATAGTGTTAGGCAAAATCAGATGTACAAGCTTATGGTTTCTCTTACGTGAGAAACCCAAAGTATAAATAAATCAAAACTCAAAATAAAAGATAGATAATATAAAATAGAGAGGTAGATCTTTGGCAAATGGGAAGGAGACTAAGGGATATTGGAAGGGGGAGGAAAAGAGGGGAAAGAGTTGTAAAAAGAATTAAGATATGTCATGTTCATGTGCCAACTATTCTCAATGAATGTATTCATTTTGTACACAAACATGTACTAAAAAGAAAAGAATGCTTCAGATATGATGTGAGCATTTAAAGATTAATTTAAATCACTACTCTTAACTTGGGGAGATTTTCATGATGTTTTATAAGAAGAGTAGATCCACTTTATGAAGCACTCCCTTAGTCTACATATCCTTTCTGTATGTGATTACATGAACTTGAAGAAATATCTTAGAAGGACCTAGAAGGACACTAGACTGTAAACACTCATTATGTGGGTGAGGTGAGAAATAAGTCCAAAGAAATGGGCCTGAAATAGGCAGTGAGCTTGAAACTGCAGGAGATTTGGGGAATTGGGGCCGTGACTTCCAATCTGACTCTTCTGAACATAGCAGGCTGAGTTACAAGAGACTGTGAGAGAGCCTTGCTATTTCTCTAAAGGACTTGAAATACTTCTGGAGGGGATATAGGACCTCCCCCACTCTCCAGCTATTGCTTCCTTATGTCAAGAATCATGTTTCTCGCAACATTCATTCTCCTTTGAAAGTTTCCTTCTTAGAAGATCAGCAGTCACCGGCGGAGGATTAAAATCCCATAAGTCTGCCCTTAGGTATTTGATGAAAGATATTTGATACATTCCCTTCTTGCCAGTCCGTGATAACCCTGGGCAAGTCAATAATGCTCCTGTGTCACATTTTCCTCCTCTCCGAGTGCAGCTATCACACTTCTCTTGTGCATTATGGATGGTGATAAATACTATAATGAAGGTAAACTATAATGGCGAAGGTCTAGCTTTTTACTCAAGAGGTACAACAGACAGAAAGAATGAATATAATACAGGCAGCCCCCAGCACTTCTCCACTGGCAAAGGCTGCTGCTGTCACTTACAAAGTGGAGGTTTCCGTGAGTTCAGTGGACTGTGGTCGTTTTTGAAAAGCTCTGGTTTATCATACGAGGTTCATGATGGAGCACCATATGTGCAGTTACCAGTGAGGAACAGAGGGAAATGCAATAGCTTGGCTCTGACACAAACACCATTGCACAATTTGAGCCACATCTGGAAGCAATATGGCCGCCAGGGGCCCCACAAAGCAGATGCTGAAGCGGGTGTGACTCTCGGGATACCAGTAGGGCTGTGGGATGCACATCAAAGTGAGTCTACTCTAGATTAACTGTTCTCTCTGCAACACCACTGACAAATGAAAGTTGTTCTGAATTTTCCTTCTTGAGCTTGATTGTTTTTGCCAGTTTTCTGTTTATTCAGATGAGCTTTTCCGTGTCTCGCCACACAGAGATGTTTGGGAAGGTAGGAAATGCTCTGTAGATGAACAAACAAAAGCCATTCGAGTGTCATTCTAGAATTATTAAATCCACTCTGTAAAGCCTGTGCATGCAGAGCCCGGGAAAGCGGCAAAGTCTCCTCTCATGCTGTCATCAGCACCTGTCGGGCCCATCTGTGGTACTCACTTTGACCCCATCAGAAGAGGTTGCTCAGGTGTGTTCCTGATTCAAGCCTGTACTTAGAAGATGCCACACTTGGCAGTCAGCTTCCAAGACTGTCATCTCCTTGTCCCCTTCGATCCTGAGCTCGGAAAGGGCTGGTTCGGGTGCTTTTGCATCCAAGTGAGGCCCTCCTCCTGGCAGGACATGTTCTGTGCTCTGCTCTTTGTCCTAATGGGTAGGGTGCTTGTTTCTTGCCTGCACCATTACTTGTCTTCCTTGGCACATTTGGTACACTTTCCCTATTCTCCAGTGTGTAAAACTACGTATGTCAGCGGTCCTGTTGTCAAGGGGGTTGCAAGTTAGTGTGGTTTCTGTTTTTTTGATTGGTGTTTACTTGTCAGGGACAGAGGACAAAGAAACCTCCTGTGGTGGCAGGAATTGCCAATGAAAGTCAGGGCTTTGTCTGCAGTCATGGGGGACAGTGTTATGACAACAGCTGAAACTGGGTGCTGCTGCTACTGCTGAGGTGAAGAACCCAGGAAATGGAGAGTGTGCCCTGGCTCTGTTCTCTTGTGACTCTAAGGTGTGTTCTGTATGGAATGTCTGTGTCCTCTCAAAATCCACACAGTGAAGTCCCAACACTTGATGTGATTATATGAGGAGCTGGGGTCTTTGGGAGCTCTTGTGATGGGATTTGTGCCTTGAGCAGAAGACACGGGAGAGGGCTGTGCCCATAGGAGGATGCAGGAGAAGATAGTGATCTCCAAGCCATGAAGGGGGCCCTCTGCACACAGGAACCTACCTGCCTGCACCTTGGACTGAGACATTGCAGTTTCCAGAGCTGTACGAAGTGCACTTCTGTTGTGTAAGCAACTCAAGCCTTGGTAACTTGCTACAGCAGCTTGAACTAAGGCAGAAGGGGTTTGGTAAACACCAGCACAAGGTTGTCAAACAGAAGAGCTGATAGATGAGGGCTGTGCAGATCCGAAGATCTGCCATGATAGAGACAAGGCTCAGAAGTGAAGGGAAACTGGGTCAAGAGAAAAAGTAATTATGGAATCAAGAGAACTCAGCCTTCATGGTCGTTCTGGGAACGACCAGAAGTATTGGTGGATTCCTGCTTTGCACATTGTGGCTGGCGTCAGGGAGTACCGGGACTGGTCTGTCCCGTGGAACAGGGTATGGGAAGTTAAAAGACGCACAAAGTAGGATCCCGCTGAAACTTTAAAAATGTGAGAAATTAAAAGATACAGCAAAGCAGATGACAGACGTAAGTAGAAACGGGAAACTTCTGTATATAAAATCCAGTGAGACCATATATTTCATGAGAATGTATAGCATATAATGTTGAAAGGTCTTCTTTGAAAAACAATTGTTCAAGAATTGTGTCCACCATGCTTCATTTATTCTAGCAGAATTTATGAGTAAAGTGTAAAAGCTACCATATCTTAATATAGCAGAGAATTCAAATGCTTGCTATAAATTGCCTCTCTTAATTTTTGCCTAGCAGAATAAAGAGAGAATCTGTATAGGATATAAAAGATAATTAGAAAGCTGTCCGATGACTGTATCATGCTTCCTATTTTAGTAGCCATGAAAAGTTTCAGTGCTAAAAGATTCCAGTCTTTCTAATTTCTTTTTTTTCTTCTAGGGCATAATGTTACCTAAACTACTACTTGCACTGTGTGTGTGTATGTGTGTGTGTGTGTGTGTGTGTGTGTGTGTGTGTGTGGTTTCTAACTTGTGCAGCATTGGCATTCTTTTTGCAGGGGGACTTTCCTGTGTATTATAGAATGTGTATCCAGCATCACTGGTCTCTACTCACTAGATGTCAGTAGCACCCCCAGTTGTGACAGCCAATGTTTTTTGCAGGAATTGCAACATGTTCCTGAGGAGGGAAGGTAGCGTCACCTCTAGCTTTGAACTACTAGTCTAACTTTTACTAGGTTAAAGCAAGGGCAAATACAAGTCCTGAAGCCATGGTGTGTACTTTCGTTACTGTCCATCGGTAGAGGCTGGATCTTGGACTTAATGCTATGCGATTTCCATTGTTGCCTTTGACAGTGTTATTACCTTACACCAAAAACTTGCACCCGGTACCCTGGAAAGAGCCCTAGTGAAGTAGCACTGAAGGTCCTGGCATGAGAAGGTTTGCTGGTCCTTTCCCTGAGGCTCACCTCCTCTGAGAGCTCATTGCGGGCAAATGGGCAGGGCTGCCTTTCAATGAATGATCACTGTGAGGTCCATTTGGAGCTACCAGTCTGGGTCATGCACTGTCCCCAGTGAACATCTCTCTTCCCTTTCCCCAACTATCCAATTCCCAGCGTTTCCTCCCTCATGCACTGATGGATTTTAGAGAGAGTAGAACTATGGAAATCACGGAAATCGAGTTCCTCAATGAAAGATGGAAGAAATAGAGTCAACTTCTCTAGAACAGTTTTGTGACTTAATTTGTGATTGGATGAACCACTGTCATCATTTCCCTTGCTTCCTTATTTTTACTGAAATCTCTCCAAAATAGCATGGGCTTTACTATAAAATGTACACCTGGAAATCCGAGGTGAGAGTCTTTTTAGTCTCAACCAAAAGCCATGGCATTTACTGAGCTGAGAGACTACAGCTTAACATTGCCTTTGAAAGGACACTTTCTTCTATTGCTGCTCAACTTTTAAGAGTGTCCTAAAGAAGGAAGTTGTCCAACAATGAAAGATTTCACAGTCTGTATCTTTCAGCTGAACCAAAGATCTGATGCCAACTCTTAACACTGCACCGCATTATGTGAACTTGGGAAACTCTTTGAAATATGGCGAGGCCATAAACCAGTGAGTGAATTATAGCGATGCAGACAGTAGTCATTTTGATTTGATAGGTGTTCAGCAGGGCTTCTATTTCATGTATTTTCCATTTTATTTAAAGGAAAATTTTCCCCAATTTGCTTAGACCAACCATCTGGAAGCACTTTTTCTCTTTATTGCCTTTTGACACTTTGCCAGCTGGCAGGAAAGAAAAATAGAGGATGAGAAGATTATAAAATACTGATTTTAATGCCATTGATGTTGAAGGAAATGCTAATTTTCATCTTTAAGTGCACACATAGTTAAGGTGAATTTTCCTATGTCTTTTTTGTTAATTATTTGTTCTCTGGTATGTGACAAAGTGATTGGCTTCCTGGGCTTTCTTGAACTGCTCATTTTACATCTTGAGGCCTGATGCTTTCTACATGTGTCTGTGTTTGGTGATCACAGTCTCTATTAGGTGGGAGAACTCTGTCTTCCACTGAGCAGTTAAGCTCTTGGCAAAGGTGCGAAGTTTCTCCTATCTTGCCCAAAGTTTGCTTTCTTTTGTGGAGAGAAACTGTGCTTAAGAAAGTGGTGTTTCAAAAGTTGTGTCTCTTGTTGGAACCTTTCGGTAATCATTGGTTTACCATTTGAAACATACAGTTCTCTAAGTAATTTGAATCAAGCATCTGTCTGCATGAATGTCCAACCTGTCTCCTGATGATCACAATTTCCCTCCTCCTTGTATCCAGTGGTCTGATCTTTGGGAATGCAGTGGATCACACAGAAATTGAGAGCCAGACAAGCAGTGGCATAATAATTATAAAACTGCTGTCTAGGGCCAGGGATTTAGCTCAGTGGTTCCGCCTCTTGCCTCCCAAGAGCAGGGACCTGAGTTCGATCTCTGGTACCAAAAAACAAAACAAACCAAAAACTGCTGTTTATGAAGGACACAATATTTATAGTGCTTCTGGTACCTACAGGCCTTTCTAGGTGTTTTTTGTATGTTATTTCAATCAGTCATGATGGGAATCCTGCATGGTAAAGGACTGTTGGTCCCCTTTAGTAGATAAATCTTACACATGGGAGTTATGTTACTTTCCCAAGGTAGACTCATGAAGCTGGGATTTGATCACTTATTTGCTAACTAAAACCCTGTCCTCTGATACCAGGAAAAATGACTAATGTTTTACCTCTTAATCTGTAGTTGATATTTTTGTCAAATGAGTAGATCTCATAGATTTTGTTAAGGTTTGGGGTGAGTTACTTGTTGTATTTTAGGCAGATTTCCAGAACATTAGTGATGTTTTTGTACTGTGATTGGTAGAAAGTAGAAGCATCAATTGAGATGGTGACTGCTGAACATTTAAAAGTGGACTTGTCTCCATCTATTTCTATTTATGCAGAATCCATAATATTTATGGCACTGAATGTAGACAAATCTAATCAAAGAGACATCTTTTTATTTTATGTTCATTTAGTGAGACTACATTGCACAGACATTTGTATAAAGAGCCAGAGAAAAACTGTCATTTTAGATGACAGCAGATTTTTCTTACATATAGCTAAATCACTAGATCTTAAATGCAGCCGACTGATTTTCCATGTCTTATGCCTCATTTATTTAAATGAAATTAATTTTGTTCAATGGTATCCATTAAAGTCTTATACATATTATTAAAATGAAGTACAATTATTATAATTGTGTCTGTGGATATAATGTTTTCCTAAAATAATTATGTAATATATTTTCATTTCAAAGTGACAAAAAGAGTTGGGTATTCTTTCAGCTAGAAGGTCTCACCCAGCTAAACAAGAAAGACTGTAGGTGATAATTAGGAATCACATCCTCCCATATTAAAAATGTTATGAAGTTCTCTCTTTCAATTTTTTTCTGATGAGTTTTTAGACACCTATTTGGGTATGTACTTTGCTTCTATTCAACAGAAATTCAATTAAAGGAGGAGTGGTGAACTTTATAAATGCTTGGCTATTGGAAAAAAATCAGAGTGCAGGAAAGTTTCAGAAATATAACAATTATTATGGAATGGAATCTGCCTTTTATTAAGCATAGAGCTTTTGTTGTTCATATGAGAAAGTGTCTGCTGTCGCTCGCGTTCCCTACCCTGTAGCTGTTGATACTCAGGAGGATAAATGTACACAGAAATTGCCCCCATTAAGGCAGTTCCTTCTCCTTGCCTTCTTCTACCCCCTTTCGGCCATTTACCGCAGTGGGACTGATCTTTCTTTCCGGTGCATCTTCCCATACGTCCCACTGGGATATCCCAGGAAGAATTGCCCGGTTAGGGAATTCCACTTCTTTACAGGAGATCTGGCTCCACTCTGCTCAATATATGGATGTGTTTTGCTTAAATCTTGCAAATCTTCCCAAGTCTTCAGAAGTTAGTTGAAATCCTTCTTGTTCTTGATCTTTTAACTTCCTTGTTTCTAGTTGACACCTTATGTGCACAGTGTGGACTTTTGAGTTTGCTATCACACGCGGTGTATGTCTAAGTAATTCCCTTCTTACTTTTCCAGAACATCCCTTGGCAATTTTAGAATTTTTTTTTTTTTTTTGCCCACCATCTTGGGTAGATTTTGTCATGGAATAGTTTCATTTCTCATTTTCCAAGCTTCTGTCTGTTGCTCCAAAATTCTCCTCCACTCTTGACTTCTCCAAGCCCAATACCAGGCAATGTGACCTTGAACCCCCAGCTGAGAGTGCTTCACCTTCTGCCCACACTCATCCCACATGCCTCCCATTTGGAGTGGTAGATGATCATGAGTGGCTGAACCTACAAATGCTTTGCGATGGCAATTAAGTGTCTTTCTAGAAGAAAATATTAAAGTGGAGAGTGTTCTGTGTAGAAAAAGAATAAAGCAGCTGAGGAATCACAGTAAAAATCAATTCATAATTATATTTTCTATGGACCCCCTGATTTGAAAGTCTAAAGACTATTACGACTCAATCAAGATAACCATTGCAGAAATCTCCACCTTATACATATAGGATCATATTGGCAGTCGTTAGTAATTTTTATTTTCATAGAAATTATTCCATAGGCTTACTTAGAACTAGAAAGGGGGAGGGATAAAAGAAAAGGTTCATGGAGTCCATTACAGCATTGGCTTCCGTCCTTCATTTGCTAGGATAAGATGCTGCCATCTTGGAGGAGCGAACACCATGCATGGTTTGCTAAGACTGTCTGTTTTTTGTAAAGGACACCTCTTGTATTGACAGTCACAGTCCTTTTGACCATAACCAGCCTCAAGTTGTCTTCCTAGGAGTTGTAATTAGTGATATTTTTAATCATGATGGCGTATTTCATGTGCGTTTTGTTTGAGGGATAGAAGATTAATTTTTATTTCCTCCTTCTTCCATGGGTGGAACCATCATTCAGTTCCTTGTGCTGGGGCTGAACCATCCTCATGGCTGTGGACTAGACGTGGTAATGCTGTGATTTGACTGTCAGTACGCGATGTGGGAGAAGTACTGGGCCTGCTTGGTCGGGGGTTGTGTAAGTGAGAGTCACGTGTGCTTTACGGACATGAGGTTTGCTTCTCCTTGAGGCTGTGCATGGTCACCCCAAGCTGAGACTGGAGTGGCAGAGTGCAGGAGGCAGCCACAGTCCAGACAAGGTCTCCATGCACAAGTCGGTGCCTCATGCGTTTTTGTTCATGGCTGAGCAAAATGGTATCCAATTATTATTAAACCAAGGCCCCTCAGGATAATCAATAGCACAGCGGGTCACATGCTAAAAACATGCCATTTGCTTTCTGCCTTTGTGTCCTGCAGCCGTCTGACCCTATTTCTTTTGCTCCAACTGGAATGAATATGCATGGAGGTTGAGAAGAATTTTTGGAGTGGTGCTGCAAGCTATTTTATTTATGGTTACACAGTGTACATAGTTTTTCACATTATCACAGGATGAAATGAGAAATGCCTCTGTGAAAAAAAAAAGTCCAGATGGAAATTGTCATTTCCATAACTCAAGAATAAATATAGAGAGTAGGTAGAGAACACTCCTAGTGGGAATGTAGGCAGCTTCTATGTCTTTTTTTTTTTTCACTTGCAGATTGTTTTGTTTACTTATTTATAATCAGCAAAAAGAGTAGCCTTGATGCTTTGCAAGATTAAAGACAAATGAAATTCCCGTTCTTGAGGACTTTTACTGCTGAATGCCCAGGCAAATTAGGCAGTAAAAGAGCCGTAGCAAACTGGAACAAAATACTTTGGAAAGGTGAATAAATAAGGGTCCTAACTCTGAATCCTATGTAGCACCAAAGAAAATTTATTGGTTATAATTTCTGTATTTTTAATAAGATTTCAGTAACTTTCTGGAGTATATTGCATTATTCTTATTAATAATTTTTTCTTTCTTTATAGACCCACAATATCATAGGGTTTGTTTTTTGTAATTATTATAGATACAGGTGCGTGCCTGTTTCCTGTTTACCCACTTTCTTTTATTTAGTAAAAATAAATTAAAGATATTTGAAAATATAATTTTTAGATTAACTTTTAACTTACAGTTTCTAAAAAGGTAGAACTTCATATGATAAAACTAAGGCTAAAAGAGATTTTACTTACGAGCTAATTTTCATAGGTATTTTCACAGGAAGATAACATAATTTTTTAAAAACCTGGCTGCCTCATGCCTGGATATGAGGTGGGAAAGTAGCTGTATGTAGAGGATGGGGCACCATACTTAATCCTCCTTTGAAACTGGAGAGCAGTAGGGCACCTTGCCTGATTGTTAAAACCAGGGAGTCTTCCAAAGTGTCTTCTCCACCTGGAGGCTTTGAGTGGGTAGTGGCATGAAAGCAACAGGAGCCACCTTGGTAGTAGCACAGCCTGGCTAATGTGTCTCATTCCTGTCTGATGTGGTCCTGCTCTGCAGCCAGGTGCACTGGATGATTTCTCCACACTTCTGCAGGGAGTGAAGCACACTTTTCCACAGGAAGAGGCTTAGTCATGGAAAGCTTTAAGATACGAAGGTCTGCAGGTCAGCGAGGAACTCAGTTACGGAGCCGGCTCAGGAAAGCCTCCTTCACGTGCAGGCAAAGAGCCCTTCACAGGGGTAGGAGAAGGCAGATCCTGGGCTGGGGGGTGCACTGGAATTTGGGGTGACAGATTTGGGGTTTTAGTTCTTGCTCAGCCTTGGACTCAGCCTGGTAGATCTGGGATGTTTTTTCTACGCAGTTTCTTTCTCAGGAGCTGGACCATTTTGTTGTTTATGGTTTCCTACCAGTGGCTTTGTTTGGACTCCTTATATGTAGGGTCCAACACGAATCCCAGATTTTGCTGTGGGATCTTAGACTCTGTAGGTTTACAGTGAAAGATGCATGTTGGATGAATGCTGTTTTATTTTCGGCTTTCTAGGTGAGTTTCATGTGTCTTCAGCCTTGTCTCTAACTGGTAGATGTGACACTGCACATTTGTGTAGAAACCCTGTGACAGTGGGCCAGGGAGGCCAAGGATAATCGAGGTGCATCCAGCTGGCCTCAGGATTCTTGTCTTCCAGTTCTAGCTTTGCTGCCACCTAGCCTGGTGGCTCTCAGGCAAATAACTTTCTCCCTTGGTGCCTCAGTTGCCATGTCTCTGAAAAGAGAAGGTTGCAGTAAAATTAGTGGCTTTAAAACTACATTTAAATGGCCCTAGGATTTCTTCAAACTTTGCTTGAAGGAAAGGCAAGGTAGGCTCATGGCTTTTGAAAACAGTTTTATTGTCATTGAGAAGTTGAAAATTAGTCAACTAAATGTTCCTGAAGTTCTTCCGGACTCCATGGCATTTATTTTAGGAAAGATAATTTAAATGTAAAATTTGCCTTGGAGCTATTTTTAGTTTAGAGTGGTCCCCAGTGGAGTAGCTCAGAGATCCTGGAGAAACTTCTGCCTGGGCTTGAATCTCAGCTCTGCCATTTACCAACTACTATCTTGGGCACATTTCTTAATGCCACACCCCAGTTTCCTCATCTGTAAAATTAGAATAAAAATAGTAGTAACCCTTTAATTGCATCTGAAGAGGAAAAATTAGCCGATAATTTTGAGATACTTAAAAGCATGCCTGCCAGCTATTAGGCACTGTGTAGGAGTTAAATAAATAGTTGCTCATCCCTTGGAACACAAGCTTCTCAACATAATATAGAAGGGATTTCTGGACTTTGTGAGCGGTTTCAGTATTTACTGCGTATACAATGTGTGTGAAGTTTGACTGATAAGTCGATAATCTAAAAATTTGTGTGGAGAGCTATCCCACACCAAGAAAACTACTTGAGCAGGTGTTGGAAATGTAGAAGAAATTCCAGAAGTAAGAAAGCATACCGTAGCTGGGAAGAGTATGCTGGAGGGGTGAAGGAGAGGTTTTATTGTGGCAGAGCCTGGTCAGGGGTGTGGAATTCCAGGGTGTGGCAGGTGGGACTCTGCCTAGCAGGGTTGATGGTGATGGTGATCACGGTGGTAACAGTGGTGATGATGGATGCAGGGAGTGGTAGAGAGGGTTGTGGTGCTAATGGTGACAGTTTTGGTGATGACAGGTTTGGTGACATTGCTGATGGGGATGATGATGGAGGTGGTCCAGGACCCTGGACTCTCCTCCTCTTTCCCCTTGTGCTTTTTGAACTCGATACTCATCACCCTCCGCTTAAAGGCATTTGGCAGGCTGCTGTGTCAACTAAGAAATGGCTTTCGGGTGATGAAATATGGAGAATTGTTGGGCACCAAAGAAGTTGTCTTCCCCTCCGTTCTTCGTTACTGACCCAGGGGAGGTCGAATTCCTTCCTGCACAAGTGCATGCTTGGCCTGTAATCCTATTGCTGTCTGCAAAGCAAAATAAAAGCTGTTTGGTGACTGAGGGGATCAAATTCTCGGGGCGGGGGGGTCCCTGGTTTCTGTTCAGGTTTTTAAACAGGGTTACATGAAGGATTTGCTTGAAAATTTTGACAGTGTTCATTTCATTTACCAGCAGGGCTGTCCTTGTTACTGTGGTAACAGAAGGACATTTTTCTGGCTCCCATTATATAACTGATTTGTGAAATCCATATTTCACTGTGGCGAAATTGGGTGTTTCTCTGATTCAGGATGTAGTTTTGATTACTATGTATAGCTTTTTCTAAGAGATCATATTAACGTAGTAAGCAGACAAGAGAGTTGGAGTATGGAAAATGAAATCAGAATATTCCTTTTGTATGTTTACTTGGCTTGCTGTATTATCTTTATTTTTTATACTTTCTAGATTGTAACTTTGCATATAACAGTGATTCTCAATCTGAATGACAAGAATTTTGCTCCCCCCATACTGTAAACATTTGTCAAAATCTAGATACACCATTTTGACTGTCAAGGTGATTGTCTTGTGCCGCACACGTCTCCTGAAGAGAGACAAGCAGTACTACTAAATCCTCCAGTGTACCGGAGAGTACCACCACCTCCAAAAAGAAAAATTTATCTTATCACAAATCACAGTAATGCTGAGGCAAAGAAACTCTAGGATATGGTGTTTATCCTATAAGATATTTGATAGAATATATTCTTTGTTCTAGAATTTCTTCCTTTCTATTTTCTATATGCCATGACAGTATTTAACTTTTGCTTAAAGACTTGTTTGAAATCCACCTATCAGGAGAACTACTTCTGTTGGACTAATTTCATCTAAGAACTTTTCTGTACATTCTCTTGATCTAAATGTTGCCACCTATATGTATGATTTTCAGCATAATATTTTGTTCAATTCTTGTATGTCATCATTTGTTTGTCTTCTCCATGTAGTTTTGTGTTAAGCTTCTTTAATACTTTGTAAAATTTCCTTGAATTATTTTAAAAATGTAGTCTAGTGCTACATTTTTATATATACTTTTTATATACCAATAAATATGTAATGGTTAAAATTTATATTTCATGTGTATGCAAATCAAAATATTATCTGGATATCCATAATTCTTTGAAGAGAAAAATCAATGTTTCTGTTTCTTCTTTTTATTTTTTATTTTTTCCCCAAAGCAGAAATACATTCAAGTCTCACTGGATTTGGTTACTGACATGAGGGCTGTTTGTTCCACATTTGAGAAGAAAATAATTCTAGCTTTTGACTTTTCTAGGCTTTAATTATTTAATTCATTTTTGGATAAATCTAGGATAGGCTCTGTATGAGACTATTCCCATTAGCTAACCTTTCAAAAGCCTGTTTTATCTTATCTTTATTCAACGTGTTCTAAACTAATATTCATTTCTTTGCTGAACATAGCTGTGATTGCCACTAGGAAACGTTTTTATTTGGACACATACTGCTGTTCTGGACGCGGAGTTCTTTGAGACAGAACTAACTTGGTGGTATCACTAATCGCGTCCCATTTATTTCTAACAAGTTCTTCCCTACTTTTCTAGCCACTTTCTGTAGAAGCCATGTAGTGGCCTCATCACTCATGGGAACTGGAAGCCAGAAGCCCTTCTCTTTCTGGTGCATAAAGAGTGGTCCTGCATATTCAGCAGTGTTTGCCATTTCTGCTGGCCTGTGGGCCCTGGCTCCAGTCGGCCTCTCCCATGATTGTGTAAAAGTCCACCTGGCTGTGACTGTTCCTTGGCTGAGCCACCCACACACAGCTGCCGTGTGGGTAGTGTCCTGATACAGACTAGTGTGGGGCCTGGGAGAGAATCAAGTATTATTGAAGTCCACACTTTTAAAGGAGGGTGGCAGCTAATTTGCAATCACTGGCCATTGACTGGCAGTGCCTCCTGCCACCCTCAGGATGTGAATGAACTCACTTTCGCCTTATAACCAGCCAGCCAGATTGGTGGGGTCTCATCATTTCCCTACAGAGACACAGCCCCTCCCGGAGCTGAGGTTAATTGTTCATGGCTTTGACTTTTGTATCTGACCTAGGACTGCTCAGCTCGAGGTGCACTATTTGTTTCATGTTGTCTCTTCTAGAAACCTTCTGGCTCTGATTTGTGGTGTTCAGCTCAAGGAGGGTGAATGAAAGCAAACCAGGCTCAAGGGAAATGTGCTGGACCTTCAGGAAACGAGATTTTAAATATTCACTTAGATTGGGAAAAGTGTTTTCTGATGCATGGCAAGTTTGAGAGCCCCAAGTTAGAATTCTTGGCTGCTGCATGTTAGGAATAGTTTTACAAGGATATCTGGGCAGTCTAAAGGATCGTCCCGTGGAATTCCCAGGCTCTGTCAGGTCTCTTTTTCCATGAATCCATTTCTGTTATTCCCATCTCAGAAAGGATAGAAATGCTGTAGCAAGCAGGGTGTTTTGCTCACCCTACTTTGTTTCCTGATGTGTACAAACACAGTTTCTGAGAACATTCCTAGAGTGGGTTTGCTTGGGGCTGTTGTTTCATGGTGGGATAAAATAATAAATATCTTGCTTAGTATTCTGAAACTCTAGAAGTTGCTTTCAGACCATGTGGCTCCTCATGAAACTGGGTGAGCGAACATGTTCAGAAAACTGATTATCCTCTGTGTACTTTTTCTGTGGGTAGCTGGACAATCCCTTCTGGGGTGTCACGCCATTTCCAGGAAGGGTAGTGGCCCATCCCTTGCTGTTGATGTTCGTAAAGTAGTATCTCCCTCACAGAAATTAACCTTTGACCCTCTTTGAAGGTCCCTTGAGATTGCCCACCTGGAAGGTCTTAGTGTTTGCTTATTCATTCATAGTCACCATTTTCTTTCTGTGGTCTCAGTAGCTAGCCACGAGAAGTTAGTCTAGTCGTGGTTTTTGCCCTGAGAAGGGGAAATTGTCTTCAAATGATGTGTCCAGGGGAGCACTGGAATGGGCTTGTGTAAGAGGAACTTTCAGTCATGAATTATTGCAAATGCACATTTCAAAATACCTTGATTAAGCATATATATGCATATAGCATTATATGTTATGCAAAAGCATATAGCATTATATATAATATATAATACACAGCATTAGAGGCTTGAGCTGTGTTACCAAGTCCGTAAGTGGTTTAGTCTTGGTGGGAAGATTTATTGCTGATATAAGAAGGCTATGGGCACCTAAGCTACAGTTCTGGCCCTATTTTTCTCTTTAACATATATAGTGGAGAGTGTTATTTTCAACCACTTGACTTTATGACTTAGTTGAGGAAAAAATTATTGAGATATTCTGCTTAGGTTAACCTCCCGGCAGGCCACTAATGAAAGCATGTATCGTCACCATCCAGGACCGCGTGAGAGCTCTGAATTTTATAGATGGAAACCTGAGCCTGGGTCTCATCTGTGTTCCTTCTAAGGCGATTCACAGCAGAAGTGGGAGGCAAACACTCTGGAGTTCTGTACCCAGACCTCTGCCGTGTCTCTGGTCAGCCCCAGTGGCAGGAGAGATGGATACAGTTTTGTAGATCTTTTCTCTCCTTTTCTTCTTGTTTTGTTAAGTTGTTTCCAAAGCATACATTTCTGAGCACTGAGGAGGGGTATTCAGCAGAAGCCTGGCCCACCTTGTCAACAGAGGATGCGGTGGGTTAAAATTAAGTGCTCCACACTTCCTTATAAAGTGACAGCAAGTGCACGGTAATCATTGCGTGCTAGTCCTTGAGAGGGGATGCATGTAGGGAATTTAATATTGCAATATTCCCATGGGAAAGTACAGTTATGCATTAGTTTCATTGTCAGACAGTTGAGCCTTAGAGTAGTAGATTATCTTCCCCAGATTTCCACTTTGGGTGGTACCTTGGGTGCAGGGACCCAAGGTCATCCTGCCCAACAGGGGGATAGAGGAGCTTGCTTGGCTTCTCAGTCTCTCCCTATACTTCCTCCTTTGTCCAGCAAGCATTGATGACCTCCCCATAATACTTAAGACCCAAGCACTATTACAATGAAAAGGAAAAGTAATAAGAGTATTCTTGGCAACAGGCATGTGTTGTGTTGGTTGGGGGAATAATGTTCATAAGCAGTAACACCCCTCTCTAAGTGGAGTATCAAAGGGTATACAGTGACTCTTAAGAGTAAGGCAGAAGAAAGAATTAATTCTCAGGTCAGATGAGCAGGAGTAAATACACAGCTGTCATGTGTGCATTACAGATCAGTTTTCCCAAGTAGAAGGAAAAGAAGGAACATTGTCATTTGGGGATGGCTTTCAGAGCATAAAGAACAAAGGGTGTGTAGGAGGAAGGGTGGGTGTCTGTAGGATGCTGGGCATGGGTGCATGGTGCATGAGGAGGCAGGAGGGGGCGTGGAGTGAGATTTTGCTGCATCTCGCTGGCCTGGCTCAGGGCCTAACCCAGGATCAAGTGCACAGTGTTCTGGCAGAGATGTTTAAAGCACGTTGGAGTCAGAGGAAGAAGGGGAAAAGAGTCAGAGATCTTCACCAGGACAACAGTGGGACAGGGAGGGAAGGCACTGTTCTGTGGCCAGTGAGGACAGGTCTGGGTCTGTGATGAGAATATTAAGAGCATGAGCCAGTTTGGTCCTCACAAAACCTTGACAGGTAGGAGTACTAATGTCTAGATGAGGAGAGAAGGTTGGCAAAGGTCAGTAACTTATAAAGTCAGGAAAACAGACAACAGGGCATATTGCAAGCTCACATCTGATTCCAGAAATAGCTTGAAGAGCCTCTCAACTGGTCCTTTTGTACAGCAGAATCCTAAAGTCACAGCATGTCTTCCGAAATTGTGGGTGAGGTTGAGACAGGCCACTTCTCAAAATCCTCCAGAGAAGTGTTAATAGGCTCTTATGGGAAGTTTTCCAAGGCGGACTCTCCCAGCTGTGTGGTTGCATGTTGACAATGGAACTACTTGGTCCTGAGACATGACCTACATCACTTTATTAATATCAAATATGTAGATGTTTTGTGAATCCTCCTTTATGGGTTGGTGCTAAGAGAAAGAACACAAGATGATGATTCTGACATCTTAGTCTGGTGTGTGGAGCGAACCCTTGTAAGCACGTGATTACCGCCAGGGAGGGCCTGGTCTCCGAGCTGTTGATCAGTGTAGGCAACTGTCTTCCAGTGCCTGTGTGGGGCTAATTTGACCAGGACAATTCATTGATTTATGAGCACAAGCCAACAACAGCATCCTGGGTTGCCTGTATGGGGGAAAGGTGACAGTCAAGAAGAGCTGCTGTTTGCTCTGACTATGTCGTGCTGAGCTAGCGACCCTGGGCCAATTCACATCCTCCAAATTCCTCAGGAAAACTCCCATGGGATGAGACTTTTCCCCAGAAAATCCCCATGAGGATGAAAATCTTGTCCAGGGGCTGGGGGAGTAATTTGAGAGGACAATTCTACATGAAGATTTATAGAATTGTGATTTGGGGGACACGTGATATTTTGTGATCTGAAATGCTCTTTTGACAGCTCATCCCACATTATAACCTTGTGATGTGGGAACAGTGGGGAAGAGGTGACTCTGATATGTAAGAGGCGAGCCGAGGACCCTAAAAGACTGAGTGGCTGTCATTGCATAGTGTCGCCTGGCCGAGCTTCACATCTGGAGGTGGAACACGTGGCCTGGAGGTAGTTCTGAGACTCTGGAAGGACGCGTTCCTGGATCGAGAATACACACAGCAGGAGACATTCCCCTTGCCTGACATATGGCGCTATGTACCCTGAATAGTGCAATACCAGAGCATTTGCATTCTACAGCCGTGAAAATAATGTGTCCAGCACCTGGGCCCATCCTGTCCTCCCTCATACCTACTGCTCTTCCATCTTGCTCTACTCTCTGACAGAGACTGATAGTAATACACGTTTACGCGACTTGCCTGCATCCATTGCTTTAACATTGGACAAAAGCTGAGAAAGAATAGAATTTTCTGTGCCTTGAGGTTGGGTGAGGAAGGGTGGGCATAGTCACCAGGATTGTCCAGAGGCACATGTGCCCTGCATTTTGGAGATGAAAGTGGCTTCTTCAGCATGGAGCCAGGCCTCTGCTGACACAATGATTAAATAATAGAAAGAGGTGACATAAATTAGGTAGTACTCTCTGATGCTATAGATAATGGATAGTATTGAACGAATCGTAGAATCCATTGCTTCATGAAATGTACATGGCAAGAAGCTATACAGATTGCTGGTGCATTTCAGTCAAACATGTGCCGTGGCTGAAAGCATTGGAAAAGAATGTCAGTTTTACTCTGCTTTTACTTTATTTTATTTGGTACCAGGGATCAAACTTGGGTCCTTGCGCTTGTGAGGCAGGCAGCGGAACCACTGAGCTAAATCCCTGGCCTCTAAGAAATATTACCTTTGCTGATCTTCAGGGAAGATTTCTGGCTCTATTTTTTTTTTTTTCTTTGGTACTGGGGATCAAACTTGGGTCCTTGCGCTTGTGCAGCAGGCGGCGAAACCACTGAGCTAAATCCTTGGCCCTATTCTGCATTTTATACAGCTCTTACTGTTGTATATATGTTTAACTATCCTGTGCCACCCCCATACCATCTGTACCAGGCCTTGGGGAGCCTGCACTTTGAAAAGGAGAGCTCTTTCCTTTGTTTTTGGCCTCCACTATCTCAGCTACTCCCAGGTGCCACTGCTGAAGGCCCAGCTTCCTGTCTCCACCTGCTTCTGCTGCAAGCCACATCACAAGAACCTGGCAGCTTGAGTTGGCTTTGAGGCCTTTTTTTAAAAAACAAAACAAAACAAAACAAAACAGTATCTTTACTTGAGATTAAGCTACACACCAACAAATTCACCCTTTTAAGATTTTCAGCATTTTTCTTATATTCACAGCATTATGTAATCACCTCCACTAATTTCAGATTATTTTAATCATTTCTTTAAAAAAAAAAAAAAGCCTGCTTTCATTCATCAGCAGAATCTCCCCATCCTTGCTTCCCTAGCACCCTTGGCATTTGCTAATCTACACTCAGTTTTTATGAATTTGCCTTTTCTAGATATTTCATACAAGTGGAATTATAAAACATGTGGCCCTTTGGTGCCTGGTTTCTTTATTTAGCATGTTTTCAATGTTTATCTGCAGCATAGCATGTGTCAGCACCCCATTCTTTTTCTGGCAGGATAGTATTCCACCGTATGGTACACCACATTTTCCTCGTCAGCTCACCAGTCTTCGGTAGAGGGACACTTGGATCTTTTCCACCCTTTGGACTGATTCTGAGTAGCACAGCTATTGACACTCATGGAAAACTTTTATGTGGACATATATCTTTATTTCTCCTAGATGCCTTTTCGGGGTGGGATTTCTGGGTCACTTGAATTCACTTTTGCATGGACAGATATTTTAGTGCTGTCTTACCTTTGAAACAACATACATTTGACAGAGTTTAGGGATGGTGGGAGATGGGAGTGATGGGAGGAGGGGTAAGTAAAAAGGATCAAGATGCTGTATAAACATGGACCATTTCCTCAGGATGATGTGTTTATTATGTAACACAAACAAATACTGATAAAAGGGAAGAGGAAATGTGGTGTCTTCTCGAATGGTAACGGCATGATATTTTTGCAGCGTCATCAGGCTTCCCATGGCAATCCATCTTTATACCATTGGTGATGCACGGTTTCCCAGTGGTTTTGCAATCAAACTCATGCGAGTTCAAGTACTTACACTTTCCCAGAGGCTGATAACCCAGGATTCGAAGGTTGACTTCTCTGAATATGTTTCTTGTCCAAATTGAAGCTAAGTCTGTCATTCTCAAATGCTCGTAGATTTTCCCCAAGATTTTCACATCATTGCATGAAGCAGTGGTGATATTTGCATGGGTGAATTTGTTAAATGGAATCCACTTTTCACCTGGAGAGCTGAAGGCTTTTGTAGGGGGCATACTTTGCAGTTCTGTGGTGTGTCCTAAGGTTTTTGGACTTTTCTCCAGGGCAGGATGGCTCTCTTCTGTTAAGGTAATTGTTTTCTCAGTGTGTACACAGTCTTAACTCTCTATAACCTTTCCTGCTGTAATCTGTGAGAATCACCATTATCCACTGGAGAAAAATATTGGACAATAAACTGGATGTTTGAAAGGTTATGATCTCATTGTATTTTATTTTCACTGAGATATGTGGGGGAAACTCACAAGATAAATGGAGATGCCAGCAGTGGTGTTTTTGAACGCATTAGCTTGACTTCCATTTAGGAAGTTATGGATGGCTACCACCAGTGCACTTAATTTGATCTGGAATTTGATGCCACGCTAGCCTCATATTTTCTCTAGGCTTCTTAATGTCAGTGTTTTTCTTGATTTGTTTTTCTGCTTTCACTTCAGTCAGCAGGACTTTGGACAATGTGCTTCTTTGGTAAAAAAATCTAATTTAAATTTCACTTTCCTACTGTGAGTTAAATCTTTGGCCCTGTGGGATTTCATGTGGAGAAGTTGGGTGTATTGTGGGGTTCTATTTTATTGCTCTCTGTGGATGATGGATTAGCTCTCCCAGTCAGAAAGCTCCTCACAGGTGCCACGCCATAGGGCATCGTGAGCATCAGCTGCTACTGTGTGAAGGCCAGGTCATTTGGGTGGCACTCTACCTCTGAGAAGATAAAAGGATTCTGTTCCTTTAAAGACTAGTGGACGTGCTTTTTGACACCATTTTCCATGTTCTAGAGCTTGTCTTCGAGCATGACGATGGCTGAAAATTTTACTGTGGGTAGACTTAGTAAATGCACTTCCATCTCCCTGGATATGAATTAGAGAATATTCTTGTTACCCCTTTTTGGTTCTTCTCTGCAGCATTTTCTTAGCAAAATAATATGCAATTTTTTGGGAGTATAGTGCTTGTAAAAGCTAATTTGCAGTTATCTTGCAAAAATACCCTTTTGAAATATTAAAACTTATGTAAAACCACGTACCTCAGAGTTTATTTTTCTCTAGGTGTTCATCAAAAGAAGAAATATCCACATCGTCATATCTAACAATGACTGTGGACGTCCAGTGGGCCCCACTTTGTTTGAAGTGTTTTGCATTGGTGAATTAGTTAGGTGCTTCTGACCTTAAGGGAAGGCACAAAGACCATTCACACTTGAAGCTGGAAACACGCACAGCTTGGCGAGGACTGAGCTTGAGTGTGCACCTTCCGTAGCAGCTGGAGCCCAGGCTTTGCTGTTTGTGGATTTAGATGTATTTCAGTCTGAGAATGTGTGTGTGTGTGTGTGTGTGCGCGTGTGTGCACATAGTTAGCATTTGTGGTTATACGCCTAGTGACCGTGAGGGTGTGTGTGCACTTGTTGATATGTTACATGTGTGTAGTGTTTAAGGTCCTGCCTAAATATCTAATATATCTTGAACATGTCACTAAAATTTTTTTTAAATAATGACCATCTTCCCCATGTGTACTTATGATCCTCTACTCACAAGGAGGTTAAAGTCATCATAAATCTATTGTAAATTGAAAATATAATGGGGTGGACATGCATTTAAGAAGCCCTTGTTAGTGCACACCCCAGCTCAGCACAGGGAAGCCCAGGTGGGGTTTGTCTGGGTGACCTTTGGACCCACTGGGGCCTGTGGCTTCTGGCCACTGCCCAGTATCTCATGACAGCGTTAGGCTGAATACCTCTAGGCTGGGAAAAGATGCAAATTCCAGATTCGAAGTACTGTTGCTTTTATTGAATGCATCTCTCTCTCTCGCACCATCATAAAGTTGAAGTGCTGTAAGTCAAACCGTTCTAAATGTGGCCATCTGTAGATGCTTGCAACTCATGCACATAACACAGTGACCAAAGTTGGATGGATATATTGCACTGTCCATCTTCCTGACATCTATGTTAAAACTGTACCCTGGCTTTGCTTTAGTTGGGTAGAGTAGGACAGAAGACAGAACGAATGTCATGAAAGAAGCTATGGAAATGGAAAGTGCAGCACCCACACAGGGCCATTTGGGGAAGGATCACGGACCATGGAGAAGCAGAAGAGGGGAGACGTAGGGTGGAGCAGAGACCAGAGCCTTGATGGGACTCTCTGGGGAAGGAAAGGGTGAGACAGTTGGATCCATGAGATTAGTGACCAAACTAGATGTGACGTGTGCTGCAGTGAATATTTAAGGTAAACAATGTATCACAGCATGAGACACATTGTCATTAATTCCCCCACTGTACTCCCGTGCTTCACACACTGGTCCCATCCATTTTGTCGCTTTCCGAAGCAGTTCTAGAAGTCTTCTTTCCCAAGTGTCTTGAGTTATGACTGTGGCTGCCTCAATGTCTTGAGCCAATTCAGAATGTTTCCCTTTCACAGTCATTTTGATTTGAGGAAGAGCCGGAAGTCACACAGGGCCAGATCAGTTGAATTAGGTGGGTAGGGCCGCACTGTAGCCTTTTTAGGCGCTGCCTTTCTGTTGGATGGCACCCAGGAGCAGCCTTCATCATGTTTTTGGTCGCACTTCATCAGGGTGCTCACAGAAGATGTTTGCCACTTTCTTATCACTGAGACAAAATACTGTACAACCACAACTTGAAGGAAGAGAGGTTTACTTTGGCTCCTTATCTGATGGCGTGAGACAGCAAAAGCTGTTTACCTCATGGCAGCGGGAGCAGCGAGAAGCCAGCAGGGATAAACCCTTCTCGGTCAGTCGGTCATTCCCCCAGGACCCGTCCTTGGACCACACCTGCTTCCTGACAGCAGGCCAGCAATACCACCTCCACGATCCAGTCACCTTTCAGAAGCCCTGCCTATGAGCACCCGAGGGTCTTGGGGGACCTCCAGATAAAACCCTAACAAAAGAGGACTTCCAGAATGGCTTCAGAAAGTGGCAAGAACGACAGAGTGGTGGGATCTGTGTTTGAAGTAAGGGAAAGTATTTTCAGGAGGATTAACGGCAGTGCCATTTACTCGAATATTTTTTTCTAATTTAAACATTCACTGTATCTTTTGATCTCATGACATAGATCAGTTTGTGCAAGGAGCTGCCCTGGAAGGGGAAACATCTGACCTCTTAGAGCGGGGTATTTAGGCCGGAAAGCACAGCCGTCCTCTCGTTCCGTCTCTCTGGCTACTGCTTGTGTTACTGTGGTCACGGTTGGAGGGGACTGCGGGGATTTTCCCCAGGCTGCAGATTACGAGTCACACTTGGCCTCCTGTGTGTGATGCTGCAGAAGGGACATTGATTGCCTCCATCTACTCTGTCACTGGAAACAGGCTACTGATCAGAAAGTGAGCCGTGTGCCGTGCTTTCCCTAAGGACTTCCCAGGTGTGTGCTGCTTACCCCACAAAAGCCAACCTGGAGGACCAGAGCCCAGTGTGGCCAGGTCGGGGTGGGAGTATTTGTCAGTGCTTGTCTTGTCGGTTTGGGTTTGGGCATTTCTTGTTCCCATAAGCCCAGAGCTTTGCATGATAGAGTATGTTGGATGAGGCCGATGATCCCAGTTCCAAGTCCTGTGGAAGCAGCGAAGCTTTTCCCCAGGTAATATGCATCTAGCAAGCCAGGAGCAAGAAGTTCTGGTTGCAGCACTGCCTGTGAATCACAGCCTTCGTCTCAGCTGCTCTTTACCCACATTTAATGCAGATATCGGGAATTCCCTGTTCCTGTTCCGTTTGGAGAAGGAGGAAAAGTTGGCCCCTGCTCTTTTGAGGTTCCTATTTTCAAGCCACGCTCTCTTCCAGCCCGACCTGCTTTCTCTTCTTCCACGAGGCAACTGCACTTCCCATTGCTTTGGATTCTTTTACAACCAGGGAGCAAGCCTACATTGAGGAAGTGTGTGGGCTTATTTAGCTCATAAATTAATCCCTAAAACTAGTTCCACCTCACTCATTTATTTTAAAAGTAAATATGTTTACCTGCTTGAAGTGAAGAATTACTTAATGCTTATTGAAAGTCCAAACAATACAGAAGAATATTTTTTAAAAAGACCCCTGCTACTTAGGAATGAGCCTGCTCTTCTTTGCACCTATAAACATGACATAGAAATTATTTATTTGGTTTTAGTTCAGTCAAAACTTGGATTGTTCTTTCTGTATGTCTCTGTAGATAAATGAATGTCTACATTTTGTTGTCACTCAGCATCATTACTGAATTTATATGTCAGTATATAGAGTTTTACTACACTGACTTTACAAGTTGTAGAATATTTAATAGATGGATATGCCATGATTTGTTTGATCTCCTGACTTATAACTTTGGTCTTCTCATTTCCAGCAAGCAAATGTGTTGGCTGCCTCCATTCTCAGTTAATTCTACCCTGAGACTTTATTGCATTTCTTTGCCAGAAGTGGGCTCTTTTTATATCCGGGGCATTGACATTATTGCCCTACTTGGAAAACTTTCTGCCTCCTCCCACGCTAGCCTGCCACGCAGTGTCCTTGCTTGGTTGCCTGATGCATCCAGCATCAGTAGGTCTGTGCGTGGCGCAGGGCATGGTGAGGGGAGTGAGGGGCCACAGGCTCTGCTCTGCACACTTACTCTGCACTGATGCCGGGTCACTGTCGAAATGTTGACAGATGGTGAGTCCTGGGGACTTATTTCCAGGTTCTTGGTGTCCTGAGTAAAAAAATTGGACAACACACACAGAAAAGGCCGCAGATGTGCACATCTATTGAAGGTTGAAAAGAAGTAAGCTCTGCCAAATGAGAGCAAGCCCAAGGATAAAAGGCATCTCTTGTATCCAAGATACCCTGCTTATCTCTTTTAGGTAAATAAGATGCTAGGAAGGTTACCCTATCAAACACTTCTGTGGTGCCACCCAACTGCCCTACCAGAAAACTCATTTGGCTTCCTGTTACATGTAAATGAAAGGGATCAGAAAGAGTGTGTTTTGATTGGTTGTGCCCACATGCAAATGAGGGATTGAAAAGAGGATATTCTTATTGGTCTTGTGAACAGCACCATATTCTCATGAAGGGTTGAAGATAGCAAGTTTCTGATTGGCTCAAATAGCTCTTTTCTGATTGGCTCTGTGTGCAGGCTCTGGTGTCACTATATTAGGAGTGTCCCTCCCACTGGGAATGCCCCTCACCCTGTTGTTCTGTTGTAAGAAGCAAGTCTGCCTCACTAGCAAAGCCTGCCCAGGTCCAGGGCATGGAGTGTGTCCACAGCGGGCTGGGGAGGCATTTTTCCCTCTCTGGTTGACTTGTTCGGTGGCAACTACCTCTGTTTTTCATGCCACATCTAATCATTTTCACATTAGCACTACTGTGAAGTTTATTTCTGTATCCTTGCTTTCTGATATAGTTTACCAAATTCAAAAAAATCATTTAGCTTTACTCATTTTTATTTGCAATAAATATTGATTTTTCTGAATTGTATGCTATTCTTAATGTTCTTCCTCTCATTTTTATGTTTGTAATATTTATATTGTAGGGGGATGACCATTCGTTTTTACTGTGATATAACATGAAATTATCCATGTTTGCAGTAGACATCTTTCTGATTTCTGATTTTTGTTGTTAGTAGCTGTGCTGCTATGGATGCTGTTTTACACATTTCCTTGGCCACTGGGGAGTTTTCTCAACACTAAGGCAATACACACTCACAGATTTCATTAAATACCTAGCTACTTTTATTGGCTTTTTTTTTAGGAAGGCTCTAATAATTTGGTTGTTGGTGATTTCTTTTCTACAAGCATTTTTAAAGTCTTTATTTGTTTGTATTTATCACATCCTTAGTGCTTCCTAATTACTAGAAAGTAGCCTAAACTCTTTCAAATTTACTTTTTTTTTTTTTTTTTTTGTGGTGGTTTTGGGTTGAACCTAAGGCTTGCACTGAGCTACATTCTTGGATCCATTATGTATTTATTTTACTTTTGCGATATGGTCTCACTAAGTTGCCCAGGCTGGGCTCAAACTTGCAGTCCTCTGGCCTCAGCCCCCCGGAGTTCTGTGATCACAGGTACTTAGATGATTTTAAGCTATTGTATTTATCTCTGCATCACAGAAGCTAAAGCATAACAGCAGTGCATGGAATACATGCATAATGGCAGTGGATGCAATACATGCACTGGTTATAATAACCTAAGATTTGGCCCTACATTATCTGGGTGCAGCAGCCAGGGTGTCCCTGGGGCTCTGTAGCCTGAGGAAGCCCATGGGTGGTTCTTAACCTTTGGACTGCATGAGGGAGGGGTGTGACATCCTGCAACAGTGTGTGACCCCTCCATTGTTTAAAGAGAGCTTGCAAAATGAACGCAATCAGTCACTTCTTTTTCTAGATTTATGTTTAGGAATTGTTCTTTTTCCCATATTCATTATCCATGATCACAAAACTTTTAATACTTTGAAATACAAAAGTAAAAACACTTGAAGGTAACTTTTCAACCACGAAGACCTTTATGTAATGTTCTCTGTGCCCTTTCCACATTTCAGGCTAACAAAGTGACGAACACAGTGCTACATGTTCCCTGCATGTATTCATGCCGGCATCGCATCATGTGCTAATCCTCAGATGCTTTTGAGGCAGCTATTTAAAGGACTCTATTGACTTGTTCTTCCAAAGTTTCATCTACTAGGCTGACTGCAAACTAACTGGAGAAGCTCTGCTCAGCGGGCAACAGGAAGTGGGCAGTGTTCTTTACCTTTATGTAGAAGCTAACATTACATCCCGGTCTTCACACAGAGCTTACCTGTCACTTGGACAAACACTATGTTGATTTCTCTTCCCTTTAGAACCTTGTCAATCAACAGTAATATTTATATGTATGACACTGTGTGCTAGCACCGGGGATTGCCAGCAAATAAAGTGTCTGCCATCTTGTTTGTATTCTAAAGGACTGAAGAGAATATAAGAAAATACATGCATTGATTATAATAACCTACATTCTGCAGTTCCTCCCCTCAGAGCATCGGTGTCCTACGTCTGTGAGATGGCTGAGGATGGAGGCCCAGGGAGTGCTTTGCTGTCTTCTATCCAATATGCTTCATTCTGTTTCTATCCCTGAGACTACCCGGTGTCATTTGTCTTCTTTGAAGGTACCAAATGTACCTTTGCCCTCTTGCAATGGGATTGTTTTATGTATTTATTATTTACTGTGTATATTTGAGGTGAACAACATGTTTTATATACATATGTGTGCAAAGAGCAAATTGTGATCATGACCCCTTCTTTTAATAAGTTTTATATTATAGGCTATAAAAATAGAAAAAAAAAAAGCCCCACAAATACATCCACTGAGCAATTTCAGGTTATCTTATGTGATGTAAAAAAGAGGAAATAATAATGGAGTCTGGTAGAAGTAACAGACAGATACTTAGCTGGCCTGACTGGGAAGGTTTCCTGGAGATCTGACATTTGAGTGAAGCCTGGGTAATTGGAAGGCAGCACCTTGATAGGATCTGGAAAAATATCCAGGATGTAAGGACCAGCCAGTGCTGGCTGCATGGTGATGAGCTCTGTGGGTATGGAGGCTGGGATGAAGAGCCCATGTATGCTCATGAGTGCAAGGGTGCATGCATGTGTGTACATGTGTGTGCAGGAATACATATGCCCAGATGTTTGTGTGTCTATGCATGCATGCCCTGTATGGCTGGTGCAGAGTGATTGATTAGGCTGGACAGAATGCAGAAACTGATGGACTGGCCACAGAGGCGTGCTTGTTCACTGGGGTCAGGGATCCGCCCTTTGGGAAAGTCTTTGAAGGAAGCTGCAGGAGGATTTTAAGAAGGCTAAAAATCAATCACATTAGTTCTTTACAGAGTTTACTCTGATTGCAGCTCAGAAAATAGACTCCAGAAAAGCTTCTGCCAGTCCACAGGAGAGGAGAGTGGAGTTGGGATTGTGGAGTGGCGGTGAGTGCAGGTGAGAGTGTGACACATACTTTGAGGAAATTGAGGAAAAGAGGGCCGGGGATTTAGCTCAGTGCTTTCACCGCCTGCTGCACAAGCACAAGAACCGGAGTTCAATCCCCAGTACCAAAAAATAAAAAATAAAAACAAAAAAAAATTGAGGAAATGATAACAAGGTTTATGGATGATGTAGAGTATAATGGGGGTGGGGTGGGGTTAGAGAAATGGAAAGGACTCTAGTTGTGACAGGGGAGATTCTGGCAAGAAGCAGACCTGCAGAAGGGGGAACTCAGTGGCTTGTTTGGTCTGTGTCCACTTGGAGGTAGATCTTTGTCTCAAGTAGGGGCAAAGATGGATGAAAGTTGATGTGTAAATTTATATTCACCTGACTGATGCTTTGCAATGACTTGGAACTGAGATCCCCCTAACCCCAGGAAGGTGTGAAGAAGGTGAACAGACAAGGATGAACAACACTGGGGTGGCCCCAGCAGAGTTCCAGAGATCTGCAAGTGCTGGTGGCCCTCTTCTGGGCTCTGTGGGAGCCCATCCTGGTCAGTGAAGTCTCTGTCTCCAGGGTGGACAAATGCTGCTGCAGAGGGTGACCTAGTGAAATTTCCGTGCACAGAGAAACATGTTTAAGCCCAATGGGAAGACAGCTGGGAGAAATAGAAATAGATCATCTGCCCTTTCTTCGTCTGGATGATTTCTTTGTTTAGTAAGGCTTCCCATCCCTAACAACAAAGAATTGTTGCAGAAATAGGAGATCTGCCTTCTGGACAGCAAGCTGGCCCTGGTGTTGAGGTCTTTGCAGACTTATTTGTTAAAATTTTCAGTTCTACCATTTAGCCGTGGGACCTCTTTGAGCCATGTCTCTGTATCTGCAGAAGAGTGGAATGATCCTACATATGTTACAGGTTTATTTCATGAAAATAGGAGATTGATGAATATGGTTTAACCTGTTTTGGAGTTTCTTAGTATTTTATTATGTCTCAATCAGTGAAAATTTTGTTTAAATGGTCTCAGGAATTTTTAATTTAGCATGACTTTCTTCTTTTTGTTTTTAGCATACTCACCAAAGAAATCATTACTGCCCTTGAATTCTGACTTGTTATGTTTTTAAAGACTGACAGATTTGAATGAATTCAAATATGCTAACTTTGCTGTGTTTGGTACATTCCATCTAAAAGTATCATTAAAAATGCATGGTGTTATTCCCAGCTAAAATCTCAAAACACTAAATCAGGGCCTTTTCCTCAAATAGTTTGATTTTTCTAAGCATCTTAGCAGTCTATTATCTGTCAAATTATCTGATGCCACTTCAAGATATTTATGTTTTGAACCTAGAAAAATGAATATAGTAAATAGAGTTTGGCTATGAATTAGAATATTCTCCTTTTTGTCCCTTGTTTTACGTAGTTCCAGTGAATGATTTGTGCTGAAGTCACTTGTCAGACCCCTCGGGTTCCTACTTTTGGTTCTGTCTTCCATCTGCTTTCATGTTTCCAGGCTCAAGAGAACTCCTCTTTTTCGCCTGCCTGCCTATAGTAATCCCTTCATCATTTTGACCAGTAATTGGAAAATTATGACATTTACAAAGGACATTTCTCAAAACCATGGGAATTTACGTATTTGGACCAGATGTTAAGAGAATTTTAATGGAATGATGAGACATCTGTGACAGTGAATGGTAGAGTCAGAGGAGCAAAGGAACCTGAATAGCATTTAATGGAAGTAAGAGCCTTTGCGAGGAAGGAGAGGTGTCTGTGGGTTTGCATTCTTTCGTCTATTAACTTAATTCTCAGGTATTGATGGTTTGTCTGTGCCGTGTACAGTACTGTCCAGAGACTGAGATTCCATAGACACTTGTAGAATGAGTCATATGCAACTAACTGTAGGGTGAAGCAGGCTACAACAGAAATGAGTGTTAATGTACACTGAGGCCAGATAGGAATGGGGGAAAGCAGAAAGAAAATCATCGAAAGCTGTCCAGAGGTTATGCTTCAGGGTTGGAACTAAAGGGCGAAACAAGAAAACCTACATAAATGGCTGGAAATGCAGAAGTGAGAAATAGAAAGACTTGACCAGGGAAGAGAAGGGGCCTGCCTGGGTCAGGGAGGTGTCATGGGGATACAAGGACAACATGAAGGGCAAGTTTTGGGAAGATGAAGAAGGGGAAAGATGACCGAGTTGTTGGTTGTGAGCTAGATGTCCAAGCAAGTGTTGTATCAGCTGTGAGAGGAAGCAGACACTAAGGAGACAGTTGGTGAAGACAGATCATGAGATTCTCTAGGAGAATAGGTGCCTCTGCCTGATTTACTTGAAAACATCTCTGTCTTGGTTGCTTTGCTCGTTTGCTGAGACAAAATACTCGACACCCAAGGTAGAAGGAAGAAAGCTTTATTGTAGCTCACAGTTTGTAGAGGTTTCAGTTCATCATTGGCTGGTTCCATGGCAGCGTGGCTTGGCAGACAGGCATTGCAGAGGAGAAATAGCTCATGGTGGGCAGAAGGCAGGAAGGCAGCAAAGGAGCAAAGTAGAGAGGTAGCAAACAGCAAGTGACCCCAGCAGCCCTCTTTCTGTCCATTATATTCTATCCAGGCTACACTCCCTTAGGGTGGGTAGCACTCACACCCAGGATGGGCCTTCCCATTATCCACACCAGAATAATGCCATATCAATCAGTGGACTAATTTAGTAATCACCTACCCTTGATCCCAGGATTACACACTTACTCTACATCCAGCCATTTCTGAAAAGCCCCACATATAACTGCATGAGGCTTTGGGGGGACATCCAGATACAAGCCACAACAATCTCTTGATTTATGAGTCTACATTATGTATGGTCATCTAGGAGATAGCTGTAGATTTTGGAGTAGCCAGGTTCTAGAAAATATGTAAAATCATAGGCAATGGAGAGTATGCTGAGGAAAAGCAGGAAGAGTCAAAAGATACTGGACAGTGCCTTCGTTTAAAAGGAAGGCTGGGAAGTAAGAGTTTTGGACCTGGTAGGAACATAAGGATTTTGGTGTGTTGTGGAAACCAGGGAAAGGGAGATTTGAGGATGTAGTCAGGAGAAAAAAATCAGTGGTCTAACACCATGGAGGCATTCACTTGTGTGATCTTACTGGTTTTGGCTATCAGGAAGTTGCCAGTGATATTGACTGATGTGGTAGCATCCTCTTTTGTGTTGGCAAAGACATTCTATCTTGCTAATAACAAAAGGAAAACTAGTCCTCCTAGTATTGTTCATCTGAACTGAGACAAATGAGGGCTGTGACTAGTAATTTCACCTGTGAGTGTCATTTATAACTTTATTATTTTATTTCGTCTATATGAGTTTCCTGCCTTGAAAAAAGTCTTTGTATAAATCCTTTAGCAATAGCCCATGCAGTTATATGGCCTGGAGGTCCCATTATTAGGTCTTCTGTACTTTTTGTTTCTTGTTGGTTTAGCTAACGAAGTAGATTGAATGAACTTTCACTTACTTTTAAAACCTGATGACAGATAAAATTAATATTGCCTCTGTGTAAATAATAATTTTATCTAATGGATCTCATTTATTTTTATTATTCCTCCAGGCAATCTGGGGCTAAACAAGGGGAAGAAGATAAAAGCATAATAATAGTTCCCTTTGAAGAGATATAAAGTAAGGTCACTGGAGCTGAACTATTACTGAAATGTATAAAATAGTCTGATGTTTGCTTTTCCCATTTTATAACATGAGGTCATTTTATATAGCCATAAAATGTCTTCCCATCTGAGTTCAGATATGATGAGAATCTGTTGAGTAACAAGGCTGACTTACTTAGGTAACCACAGGTGCCAACAGCCCTGTTTCTCTACTTATAGGTGACCAGTGTTTTCGTTAGCATGTTCCTAAAATGTTTCACTTGATGATTTATTATAAACCTTTTTGTTGAAAAGTTGGCTATTAAGGAACCTGGTAAATTTAATACAAAAAAGGAACTAGTTTTTAAGTAATGTACATAACAATTGAAGATGCAGTATGTTTGGTTAACATCTCAATTTCCCTTATAGATTCAGCATAATAAGGAAACATTAATTTTACTATATTTCCCCAAGAATAAAATATTGATGTATTAGTTGTTAAAAAAATGTTAGAAGACTCTCTTTGCTTAAGCACCTTTACATTAACTTAGGGTTATTATTTTATTGATTTTTTTTCACTGAATCCCATTTCCTGCTCAGAACATACAGTATCTGACCCTGGTGGTAGCAGTGCACTCCTTCTGACCCTGGGCACATCGTGGGCTTTGATTCTGCTGGATGGTTTATTTGTCTTCTAACACTCTGACTTGAACCCCATCAAAAATCACAGCTCTTATCTTCTCCCGCCAGATACTGAGAATTCCCTCTTCTTCAACGACTTTGGCCCTACTTCTGTTCTTATTTATCAAAAGATAGGATTTACTTGGTGAACAGCTTATAAACTGTGACTGGAAGCATAGAGACTAATGACCTCCTTGACCCAGTGCCCTTCCTGTCTTGGAGTGCAGTACCAGAGATGGCACCCTTTGATAGAGTCTGCTTGATTAATAACCCTCCTGAGATGCTGGGCTCACCCCTAGCCTTCACTCTGGGAGGCATGGCAGAGTTCCTGGGGATGACTTAAGCCATGTCACCTGTGCTCAAGTGTGTGGTTTTACAAGTTTGAGCAGGAGGCCAACTTATGCAATACGAAGGCAGGACTTAGCCCTCACAGTTGATCTTATGCATCCTTTAATCTACTTGAGCCTTAGCCTTCGCTGCTTCAAAGTAAGGAGAGGGACTAGTGATTTTGATCTCCCCTTGTACTTGTCAAATTCTGGAGTCATCACTCTTTTCTGGTCTCATGTGTACTGAGGGACTAAGTTACCTCACAGTGGTGTGTGCTTAGTGGCAGGGGCTGGATGACTATAAATGCTAACCAGGACGTTGGCTCTATTATTTCTGATTCATTTGTGTGGCCCATTCAGCATGTTCGAGCATGTGAACTTGGCACTGGAACTACACATTAAACACAGTTGCTTTCAGTATAAGAGGTTGAAACTCAGAAACACAAAAGGGCGTGCACCTTCACAGGGCAGCCTCTGCTGAATGGTAACGTGGCAGGCACTGTGGTCTGCATTTAGGAGCTGCCTTCATGGGCTGGAGATGAAAGGTAGCCTGAACCATGCATCCTGGGTGACCTGGGTGGGTGAGAGGCCTATGGCATCAGCAAGTGTGCAAAGGAGTGTGCAAGCTTCCTCTGGGGACTTGGGCTAGACCCCTGGCTTTGGAGTGTGCTTGGTGAGGGTGAGTTAGAGTAGCTGACCATTGAAGGGGCAGAGCATTTATTTTGGAAAGCAGGAGAGAAATTCTGAACTTTCTTTTTTTTAAATAAGGCGGGGCTGTTCACCTGGCAGGGCTGACATTTGGGCAGCTGACCCTGTATCTGGCTGTGCTTGGGGTGCAGGGAATGGGCATGGGGGAGCTTGCTTGGGTAATGGAGTGATTCTTCTGCTTCGGTGGCTTTCATTGTAAGCTGAACTTAGTCTCTGGGTGAGCAGTTCATCTGATTGCTTAGACAGAAGGATTGAAAGCAACACTTTGAACATCTCCTTCCACAAACTCTGGCCCTTTGCATTTCCTATGTAAAAAAAAAAAACAACCAAAACTAACTTAGGAGGCCTTGGGTGCAGCCCTTGCCTTGTACACTGGCTCCAGCCCTGCAGTACCCAGGACTCTTCTGCTTCTGGGAGCAAGGGCCGTGGCTTCTTGTGTCCTCTCTATGGCCACCTTGCTGGCTGGCTCACTCTCTGGGCTTCTTTGTCCTCTCACGATGAGATCCTGGATGCTGGCAGGCAGAGGGGAGACCAGGGAGGGCCTTGTGTCTCTGTGAATTGAAGGGATCCAGCTACATCTAACTTTACAGTGCAGCCCACAAGCAGCTCACCCTCACTTTGCAAAGGAGGTTCATAATGCTCATGTTGGGTCTGTTTTACTAATAACTAGGTAGACATTACTCTCTCAGCAAAGCTCCTTGTAAAAGTTTTACTTCTTTTGATTTCTTTTTCATCTGACAGCATTTTTATTTTCTAAGAGGAACAGTTATTTTCTGTCCCTAAAGCCTATTTGATTGCAGTGTGGGTGTGAATGGGAAATGTTATTTATTGCACAAACACTTATATACAAAGTTGTACTTATTTAGATCCAGCTTATAGAGTGATCCTCCCACAACAAGAAGCTGAAAAGAAAGCTTCAGGGGGTTTGAAGTAGATGCTACAGAAGTCCTTAGATTTTGCAGTACAAATTGGTCCTCTGTAACAAATCTTCATACCAGCAAACTGATTTATATTAATTTACCTAATATAGATTTAATTTTCCAGAGGTGGTAGGATGATACTACAAAAAGTTTTATTGAAATTGATCCTTTGAAAATTCCTTCATACATTGGTCAGATGTAGCAAATAATTATAATGAACATGACTTTCATTTTTACTGAAATTTTGCTGACATGACTCAATACATGGTCAGTGGGGTGCTTTATATAAGCATATTTTGAATAATCTTTCAAAGTGATGATAGTTTAATTTCGAGTAAATCAGAAGTTCTCAACAAGAGGTAGTTTTGCAATACCTCAGGACATTTTTGTTTGCCAAAACAAAAATAGAAACAAAAAACAGAGCAGTGGAATTGGCATCTCCCGAGTAGAGGGTAGAGATACTGCTGAATGCACAGACTGGCCCTGTACAACCAGTGATTTTGCTGAAATGGCAGTGGTTCTGAGAAAGCCCGGGTGTAAGTTCTGCTCCTGCCCAACCAAGAGGTGAGAGCTGTGATTTAGTGGACCGCGACCTGTGGACTTGAGGGAGGAGGACCAGGATGACCAGAGCAATAGCCTTGCATAGAAGGATGCTCGGAAAAGCTCATGCCTCTCCATGCACATTGCCAGTGCCCTTCCCTGCCATCTGGCCATGATGGCAGTTCATAGCTCCTTTATGTTTAAGAGAAAAGGTAACATGTTTGAGTTGGAAAAACATAAACTTCCAAAAATTACCTGTTCTCATTACATGTGCTCCCCTAATTTTAACCTAGCAAACCTGTAATTTCATCTGCTCACCATAGGCCCTATGGTCCATTTTAGCTGCTCTTTCATTTATCATGGTGTTGCCCTCTTCTCTAATTGTCCCTTTCTGAATCCCAAGGAAAGAACACTTCAGGCACTTTGGTGTCGTGTTTCTCTTCCTTTCATTCTTGAGGCTAGGTTGTTAGAGCTGGGATTGGAGGGGATGGCTCATTGTAAGGGAAGGAAGGCTCTACTTGCACATAGGTGTGTGTAACTTGCTTCATAACTGAAGCTCGCATCTTCAGTGTCCCCAAAGCCCATGTTTGGAAGGCATAGTCCCAGGTCATGGCGATCTGGGAACCTTAGGAGATGGAGTCAGCGGGAGGAAGTTAGGTCATTGGGGGTTTGCCCTTGGAGGTTGTGTGGGGCCTGGCCCCTTCCTATCTCTCTCTTTGCTCCCTGGCCACCAAGAGGAGAATAGGCCCCCAATTCCACACACTCCCACTGTGATTCACTGTACCTCCACTTTCCCAAAACAATAAGGCCAAGTGACTGTAGACTGAGTCTTTAAACCATGAGCCACAATAATATCGCCTCTTTTTCTGTTGATTTTCTCATATGTTTTGTCACAGTAATAGAAAGATGATTAACATCAGCATTAACAGAATGGTTTTCTGTGTTGGCTTGGGTCTGGGACACTGACCAGCTATGTACAAGAGAAGCATTTGTTCTTAGCTGCTCATTGATTTGAGCTCAATCCTGGAGGCTGGCATAGGTTAGTGTGTTCCTGTGTGCCACGCTGCTTGGTGAGAAGCCATGTGTTGTTGATACTGCTTTAAACACTGGCATCCTGCCCATTACAGAGCTGGCATGCCCTGAGGGTTTATTCTTACTTTTATCTTCCTCCTGGTTTATCTTTATCATTGCTGGTTGGCTTTGATGTGGGGCTGTGAAAATGTACCCAAACCCCTTCCTGAGTGGGCTGGTGTGGTGGCCCAAACCTCCTTGGTCTTCACAGAAATACATTTCTCTAAAATAGAGCTATTTAAAGACATACCACTTGATGAAATTCCGTGTCTGAAGTCTCAGGTCAGGAGGATAGGGAAGAATGGGCTACATCATATCTTTAGCTCTGGATCTGAGTTATAGAGTGGCCTCCAGTTTGGAAGGCTATGACTCCTTTCCCAAGGATGAAAATCATACTTTTAATTTTGTAATCCAGGAAAATCAGCATTTGTCCATCTATTGTCCATTCCAGTGCCCTGTACCTGGGGACCATCAGGTTGACTGTGGGACAGATGGGCCTCTGGACCCCCATTCTCCTTTCTGTTCCACTGCCGCTGCCATCCTCAGCATCTCTTATTCCTGCAGAGCCCAGGTTCCTGTCTTGCCTTGGTTTGCAGGATTTTCATTTGCTTTTCTGCACAGTCTGAATATGGGAGCATTCTAGAATCTGTTCCATTCTTAAAGCCCTCAAATTCTACTTGCTCTGGCAGTCTTAGTTTTGGTGAATCCCGTACTACATTTCTTTTTTTAAATTTATATATTAATTGGTCCATTTTAGGTATACAATACATTTACATTTATCATTGGGTGTTTGTTGCTGAACATGATATATCTTAGTTTTTATTTTTTTCCCCATTACTTATGTGCCCTTCACCCCCATCACCCTTCCCTATTTACATAGACTTTGTTTCCATTTTTTTTTCTTTCTCATAATTTTTCCTTTCCTATTTCTTTATACCCATAATTCGTACATGAATATAGAGAGGAGGTGAGCATGCAATTGGCACTCAATAAATAACGAGTGAATGAGAGACTAAATCCACATGGATCATCCTATCTAGTTAGTTTTTTGATATTGAATCAACTCCTATTGGATTCATCAATTTTTCTTACATTTATTTATTAATTTTTGGTTTTTGGATTGAACCCAGAGCCTTGTGCATAATGAGCACATATACTGTCTCTGAGCCACATTCCTAGCCCTTCTACTCTAGAATTCCTATCACCATTTCCTTATCCTTTAGAAGACATTAGTCTTGCATCTGTTAAAACCTTGCTCCTGATATCATTACGTTGAAAGTGACATTGAAAAACGAATTTTGGGGGAGATAACTCAAACTGTACCAATTTGTTTTCTCTATTCTAAAATTTTCCTCATTTTTTTCTTTTAATGTTATCTGATTTCATTGCAGCTTTTTGTTCACTGAGCATTGAGGGGAGCAGTCCCCCGCACCTCTTCTTTGTCTTAATTCCTTGCCATGTGGGTTCTGTCTTCTGTTATTGCTGCAGGACCTCTCTCCCTGCTGACCACTGAGCACGGGCCAGCTGAAGCCAGGGGTCTCAGTGGTCACTGCTTTGTGTTATTAAGATGCAGGCAGCCTGTACTCTGTTTGGTAAATACCTTACTTCTCTCTGCACCCAGGAAGCACAATACCTAGCTTGACGTCAAGGAGGCCTAGTTCCTTATGCTCCTCTCTGTTCTTTTTTCTCCTCTTTCTGCTATTTCTTTTGATTACTACTTTTGAGCAAACAACTTTCTCTATCTTTATTCCTCTGATGCTTCCCCTTAGTAAATATCAACCAAGTTTATGATTTTAACCATTCCATACTTTATGTGCTATCTATGAATTGTTTTCTTTCTGAGCACCCAACTTGGAACTTCAGCAGTTTACTGCATTTCCCTAAATATTCATTCAGCATCTGAAACCCAACATGTACAAGCCTCAGTGATAATGTTCTCATCTAAACCAAACCCCTCTTTTGATGACAGTATTTAAATGAATGACATTCCTGTCTGCAGAGTTACTTCCATTATCAATTTGGAGTCCATCTGTGCCTGTTTGCTCCATGTTTCAGAAATTTAGCAGATTAGAACAACAGTCATTATATTTTATATTTTATGGATCCGAAATTTGGGACTTGTGTGACTCTTTGGCTGTGGATTTCGGTTTTCATCCCATATTCAGTGCTGTGGCAGGGATAAATATGTAACTGCCAGCAGTGAGACCAGTCAGCCAGAGCTCCTAACTGTGACCTCTCTGTCAGGGTAGCTGCAAGATAGGTGGAGTTCTGTCCCGAGGTCACAATTGCCCCAAAGGATGTGTTCTCAGAGACAGGAAGTAGAAACTGCCAGTCTCTTTGGGACTGATCTTGGAAACAAGCCTCCCAGCACTTCTGTTGTATTGATCATTGAGCAGAGCTACCATAGATCCAAGCTAGATTCAGAGAAGGAGCCTTGGCCTGAACTATGACCATTTCCATACTGGCTTTTACCTCCTCTGTTTATTATTTTCTCTTTGCCTTTGCATTTATTCTCATTTTACAGCACCTAAAGTCAGCTTTATCTATTTCTTTTCTGAACAATTGTAGTAGTTTCAAAATAACGTAACCGTCTGTATACTCTATGTAATTGCCGATGTACACTATTGTGAGAATGGCTTTATAAATATTCCTTCTGAAATTAATATATTGTGATGGTGAATCTTGTTTGTCAACTTGGTTGGCTTGTGAGGCATTTAGTGGACTAGTAAAGCACATTTCTGGGTGTGTTTGGGTGAGTCCTGGAGGTTGACCTGGGGGGCTATATCTGGTCCCTGACTCTTCTCTTAGGTGCTTTTCCACGGTACTCTGCTTTCTGGCAACCATGATTTGAACAGCAGTAGCTACCTTGGAACCATCTAACCATGGACTAAACCCTCCGAGACTTGAGCCAAAGTAAACCTCTCCTCCTTTAAGTTGTGGTGTCAGGTATTTGGCCCCAGCAAAGATAACCAACACATATGTTATGGTAGCTTCTTTACAGGAAGTAAAGACCTCGCACTTTAGTATGATTTGCCTTCCCGATGGTAACTCTGTCTTTCAGCTCTTCATCTGCTCCCCTTTGTGGTCACCAGCATCTGGATAAGTATAATACAATATCCCCAAACACATTGCATGCCCTAGTGTGCCTTTCATTCTCTTTCTTTGGCATGGAATGATGTTCTAGAAATCTCCACCTGTGGAAATCCTCTTTATCCTTCAGTATCAAACTTGAACACGAATTCCTCCCAGGGTCTCTCCTTGTCCCTTCTAAAGGGCAACACTACTTTGCCTGAACTCTCAAATCACTCCTTTTTTTGTGGGTTGCTAAGAACTTGGGAGTCTGGTTGTTTTTACAAGCTTATCTTCCTTTCAAGCTTGTTAATGTTTTAAATTGTTCATAATCAGTTACATTTTCCAGCCCCCAACATTGTACTTTCCTTCCACTCAGTTGCTGCTGAATCTAGAGTCTGTTTGATTCACTTGGTCTCTAGCCAGAATGTTCACAGGCTGATCATCTGTTAGTTGAAAAGGACACATGTACCAAATATGGACTGTTTATGAGTTAGGCAGTGTAATACTCATCAGGTTTCTGGTGAGATAGTGGCAGCGGCCCTATTGTATAGGGCATTTTGGATGTGAAAATGGATGGGCAGGGATTTCTAAGGTTTTCATATTTAGATTTTTGTTTGCACAGAAAATGATGACAAACTTCCAAGGGAAACCACTCAGTGACCACTCAGCGACCTCTTTACCTTACCGGCTTTACTTAGAAGTGATTGGGGTGACTCAGTAGAATTTAAACTTGGGTTACCTTATAAAATTAGAGAGATCTATAATCTCTCTCTCTCTCTCAGCATCAACTAGAAAAAAAGTAGATTGTGCATGTTCTTTAAGGTCTCTCAACTCCACAAATTATAACATTGAGCTTAGTTCTAGGCTGTTCCAAAACACCATCGTCCAGAAAACCTGAGCACACACTCACCAGGTTGTTCTCTTTTGTGTGTTTTAGGCACTTTTCCCACATGAGGGGAAGACCAGCTTTGTAGAAGACAAGTGCCTGGAGTTGGAGACGCCTTGCCCACCATGAAGGGAGCCTGCGCCCTCGCGTGGCTGTTCTCCAGCCTGGAGCTGTGGAGACTGGCCCAGCTGGAGGCACAAGATGCCCAGTGCCAGAGAGCTGAGCACCCAGTCATTTCCTACAAAGGTGAGGTGCCAGTGAGCTCTGATTGCAAAGCTGCCACTTATGTGCAGATTCTGCATTTACTGGCAGAGAACAATAAATAGAGTGCCTATTAGTCTACTATTCTCCAACTCTTGATTGGATGTTGTTTAAAATAAAATCCAAAATTTTTAAAAAGTCCTCAAAAAGTGGTTCTTCCCTCCTGAAGGTTCCGAGAAGAGATCACCATGGGTAGAAAATCCCATTGTTTGAGACCAACTTCAATGAACTAATGCTGCTGGTCTCCTAGGCATTTGAGCCAGAGAATTAAAAACAAGACTCACAGAATAACAACAAAACCAAGTTAAAGCAAAAAAATTCTTCACTCTGGCTTTTTCCAGCAAAGCCTTCATCTTACCACAAAACTCACTCCTTTACCCCTAACTGGTACTGCTTGGCAGCAGAATTAGTTCAATGTCTCAGGTATCTCCATGAAACTGTGTGATTAGTTAACTAACTTTCATTATAACCATTCATTTTTTCTTTCATTTATCAAAAAATTGTACATTTATCAAAAAATTGTACAGTTTTTATGTCTAAGCTACTTGAAGGATTCAGGATGAAAACAAAATGATTCATTGTCCTGACCTGATTGAATTACATTAGCCTAAATCAGACCTTAGATTTTATTAATTCACTCAACAAGTTGCTTTATAATTTGCTATTTTAAAAACTTTATATAATAAGCTTTAAACTTAGGAGAAGAAGAAGAAAGGACTAAAGAAGAGCCATTCTCATGCTTCTCAATTCGTGGCCCATTTTTTATCCATTTAAATCCCACCTATGCTCCATCTTAGACCATCGAACCATTTTGCAGCAAATTAAAAAAATCATATAATTTTATCTTCCACAATTCAGGTTATAACTCTCAAAGAAAAAGACCTTACAATACCATTATTAGAAGGAACCCCCCCCCCCAAATCTGCAAACAATGGTGATTTAATGAGATCATGAGTTGTCTGGTGAGGATGGAGAGGTTCTCAGGATGCCCTGCATTTTTGGTCAACACTGAGATCAAATCAGGATCTATATAAAGTCCGTACACTGCAATTTGTTGGTCTATTTCTTTAGTCTCCTTTATTTGTTCTTCATGCAGATAATTTGTAAAGAAACTGAACCCTTTTCCTGTGGGGTTTCATGCGTCTGTGCACACATACTGTGCACATGTTCTTCTCTTCAGAACATCTTTCTGAATCTGCAGTGCTATCCAGATACCCGCTTAGGTTCAGGCTGGCGTCTCTGTCTTGCTGGTGGCGTGTGACATCCTGTGCACTCCTGTAACTCTCACTTGGGAAACCCACCATCGACCGTTACACCTAAGTGCAGATTCACTCCTGGGACCCCATCTGGGATTTTCTAATTTTATTATTCTTGCTTCATCTCATGTGTAGAGTGCTCCTCTAACACACTAGCTTTCCTTCATAAGCTACTTAAGTTTCCTAAAGGTCCAGCTAGGAAAGGCAGCATAAATGTCTTTCCACCTTCTACAGGTTTTTTGTGATGAGTAAGTTGTTGTTTCTCTGACATCCAACTAGTCATACATTGGTCTTCCATGGGGACCAGGAAGATATTTGTCTGCTTCCTCCTCCCTTCATCAGATTAATATTATCATTGATATGTGGATTTCCGCACATTTGCTGTATTTTAATCTATCCCAGCTTTTACCCTTGTAGGTGTTGAAACTGTGGCTTCTAGCCTGGGGGAACATCTCAGTTTGTGTCTTGAGTTCTCCTGACATCACCCAATCATCTCTGATTGCTGTTTTACTCTCTGGGATCACAGGGTGTTCCTATCCCATTCCCCTGCTTCCTTCCGCAGCTTGGGAATTGCATATTTCTTGCTGCTTCAAGCACTAAAGTTGCTCATGGATATTTCTTTGTAGTGTACAGTTCCAAGAAATATTTTCAAAAATAAAATGCACTGTAAGTTTCTCTGATACTTCTAGCTCATCTCCGCGGCTCTCGGGCCTTTCTTGACCTCTGCTGTCTACATCTTTCTCCTTTTCTCCCCACACAGAATTCCATGTCTGCAGACTCATGTGTTCATTCCTCTGCTTTTTCCCACAGCACCCACCCTGTTATTGCAGAATAACAGCTCTGTGCAAACATAGCTGCTTTTGATTATTGAAAACCTTTTAAGATGACTTTTTTCTTTTCCTTTGGTCCTTGGTATACATAGTTTGCTGGGCGATTCTTGCAGAATTATTGCTTTAGAATAAATTGAGGTCATTTCCTTCCATGTGATTATGCCACCAATCTCAAACTGGGTTAATTTCTTTTATTTAAATTTGCTTTTGATTCTTAGAATCTACTATCATCTCTTGTATGTTTCAAAGTGAAATTGATGAAATGAGAGGCCTTGGAGAAATCTATCTTTTCTCCCTATTCTCTTCACTCTGTTTCCTCTCTCTTCATTTAGCTGAATCTCTACTTATATTTTATGCTTTATACTTCTTTTGTAATGTAAACAAAGCTGTACACATACACATAAATATATACCTGTACTGTCAGATAAAATGTGCCGTATATACAACTTGTATTTATGGAACACTTTGTTTTTCTTTTTGGTGGTGCTGGACTTTGAATCCAGGGCCTTCTCACTGAGCTATATCCCATGCCCTTATGTATTTTATGTTTCAAATTTGAGATATGGTCTTGGTAAGTTGCTAAATTGTCTAAGCTGGGCCTAAATTTGCAATCCTGACTCAGCCTCCCAGAGTACCTGGATTATAGGTGTACGCCACCATTCCTGGCTTGGAGTACATTTTTTGCAAAACAATAGATTGTAGAGCCCAGTCCCTGGTGGAGTGTAGCAGTTCATAGCAGTCTTTCTTTCTGACCACATGGCTCTCCACTATGGCGTGCCCTAGTTTCCTTAAGAATTCCCTACTAGAAAGGCTCTGTTATTTTCTGTCCTTGCAACTGCGGACAGTGTTGCAGTGAATGGGGCCTCCTGCACACATTATTTAATAGTTTTGCAAAAGTGCCCTTGGAAGGGATTCCTAGGATTGGCATTTCTTGGTCAAAGGGTAAATGCATGAGTGGTTTTGCTAGATGTCACCCAATTCCTTTGCGTGAGGGCACCTCTATTTCATAATCTCTTTGCCTCTGATATAAATAGCTACTTCTCTACAGCCTTTCCATCAGAGTGTGCCACCAGGCTTTGGGATTTGTGCCAAATCTATCATTGTATTTTTAGTTTATGTGTTTGTAATTTTGAGTGGAGATCCAACAGATGTTGAATAGGTGTCCAATATGAGCAAGTTCTGTGCTAACATTGAGGTGACAGAGGCAAAGCCCAGTTCCTGTTAATGCAGTTTGGACTGATTTAGGAAGGTGAACCAAAAGGGCCATTGCATTTGATTCTGGCGAGTGTCTGTGTTGGGTGCCTGGAACCCAGGAGAGGAGCATCGAAGCCAGGCAGCCTGGGCTGCAGCAGGTGGCTAATTAAGGAAATGGGACTCAGGCCCAAGCTGAGTTCCAGGTGACTGCTGGATGGGGTTTAGGAACTGGTGAAGATGAGGTGTTCAGGGGAGGAAAGGAGCACGTGATAAGGCCTGAGGTACGGGGGCAAGGAAGCCTGCAGCATCCTGGCAAATATTCTACACCGTGAGTCACAACATCTTAGTTTCAGTAATGAGGGAGGAGGCGAAGTTTGATGTGCTGATGTGGTCAGTGATACTGAGGTCAGTGCTGATGTGGTCAGTGATAGTGGGCGAGATACTGTGGCACTGAGAGGCATCTGAGGAAGCTCATCTTCAGTTTGGAAGGTGGCAGAGGGGAGCAGGGAGAGCCCATTTTGTTGCTGTGGTCAAAGCTAGCAGAGGTGAGGAACTGAGGTCAGGGTTGGGTAGCAGAAATATTTAAAAAATGGGTGGATTCTTGAAATTGGAAGGAGTGTTGTTGGTTTAATGGATGAAGGAACAGGAGGGAGGAGGAAGTTTTGAGAGTGCTGGCCACATTACTGGATCTTGGTCCCATATAGAACCAACAAGGAAAGCAGATGTAGGTGTGTCCTTCTCCAGGACAAATGCACCAAGACCCAGAACTCAAAGAAGGAGAGGTTCACTTTGGCTCACAGTTTCAGTCCCTGGTCAGCTGGTTCTGAGAGAGAAAGTGTGGCCTGGGCCAGGGTGAGGAAAAGGTGCTTAACCCATGGCGGCAGGGAGCAGAGGGGGAGGAGCCAGGGAGCAGAACAAGCCTTCCAGCTCACGGTTTCTGTGACCACCTCCAAGCAGACCCCACCTCCCGACAGCACAGGGCCAGGAATGCCTCCATGGATATCTCCGGATAAGCACAGCACCCCACCATCTTCCAAACATACCAGGCTTTGGGTTGACTCTTCAGTTGTACAACATATCAAAGGGATAAGGGGTTTGGACACAATGGCTGCATTCCTGTGAGCCATCAGAAGGAATTTCATATCTGAGAGCAGGGCACATATGAACCTAGAAAGGGGAGCTTCTCAGGAGAGAGGTGGCCCTTGGAGGATCCAGTGACTCAGATGGCTTAAGGCAGATTTGGGTCAGAGGGTGGAGTGGAAAACCTGTCCCTGTTTTGGCCGGGACCTTCCTGTTCTTAGCACTGTGAGTCCTCTGTGCTTGAGAAACCAGGATGGTTCCATAGCCTTCTGATCTTTCCTCCAGGAATGATTCTTTATCTGCCAGGGCTGCCATGGCCAGTTAGCACAAAGTGCGTGGCTTAAAGCAAAAGAAATTTCCTCTCTGAGCTCAGCAGGCCAGGAGTCCTGAATCAAAGTGCTGGCAGGGCCTCCATCTCTGAATTCCCCTGGGAAGAATCCGTGTTTGGCTCTTGGCTTCTCCTGGCCCTCAGAAACCTTGGGCTTTGGTGGCTCCTGGGTCCATCACCCAGGCTGCTTGTGTAGCTCCGCGACATTCTCCCTTTCCAGCAGTGTCTGTCTTTTCTTCTTTTACAAGGTCGCCTGTCATGTTGGATTTAGGGCCACCCCAATCCAATAGGACCTCATCTCAATTCATCTACAACGACCCTATTGCCAAACAACGTCACGTTTAGGACTTCAATATAATGTTTTTGGTGACACAATTTGACCAATTAAATATACTCTTTTTCAGTAGACTGAAGACAGTACTTGGGGAAGAAAGCAGATGGTCATGGGAGGAGAGATGAGCGTGAGGTAAAGAGCTAGATAGAAAAGGAGAGAAGTGTTATCTCAGCCAGGCAGGGGGTGTTAGGACAGGGAATGCTTTGGAAAGAGCATTATTGGATCATCCTTGACTGGTGAAAGGAAAGAGCCAGATGAAGGGAGAGGCTGAAGAGGGAAGAGAGGGGGAGCCAATTGATGTGGGAGAGTCACTGGGCTGTGGGAGGTGGTGGGATGCTGGGAACAGGTGAAGAGTTAGCTTGTAGGAGGCTGACTCCACCCTCAGTGAGCTGGGAAGGGAGCCAGGGCACCTGGGATGTGGGGCTGTTAGTGCGGAGAGCAAAGGGGAGGTGCTCCGAGCACCTCCATCACAGCCAAGAAGGGGTTGGCAGGCCACAGGGCAAGTCCGGGAAGCTCTAGGAAGGTATTGTTCTCTGCAGAAGAGCTGAAGCTGTTCATAAACACACACTGAAGCAGCCCTGTGGATGGCAGGAGTGAGTTGGTCCTTGGACTGGCTCATGTTACTGCTGAGGAGGTAGCCACTGCTTTGTCACTTGACCCACTTACTTGGGAGGTAGGAGTGTTTGAGCAAGTAAGCCAAAACATGGATAAAAGGAAAATAAAGCAAACATTGGGTAATCTCGAGTTGGAAGATCTCAGTGACCATGTGCATTTAAGATAGCATAATTTATGTTTTAGAGTCATTCTGCACAAGAGGCTACTGGTGCGGTGGTGCAGATACCAAAGCAGCATTTCAGTGCCGCTAAGCACGATTTGTTGACATGTGGATTCGATGTACCTGGCCAGGCAGAAGATGCTAGCTGGATCTTTTTTTCCCAGGCTTTGTAAAATATTTGCCACTGTGGGCTCTTCCTGTCTAGTGCATTCATTGCTCAACACGCTTAGCAGCTTGCTGTGTTTGCAAGGTTGTTCCCTTGACTGTGTGTTCTGGAGTATTTATCCCTGATTATGCAGCAGCTGCTGAAACACCCTGATGCATTGCCAGTGCACCATTCACCACTTGTCCTTGTCATTTGCCTAGATGTCTGTTCCAATAAACAGAGAAAATAGTGACCCTTCAAGCAGCCTTTTTCTCAGCATGCTTACTGAGTCTCATAACCATCGCTGAAATTAGTTTTAAATGTTTAATGTCTACTTAAGGCAACAATGCCATATTCTGCTTTTGTTTATTGATTAAAGTTTACCCAGCATGCTGGCTTATTTAGAGAGTGTGCTCCAAGGAGAGGACTTGGCTTGAGGGAGTAATTTCACACTGTGCAAAGGGAAAGACCACAGGTGGGGGTCATGCCACACTCGGTCTTCCTTTGCCTCAGAGCTTTAATATCACGACTGACTTGGGGGCCTTTCTCTGTGTTGAGGACTTTGCTTGCAGCGTTTATCATTAATGCCCAAACCAAGATCACCCCTGCCTGTGGAATGAGACGAGGTGCTATCGATTGATACTCCTAGGTCGCTGAGAGCTTTATTTTTAACTCCTTGGTGTTCTTGTGGAGTGTCTTCCTACCCATGGATTCATTGATTGACCTCAGAATAGTCTGAGTATGTATGGAAGTGCTACGCAGACTCCTGATGGAGGATCCGCAGTATCTGATCCCAAGAGCATGAGGAGGGAGTCAAGGGGAGTGAGATGTCTGTCCCCAGCTGGGCCATCGCTGGGCCTGGGCGGGAATCAGTGTCAGCTCTCTATCAGCCTCTCTCCTTACCTGTGGGCTTAGATTATGCAAAGCATTTTCAACTTGATTTTTCATCCCCTACCACACTGTGAGTGATTATTTGTCATGGGCTCTTTATTTTTCTTTTGCATAGTACATTTATATTACATCATATTTATGTGTGTTTGAAGCATTGCTTTGTTAAAGGTTGACAACAAGGGTACAGGGCATGTTTCGCTACTCCATGCTGGCTCTCCAACATGTGTACTGAGTCGGAACCCCTCCCCTTCCACACCCTGCACACATTTCCTGGGGCCCTGATAATCCCAGTCCAGCCCCATCCCTGGACTTCTGCACAGTCCTTGGCCCCCTGGCATTGCTGGCCTGCCACCACCATCGCTGCCCTTGGGGCTGGAGATGGCAGAATCGAGGTAGGCAGCCTCAGCTGGCTCCAAGGCACAGCCAACTGTAGCCTCCCTGTGAGAAGGCAAGGAGGGGCATGAAGAACGGCAAGGCTCCTGTGCACGGCTCCGTGTGTCCGTGTGCATCCGTGGCTCCAGGTGTGTCCTTAGCTCTTCATTTCTGCCCCGGGTTTCGGCTCACTGATGTCTAATGTGCCTCGTGTACACATAGACTCATGGCCCTGTGTGGGTTTCGCCTCTTTTCCCGGACCCAGTGCTCTCGGTGCCCTGGGGGCCTGCGCTTGATGATGTCTGAGTGCCTGTAGAGGTCCTGGTCTGTGAACACATGGTCCCTGCACAAACTTGCTTCAGCTTTTTCTCTGTTCATGGATTCACAGTTTGACCTTCAGAAGCTGCATATGTGTGTGACTGCATGATGGTACCCTGTCGTCTCCACGGAGGAGCCAGGAAATTAATTTTAATTAAAAATAGATTGCATGACAGCTGCCTGGCTAGCTCAGTAGGTAGAGCATGAGACTTTTAAAAATAGATTATATAAGATTAATTTAAAATCAGGTTTTAATATTTTCATATGACTTTGATTAAAGTATAACAAAATGCCACTAACTTGGGAACAATCTTGAAGGAAACCCTTTTTATCTGCAGATATTGAAATTTTCATAAACCAATTTATTTTCCCACAGGATGAGGCATCTTCCTAAGGGTTTACTTGAGGACAAAAAGAGTTGATGCAGACCCTTAAAAAGCCCCCTTTCCATAAGTGTTTCGTCTTTTGTTATCATGTATACACATGGGTGTTTTATGTAATATAATATATAATGTCAATCACAAAGGCAAAATACTTGCACATCTTTACAAAAGAAGCAAATAAGCTGTAATAAGCAAACTGCCTGTATTTCTCATTAAAACTGCATTTTGGAATACATTTCTGATTTTAAAGTATTTTTACTAGCTTTCTCTTTGGAGAAATGGAATATTAAAAAATATACATTTTATACCATGGAATCTAGATAAGATTATTCTACAGAGGTGTAGACAAAAACATAGCAAAAAACTATTATTTGTCATTCATTGAACAAATTGATTGTGCTTTAATGTTTGTATTGATCTTTGACTGGTAAGAGCTGAGAGGGTCCCTTTGTCCATTTTTGAAAGCAGTGATTAAGATCCAATCAAAGGGGTTCATTGTCTTTTGAAAATTAATCAAAATCAATCAGTACACATTATTAATAATCTTCATGTTACATTTGCATTCTAGGGCCACTAGTGAAATAATTGATGAGATTGCACATCTATGTTTTATCTTCAGATACAATTTCATTATTTTATGGTTTACTTGTCCCAATAGAAAGTGGTCTTTAGTATACTTAAGACTGTAAGTGGATGGCCTTAAATGTGAAGTAGTTCAATATGATGAAATGAAAGTAGGGAGCAAGACTTTATAATGATGTTGTCAGGATTCTGATTTAAAACAATGATTTCACTTGGCCTCAGTTGCTGTATTATTGGGTTTTATTTATCTTTAGCCATAATATATAGTCTTTCTAAGCATGGTCACCTCTTTCTCACACTGCAGGTAAATAAGGACCTCAGTCATCCTTGTTTTACCTGATAAATATGAAGGAAAAGTGGGGCATTAAATGCAGGTTGAATAAAGTTTTAAATAGGCAATCATTCTTTTGGATTCTGTCTTCTCGTCTTATAATGTCAGAGCAAGGTAAGCAGCTGCAGTTACATTTGAGTGGCAAAGCTCTGTGCCAACTCTGAAGACAGCAGTGCTGAAATATCTATTACCAATAGGACTAAAAAGAGACCACAGTGAGTTTTGTAAGTTTTCTTAAGATAGCTAATTTAATCAACATGCAACTTTTTTGTTTTTCTCCAAATCACTTTTAGTATGGAGTGAAGAAGGGCCAGAAGGTAGACTCTTCCCTTAGGAGGAATTATTCTTTAATTTCTCTCTTTCTCTGCCAGTACCTTTCTGGGGCTCAGGTACGAGTCCAGGCACAGGGCTGGCAGGAGGCAGGAGCATTTTTTTCTTGTCATCACGAAGAGCATAGCTCAGCCCATAGTGTCATCCACAGTCATATTGTGTGTCATGACTCCCTTCAGCCCTGGATACACAAAGATACATGGCCTTATTTGACCATTCCCACCTTGAAAGCACCCTGGACAGCAGGTTAGACAGCCCACAAGCTCTGTTAGCCAAAATCCATGAAGCGAGACCCTGCTGCCGGGAATGACAGAGTGGAGTGCCCGAGGTGGCTCTCTGAAGGTGATTAACGATTGTCGTTCTCATTTGTAGTTTTGATTTTGTATCACTCGATTCTCTGGTTTCAGCACAGACAGCATTTTAGCCTCTGTGTGTTTGAAGATAAAGGCAGAGGTCTGGTTCATTAATAATTCAATCAATATTTATCGAGTGCATATTATGCCCTGACAATTGTTTTAGTTACCAGTGTTACCCAAAGCAGGTATAAATCCTGGCACACACTGTTAGGGACACAGAAAGTCCTAAGCAGACAGGTGAGAGGACACACAGTGGGTTCCACCGTGGGAAGAGCAGAGGGAAAATATAAAGCAGGGATGGGTCAAGGGACAGGGGGCTTTGGGCGTGTCGCCAGGGAACTGGTGTGCCCCACTTCTACCTGTTGCCCCTCAGCCCACACCTGCCCTTTATTTGTTTGCTTTTTGTTTTTTTCATTTTAAATATTGGTGCGTGGTAGCTGTGCATCCTCCGAGGGTCAGTGGGATTATTCCACCCACGCTGTGCAGTGATGACATCCAGGGAATTAGCCTTTCCCTCTCCTCGCACAGTTACCATTTCTCTGTGCTGCCAACCTTAGACCTCCGCTTTTCAGATCCCTATGGAGTCTGCCGTAAGCTGTGGTGCCCTTTCTTGTTTTGGTCCTGAGGACTGTAAGGGCGTCAGCCGCTTAGCTCGGGCTCCCAGGGTCGCTGGGCTCCTCTTAGGATGTTCGGGTGAGGGGGCTGCGGGAGCAGAGAGGTCACCTGTGCGCCTCCCGGGGCAGCAGCGTGCGGCTCCCAGGCCCCAGCAGCCGGAGAGCAGCGGCGCCTGGGTCCCAGCAGCGGGAAACGACTTCAGCAGCAGCCACAGCGACTGCAGCCTGGGCGGGTAGCAGGTTTCATCTCCGTGTGGTGTGTTCTCCCTTTCGGCTCCTGCAGCCCCGTCCTTTTTTCTTTTGTTGTTGGTTTTTTTTGGCACCGGGGATCGAACTCGGGCCCTTGTGCTTGCGAGGCTGGCGGTGGAACCCGGAACCACTGAGCTAAATCCTCGGCCCGTTAACTTTTTGTTGTTGTTGTTGTTTTTTGTTTTGGGGTTTTTTTTTCATCCTTTTTTCTTTTGCTTTTTCAATTCTTACAGCACGTTTGCAGCCATTTTCTATGTTAAATATTCTCTATTTGAACAACTCTGATGAGATCTGTTTCCTAACTAGACCCCAGCTCGTAAGGAGCCACTGAGCCCAGGTAGAGTGGAGGTGAGTGGGCAGCCAAGTGGAACATCGAGGAAAGGACCTTCCGGGTGGAGGGAAGAGCGGGTGCAAAGCCCTGAGGTGAAGCATACTTTGTGGGTTTGGGTAATGGCAGGGAGGCCTGGGCAGCTGGATTGAAGTGAGCCCCAGGGAAGAGTAGACGAGATGACAGCAGAGGGATAAGAGGAGCCAGGTCCTCTAGGGTTAAAGGTTTTGGTTTTTATTTTTATTGAGCTGGAAGCCAATGAAAGCTTCGGAGTAGAAAAACGTATCATCTTCTGTGATATAAAAGGATCGCTGTGGCTGCTCTGCTGAGGCTAAACTGAGCTGGAGATGGGTAGGCGCGGTGCAGGAAGGGGGACCCGTTGGGCTAGTGAGTAATCTCAGGCGGAGATGGGGCTGGCTTGGGTGGGGTTGCTGGTGGAAGGAGACGGAGTGGCGATCAGGCTCTAGATGCAGCTTATTTTGGAAATAGAGCTGAAAGTGTTTCCTTTCTGATTATACGTCTGCCGAGAGAAAAGTGAGGGCAAGGATGACTCTAGGCTTTTCACTGAACAGTCAAAGCATGGAGGTGCTGCTTGAAATGAGGAAGACTAAGACATCTCCTGTGTAGGGATTTCAGGTGGCAGTTCTGGATGTGGTGAGTTATAGATGGCGTATGCAAGTCTGGGGAGAGTCTTAGAGGAGAGTGCAATGTCAGATAGCACCGAGCTGTCACTTCAGGTGTGGAGTAGATGAGAACCTGAGGGAAAGAGTGCAGATGCAGAAGAGAAGACATCCAGTGAACAAACTTGGACCAGCTCCGTTTGTAGAGTTTGTTGAGCCAAGAGCACAAGTCAGGTGGACAAGGCAATCAGACAGCCTGGAGGCCAGTGATGGAAGTGTACCTCCGGAGTTAAAGACCGGAGACAGCTCTGAACACAGAAACCAGGAGGTCATTGTTAGTTTACTTGAATGAGAAGAATATCAAGCTGTGGAGGGGCCCAGGAGCCTCTAAGTCTGGACTGGGATCCACCTAGCGACTGGGGACCATTTGGATTAGGGTTAGGCTTGGGTATTTGTCAGCTAGCTCAGGTCACTATGGCTCAGGCCACTTATTTAGAACACCAGTAACCCTTGAATAGTGGCCAAAGAGTGGCCATAATGATCGTTAGAAACAGAATTGTACTAAGGTTGCTATATATAAAGAGAACTTTGGGGGATGGGGATTTAGCTCAGTGGTTCTGCCACCTGCCTTGCAAGCACAAGGTCCCAAGTTTGATCCCTAGTACCACCAAAAAAACAAAAAACAAAAAAAAAGAGAACTCTGGGAATTTGGTCTGGCCCCTTAGTTGAAGTCATTTCTAGCCACTTGTTGAGGAGGAGTAAGAACAGTATGGTCAGGAGACAAACTGTTGAATTTGTGTTCTGTATCTTGCTAGTGGTGTGAACTTGTGCAAGTTACAGAGTCATTGTTTGTCTCCATTTACACTTAAAAATGAGCATGATACTGCCACCTTTGTAAAATAATGCAATGGATGCAGTGTGAATTTGCGTGTTTGTGTATATGAAAGTACAGCAGTGTTCTACGAGGCTAGGTGTCCTTATATCCAACATTAACAATAGCTAGCTTTGAGCTTAAATGCAGTCACGATATGCTCCCGACTTCGTATTAGCAACGTTTGAAAACACTGAGATACAGTAATGTGAGAAAGTAGCAAGAATGCTAAGAAAGACAAATCAGAGATTTGGTCTTTATTCACTAATTTCTTCTGGTTTTAATACTAATCATTTTATAATGCAAAAGTGTGTTGGGAATTTATCATTTAGGAGCAAAGGGAAAAATATAAAACCATTATCTAGTTTAGAGGTGGTGAACCTATGGCACACGTGCCACAGCAGGCTGTTTGTATCATTGAAAGCTCTAAAAGGTTCGCCATCACTGGTCTAGCTTGTTCAAGCCAGATTTAAATGTGTTTCTGAATTTAAAAAAAATGAACAGGCATAATATAGACATGATTCATTCACATTTAAAACTCATTTGAATTCTTTTATTTCTTAATTCCAAAGGGCCAGTTCTACTAAAAAAAGGCATATCTCCAAAGTGCAGCATGCTGATCATAAATCCTCAATTCCATAGTGAGGAAACAAAATCTTAGATGATAAATCCATGGATCAAGGCATAAATCCCAAACCCAAATTATTTAGCTTTGAGAATACAAATGCAAACCATAGTAGAATATGTGAATGTGTGAATTCTTTATGGAGTTTTTAACTATAATATATTACTTTTGGAAATTACAGACAGATGGTCAGAGAACTTCCTTAATATTTGCCGCTTATTTTTTCAATCTGGTAAACAGATGATTTAAAAAAATTAAAGTGAAAAATGATGTAGAGAAATTTGTTATCTGGCTATAATGAAAAAGGAGACTTGATTAACTTTCTAGCTTTTTTTTTTTTTTTTACTGGGGATTGAACTCAGGACCTCACACTTGCCAGGCAGGGGCTGTGCCACTGAGCTACATCCCTGAAAACTGTCTTGCTTTAAACATCAAAAACTCTGACAATATGTTAGAGACTTAAAAGTATTAGGGTCAGGCAAAAGTCACAGTTGGAATGGTGATGACCAGAGAGAAGGAAATGAACAAGATGGGGTAAAGGTTGCTTCATCTCACTGCAAGTTTTCAGAACCTGCCAAGTGACGGGGATCCCAAAAGGACTGTAGTTGTGCTGGGGTGATCTCTCAGCATATCAGAACCAAACTAAATGTAGCAGCAGAATGTTATATGAAGCTTACATTGCAAGTGAAGCAGTATAATTCTGAATAACCCATGGCTTGAAAAAAATCTCAAGGGAAAATAACAATATTTTCATCTGAATGGCAATAAAGCATCATATCCAATTTTGTGCATCTAAAGCAGAATTTAGGGAAAACTTTTAGCATTCTTTGCTTATGTAAAGGTCAACTGTCAATGGTTTTGGGTCTCCTTTAGGGAAGTAGAAAGAAGAGCAAATTTCACCTATGGTAATGAAAGGAAGAAAAAAATGAAGAATATAAATCAGTTCAGTGGAAAGACTCTGATGAAGATCTGTAAAGCTAAAGCTAACTCTTTGACAAGACCAATAGAATCAACAAATCAGGAAAAAAAGAGGGGACACAATTTATCAGTATTAGGAATGACTGAAGTGACATTGCTATAGAACCAAATACAATAGTAACAAAAAACAGTGAGCCAAACAATCTCATGGCATAATTTGACAATTTAGATGAAATGGACAAATTATTTACAAGATACAAGCTAACAAAGTTTACTTAAAAGACAGGCACCCTAGGGGTTTTGAGCCCTTGTAGTGCCAGTCACTCAGGAGCCTGAGACAGGAGTTTGAGGCCAGCCTGGGGAATCTCTCAAGATCCCTTCAACCACCACCACCACCACCGGCACAACCACCAAAACACAGACAAGCAACAAGCAGCCTCACTCTCTGTCCAATGAAAGGGTTATATTTACTGTTAAAAACCTTCCAGCAAAGAAAACTTAAGATCTAGAACTATGAATGCTGCAAGATATTCAAGGAAACAATGATAACAATTTTAGAGGAGCTGACAAGGAGCAGCTGACAAAACACTTTGCAACTAATCTAAGAGGACAAAACTATGCTGCTATCACAGCCAGACAAGACGTTGGAAGAAAAAACTACGCACCCAAATTGTTCACAAACACAGGCACAAAGTTCCCTAATACCATTTAAACAGTAATCTAACAATTTTTAAACAGGATGACACATTATGATCCTGAGTGGGCTTTATCCCATAAATGCAAGGTTGTATGGTCTTCAAAGATTTAACATTGTAGAATTAAACAATGTAAATCAATGTCATATTGACTAAAATTTTAAAAATAAACTGAATAGGGCTGGGGATTTGGCTCAGTGGTGCCTTCACCTGCCTCACAAGCGCATGGTCCCGAGTTCAATCCCTTGTACTAAAAATAAATAAATAAATAAATAAAATAAACTTAATAGATTAAAATTTGATGAAATTCACCATGCATTCATATTAAACCCTAGGTGCATAAAATATTGTCAAAATATGAAAAAAGTCATCTGAAGATATCCAAACCTAGCACAATGGATAGTCATAAAGTGGTGACTACCCTACCCATGAGAATGGTTTTTCTGTCCTATTTTAGGGTTTTCAGTTGCAATTAGACCTGCCACTGCAAGAGTCAATAAATAAAAATATAACATAAATGTAATAATAATGCAAACAGATAAATGACATGTAGATTTGAAAGAAAGAATTAAAACCATCTTTTCTGTTGAAGAAGCTTGTGTACATGGAACTCTCTAATTAACATTTTAGAACTATTGGGGCCAGGGATTTAGCTCAGTGGTTTCGTTGCCTGCTGGGCAAGTGCAAGGACCCAAGTTCGATCCCTGGTACCAAAAAAAAAAAAACATTTTAGAACTATTGAGCTAATAAGTGAGTTTTTTGTAATTTCAGGATGCATAAGAGCATAAAGAATTCAGTTACATTAGTATATAATATCAGGTAATAATTGGCAATTGAAATTGAAATGACATTTATAGTAGTATCAAAAATAGGAAATAAAGGTACACTTAGCAAAATATGTGCAGGAGCTTCATACTAAAAATTATTCACCATTACTAAAATAATCCTAAATAAATAAGGCTAAATATTCATAAATCAAAGGCTTATATTTTAAGACAGCATTTTGTACCATATGCATTACAAGGATACTATATGCATTAGCCTGTAGATTCATTCATATCAAATAAAATATTTTCATGTTTTTATTGTAGAAATTGAAAACCTGATTCTGAAACTTATTTGGAAATGCAGAGGATTCAGAATAGTTGAAATGATTTTGAGAAAAAAGGGCAGTGATGAGAAACTTTCACTATCTGAACTCAAGACAGTGTGTTAAATTCTACCAAGAAAACCCTAAGATAGGAGGAAAGAGACTAGAAATAGACCCACCATAAATTGTCATTTAATTTATATTGAAAGACTCAGCTAATTCAGTGAGGAAATAAATGGTCATTTTTTTTGTTAAATTCTTTTATTGGTACATTGTAGGTATACAACACAATTACATTTCTCATTGGGAATTGTACCTTTACATAATGCATCTTGGTTCTTATTTTTTTCCCCATTCCTAGCCCTCCCTTCACCCCCTCCACCCTTCCCTATTTACAAAGACTATTTCCATTTTTTCCATTTCTCAGCATGGTCATTTTTAACAAATGGTATTGGAAAAAACTGTAGATTACCTATGCAGGAAATGAACTCTGAAAGTTATTTCACAAAATATTCAGAGCCATAGATTTAAAGAGCTAAAATGTTAAAACTAATGGAAGAAACATATGAGAAAAAATTTCTAAAATTTTTAGTTAGGGAAAGATTTCTTAGCTAGTATAAAAATGCACATCCAAAAAAATTTGCTAAATTGGACCACATAAAAATTTGAAACTCTAACTTTTCAAATACAGCATTTTTAAAAATGGACAAGCCAGGTCTTGTGTCCAGCATATATAAACTGTTTAACTTCCTAAGGAAGAAATCAATCCAATTAAAGTATAGTGAAGTAGATATTTAGATAGACCATTTGCCAAATATTAATATCAAGTATGGCAAAATATTTCTACACACGCAGAAAATGGACTAAAGTTAGAAGACTGAGAATACCAAGTGTTGACAAGGACATAGTATAACTGGATTCCTGAGGGTTTGTTGTTAATAATTCAAGGTGGTGCAGCCCACTTGGAAATCATTCTGTTTGTTCAAAACTTACAGACTTGACATGACATGGGTCCCCCCAAACTCAGTTTAATGTACTTGCCCAAGGTTAATGAAGTGTTGAATAATGTCTATAGAAAGATATCTACCTGAAAGTTCAGAGCAGCTTTATTTTAATAGCCCAAACTAGAAACAACCCACAAGTTCATTTATGAGAATGGACAAGTTAATTATGCAAAAGTAAGCAAACAATACTATTGGGGTATAAGAAGAAAACAAAGAATACCGTATATACAGACAACACACTAGATGGACCTCAGAAGCACTATGCTAACTGAAAGATTACAGATACAAAACACTAACTGTATTGCAACATTACTGGAAATTCACTAGAGGTCAAAATTGTAGTAACAGAATATTTAGGGGTTTAGGATATAGGGTGAGAAAAAGTATTGACAGCAGAGGTAGAAGAAATTTGAGTTGATTATGGCATGATGAGATAATATGGACAGAGTTTGTTAAAACTCACTAAATTTTACATTTAAACAAGTAAACATTATTCTATCTAAATTTTGTCTTAACATAGCTAATTTCAGAAATGATGAAATTTCAACTCTATGAGATAGGCATAGACTTATGAAGCTTGTTGAATGAAGTAACTGCATTGTTAAGAAATGGCTTGAGTTTGTGAGAACGTAATGACATGTTTCTTTGGCATTAAGACCAAGCATTATATATGTAAACTTTACAATGAGAAGGATACTTTTAATTATGTAACATGTAGTAAAATGAGTGTGTGTGTGTGTGTGTGTGTGTGTGTGTGTGTTAGTGAAGCTATTTGAAATCCAGGGTAATCAGTCTTTATCAAAAACCTACCATAGAGACTGCTTCATAAGTAAAGTTTTTTCACAAAGTTATTTTAAGGACTAAGAGCTCTGTAGTTCTCATGAATTTGATATAAGAGAGGTGGCTCATGTGGCAAATTTGTTTCTTAAACACCATCCTCACCCATGGGTAGTTTCTGAAAGAAAACATTTCTGTCTCTTGTGCTTTTAGATGCTGTCATCACATCTGAGAATAGCTGGTTTTCAGGTTACATTTGAGTTTAAATGATAATAATACTTCTTGGAATTAGTAGCTTTTAATACCATAGAGTAGAAATGAAGCAAATATGTATTCAGCCACAGTACCTTGCTTTTTCCTTTTAAGGGCAAATTTTCTGTAGCTGATTCTTCACATCTTTGTCTTCTTACAATTAGAAATAGATCAATAAGAGGACTCATTGGAACAAAGTATCCAATAGAACTTTCTGTAATGATGGAAATGCTCCTATTCTATGCTACAAAATATGGTAGTATATTTAACCACACACAGCTGTTGAGGACTGAAATGTTGCTACAGTAGTAATGCATTTTTAATTTTATTCAATTTTAATTAGTAAAATTAAAATGCAGTCATCAGTTCCTGGCTATAATACTGGATAGCGCAGATATGGACCTAAATCTACTAGTGGTATTTATTTAGTGCTATTAATAAGTAATGATGCTGGTTGGGTGTGTGTTTGTGTACTTCTGTCTCTCTCTTTGTGTGTGCGTGTGTGTGTGTGGTGTGTATGGAAGCTTCTCTGTCTTTTTGTTTTTAAAGCATCATGATTCAAATACTAGGAACAATACTGTGGAATTATTATGCTTTTTCTATTAACCACTTCTCTGATGTAAAGAAAATCTTGTACTGACTTTTTGGTCTTAATTTCCTTAGACTAAAAATGCTGGGCTACTGTATCAAAAGTGTAGAACACATTAATGATTGTATTGGTCTTGAAACTGGAAAAATAAGGTAGTTTAAAGGATATTTGAAATATTTTTTGTCGCTTCAAGAAAATTCCCTTCTCTCTTGATCATCGTACACTAAGAGAGTAAAATTCTGCACTGTTGAAGCCCAAATAGAAATTGAGATTTCTGTTGAAATTGGTGATATTGCCAGTGCTTCTACCACAAATGTTTGGTATGAGAAATTAATGTATGTGAAGGATGTTTTAACCTTTCATTTGCATATGTTTCCACAATTAATTATCATATAAAGAAATGAGTCATTCCACTTTAGACTTAGTACTTCTTTTGCTACCTACCATCACATAATTCAGAGGTTAAATATTAGCAGATCTTTTCAATCATCAGTGCAGTATATCAATTTTACTCTGAAAGTTTACAGGCTACTGAGCCACTGTGTCAACTAGACACATTTCAGCTGCAAGTGAAGATAATTTACCTACTGGTAGTTTCAATCCTAAGGACACGTGTTGCTCCCTGGATGGCTATGGAGCCTTAGACTGTCCAAGGCTGGGGCAGAAGCTCAGCTGTGACTATGAGGACCGAGCTGTCACTCTGCTCAGTTGTCCTCACCAGGTTTGCCTCCTGCTTTGTGCTTGTGCGGCTGCTGGCAGCTTTCTTTGCAGGCCGCAGCCGGACAGCAGGGCACCGCCCACTTCTTTCCTCATCTGTTTCATATCCGGAATCAACAGCAAAAGCGAAAGCTTTGGGGAACCACGTGCAGAATCACCTAGTCGTAAGCGGCTCAGCTGCCTCAAGGTGTGAGGGGAAAGGAAGAGCCTTGTTGGGGGGAAAGGAAGAGCCTTGGGGAGGTAAAGGGAGAAATCACGCTGAGCTCCGAGTCCAGCAGGTCTGGGGCTAGGGAGGCAGGAAAGGAAGGCCCCCACGGTGCACTATTAAAGGCTGCCAAACACTCAGCAATCAAGTTAAATAATACATTAATGTAATGTTTAGAATAAAGTCAATATTAATGCAAGAAAATCCATGATGAAACCTCTCTCCAGATTTTAAATAAAGACAGGATTAGTACGTTCTCTTGCTGAGCCCTATTGGAGCTCTAATGTCTATTTAAAAATCTTAATAGCTTGCTCAGACTGGACATTTTTGGATTAATTTCGACCTTTACAATATTGCATTAAAGTATCATTTGTCTTGACTGCTGACTTTTTTTTAGTACACTCTTAAATCTTATACTCCATGTTAAATCTTGCCCTGTCTCAGCCCTGGTTTACCAAAATTGGGTTCTGATAGCACAGGAGAGTTGGTTTCTGCAGTGCACCTCTGGGCCCTGGAAGTACTCAGTTTCTTTCTGGTGTATCTTTGAATAGTCACAGCGTGTGACTTCATTTATGTTTCATGGAATATTCCTGCCTCTCCTTTTATAACCTGAAACCCTACTGGGTCCCTATAGCATATATTGTACCTTACACTTCACACAGGGATGCTTTCTGCTTAGTGAATGACCAGCACATTTTTTTGAGTTAGTGACCAGATATTCTCTGGATAAGCAATTGAAAATTTAGCCCTAGCAGATTTCTCCCTACAGAGTCTGAGATACTGAGGACAAAGCAACAGTTTCTCATTGTTATATTTTAAAAGAAATATTGAATGACTTGAAATGGCAAAGGTAATGGATGAAAAATTTGGCAGAATAGAATGATCTGTGGATACCTTTCAATATCTTGTGAGATGGATAACGGGAATTCAACTACCTTTGAGAATGGTTAAGTATGTTTTTAAAGAACTCACGTCATAAAATTGAGAGAATTATAACTAAATGATGTACAAAATAAGATACCCTTTCCATAATTTTAACCTCACTATATCTTTGGACTGATTAAATACTATTTGATGTTGATAAGCTGTTTGTTTGAAACTTTTTCAGCTTCTTCTTCCTTCAAGGGGAATGATAAAAGTAAGCCACCTCTCACTGGGAAAGCTCTGAAATCCTATTAGGATGCTCCTTGTGAATACAAGTGATGTTCCTTCAATGAATATTTCATAAGAAAAAATTTCATCTAGACCCCTGGTGTCTGACTAATATAAATATATAGTAGGAATTACATGCAGGGATACAAAGTAAGTTTGTATTAAGGGCAAAATGGATTATTCACACCATTTATAAGATATACGTTTTTTACTCTCAAAGGTGTCTGCACAAAATTATTCAGTGTCTTCTACGATTTAACTCAGCCTTTGAAAGCTCTTGCGGGCAATGCATGGAATTTAGGGAAAAAAAGGGAAGAACATATGGAAATAATAAATTTATATAGTTGGTTGTTAAAGATCCCTGCTATGAGAAAAATTAACATACCCAGCTTTGAAAGGAAGATTCGGAAGATTGTTGTGAACTCTGCATGTGTTTATTATTACTGTTCTTATTTAAGACTTCCCCTTTCTCCTGAGCCAAACTTGGACACCCTGGTTTTTTTTAAAGCATCTTTTTAAGGCAACCAATGAAATACTATGTTTCCTCCAGCTATATCCTGCCTCATTGCCTGCCTACTTCCATATGCCTTGGGTTTTTTTTTTTTTTTTGGCCATTTGAGATACCTTTTTTAATTTTTCTTTGATTCAACCACCCATTGGATGAAGTAAAAATAGTTTTGGCTGTAACAGCAGCTGACCCTTTGTGACTCTGTATCTCTTGGCCAAAACTGCTGCCTGGGAGTGGAGTTGGCTTAGGAAAAGTATAGTTGGATAATAGCCTGTCTGTGGTTTGTTTGGTAATTCTCGAAGCCCCCACCTCCATACCTATGTGAAGCTCCACTCAATAACACCAAGAATTTCACACTTCGAGTGAGAGAAGAATATCTCCCAAAGGATGTGTAATTCTGCTCTGTGACTTCAAGCCAAGCATAAACATTAGCTAGTTCTGGAGCTGTTATTTCAGCAATTCCACCGTATGAGCTTCTAGAACTTCTCCCATCTGGGCAATTTGCTTTTGACCTATTCATGCCCTATCATATAATTGTGACGCCCCCTTTCTTACTGTGGTAGGTGGAACAGCAGGTGTTAACTGTTTTTAAGTGCAGATCCAATACATGACCACATCTTCCTCTCCACTCTGTTTGTTTTTATCCTCTGTAGAACATTAACCGACCAGTGTGCATGGATTAGACAGGAACCATCTTCAGATAAACTGAAACAGAAGAGATTATATCAGCAGTTTGCAATGATTTCCTGTGGGCTGTCTTTTTCCATGCAGATTAGAAGGATTTATGCCTTTTATAGTTTGAGACCAGCCTCCTCTTGGCCCCATAGTCACACCAAGAAACTGATATACAAAGAAGCCAACATGGCTATAAGAGTTCATGAAAAAATTCTGCCCTTATGAAATGTGTTTATTAGTCATGAAATCTTTAACAAGTGGGCTTTCCTAACCACAGTAAGATAGATTAAAAACTCAAAACTAATGAGATACATTCATAGATATCAACCCAAAATGGAGGTTGTCTCTGTCCAATCCCCAAAAGCAACCCCTAGAGGCCAGGTGAAGTGCTGAATCGTTGTCAGGTAGGGTTGTTGTTTCTCATCTGGACATTTACAGGAACTTTTGCACAGAAAAATTCAGCTTTGATGAAGAGTAAAGAGCTTCTGCTTTAACCTTAGCTCTGCACCCCAGGAATTATCTCACATTTTGTATTCATGTGGCACAGGAACACACTAGAGAGATTGGGATATGGGTGAGCTGGATCCCAAAACTAAGGGTTGAGTATGTTAATCTTGTGTTGACTTGAGCTTTTAAATTCTCCTCTTTGGATATACTTAACTGTTAAATGAAATTTGCACTAGTAGTTTAAATTCTATTTTAAAAGAATCATGTAAAACAGAAAGTAGAGACTTAAAACTACATATCTCTTCCCTTAAGTTTTAAATATTGGTATTTATCAATGAAAAATGTTTGAATATCATTCAAACTAATTATCTCTGTCCTTGTGAGGTGTGTTCTTACTTGTTTTGGAATTGGTGTGAAGGCAAAGACGACTGTTATTATGTAAGATTTCCAATAAAACAGTGGACTAAGTCGATGGAAGACATCCTCACCCTCAAATGATTGCCTTAAAAAATACAGAGATCCCTCAAAACTATGAGAAGGAAAGTCCCAATGGATGGAAATCAAAAAGGGAGGACACTTCAAAAAGTGTAGACTCCTCAACAGGATCCTAAGTTCAAAGGCCACAAGAACTGGGGCTTTGAAACATATTTAGAGCTGGGAGAAGTGCTGTGGGGTTGGCCTGATGGGCAGGGGGAGCAGTAACTCCACTGCCTGTTAAAACTGCCAAGCCACAATGAGCTTTGAAACCTGCGAATCGGAAATGCAGAAGAACAGCTTGTCGGCCCCTCCAGAGAAGAGGAGAGGCTGGCTCTAAGTGGAACACACCTTGTGAAGAAGCAATGGAAGTACCAAGCCTGCTCTGTGGGACCCTATGAGCTACCCAGGGAAGTAGGGCCCTTCCCAGGGAGGAGGGCCAGGCCTAGAAACTGGCAATCGAAACTTAACACCAACCCTTGGAGAGTGCACCCTAGCTATGCTCCATAGTCCTGGGTCTGAGGCTCTGGTGAGCACAACTTCTGGTCAATGAAGTTGGACTCAGAGTCAAAGGAAACACAACAGTGAGACAGTGATGCTAAGAGCGATTTGTCAGACACAATCATTCCCAGAACTTGTCCCCTAGTTCTGCATAATGGACAGTATCCAGTAGGCTTTAGAATGTGAAGGAAATTCACACACAGAATCAGTATGGTTGGAGCTAGGGGTCATGACGTAGAGTGGAAGAGAATAGGTACAGCGAAAAAGAGAGTTGTAAGCTGGTAGAAAATACTCAGGAACTCTCTGAGGGGCCATGCATAGAGAATGATAGATGAACTGATATTTGAATGCAGGGTAAGGAACTTAAGTATTTATCTAGAACTCATAATATGTGAAAAGTGTAGGACTCAGTCCTACAGAACAGAAAATACAGAGGCTCAAATGGTTTCATTTAAATCATTTGTCTCCTTTCTCTAATACAAACATACAGTTTCTTATCTTGAAGAGGGCAAGTATGCAATACTACACAGGCTGGAGTTTTTAAAGGGTGAGATTCCTGGCTTATCTATTGTTGTGTTCAAAACAAATACTTCACAGATATTGGCAAAGGGAATGACAGTGCATTTAACTTTTGCTGCCAAAGATGATATTAATCTCTCCAGTAGGATGAAGAAATTAGAAAATTAGTCACTCAGAAGTTATATTATGGACTCTTAGAAAAAATTATCAAATAAAATATGAGTATCATTTTCTTTGACTTCTGACTTTTAGAGTTGGAGTTTTGTTGCATGGATAAGGTAAGTAACAATATTTGGCTTCAGGTCCTCCTCAAGGATTCAAGCCTGTATATGTCAGTGACCTCTTGAGTTGCTGATCTTAGGGCTCAGAATCCTCAGTACATGCTATGATTGGGGCTGTTGTTTTCACTGTGGTTTTATTGTTTTCACCATCATCTGCAATGATGTTCCTCAGGAGCATTTACTAGAGCATCCTTCCTTTTGGAAGCATTGTCTTGTTATCTAGAGCTCAGTGTAGGACTTAATCACTTACTTGTCTTGGGCAGCACTGTTAAGACAGTTCTTCCCTCAGGTTTCTACCGTCTAGTCCACCCTCTCTCTAGAATGGCTTTTACTTTCTCAAATATGTATTTTGTAAAACACTTTTACTTGTTTTTAGAATATTAAAATGTCTTTTTTTGAAGTATGTTCATTCTCAATTTTCTTAAGATCCCACCTGCTGTATTCCATCAGTGTTGGTGACAGAGTCAGATGGCCCCCCTCTGGGTGACACCTTGATGTCCAAGGTGTGCAAATGCCAGATGCTGAGGCCTGATTAACATACAACAGTGCAGATGAGATAGGAAGATCCACCATAGAGACAGAGTGGTTCATGGGATGAGCAGTTCCTTGAAATACACAAAAGACCCAAAAGTCATTGTTGAGAAACAGTGTCATAGTTGGAATTCTCATTTGTCCTGGATTTAAAACTAAACCAAACAATCTCTCATTATTGTATAAAATAAAGGTAACAAAATCCTACAATCTTAATCTTAGGAAGATCAACCCTACCCTGGGGTTATCAAAGGCCTGACCTTTAGATTAGCTCTGTGCTCAGTTCCAGGGCTGGGTGTCTCCTCTGCCCCACGGGTCCTTAATTTTGAAACTGAGTGAACTTTTTGCTCTTTTTCTCTATGCCTTGTTTTTTGTTCCTCTTGGCTTTGAAAAAATAGTTAAGGAGAGTTGTACTAACATGAGTCTCTCACTACCTAACAACCCAGCCTACTGTGGTTTACAAAATAAAGACAGACTAAGTTGGAATTCACTGTGTTTTTAATTTTTAAAGGAATAGACAGAGCTGTGTGAACACGTGTTGCGTGAGGATCCATGTAGAAGATTCCAGGATGACCCATGTGTCTGGTCTGGTTGAACAAAAGCCTTCCAGAAAAGGCAGTGCTCATAATTCTTATTCAGTGACGTTACTTAAGCAACATTAGTTTAAAAAGATGGATTAGAATTTTATTCACGAATATCCGTCAGTATGACACATGGGCCTAAGTCATTTTTGTCTTACATGTTTTCAGACACTGAGCATTGGGTTCTCCCAGAGTGTTTTCTTTTAGAACAGGCTGCTCCCATGGTCCTGGGAGGGCCCTCACTGTGGCTTTCCATCTTGATGTCATCAACTCGATGTTGACTTTTTGAGTAACAGCTCCTCCTACCTCCTCTTGACACCCTGATCCCTTCAACAGACTCAGCCTTTGACAGGAGGCCTATCTGTATGCCCTGAGTGTACAGAGATATTATCAGGACCTGTTATTTCTGGGGATCTCTAATATAGTAATGTTTATGTTTTGAGAAGAACAAAAATAGAAATGTTTATAAGTAGGAGGAGAAAAGAAGAATGAATGTAGGCTGGAGTCATTGGCTTGGTTGGTCCTGTTTGTGAAAACAATTCTCGGTAATTACAGCTTTTCTGGAATGACTGCACCATTACACTGACCATATGCAATTATCTTGACTTCTCCTCCTCTGTGTATGGAAATAGAATAAATGTGCTGCAGCGTCTCCCTCTTTTATGGTCCTCAGCTGGGACTACTCAGCCTTCCGTGGATCCAGTCCACAATTCGCCTTTTCTTCAGGAGTTCTAAAATCCCTGTATGGCATTAAATTTAATAGAGCTAGTATATCAATAATAGAATTATAATTATGGAAAGTCAGTTAAAAGGAGAATGAACGGTAAAACGAAATGAGATTTTTAATGGCTTGCCAAGACTTATAATTAATGAGATAGAAATTTGGCCATGCATGTGACCTTCAGGTAGGAACAGACAAAGCCCGGTGTGAATTGTGCTGTAGAGAAGAATGATGTTTCAGAAGAAAAGAAATCTCTACAGCTTGCTGGGGGCTGCCTCCCAGTCATATAGGGCTTTGCTCACATGCAGGCTCTTTGCCTGTGCATGAGGGGTTATTGGAAGAGACAAAGCCAGTGACATGGTGGAGCCCTTTGACTCTTTTATCTCACGGGACACCTATAATCCTTATGATCTCGCTCATTACATGAAGCTGCTTTTCATGATAATGCTAATTTGTGGATCTGACCTACTCCATTATCTGTTTTGCACAGTGAATTTCTTTGAACACTATTTGCAGAAATAAAAGGAAGGAAGAAAGAAAAAAGAAAGAAAGAAAGAAAGAAAAAGAAAGAAAGAAAGAAAGAAAAAGAAAGAAAGAAGAAAATAACCCAAATGAATTCTAAGTGCTTAATACCATCCTGCTGTTCAGCTTCCTCGCACACCATGTGGGCTCCTGAGGGTACAAAAATTGTTTTTGTCTGATTAAACACAAGTCCCTTTGAACTCCTTGGGGGTTCATTTCTGCTTGCACTTTCTTGTAACTGTGTGCAGAGTTTTTGTTTTTATTTATTTATTTTTGTTTTGGTTTGGAGTCTAAAGTGCCTGCAAGTCAGCCCTCTTCACTTCTTCCATCCTTTTTTCAACAGTATAAAAAGTGTGTGTTACTGTAACATCTGTTACATTCCGTAGCCAGAGGCACAGAGAGGCAGAACTGAACATTCACAATCACCCCCTTTGTACTTCTCATGTACAGAAGATTGGTGACTAGAAGACAGAAGCAAATCAGAACAAATATCTAGCAACTGATTCCCAAAGGATGTTAGTGCCCCATCTGGTTACCACCAGTAGCACTTCTGTCTTTGAAGGCAGCTGACAGAGAAGAAAGGCATTTATAAAGGTGTCTGGCACTGGACTGTGGCCAGAAGCTGTTCGTTCTTGGGAGAGAATTGGGGTGAGGAAGCAAGACAGAATTTATATTTGTTTCTTTGGAAAGAGTATCCAATTCTAAAGCACTTAAAAGCATACATGAAGATGAATGGCTTGCTGATCTTAGAGATGGGGTTAAATAATTAAATTAATTCCAAGATCAATATCATGATGGCTATGCCCTCTGAATTCCATAGTCAACTACTGGAGTTGTGGATAATTGGAGAAGGGGAAAATGATCCCACTCCTGAAGACCTTGGAATTTATCTGTTCATTCTTGCATGCTTGTTTTTGCTCCTTTGCTCAACATGGCCCATGTCTGACTCTCAGTATGGGGACCTCTTTTCTCAGTCTGTCCCACTTCTATTGACACCCCGTGCAGCCCCTTATTGAATACAATCTACATGTCCAGGTCTATCAACTTTTGATCTCATGTCCAACCCACTCCTGAGCGTGGGGACAGCCTGCACCTCCTTTCTCCCATCCCCATTGGGATTTCTAGTCGGGAACTCCACTTAGATATACAGAGAGGAACTGTGGGATTCTCCCACAAATCTCTTTTTCCTGCACTTCCCCCATGTCAGAAGTGGTCACATAGGTTGAGTAGCTCTAGTGGCGAACATGGGTGCCATCCATAATTTCTCACATTTCCTTATTTCCCACATCATTTTGCCCGAAGCTGGTCCTAGAACTGCCCGCTTCACTTCCCTCCATCTTCCCCTGACTGGACCATTCCACTTTCTGCATTCCATGTCTTGTGTGCTAATTCCTTGCTCACCAGAGCTTTTCCAGCAATGCTGTGCAGCTGCTGCCCTCACCTCTGTCCTTCTCTGCACACACTTTGCCTGCCCAGTGCCATAATAGCATAGGGGCTGGAAGAAAACAGCCATGGGCCAAATCTGGCCCCCACTTGCTATTCTGAACCCTGTCTTGTAGGAACAGTCATGTCCTCTCACTGAGATGTGTCCACAGCAACAATAGCTGCTGAATAGTTAGGACAATGATCATATTCCTGCAAAGCCTAAGATACGGGCTGGCCCCTTAACAGCAAGAGTTTACATCTTTCCCATAAAAGCCAGAGCCCTTTACTTTGCCTGGTAAGATAACACATGGATTGGCCCTGCCTCCCTCTTGGCTCTTGAACTTCGGCCCTTACCAGTTACCCTTGCCGAGTCCTCTCCGGGGTGGCTCCTGAAATCCTTCTCACGGATCTCTTTGCACGGCCTCTCCTTGTCATTCTAGTGCCAGCTTAAATGTCACCCCTGCCAGAGCTGCACACATTGCTCCCAATCACACTCTACGAAGGCATCCTGTTGTGTTGACATCGTGGCTCTTATCACTCATTCCATTGATTCTGCCTCCCTCACTGAGATTCACGTTCTGTGAGAGACAATCTCCCCTGCTTGTTTTCCTTCAGTGTCTCCAGCTTCCAATGCAGGAGCAACCACAGACTTGGCAAGTGGCTGCGGAAGAAAGGGTTGAAGGGGCCTGCAGCTCATGTGCCTGGCGGGGACCTCCATGAGCTTATGTGAGTGGAGCCGTGCTTAGACGTAAGCAGGACTCGTCCTGTGGAAAGTGAGCTGAGGGTGGGAAGGGTCTCCGGAGCCATTTGGCACCCAAGGGGCCAGGAAAATGTGAGCTTGTCAGGAAACACTGGACACAAGATGAGAAGGAGGACCGTGACACTGAATTCCAGCTCCCTCCAAGGGCCTGAGAGCAGGCCATAAATACAGCCTCTAGTTGGCCTGCACAATGGCTTTGTGGGCTGCTGGGAGACAGGAGTGGCTGTCTCACTACCGGGCTTATGGATCTTGTCAGTTAGGACCTCGAAATGAAAACAACCACATGTTCACCAAAATAACCAAAAGGCAGAGAAAAGGCACAATATCATTTACTTCCCATATTTCCTTGCAGACCTTTCTTTGGAGAAGTGGGTGACTTGAGGGTGTTGGGCATAGAACTCCCCTGGGGATGCTGGGCCATGGCAGAAATCCACTCTTGTGGAAATGAAACCCCGAGGCTGTAAATGTGAGCATTTGTTTCATGTTTACAATATGTTATATATATA
>NW_004624751.1:6667327-6709318 GCF_000247695.1 Heterocephalus glaber | reverse complement strand
TCTAACATCTTGAGTGCTTGGCTGGGGCATGCTGGCATCTCTGCAGGTCTGGGGGTTAGGCATGCAATAACACGAGCTAGGAGCTCTGGAAAGTTTGCTCTTCCCTCTTAGAGGCAAATGGAAGGATGGTGATTAGTTGAAATTTCAAAATGATTTTGTATGAAAGAGTAGAAAGCACTCACCTTTTGTTTATGGCAAGGATAACGATTTTCTCCATGTCTTTCTCATTTATGATGAAGGATATTAATAGTTATATAAAACCAATAGAATAAAAGATGGTGCAAATGCTACCACAAGATAAGAGATGATTCATGAGTGGTGGGAGATCTAGTCTAGCTATTGTTCTGTCTCGCCGGGTGAATTTCAGCAACTCCTTATGCCTTTTGGGACTCTTAATTAGGGTAGCCAAGAAGATGAGAATGCAGTGATGAACTTTCGATGATACAAACAGCTGGCTGTGGCATGTGCACCATAGGTTCGCCACCACTAATTACAAGATTTCCCCTTTTTTGACTGTGTTACCAAAAAAGTAAACTGAGTATGTGGAAGAATCTCTAATAAATAATTACTGAGCTTTTTAGTCTATGATCTTCTATGGCAAATATTGATACATTTTTGTGTAAAAGTTAAAATGGTAAATATTTTAGGTCTTACAGATGACAGCACTTTGCCAATGTAATGCAAATGCAGCTGTACAATGCATACAAATGGATGTGCACAGCTGTTTTTGTGCAAAATTTTATTTACAAATGCAGTGATGGACTGGATCGGACCTGTGAACCATAGTGGGCCGATCTCTGTCCTAGAGCCTGCACATCATTGTTTATTTTTGTAAATGTTCAGGATGACTTCACATACATCCACAGCATCATTTGGATATAAACAATCCGTGTAAAATGATCAGGGGAACGATAGGCTGTAGTTCATAACGGCCCCTGGAGCACCAGCACCAGTGGAGCCCTGTTACACACAGAACACTGGATGTTCTCAAAGGGAGAAGGACCGGGATGAGGGGTGTGGGGCGGTACGGGCACCATCAGGAGCTCACCGCTGCTCTATCTTGTGCTGCATCATGTTCAGTGCACAGTCAAGGCTGCTGCACTGGCCATGAGATCGCAGATGTCAGTGAGCTGGTGTCCTCCTCCAGAGTGGAGCCCGCTCCTTTCCTTTGTAGGCATCTGAATAAACAAGAAGTAGGTAGGAGGAGAGTTCAACAGATGAGAGTCAGTATAGCAAGGTGGCGCCTTGGTAATGCTGAGGTAGTCTCTTACGGCCAACAGTGGGAAAGGAGTGAGCAGCAGGTGTGTTACAAAGGGACCGAAGGCCAAGCAAAGGCGCCTGTGTCCATAGCACCTCGCTGTTGGAGAGAGCCAGGCCCTGGGAAAGCAGTGCTGCTAACCAGGAGTGGCCTGGTGTGAGCCAGTCCACGTGTTGGGGTGTCCACGGGACTCTAGAGACGAAGAGCATGTCCTCATCTGTGTTGTGGATTTCACAGGGAACTGGAACACTCATGCACAGGGTCTGAGCATGCTTCTTTCCAGTTCTCTTAAACGCATATTCAGTCAGACTGCATTTGGCTTTCTTCCTTGAATCATTTTTAATTACTCAACGGAATAATGAATAATGTAGTAGAATAGTCGCTAATTTCTGTGGTCTGTTGGTAATGTATTGGTTTCTGTTGGGGAGTCCAAAGTAAAAACAAGTAAATGCAAGATAAATAGTAGGGCAGGGGGCTGTTGGAAAACATGGGAAGAGAGAGTGCTAATTCTATGAGTGACATCAGTCTGCCTCCCAGCCATGCCTCTTAGTAGTCATGTAAAGAAATTGACACACTTGATCCCATAAAGGACTTCACCTTTGGACCAATATGGAGTGGCCACCTAAGAGATTATGATGCTATTTAGGGAAACCTGGGGTCTCTGCTAACAGGTTAATAAAACCTCTAAGTGCAAGAGTGATTTTCTTGTATTTCTGACTCTTCCAAATCAATGCATATGTATTTGAATAAGTCCCAGGGATATTTTATGGGGCTTATTAATTTACTTACTGTAACTATCATCAAATGAGAGATAATCTCTGAATCAGGGGTCCTCGTGACTACGCCCAGGTTTGATAATTTAGTGGAAGGACCCATCACATTCAAAACAGCTACTACGTATTTTTAGCACTTTGATTTTTTGCAGTGGTAGCACTGTATTGGATTAAACTTAGCAAGCAAAAAGGCACTGGAAAAAAAGTCCAGGAGGGTCTGCAAACAAGGGTCTATTTGTTCTCTGCAACTAGTCTCATTTGAACAGTAATTAATTGTCCCAGAAGTGACGGTTTACAAAATGTGTGGGGTATTATCAAACAGAGAAGCCTTCCTTCATGTTGGTATACAGGATTTGTATTGCGGGTTGGCCCTGGAAGCATGGAGCGCCTGCGTGGTTGACCTGCAGATACAACATGACCAAGCACAGGACTAGTGTGGTGTCTGCTATACTCATGCCTGTCAGACAGAGAAAGACATTCTTACCAGGCAGGCTATCACAAGGGCTTAGAGGTACCGTGCAGAAGCAGGTCGAAGGCAAGTATTTTCTTCAGAGTGTTCTTGGTTTGAATACCCCAGACCTACTGACTCAACTTGCTTCTCTCACTTGATTAATTTGACCCCAGGCCAAACCTTCTGCACCTGAGAGTCAAATCCAATTGGCCAAACTCAAGGACCATGTTATTTCCATGAATGAATTTGAAGAAGAGAAGACAGTTTTCTTGGGATCAACTTCTGGATTCAGTTCTGCTGGATTCTGTGGCAGCTGATGAGACCCAGAATTAACTTGATCTCTGGTTCTGGAATAAAAGAACAAAGCCTCTGAGTTAATGAGGAGTGTGCTCCTAATATCTTAGATAGTCACTGTGTATGGGGTGGCCGCTAGCCATGTTCAGCTAGGAGCAGCTGAAACATGACCAGTCTCACTTGAGAAGCAGAGTAAGATACCCTTTGGGTTTTCAGATATGCACAAGACACAACTACACAGTGAAAATATCTCAGTAATCTTGATCTTGATAACATGTTGAGATATTTTGGATATCCTGGATTAAACTTTATGTATTATTTCTTTTTACAAATGTTATTAGTGCACGTTTGCAGTACATAATGATTACCTTTATTTGGGGGCTGCACCTGTACATATAACATCTTAATTCTTTTTTCATCCTGCCTGTTAAACTTTAAAATTACCTGCGCACCTCGTATGATATTTTGATGGGACAGCATTGTTTTAGAGCATTCATGTCAAGGAGTGAAGCTGTCCAGATAGTATTTATCTTCGCTTTGGGTTTCTTTTTTTTGTGTGTGTATCAAGTTATTTTATTGGTACATTGTAGGTATACAACTCTGTCTCACCCTGCAGTTAAGTCACAAGCGTCCTGAAGGCAGAGCTGTGTCTCCCATGACTTCCTGTCCCAGAAAGTAACTACAGTAAACTCTTCTGTGTAGCAGGTGCTCAGTAAATATTTGTTTGTTACATAAATGAGTTAGTCCTTCTCGAACATTTTGGTGCACATCTCCCTAATTTATAGTTCCTGGAAAACTCTGGGTTGGTCTTGGAAAACACGATGTGGTTCTGAGGTGTAGATAAAATCTTGACCTCTGCAAAGAGGCTGCTTTGGGGCTTATTCATCCTTTCTTCAAGCAAGGAAAATCCACTGCAGGACTCTGGCTTGTCTTTGGATCTCCTGTGCTGCCTTCTCCTGAATCCTGAGGTCTGTGGAGGAGGTGGACTACATTAAAACACACTAGATTTTACTGTCAACGGACAGAAAAGAAACTGATCGTGAATAGCAAAAGTGGAACAGGGAGAGATATTAGCTCAAGCAAATTATTTATTTTCTTAAAGCTGAGGTCTCTGTGTTAGACTGTGTGTTAGAAGCAAATATCATACTTCAAATTACACTAAGAACCTATTATCTGCCGTCCCTGGCTACCTGGTGGTGAATGGCTTTATTTCCATCTATTGGACATCTGCATATCACTGCTTTTTCAGCAGCTCATTTGGCCACTCCTGGAAAAATCTTAGGGCTCACTGAATAGAAATTGTTCCCTTTTATAATTTTAGTCATGTTAACATCTTTTGTAATGCTAATGGTATAAATCTAAAGTAAATTACTTTTTAATGTCCTCTGGCACAACATTAAGATTGTGCAATTAGGTTTTATAGCTGGAAGTCATATGCTGCAGGTCACAAGTCAGGATTTAGACCCCTCTGCTGAGGGAAGTTACCTGGAGATGATGCAGGGTCCTTAGGAGCCATGCAGAGTTTAAGGCAGAGGCAGGCTGGGCACTGACCTCACGGCCTGCAGGACAAGTTGCTCACAGTCCAGGAGCTTGAGGGACTTGTCCAATATGCATATGTTTTTTGCATAATCGTTTAAATTTTAAAAATCTGTCTTTCTTGATGGACGAGAAGAAAATGCTTCTTGTGTGCATTATCCAGCAATAAAAACCAGCCACCGATCACCTTAATTCTTATCCTAATTAATTGCTTCCAGTAGTTTAATGGAAGAGGAAGTACTATGGCTGAGACTTTAAGGGTCTCCAAAGGTCCAAGTGTTGACAGCTTGGTCTTCACCTGTTGGTGGTATTGGCAGTAGTGAACCCTTTAAGAGGTGAGCCCAGCAGAAGGGAGTTAAGTTAGATCACTGGGAGTCTGCCCTTGTGTGTGGGTACTGGCACCATGGTGACTTTCGAAACCATGAGCCAAAATAAACCTTTCCTCCTTTTGAGTGCATTTTCTCAAGTATTTTGTTATAGTGATGGAAAGCTGATGTAGGAAGTTGCCGAGATCTTAGAATTTATCAGCACAAGGGGAAGCAACTCTGTCCCGCCAGTCAGATTTTGAACCTGGCTTACTGCTAACTTACTGCTATCTTTGCATTAGTGTCTCTTCATACCTGGCCAGGTGTGGTGAGGACAAGGAAGCATGCGTGGATCAGGGGACAGAAGCAGGGAAGCAGCTGGCTCATAGAGGCTGCCCTCTGCAAGCTGAGGGCAGGCTTCCTACCTAGAAGGCTTTCCTGTGGACCGTTACTCATTCTCAGGTACTAAGTTTATCATATGTCAGTGCCGTGACATCATAAGAGGATTTGATGGAGTACTTGACTCATTTAGGCAGAAATAAAACCCAACCAAAACTATATGAGAAAGAACTTTCTGCATTTTTAAAATACTGTGTTTTATGTAGTGTGTTTACAAATAAAGTACAAATGAAAGGTGCTTTATCCTTTCTTGCTATGTTGAGTCTTTTACTGATGTAAACTGTTTTAATTTCTCTCACTAATTATAACTGAACAGTTTTGTTTCCTTTGAAAGAAGAAAGTCACATAAATGGGGCGTTTGATCAGTTTCCATGGCAATTTTGAGACCATTTTTATACTATTTTTGACCCCCTACTATCTTCTTTAGTGTGTGTAATGTATAATAGCTCTTCATATACACTTATGCAGAAATTACATAAATACATATGGATGTGTATTAATGAATATATTTATGCCTGCATTCATCTGTATCTATCTATATCTAGATCTGTATCCAATTGGGCCCTTTAATGCTTTAGGTCTTCAGATGAGACTGGCAGGGATCAATCACCTCATGGCATTCAAACTTGGATTGTCTGCTGCTGCAGAGATGGGGAAAAAGATAGATTGGCAAAGGAGTCCTAAGAACTAGGATTTTCAGCCTCTGCTTATCAGTGTATGACCTGGGGTCAGGGGGTAGGCCACGTAACCCCTCAGGCCACAGTTTCATCAACTCTAAAACTGGGGACTGGACTACAGGAAGTAACCACCTCCTATCACCTACTTGGATTCTACTACAACCTAGGTAGGAGCTTAATTAAAAAATAATTGAGGACCATACATTTGGAGCAAAAAGTTTGACTCAATCCTAACCTCTTTTGCAATGCTAAATTATAGCATATGCAGCAGCATATTTCTCAGTTAGCTAAAGTAGCCAGGATGTGTCTTGAATGAAAATAAGATGAAGATTAATTCCCACTATTGACACTTGTCCAGGCTCCTTGCTGCCTTCAAAGGATCCTGATTTCTTTGGGTTTTCCTTGGAGACCTTTCTTGTGCTAGTTGTGCCCTGCCCCATGGCAGCCTGGCCGGATCACTCCTGTTCACCTTCTGAAAATGACCCACTTCCCTACTAAACAATTTTGCTTCCCATTGCCGGCTGTGAACTACCATTTCTGATTAATGAACCTTGGTGATACACTAGAAGGTATTATATGTTTCTTAGAAATTTTTAAATTTAGATTTTATGGAGATATTTTCTTTAATCCTATCCTTGCTTTACATTCCAATTTAGCCACTTACACTTAGTTGCATGTGGCAAGATTTTTTTTTTATTCATTAAGTTTATTGGTACATTTTAGTATACAATATGATGACATTCATCATTTGGAATTTGTACGTTGACATGATGTATCTTGATTCTTATTTTCTTTCCATTCCCATGCCCTCCCTTCAACCCCTCTATCTCTCCCTATTTACAAAGACTTTTTTCTGTTTTTTTCCTTTTCACATATTTATTCTTTTTCCTTCTTTCCTTTCCCCTATGCCACCCACTTCCCCTTCCCCTTCCCCTTTGAACCTTTTCTTCTTATTTCACATTATCTATTGTACATTTTGATCCTTATTTACACTTTTAGTTTCTGACACCAGAGAAACTATTCAGTATTTGCATGTGTGTCCTATTTATCTCACTTAATGTGCATCCATTTAGCTATAAATGTCTCTAGTTTCTCATTCTTTATGGCTGAGTAGTATGCCATTTTATTAAAAAAAAAAACAACGTACATCATCTTTATCCATTCTCCAGTAGATGGGCAATTGGGCTGTTTCCAAGTTTTAGCTATTACAAACTGTGCCGCTATAAACATGGGGGCACATATATTGCTATAGCATGATTCTTTTAATTCTTTTGGGAAGATACCCAGCAGGTATCTCCATACTGATTTCCACAGTGGTTGCACCAGTCTGCATGCCCACCAATAGTGGAGAAAGGTTCCTTTTTCTCCACAACCTCACCAGCATTTGTTATTGGTTGATTTCTTGATAGCAGCCATTCTTTCTGGAATGAGGTGGAATCTCAGGGTTGTTTTCATTTGCATCTCGTGAATTACCAGTGTTGGTGAACATTTTTTCATATGTTTATTTGCTCTTTTTACTTATTTGTCTGAGAAATGTCTGTTCATTTCAGATACCCGTTTTTGGATTGTGTCTTTAAATCTGGGAGGTTTGATTTTTTTTTAAGTTCTCTACATATTCAAGATAGTAGACCTTTGTCTGAGGAACAACTGGTAAAAACTTTACAGACCTTGAGAAAACAATCCAAAAATTCATTTGGAACAACAAGAGACCTAGAATAGCAAAAGCAATTCTAGGCAACAAAGACAAGCTAGGGGATATCACAATCCCCAACTTGAAACTATACTACAAAGCTACTGTGATAAAAACAGCATGTTACTGCCAAAGAAACAGACCTGAGGATCATTGCAACTGATTAGCAGATGCAGAAACAACTGCAGACACACTCAGCCACCTCATCTTTGATAAAGGAGCCAAACACTCTCACTGGAGGTAAGATAGCCTCTTTGATAAGTGGTGCTGGAAAAATTGGGCTTCAACTTTCCAAATATTAAAACTAGACCTATATCTCTCACCATACACTAAACTAATATTGAAATGGATCAAAGATCCAAATATTAAAACAGAAACACTAAACTGGCTGGAAGAGAGGTTAGGTAGAACTCTTGAAGACATTGGCATAGAAAAAAATTTCAGGAACAAAACCTCAGTTGCACGTGAACTAGTACAAAGAATCAACAACTGAGATATCTCATCTTATTAAAAAGCTGCACAGCAAGAGAAACCACCAACAGAGTGAAGAGACAACCCACAATGTGGGAAAAAAAATCTTATCAGCTGTTCCTCAGACAAAGGCAAGATGTTTAATCTGTCAAAAATCTCAGGTTTTTTTCCAAATTAATATAACACAATTTATAACTCTAGCTTCATGTGTTAGGAAATATTTAGGAAAAAATAGTTAACGTGTAAAAGTATCTAACATAGTTCCTGAAGCAAAGTAAGTGCTGAAAAACATAGTAAAATAAGAAGTATAAATAACAGCTGACGATTATTCTGATAAATATTTTTAAAAAAAACAAGCCTGTGAATGTGTTGTTTCTGCTCCGATGAAGTGATTTGTACTGACTGCACGCACATATGAAGTTTAGAGACTGAATGTGTTCTAATCCCTTAAAGAATCTCAGAGAAAGCCTGGGTGGCTGAGGTCCCGCTGCATCTTAGTTTAGGGGTGACACTTGGCATGAGGGTGCTGCTGACTTACTGCACGAGCTTGCCTTCTGCCGAGTAATTGTTAGAGAAACAGGCCTGGAGGAGCAGGTAGCAAGGAAACGTAAGAAAAGTACAGTAGGCCAGGGGCCTCAGTGTAAAACAGTACAGACCTGCTGGGCTCTTTCCTTGGTGGACCTTCCAGAATTCCTCCCCCTTGTGATTTAATCATAGTTAGCTCCAACTGCACTGATAGGATGGTTTATGTAATGTTCTGAAGCCAAAAATGAAGTCCCTAGGAGGGTAACACAGGTCAACTTTAAGAAGTGCTGGCCGTAACAGCTGTCTTGGAGGGAGGATGGTTCCTTTTGCAGTTTAAGAAAAGATTGTAAGAAGACCACTTCCAGCATGTTCTGTGGAGTCCACCCTGCACCTCACTGTAAATTTGCCATCTTCAGGAGGTGGAGACCCAGAGCTAGCATCTGCAGCACTGCGACCCCCTATAACCCAGTGGCTTGGCTTCCTAGAAACCCAGCAGTTCCAATTTGCTTCTACCATTCCTGCCTTCTCATTCTACAATATTCTGCACTCCAGTCAAATAGAAGAGCACATGGCTGCCCTTTTCTTCCTCTGTACTAACGTAAGACACTGGGACTAAAAACAAGTAGTGAGTAGGGTAAATGCATCTTTCTCTAGATGTCATGAATATTATCGTTATTAATATTGACAACAGCAAAAAGAATAGTGTCTTAGTTACTTTTCTCTCATGGCTGAGACAAAATTTAAGGCGACACTCAAATTTAAAGGGGAAACGTTTATTTAGCTCAGTTTGTAGAGGCTTCAGTCCATAATCGTCTGACTCCAAGGCAGGGTGGCATGGCAGGCAGGCATCATAGAAGAGATGATAGAAGGTAGCAAAGCAACAAGGGATGACCACAGCCCTTTCTATCCCTTATATCTTATCCAGGCTACTTAGAGCAGGTAGCACTCACACCCTTAACCCTAGTGCCCTTGAGCCTACACCATGAGCCAGTCCCAGTCACACACTCTAGATCAGCCGCCTCTGAAAAAGCCCCACCTTTGACGGCTTTGGGGAACATCTACACACAAGCCATGACAAATAGTCACGGTGCATACAGGCTGAAGTAGTAGCTGGCTTTGGGAGCCTAACTTTCTGCCTTTGTTTAATTTGTCTCTAGTCCATAGTTGGAAACTGAATGGGTAGCAGTTGTATTTAACAGAATAAACTCACTCTCAAAGAAGTTACTGATTTTTTTTTCTTCCTGTTGCTTTCCAAATGTGATGCATAGGGAGCTAAATATTTTATTTGCTGCAGTTTAATAACTTATCATTACGGTTCAGATCACTCACCATTGACTCTATATTTTACTAGCTGTTAGTCTGGGCAAGAGTCAACCTTGCTATGCCTCAGTTTCCTCACCTAGAGTAAATAAGGCAGGTGTGAGAAGTACAGCAATTAGTAATAGGTATGAAGTGCAGGAGATAGTACCTAGTATATGTCACACACTGTACATATTAGCTGTCTTTCAGCTGCTTTAGTGATCATCACATTATTAGCACTGTTATTATTTCCTTATGTAGAATATGATGTAGATTAAACTCATCGTGCAATTACATGAGAATTAGAAGGAACTGAGTGCAGTTTGCCTTTCTCTGTCTTCATTATGTCATCTGTGTTCTTCCTTGGCTTATCAGAGCCTTTACTCATCATCTGCTGGTCCCACCCTTCTTACCTTGTGACTCAGTTTCCAATGTAGATTTCGAGTCCCCATGGAAGCATTGAAATGATCCATTCTTGACTTCTTAATTGAGTGAAGTTTAAAGGAGTGTGGGATGAACCTGGGACACTGGGCTCGCCCACTTCTACCTGGGAGGCTTCGTGCTCTGTGTTCACAAGGTTGACTCGGTCTGTGGTCAATCAGTGCTGTGGGGTTCAACGTGTGGCAGAGCGGTCCCTCTGGTTTCTGGGGTGACTGTCATGTTGCAGATAAGCTCTGCTCTTCTGCCACCACATCTTCTGCGATCCTCACTTATCAGACTTCAGAAACTCATTATCCCTGGCTCTCTTTAGGGTGCTTGCTATTTTCTTTGCTTTTAATAGCAATTCTTGCTCGCATTTGTCTTTTTTCATTTCTTCTCTCTTCTTTTCCTTTCTTTTTTGGAGGGAGGGCACTAATTTTCTTCTCTCTAGGTAGGCTATAGTTGCCAATTATCTTGGACTATATTTTCTCACGTTGAGAAAAATATTTTCTCCTGAAGATGGAAGACTGGGTTCTTTTAAATATGGAATCATTATACTTTGCTGAAATATTGACAAAATAATCATGTAGGAGCTTGTGATATAGTAAGAAAAGGCAAATATAAATCAATGCACCTAATTTTGTGGTAGAAAAATTAATCACATTTGGGGAAAGATTGGATTATCTAGGATGCTTGATAGCAAATATTACAAATCAGTTACAAAGTGCTCAATTGGAATTTACAAGTTTCCCGTTACTTGCAATCAGTTACATAGTGGCTGCTGAATTTTCATTTCATCATTAGTTTTTCGGGAGTATCATAAGAGAAGGAGAGAGGGAAAGAGATAAACCTTTAACTTGTGGGCAAAGAGCATGCTGATGCTATTAGAAGTTGAATCCCCTCAGTTCTCTGCATGCTGTGGCCCTTGTCCTAATCTCCTTCCTCTCTCTGGTCTGTGTGACATCTGGCTTGTTGGCCACCAAAACTGCCCAGTGTTGAGACCCTTCCCTCCTGTGCCTTACCTGGCCTTGAGCTCTCCTAGAGCTTTTGTTTTCTGATTCCTTAGAAAGCAATAGCGCTGATTTCTTACTGCTCCTTTTGACCTCCATTACTGTGATGGTAAATTGCATTGATGGATTTTCTGATGCTAAGCTTGTCGAGCCATCCTTGTGATCCTGGGGGAGCTCTGGCCCATAAGAAATAGAGTGTGTGTCATGTGCACATCCGTGAGCGTGGAAACACACACATCGTATCTGCTCATACTACTAGGAATGTCTTCAGCCATGTTTTTAAGTGAGGTTGGCCTGTGAATTGGCTTTCTCATAATGGCCTTGGTCCAGACTTATTCTCAAGATTATAAGGATAATAATACCTCCAACTGAGTTGCAAAGTTTTATCTCTAAGTCTGAAATAACTTTCTGAGCCTATTATCTTTAATTAACACATAGTACTTAAGAATTTATAATGCATTTTTGGGTGGTTTTGATAACAAATGAGTGTAATAAGATATATTTTAAAAGTTTTTTTTGGTACTGGGGATAGAACTTGGATCCTTCCACTTGCGAGGCAGGCAGTAGAACCAATGAGCTAAATCCCCGGCCTATTTTAAAAAATTTTAAAAATGGGGGAGATGTGCATATACTTATATGGAGAGGAGAAAAGGATGGCTAACATTGGAGATATTAGGGAGAAAAAAGGAGGTAATTTAGAGAAAAGACCGAAGAGGAGAGGAGAGATGGGAGTGGAGCAAGGCTGGGGGACTGGTCTTCCCAGAGAGAAGAAGATGCCTACATTCCTACCTTTGGGGAGCAGGGAGAGTCTGGGTATCATGTGGATGTGTTCTCAACTGGAGAAGTGGGTTGGTACAAAAACTGTCTCCCAAGGACCTCATGAAATCCAAGACAAAAGGCCATGCAATGTGCAAAGCGGAGATAGTGTGGTCTGGAGGAATGCACTGGAAAATGAAAAAGAAATGATTATGCAGATTATCCAACTTGAATGCAGTATTGGCCTTAAAAGTAAACAGTTTTCTTAGAGAAGTACATTAGAATATTAAATAAGGAAAATCAAACAAAATTGACACAACCTTATCCCTTTGACTCCTTTTTTTCTCTGTACACAAATCCTTTTATTAATGGAGGCTATTTTAGGAAGTAGTATATTATTCTCTTGTTATTCAAGATGAGAACCCAAACCTAGAATGTGTGTGATCATCCTGGGGCCTATTGGCCACTCTCTTCCAGTTCTTTTAATGAAAGTAAACACTGGATGCATAAATAAGCTGATATTTTTGCATCTTTTCATGGTCTTCTCTCGCTTATGTGGCTCATCTTTCCATTCCCCTAGCAGCAAGTTTAGCCCTTAGTCCTTTCTTTTTTTCATCACACAGTTTGAAGTGTGCCTGATGCTCAGCTCTGGAGCCTGGGACGGGTGGGCAAAGAGTGGGGTGTCCTCCCTCCAGCACTGGCAGAGCTCCTTGCTCATAGGTTTTCTTGCCGAATGAAGCTCTGAACTTCAACATCTTTATGTACTCTTCTGCTTCTTAGTAATGTTTAGCAGTGGCTCTGGGAATAACTTGTCATTGGAATTTTTCATGTAGACCATTTTCATATTTGCACTCATCCATTACGTCCTCTGAAATCAGCCTGAACTCTATATCTATGTCTACATCATCCCTGCCCTCTTCATTTAATATGGAAACTTTTGTTCTCTTTAATTTGTTCCCCTTGACTTCATTTTCAATCATCCATCCTAATCAGACTATCCCAACACATCTTCTTTCTCTATCATATTTTCATAGATAAATCCAGAATTCTATGCTTTTTAAAAAGTTTTTATTAAAGAATATAATACTCTTCCCTTCATTCATCCCCCTTTTCAAACCACCTTGCCTAGCAATAGCTCATTCATATTCGTGGGGTATACAATTCAATGGGTCACATGTTTGTGTAAAAATGAGGCGGATCTTTGATTTCGTCACATACAAGATGAACTCTAAGCCTGCAAGTCAGTTTTTCTGCAGTTTAAGTACCTTTCCATTCTCTTTCGTACTAATTTTTAAGTTGCTATTATTTTTTCCAAATTCCGACCTTCCTTGAAATTCTCCTGCTCTTGAATTCACTCACTTGTTCTTGTTCTTTGATTTTGCACATTTATTGTGCTCATCACATTTAGGGAGCCCTTGGGGGCCATCTTTCCCAGAAAAGGAGAAATGGGCTAAGTAAAGAGTAGCTATACCAACTATGGCCAGAGAGGACACAGTTTCCTTTGTGCTCTCTTCTTGTCCCTCTAGGACATCTGTCCTGTGGCTCTCTGGTCAAATCTTTTCTTTCATAATACCTAAATTCCCAATCATCTTGCCTTTTTATATTATGAATGATCCCTGCGACTCTACAAGACCTTATAAATACCTTGTAATTATAAATGCCATTTAAAAAAAGATATTATTGTTTTTCCCCCAACTGAATTATAAGCTATTGAAGGATTGTTCATTAATAACATTTTTGTAGCTCCAAAGCCTTGTACATACTTTGTTATCAATATTTTGTTGTAATTGTCCTGACTCTAAAAATGAACAAATTTTTATAAAATAGCAAAAAATGCATATTGAAATTGCACAACCAAATACAAGTTTCTAGTTCAGGCATTGTTTCCTTTAAGCAGAAAATAACTCAGTTGATATTAATTTTCCCCCAATAACTGATAGAAAAGATATTTTATATACAAAGTTATTAGTCAAAAATATTCTGTTCACAGCTAAAAAGTAATTTCTATGTTTTAGATATGTTACGGGACATGGGCATATTTCCACATTATATCTATTTGTAGTGTCCGTGTTTGTTGAAAGAGATTATTCATCTTTTCCTCAAACCAATAACTTTGTTGATTTGACAGTTGTCACATGCCTGTTTAATTGGTGTGATATCATTCAAAATATGAAATACAAGAGTAAAGACCACCCAGAAACATGATTAACTGCCAAGATAACAATAACGTATCTCCAGACTGGCAGGCAACTCACTGCATAGTTTTTTGCTGCCAAACACGAGCTACCAACAGTTGCAAAAATGGCTCATGAAGCACCATTCTAGTTCTCTTCAAATACTATCATTTTGTAATCACCAGGCTCCAGGCTGGAGGCCTTCTAATAGGGGTTAACGGTGCTTGTAAAAACTCTGTCTCTATAGAGTGACCATTTCCTGATTTCCCTTAGAAAAAAATGCAGATGAGGCCAGAAGTAACTATGGATTTCTCATCTAGAAAGGACTGAATGTGTTTAACAAGTCTAATAATCAGGCTCAAATAGGAACCCAAAGGACAGGGAAACAGAATGTCTAATTTGATGGACGGCAAACGGTGCCCGGTGCTTTATCCTTGCTCCTAGGAGGGCTTTTGTGAGTTTGCAAAGTCTTCAGCCCTTTCCAGTCTGGTTGCACAGGAAACTGTCTTGTTTGCATTCAGTATCGATGAATCATGAGTGTGCTATGTTATTTTCTGCCCAGCCCAGAGCCAAGAGGAAAATGCACATCTGGCTCGTAAATCTCAGCCACGCCTCAGTGCCATGCATGCTCTTTCCTGGGCACCGACTCTCTGCATTTCACACATTCTCCGTGTGGCTGTGAGACATCCTGACGAAAGACTTCCAGTGGCCCCTAATGACCTCACTGGGGGACCTCCAAATCCTCTTCCAGTGTAATGTTTGCTACCTGATGTGCCCTCTCTGTGGTCCTCCGGGGGAAAACCATTCATTTTTATCTTTTCATGTATTTATTTTTTCTGTTTAGAAATTGGCCCCTGGTTGCGGGAGTTCAGAGCGAAGAATGCTGTGGATTTCTCGCAGTTAACATTTGACCCAGGACAGAAAGAGCTTGTGGTAGGAGCAAGGTGAGAGATGTTATGTTTTGCCACTGTAGATATTTTCAGACTTCATTTTGTGTCTGTGCGGCCATACGAGAGTTCTGCTGAAGTGGAAGAGTGCTGGGTGATTTCATGTAAGAATGAAGTGCAGTCGGAGTGTCATGAAGTGCACGAATCAGGGAATCAGGGATGAGTGTGCCCCTCATAGCAAGCACTGCCTGGACCTCACTGTGTGCCCGATCCCTTCTAACCTGAAGTAACGCATTTGTTCCTCCCATCCAACCACCAGAGGTGAATACTGGCAACATCCCTATTTGAGAGAAGAGGAAACTGGGGCAGGGAGTAGGTAAATATGTTGTCCTGAGGCATATTCACTCGTAATAAAAGACAGAACAGAGTTTCAAACCAGGCAATCAGGCTCCAGCAAATTAACCCTGTTCCGATCTTTTCATTGTGTTCTCCAGTGGGATCAGAGGTCAAGCAGCCCTCCTGAGCACCTGAGCCCCTCATCACCTTTCTGTGTGACCTCTCTCGGCTCTTTCCTAGTGGGCTGAGAATCCAAGGGAACTGTCCTCGTCTTCTGTCTTTCAAGATGCGCACGTTCCCGTGTGGAGGCCCGCATCTCCATGCAGTTGGATAATGAGGCCACGGAGAACAATTGACAAGATTTTTGAGCATCTTTTCCTCAAATTTACTACTACTTCTTTGGAAAATACGAGTAGTCCCTCCATTCGAATTACCTGTCCTGTCAGACTGTTTTGAGGATGATACACATAAAACATGTTACATTCATCTCTCAGGAAAATTGATATTAAACTTGAAACAAGATGCTCTGTGTAGATTTAGTCTTCTGGCATCTAAGGAAGGTATGTTTGGCAGCAAAGTGCACTAATATTTTTCAGCCAAGTTTTCTAGATTATGAAACATACCTTTTGTAGCTGCAGGGGTTGTACAATTCCCGTAAAGTCCTAAGAGAAGCAGAATCTAGCTTAAATTCTGGGTACTCCAGAACCACATTATCACTTTCTGGGATCATTGCTTCTACCATCAGGTTTTAAGGAGTCCTTGTGCATAATCCTGGCCCAACACCATTATGATGTGTGACTGCACCTTTCAGTGAATAGTAAGAAGTTGGCTTAGTGCCTGGCAGGGGACAAGTCACGCATGCTCCTTTTGCTTGTTCTGAGGAAACTGAAAAATGGATTGGACAGGGTTACCTGGTGAGCTTTCCCTTACTTTAATCCACTGAGAACACTTGGGGATTTCCTATGCTGACTTTATTGATTTCCATCACTTAGAGTTTCGGTGACTCCTGCGGGGGTGTTAACCTGGCCTCCTGTCTCCAGATTTGCTCCACACCACCATCACCGTCATCTGTTTACATAGCCCCGTTGGATGAATGCTGGCTGTTCGGAGGGGCCCTCAGCCCCTCTGCCCAGGGTCCCATGTTCCTCACAGTCTCAGCCATTTTCCATTTGCGGTTCCCACAGCTATAGAAGATGCTTTCTCTTGCCCCTGAGGTTTGGTGACTTCTCCTTTTTTTGGAATACTCACCTTCCACCTCCTCCCACCCCATATTTTTGCTTGGGAATCTCCTCCTCATAGTGAGGACCTGGCTCAAGATCTCTCCTTGGTCCTGAGCTGCCCCATTGCCTCCACTCCAAGGTCCTGTGAGCATTCTAGCCACCTGTTTCATGGCTGCACTCACCGAGAGCATTGCATCATTTCTCCATAGGTGTGAGCCCTTCACCCAGACCATGAGGGATGTGCCAAACTTCCCTTCATTTCTCCAGAATGCAGCACGGTCTCATCCTCCTGTTAGAAACTCTTAAGATACCTATTAACTCACTATTCCTATTGCCGTGATTTAATTTGTCCATGTCCCTTTTTGCATCTGGAGGACCGTGGAAAGGAGAGGTTGAGATTGTGGCAAGTTGATTCCAGACAGCAGCATGTGGGAAAGGACTTGAAGCGTTGCTAGGCTCTTTCCCAAGTCCCTCTTTAGGGAAAAGGGACTCTGACCATCAGCCCAGGGGCAGAGGAGTCTTATTTGGGGAGCAGGTGCAGATCCCCCTCAGTCTTGTGTCCCTCATTCATCTTTAGAGAACTTTGTAAAAGGCTCTCCTATTAGCTTGACTCGAATGACTCCATGTTGTCTCTGGAAGTCCTCCTGTGATCAGGGCAGTGCCTTCTGCTCTTCAGGAGTTGGCTTTAAGTCAAACACAGAAGCTTCTTGTAAGGGATGAGAGAAGGGGTTTGTGAGTGGCTGTCTCATGGACCTACCCTGGCTGCAACAGTAGCTGGGAATTGCTCTGAAGGGAACTTGTCCCTGGTGGTCTCTCTCCCCACTGTCCTCGTGGTCTTCATCTAGGCACTTCTGGAAGACCCTGTCTCATCCCATTGCCAGCCCAGCCAAATCAGGAAGGACGGGGCCAGCGACTGAGTCAGCTGAACTTGCAGTATGGTGTGCAGGCCAGGAACCTGTAGGCCTGCTAGAATTAACAACAATGCACAGAATGCCTACCAAAGTTTGGATTTCTGATAAGCAACATACACTCTTTTGTCCCAAGTATGGCCCGCATTTCTAGTGACCTTGGGAGCCTGGGTTGTATTTTCTATTCTAGAACCATAACCATGTGTAATACATTGTAAACACTTGAAAAGTAAAGTATAGGGAAAGAGCAGCGGGCTGGGATTGCTGGTTGAGTGACACTGAGCTGGTTTCAAAGCCTAGTTTTCTCGACTTTATTGGGGAGGTGAGAGAAGCTGAGCATGGTACCCATACCTGTAATCCCAGGCTGCGACAGGAGGATCACAAGTTTGAGTTCAGCCTGGGAAGTTTAATAACTTACTAGGACCCTGTCTCAAAATAAGAGATAAAAAAGGGCTGGGGATGTAGTTCAGTGCAAATGCTCAGAGCTGAATTTTCAGTGCTGAAAAACACAATTTCGCAGGTTAGTTTCCAAACCCTATTTCAGCTATTGTAGACTGAGTGAGATAGTTCACTATAAATGACTATTCCACAAACAAGGCCTTGGTAAACAAGGATTGGTAGGGAACCACTGAGGACCGCACACAGGTTGGCATTTAGGAACATGAGCATTTCAGGAAGATCTCACCAAAGGAAGAAAATAGGAATTCTGTACAGGAAATTCGGTGGGATTAGTCTCGGAAAGCTGGAGAGGGAGTGTGAATGAGTTATAAAGCTGTAAAAATAGCCCAGCCCTCAGATTCCTGTTTGGGAAGGCTTGACTTAACGAGAGAAGTTTAGATAACAGGTGTATATTTCAGAACTTGGGGATGGTTTAAAAATATGAGCTGTGCAAAAATAGAATGATATTCTAGTTTTTCATAGTGAGCACTAGGCATTGTGAAAGCATTTATTGGATGGTTTCACTTCATACCACTGATACTTTATTTTCTTGAAATTGAATTCAGTTAAAGATTCTTTGCACTCTTTGATAAAGGGGTTGCATTGTGCTGCAGAAGAAAAACCTCTCTGTAGGGGATTTGTGGTTGTGTAACACCAGATGGTATTTGAATTGGAATTCATGCAATTTGTGGAAGGATTCATATATTTGCCTTTTCCAGGGTACACGATATCTTGCATATGTCTTTAAATACATTGACATCCATACCTTGTCTTATTCTATCCTCTTTAAAAATTAACAACAATTTGTATTTTAATGATTAAACCCAGGCATCTTTGTCTTGGAGAATATGGAAAATACAGTAAAGCATAAATTTAAAAAACAAGTTTTAGGGATGCTCACAATTAATCTTTTTTCAGCAGTTTTCTCACATTATTTGATTTCTATTTGTTTTTATTCTTTGAATCATATTTTTTCAATAGCTGTATACTTCTTTGTCACAAAACATACTAGAATCAGTTTCCATAGCATAAAAAAAGAGAAAAAAAGACAAAACTAAAGAATATGTTTTGGCTTACTTACAGTCTTGGTATAGATAATTAGGAAATAATGACGAAAATAATACTCCATGAACTTGCTACAAGTGTAAGTTTTGCTGCAGATAGAATTGTAGCAGTAGATATCCCAAGTGGCAGCTAAATGATTCCGTGCAGAGTACAGTGTTTGGCTTTGGGGTGTTTACAAGGTAACCATATTTAATAATGCCAACAGCCACAGTGTAATGAAAAAGAACGTGCAGTCACTTTATCCATAGCAGGAGTCTTTGCCTCTCAATCATGGCGAAGATGTTGAGGCATTTTTTTGTGGGTGTTTAAGTTTTTTCAGAATGTGAATTTTCTAAATGCAAACAATCTTTATGTCCATTAAAACATGAGTTTCCTTTCAGTTGTTTGTTTCTTGCACATTCAGTTATTTTCTTCTCATGACTTGATTTCCGATACTTAGTCCTTTCCAGAAGCTTTGGTGTCAATGCTGCAGGCACCGTCTGGTAGCTGCAGGGCTCCGGGGAGGATGACCCTCTCTGAGCTCTCTCCAGGGCCAGCCCTGTGCAGGGGTGTGATGGAGTCAAAGCCCACAGCCCCAGTTCTCGCGTCAGGTGACAATGATAATTGGTGACAAGCACAATGCTCTATGTGTTCAGAATTTTAAAATTTTAATTTCATCAAAACTGCATGACCAAATGGTAATCACATACAGATGCCAAGGAGAAAGCTCCGGAGATGCACCAGCTCCCTTGCACAGTTGACCCATTTTGAAGCCAGCCGGTACTGGATCGATCACCTGGAACAGAAGTGCTTGACTCACCATTCCTGTCAGTCCACTGTTCCTAGATCCCAGATGCCACGCACACACACATGCACACACACAGTATAATCGACAGACACAATGAATGTTTAAATGAAAAATACTTACTACAGCAAAAGACACATTGCCATTAAGCCCTGGAAAATACTCCTCCTCTTTTTGAAGATACTTTTCGCATCATTCTTGCCACTTTCTGAGGGAGGTCTGAAAGCAGGTCTTACGTGAGCATCTTTAGTTGCATGGTCCTGGCTGCCTCCATGTCCTGATTGGGTTAAATTACATTTCACGGTCATTTGGACTTTGGGGAAGATCCAGGCTTCACATGGGGCCAGGTCTGGTGAATAAGGGGGATGAGAGCATACCCTCATGTTTCCACCAGCCAGCTTTTCCATTGGGTGGCACTTGGCAGCAACATTCACTGTATTTTTTAAAAATCACATTTTATAAAGATACTCAGGAAAGAAAATTTCCATAACTTCTTCAGAAAGTGGCAAGAATGATAGGATAACTGTGTTCAAAGAGAAGGAGAGTATTTTCAAAGGAATTAATTGGAATTTGCATTTACTCTAATGAAGTTTTTATGTTTTAACATTCACTATATATTTTGATCATATCTTGTGTGTGTGTGTGTGTGCGCGTGCGCCTACACAATAATAGTATAGGTTCCTGATCAGCTTGTTTACTATGAAAACAAACAAATAAACCAAAACTAAAATCTGAGTGTTGGTAAGGCACAGCAGGCTTTGGTCTCCTTCACCATCGTAACAAACTGGTTGCAAAAGTTTAGTGTACGTCCTGAACCATTTGTTTGACTCGTGTTTTGAGTCTACAAAACTGAGGATAAGAAGAGAAATATTAACATAGTTTTGCCATCCTAGGATTGAATATGCTTTACATATTCAGAACTGCTAAAAGATGAATTTAATAAGCACATTAAAATTTTATTTGAGGATTCAGTGATACATGAATCACTTGCCACAAGACCACAAGCAATTTGGCTCTTTGCTCTTGGGAATAGTGGTGAACGAGGAAAGTTTCCTAATTTGTTCTTCTAGGAAGCAAGACAAAATAAAGGTATTTGATTGGTTAAAAGTAGAAACTTCCTGGCTAGAGGTTAATTTGTGTTTTCTGATTGGTGAAGGTTCTAGATAGAGGTTAGTTGATGGTTTCTGTTTGGTTAGACTTAAGTTTCCTTTTACAGCTTATGCTGGGTTGGTTTGCTCACATAGGAACCCAGCACACTAGGGCTAGTTCAGCCTAGTAGGCTCTGGATTGATTACTTTAACAAAGTGTGTGTTCAAAAAGGTGATGTTGAGTAAGCAGCCATGTCCCTGTTTAATGAGAATGAAGTCTTTGCTTCAAAATGACTTTGACACTTGTTCCAAGCAAAGGGGTCTAAGTTTTAGATTTATATAAAATTCATTTTTCTAAGATTGGCCAGTATGATTCTCTCTCGGTGGTTTTAATTCCTAGTTTAACTTTAGAGTTTTACCTTAGAATTAACCTGCTGTACGCAAGCTATAATTAAATGAATAATGAGATGCTTATGAGATCTGAGACTGTGCTTCCGGGAGACGCACTGTTTCCCATTTTCAGAAGGATGTGTTTGAGTCAGGTTTGTACAATTAAAGGTCACATGTGCTGAGTGGTATGGAATTGTGATTAGGAGTGAATCCAAAGGCAGCAGAACCATCAAGCAGAGAGATTGAGGTAACGATTACGTTCCTGTTGTGTTTCTCCTAACTATGACTTAGGAAAGGCGTGGGCAGCGGAAAGAGGGGTGGTACCTTTCCTTTCTACTCTCCATCTTTACTTATCCTCATCTGAAATTCCTGTAAACCTACGCCTTTGGTTCTAAATTCTCTCTTTCTTACTCCTTTCATTCCCATGGCTGGCATTAGATGCATTGGTGTCTTTTCTCTTGAGATTTTTCTCTCGTTCATCTTTCTCCTTCTTCCGCCTCTTCTCCCCTCTCTCCTCTTCAGTCTGTTTGAAGGATTAGCCTGATTATTTTTAATTTTTATTTTTTATTTTTTTCAGGGCTGGGATGGAACCAAGTCACTACTAGTTAAGGACTCTATTACTGAGCTACCATGGGTCTGTGTTTTAAAACAAAGTCCCTTCTTTGTCTGATGGGTTTTTGAAAAAACAATTTTCTGATATTTGGCAAACATCAGTACCCAAGGATCAGCTGGGCTATTCCTTCAGAACTAAGATCCATCTGCCTGCTGTTCCTGCTCTGCAGAGTAAGTTTCTGGAGAATGTGCATAATGACAAATTGCTGGTTGAAGAAACTCCTCTGGGAGAGAGTTATTCCAACCAATTTGGTCCACTTGCTATTGTTAAAAAACTATACTATGAAACAACAAAATATTTCATACTGTTTCTGCTGCTTAAACTGGCAGAAGATAAGCCTAGCACAGTAGTTATATGTTTAGTTATTTAAATAAAGTCCCCCCTTTATGCATTTTCTATGAATGAGCCAACAAAAGGGTGTGGTGGAGATTAATTGACTTCTACTTTGTGTGTATGTGTGTGCCACAAATTTTGACCATTGATAGCTCTTCCCTTACCAAGTTCTACCCAGGGCCCATCATAATTTATCAGTTAATGGAGTTCTTTTTTCGGGACTCTTCATTCATCAAATAATTATTTTACCTTCCCAGTGCTAGAAAATATCTTAGGTATTGTTACAACAAAGGTGAAGCATATTCTCTACGCGATGAAGAGTTTACAGCCTAGTGCACAGGTCATCAAGCTAGGACCCCAGAGTAGAGTTACTGCTCTGACTAATAAAGTTTTATTGAAACACAGACAAATTAATCCATTTGCACATTGTCACTGTCTATGTTTGAGCTGTAACTGTGGAGATGAGCAGTTTTGACACAGCAAAAGAGGTGAGATATCCGCTTCCCTGTCCTTTGACAAAATGTTTGCTGTTTCCTGGCCTAGTGGATGTGACAGAGACATAAGCAATGAAATTCTTCATGAGAAATCTGAGCAGAGGGCCCAGAAAACATGAAGACTAAAGGGAGATGATGGTGCTTGAGACTGAGAAGGGTGCACTAAGAAGGCGCTGCTCCAGCTGGGCCTGCTCCAGCTGATGCCCCAGATACTTGGAGAACAAAGAGAGACTAGCCTGGAGGCAGAGATGCGGGTGGGGCCGAGAGCAGCTCCGTGCAGTCAGAGCTGCTGGGGACTCAGAAGTAGTTGTCTGTGGGGCCCCTGAGCTTCAGGCAGGGTCCCAGCTTCGGCTGGGTCTTCTAGGGTAGAGATTGAAGTTTCAGCAGCACCTGGGAGAGTCCCCTGGGAGGCTTCTCAAGCCAGCAGAGGCCTCTCAGATCTTCTCAGTCAGACCCCCTGGAAGCCAGGCCAGCCCGTGTGGTGTAGCCAAGCTCCACTTCATCTGCTACGTGGTAGATGTGCAGACATCTGCCAAATGCAGTGAGGAGCCAGGAGCTTTCTAAGGCTGTGGCTTCAGGTGTGGATCTCTGCACCAGGAGCAACGTCCGTCATGTTGTGTAGTTTGGAGAATGAAGTAGGGAGGGCAGTTGAGGGAGCAGAAGTCAATCTTAGCCAGTGATGGTGAAAATGGAGATGAGAGGCCAATTTTGAGACATGTTACAGAGCAACTGAGGACTAACAGAGCGGGGTGACTGAGGGCTGGGGCCAGAGTTGGCCTCAGCGAGTTTTGGGAGTGTGACCCATCATGATGGCCTTAGCTAGGATGGAGCATGCTGGAGAATGAGCTGTCATTCTCCAATTATCTAAAAGCATAGGAGGAAACACTCACACTTTACTAACGCTGATGATAAACAGAAATATAATTTTATATAGCAGTAATTAGAAGGGAAATCACAGGTTAAAAGAATCATAGAAATAGTTGACATGATTTTTCAAGTGAAAAATTATCTCCAATTAACTGAAAAATAGAAAAGAACAAATCGCGTACCCAGTCAGTAGACCCACAAAAGTACAAGTCATGAAATTGTTTATTGCAATAAATCATTATCCATAATCTCCAAAGCCCTTAGAAATTTACAAATAATATTTAAAGGATAATAAAACTCAAATGATCAGGGTGATTATTAGCAATATCAATTAATAGCTTTGGCCATAAGTATACTTATGGGTAAAGGATTTTCTGATTTTATATATCTGAGATAAAAGCATTGATTTAATTACTGCATTTAAACCTATCTTTGTTATTTCATTCTTTTTGTTAAAGTAAGAGACTACAAGTCTAAATAGTGTATATAATAATGTTATTTGAACTTTTTGATGTAAGATATGTGTATTCTTTGACTTTTAAGGGGCTTGAAATACCATTTTTAGAATAGGGAATGAAATTAACCAAGAATATTCTTCGAGAGTGAGCACTGAAACATGAAATAGCAAAAGAAATAAAATCATAATTGTTTAAACATTTTCTTAGCTCCACCATTTTTTATTATTTTTTGAGAAGGTTAGAAAATAATTCTGACTGAATTTTTGAATAATATATACCTTTGTTAACATATTCTAAAATTTATTAGCAAACATTCACAAAAACATAATTCAAAAATTGTAATATAAATGTTATTTATTTAAATATAGTGCTGTACAATGTTTGGAACATCTATGTAATTTTAAATTTTGAGCTTTCAAACCTAGTCTTCATAGTGTTTGGTTATAGAAATAATTGAGGTGTTAAGTATTTATGTTTAAATAATTAGTCTAATTTTTATTACAGCATTTTCTGTTTTAACAAATACACTGTTTTCCCTTAGCTCTCGGATCATACACACTTTTTTAGTCTCCAGGGCTACTATTGTTATGATAATGTGGATATAATGTAAGACATTACTGTTTCAAGATCTGTGCTATTTGGCTATTGATGGGTGGAACTTGCAGTGAAGAAAGCATAGAGAGGATGCCCTTGACATAGGTAGGGAAGAGACCAAGTTTTCTGATGTTGCCTCTCAGATGTACCCAAATGGTGACAGTTGGTCACCAAACTCAGTTTCACCAAATGGTGAAAGTGTGTGTTTTCTTCAGGTGGTTTCCTGACCAGCTTTGCTCTAAACCTTTAGTAATAAAACAACAACAAAAGTTTTTAAAACCACTGCTAAAATGTTTTCTATGGATTTATTTGCTTTTCTATCTCTATCTTACCTTAGTGCAAAATACAATTTGCTTTCCTCAATCATTGTCTTCCACTCAGCTATAAGCAATCCTGTGACTTCCATGTTAAATAAGAACTTGGAATTCTTTTCTTTGATTTTACAGTCACATTCATTAGAGACCAATGGAGTTATTCTAAGAGAATGTCATTTTAAAACACCTGTGTCTTTCATAATTAATGGAGGTCAGAGTTGAGTTTTATAGTGTCTCTAGATAAAATGACTCATTCGGTTAACATGCTCATGATGGCTCAACTTCTCTAATGCTGGCTGAATTTTATTACCTTAATGAACACACAATTGAACTCCATCTATTCAGGACCACATTGGTCCCTCTGAGAATATACTGTTGTGCTTTGTGATTTGTGATTAACAGGCCCCTGGAGGATGAGAAAGGACCCAAAAATGAGCTCTTGTATCTGTGAGTCAATAAGAAATAAACTCCAGTGAAGAGGGAGAAAACTCACTGCCATGTCTAGTGGAGAAAGGATGAATGGGCTTTAATACTGTCATTTTACGTCTGCTAAGCTTAATGGCTCTTTGATTTGAATTATTCAGTCTACTGGATCTTTGTACTCCTCATATATCATTACTCCTAAAAGGAAAGTGGTTTATTGCATTTGAATGTGCAAGGTCTAATTTTATTCCAAGACATTTGAAAAAAAGTAGAACCAATATGAAGGGAAGAAAAGCACATATTTTTATTTAGCATAGCCATAAAACCAAACCAAATTTACCACTTGGCAGACTTTTGCTTTGTACTTCTGTAACAAGAAGGGAAAAAATGGAAACATGGAATGGCCACCTTAAGCTGTACAATCAAGACACTCTAAGAATCTAATCTCTTAACCTCTTGTACCAATGCCTTTCCCCGTAAAGAATGGCCACAATCCCTATTACTACCTATTTACATCGAAGAGTGTTCCAAAGATTAATGAGACCACTTAAATGCTTCGGATTGCTCGTAGCATTGCTCCATTAGAGAAACTGACCCCAGTGCAACATTTGGTCACTGTTCCTGCTTGGCTGAGAGCCAGAAGCATTGCTCCTTCGTGCTGGAAAGGCTGGTGGCCTGTCTCATGAACCTTACATTTATTGTTTTCCCTCCTCTGCACTCTCACAATCACAAGATAAAGTGGTTGCCTGTCCTGCAGTGCCCTGGAGAACAGCCATCTGTAGGGGACGTAGATCTCACTTTGCTGTTTGAGTGGCCCAGCATCTGGGAGTATCAATTTTTTATTCCCTTTGGAAGATTTTCTTTCTTTTTGTAACCTTTAGCTTCATAGTTCATTGACCTAAACAGTGATGGATCAAACTGTCTTGAGAGATGTCAGGTCCCTCAGGTTGCTAGTGGGATTGGAATTTTTCTTAGGGCAAAAATGGTCTTGGACTTGTACTTGGAACCAAATGGTTTGAGGAAAGGGGTTTGAGATTAGTGGAATCCACACTGTGTTTTTCTAGATTCTTAGACTCCATAGAGGCGATTAGGGCATTCTATGAATGTTTCACTAATGACTCATAAGATATCATTTAGGTAGTTGGAAGTTATAACAAATAAGGTGAATATTACTCTGTGTAATATAACATATTTCTAATGTGGAAAGGTCCAATGGACTAATTTAGTTTTGTGTGTGCCATTGTTGTTCATTAACAAATATTTAAAAGCAGCTACCAACCCCGTGCCTTAAAACATGCTACAAATATGTGCCTCACAAATTGACATGAAAATAGACTTTAAGTAGATGTTGAGCCTATGTACAAGTGTAGATAGTTCTGATGACTCTTCTTTCAACCCTTTCAAGTAAGCTTTCCCAAGTATTTATGGTTAACAAATATTATCATTAGTACTTATTAAGTAAGTGTACACTAGTAAAACATTTTTTAAAAGTATTTTATGTGATGAGGTATCATTTCAGATTATTTTGAAATGTTAGGTGAGAAAAACAAGTCCTTGTTAGGAAATTACCAAAATTTGTCACAACAAATAGGTTTTTGTTAGAGAGCTGTGTTAGTCACCTTTCTTTTACTGGAACAATGTACCTGAGATCATCTCTAAGGGGATGGTTTTATTTTGAATCCTGGCTTCACAGGGTTTAGTCCATGGTTGCTTGGCCCAGTTGCTTTGAAGTCTGGTGGCACAATTCATCATGGTGACCTGTGTGGCTGAGGAGGCCTGTTAACCCTGTGTTGGGTGGAAAGCAAAGAGAGAAACATGGACATGTCAGGGTCTCAGTATCCCCTTCGCGACCATGTCCCCAGTGCCCTAACTTCCTCTAACTAGGGCTCCTCCTCTTCAAGGATTGACCAGCTTCTGGTATGACCACAGGCTGGAACCAAGTCATGATCAGATACTCATCCAACTGCACTGGACACTGTTTACATCTAAAAGTGGTCGTTTTTATAAAAGGAACATGTGCTATTTAAACACACTGACAGATTATATAGCTTAGCTCTCTCATTTCACACATTAGGAAACTGGTTCATTCTTAAAGTGAAATACAGTATGGACAAACAATTTCAGGAAGAATTTAAGCAAATAGGGAGGGACAGGACACACATCATTTAATTAGGCAGACCAGTAGGAACTACCTGTTGTTTTTAATGAGTAGGCCTATCGTAGCCAGATCTCGGTTTCAGAGGGAAGCTTTGGTGGGCTGATAGTTACAGCTTATGATTAGCAGCACTAGGACTTGAAAGTCTTACAGTGATCTGTAAATGGTCCTCTAAAGGAAGAGTGATGATAAGAAGTACTTGTACTATAGGAACTATTCCTGCTTCTGCATGTCTATGTGTGTGCATATTTCCTGCAGGTAAATTTAGGAAGGGGACTTGGGAGATTAATTGGTGGGTGCAGGAGACGCCATAGGAGGAAAGGACACAAAGAGATGGGTCTCCGTTCTAATCTTATTTCTTTCTCTGAATCCTTATAATTTTGGACAAGTCACGCAGGATTTCTTAATTTGTTGAAGTTTCTACATCTATAAGTTGAAAGGTATATATTCTTCAATGACTGCTTAGTCCTAGAATTTTTGGAGCCTTTGATGTTTTGTTAGACCAAAATAAAATTCAGAATGAGTTAAAAATCCCCAGTTTGCATCTTGTAACCCAATGGACAGTGTGTATCGTCTCTGTGTGTCTCTGCACTGTGGTGTCGGCCATGGAGCTGGTTGCTGGTGGAGGTGGCGTCTCAGAACTGTGGTAAGATTTTTCCTAAGTAGCAAATCCTCCTCCCTGCTCTTTCTTTTCACCTCCTGAATGCCTCTACCATGTGGATCGCTGGCTATTGATAAGATCACTGGGAGGGAAAAGGAGGCAAACAGGGGCAAATGGTTGAAATCCACTGGCAATGTCTCTGGAGGGGAGGAGTAATTTACAGGCTATTAGAACATGGGAGGCAGAGAACATACAGTGGAGCCAGGTTATATTTGTTCGGGAGATGTGGACTGTGAGTTTGGCATGCTTGTCATCCACACTCAGTATATTCTGCTTTGGAAAACATGTAAGAACTGGAACCAGGGCTTGCAGAGAATGTTCCCCGAGCCTCTTCCAAGCCTCTATAAGTAGAGAGAGCACTGAGCTCTTATCTCTGGCTGTCCTCTCCAGAGCTTTACAGAACATCATGAATAATATCATCCGCTCTTCTCAGGGGCCCGAGAACCCTTCCAGGTTGCCCTGTGTGCACGGGGGCTACTTTTGCAGAAGGTTCCCAGAGAGAAATACTGCAGCATGAACGTGTGTGTGTGTGTGTGGAGAGAGAGAGAGAGCGAGAGAATACCTTAGGGTATCACCAAAGCTCCCAAGTAATTTTGATCTAAGATATGAATTGTTTCTTTTATTGGAAATATTAACACAAAAAGGTCTTTGGTAAAATAGCCAGTGGGTTGGGCTGACTTGGTCTCAGGACTGAGAAGGAAAACAATTCTGTCTACTTTTCTAAAAGCCCAATATCACCACTGCCATCCCTACCACTGGCAGCCCTGCAGCAGTAAGTGTGCTGCTTCTGTCTGAAACCCCAGTCCCTGGAGGGGTCTCCACACTTCCTTTCTCTGGGCCTTGAGGGCTATGCCGAGAACTTCGATGCATCTGGAAATTTTACTATTTTTCATAACCAAACTAGAAGCTGCGTCTGTAAACTGAGTATTTGCAATGGGCCAAGCACCATTCTAAATGTTCTTTTTGGATTTAAGCCTCACAACACTAGGGGGTAGATATGATTATTAGCTCTATTTTACAGCTGAGGAAACTGAGGCCGAGTGGACCAGCTTCCTTCCTGAGGTTGTGTGGTGGTGGAGCTCTAGCCACTGCATGAGTGTTTTTAACCCCTAGGCTGTGCTGCCTCCCCTAGTGGAGCAGCAGCCTCCTGTGGGCAGAAAGCCCTGCAGGAAATGGTATGCGGGTAGGGACCAGAGTGCGCACGGAAAATGCATGAAGTGTGATGGGCACGTTGGCCAGCAGTCGCCTCTTATAAGCCCCTGGTCCGAAAAACGGGTCCCTGTGTGTGGATTTCCAACCTCCCTTATGGGAGGCATTGCTGACGGCGTCACAGCAGGTGAGGGACTGGCAGATCTTGAACCACCAGCAGTCCCAGGTGGCTGCTGGGCGGGACTCCTTCCCAGGAGCACTTCTTCCCTTTCACATGACATTTCTGCAGGAAGCCTGGCCTCTGCATGGTGCCCAGCTCGATAACCATAGCCTCTCAGGCCTCACGGGCATCTGAGCCTAGTTTGCATAGCATGCCTGACAGCTGTAGTAAGACAGGGGAAGCTGCAGGGAAGAGCTCTGTGGTGGGGGTGGCGTGCCAAGCAATCCAGAAGCCTCTCCAGCAGTGGATCAGAGGTTACACTGGAAAGAGAGGTAGTGAAGAGGACACTGCAGTGGTTTAGAGGAGATGATTTTCATTCAGCGCAGGACAGTGTTATTCCATGGTGGGGAGCCAGGTGCGAGGAGCTGGTTCAGAGTGGGCTACTGGACATCAGCGTCCACAGTGCCTGTCCTCCCCTTCTCTGTCCACAACCTTGAGCATGTCCCTTGGCCTGGCTTGCTGTCACTTGATCTGAGACAGCAGGTCTAGTTCTTATCTTTTACCTCTACCCTCTCCCAAGATGGTGCATGTAAAAGGAACTAGCATTTGTTTCCGAGTGGTGTTGAGAATTTTTCCTCTTAGTTTTAGTCATAACCTTGGACCAACCCTTTATCACAGTCCCCTCTGGGATCCCTGCCCACGTTTATTTGCATCATAAGATCTGCTTTCCCTCATATGCCACTTTGTTTTTCCTGTTTCTGCCTGGACTGGCTTCCTCCTCTCTTCCTGTTGTCTCTGTCGCCTTCCACGTGGTGCTAAGGAGGCAGTCGTGATTCATCTGCATACCAAAGCATCACATGTCGATGGAGGCAAATTGGTCATTTCCCAAAGCTACAAAGCCACTAACGCACCCCATATTTTTGTTTTTCCTTTGTCTACATCCCACTGATCCCAGTTGCATATTCTTTGTTAAAAATGATAGTTTTTATTTATCTGATTCCCTGTATCACATGTGGACTGCAGGGCTCACTGAGACGTTCAGTGGCATCAGCTTCCTTGGGCAGACATCATGTTCACATCTCTGAACTGAATTCACCTGGCAATGTAGAGTGTGGCACCCTCACATCACAGGCTGCATTCACACTCTGAAGTATAAAACACAGTCAGTGTAGGTGTTGAGCAAGAATGAAGATTCAAAAAGCATAATTGTATGCCATCTGGCATAAGTTAGTCTCAGTTTCTGGTTTGAATGACCATGTCCCTTTTCTGATCCAAATAGAATGGAGGAGCCAAGAGTAACTTATATTTCCCAGTCAGGCACTCACTTTGCTGATCTGTGAGAGCTCGAGTCCACGTCTTTCGCGTGTTGCTGACACATTGAGTGACTGTTTGTTCTCTGGAGACTGTGACTGTGCTGCGCATGTTCTGAGCAGAAGGATGCTTCTCACGCCAAAATCATTGCTCCCGTCCCTTATGCTCATCATGTTTATGAACTGTAATTGTTTGGAATCTAATAAAAATAAGCCACTCTCTTTTTGTATCTTGTAGAAACTACCTCTTCAGATTGCAGCTAGAGGACCTATCTCTTATCCAGGTAGGTGCAATTTGTTTTTCACAACCTTTTTTCCATCCAAATTAACTCCCTGTTTGAAGGAACAGAGACCAAGCAGAGTGTCCTTTCCTCAGGGGGCCGGAACGCAGGACGCTGACCTGCGCTGTACAATGTGTCGTGCCCTCAATTCCCGGTTAACCTTTTCCCCTGCCATGGTTTCATGGGCCTCACCCTGGTACACTCTGCGTGTGGTGACAGACAGCGTGAGGCACATTTCCTCAAAGTCAGGGAGCAGCCCAGACAGGGATTATTTCATTTGCTGCATTCAGTCATTACACTCTTATGAAACACCTTTGATTGCTATTTTTGTTTATAATTACATAATGTTGAATATGGGAGTAAAAGTTACATAGAGCAAAGAACAGATGATAGTAGATAAAATGGCATTTATCAACTTCTGTTACTGCAGTTTAGAGAATGAGCCTTTGATCCTTAATGTGGAATACTTATTTTCTTGTAGATCTGAATGATAAATGCCCCCTTTCTCCCTCTAATCTTTTAGAAAGGTGTGATATTTGAAATCTCCTAGAAAAGAGGGTTATAATATAATATTCTTCCTTGCTGAGATTCTGGAGCTATTTGTGGACTATGTCACAATCTCTGGACTACAGTTTGAAAAATATTCTTCAGCTAATATGAATATCAGCCTCCTGTCCTAAGCTCTAAGAAGTGATTGAAGAGATTATATTATTTTATTCTCTCTGTAGTGCTGGTACTTGTGGGTATTTGGGAAATTCTACAGGTAGGCTTTAATATTACATCTATCTTTTATTCATCAGACTCATGACAATCTGACTGTCAAAGCTAATGTTGGTAACAAGCAAGAGCTTTGAAGAACATTACACTGGATTTGTTGTCTAGATCCCTACGTCTTAGTAATAATTAGTTTCTTCACTGGGCAATGGCCACAAATGACTACCAACCCCGTGCTATTCATAATGCACATGAACTGAGATGTGCCAAAGAGAGAAAGTGCAGGAGCTTCTCAAGCAACTGTACAGCTTGTGTTTCCGAAAGGAATAATATGTGTATCAGCTGCATAGGAGGAATGTAAACGTTGTGCTGCAAACATGTAAAAGAAAAAAAGGGAAGCGGATCAGGAGATGGATGTAGACAGTGGGAAGGGAAAGGAAAATGGATGAAAGGAGGAAATAACGTGTTATATACATGCACCACCTTCCCTGAAGGAATAAACATTATATTCTACAACGATAGTGATAAATAAAAGAATGAAATTAAAAAGTGGTACTAATAATAAATCATTATAATTCTTTCAGCACACTCAACAGTGATTTGGCTTTTTACAAGTCATGAAGTGAACTGGGTGGTTGTTAAAATTAGGAACTTATTAAATAATCAGAATGATCAACACTTTGAGAACATTATGTTAACTGGAATAAGCCAGGCACAGAAAAATGAGTGCCGCATGATCTCTCTTACATGTAGAGATGTAGAGGGAAATCTTGGAAGCAGAGTAAAGGACTGGTTGCCAGGGGTTTGGGGCCTAGGGAGAAAAATGGACAGACAGTGGTCAAAGGACACAGAATTCCAGTGCAATGGGAAGAATAAGTTATAGAGATGTATTGTACAGCCCTCTGACTATAATTAATAATGTAGTACATAGTGAAAAATTGCTGAGAATTGATTCTAAGTATTCTCAGCACAAAAACATATGTAAGGTAATACATATGTAAACTATCTTGCCTTAGCCATTCCACAGTGTATACATGTAATAATCATGTTGTAGGGGGGCCGGGAATTTAGCTCAGTGGTTCAGCTGCCTGCTTCACAAGCACAAGGACCCGAGTTCGATCCCCGGTACCAAAAAAAAAAATTGTTGTAAACTGTATACATGCCTATAATTATTTTATTATATTATGATATATGATTCTTATTTATCAATCAAAAATGATGATCAGTAATTTAATCAAAATAACATCTCAAACATTACTTTAAATAATTTTATGAAATACAGACCTCTCAATAGATAAGAGCACTATATTATGCTCATTTTGATTCTCATAATATATTCTCTGGCATACTATGTATCAAAAAGTGGGTTGTGTAGATATATGTGTGCTCCCAAGCACACTGACTCTACGATTCCATTTGTTTCTTAGTCCTGATGACTCAGAGGGTCTAGAAGCAGGCCATTCCACTACTAATGAGCACACATAGTTCACAGCACTTGGTTTCCAAATAGACTTCTCCAACTCAAGGAACCAGAGTTTCTTAATGCAGTAACTGATTCCAGAGCTAGGCAAAGAAAATCTCAGATAAGACCAAAATAATTTTTGTTTCAGAAGTTAAAGAAATATTCAAAGCATGTAGAAGGTGTATGAAACGAACATGAGAATCAGCTTCTAGCATGCTCACTGAAAATATCTGGGAAATTTGGATGGTCAACATATATAATCATAGTAGCAGATTATTATATATTTCTTTTTTTTTTTTGGTACCGGGGATTGAAGAGATTATTATATATTAAGAGAATAATCCATGATCAAATACTAACATAAACATTAAATGAATGACTTGTTAGTCACACAGAAGGGAGTGACCTTTCTTCTCATAAAATACCAACTATTAAATATTGAAGGAATGGTTTAATTAGAGAATTATGATTTGGCCATCATCACACTAAAATTGATCTAAATAAAAATGATCCATGGTTGCTAGGATATGTGAATGAGTTTGATGACAACTAGGATATTTATAGTTTCCTAGTACTTTCCTATACACTACATATTAATTGCAAGTAATATCTTGGAAGGGGACATGAAGAAGAAGAAACCTGGTAAATATCACACAACCAAGTAGTTCACAGTAACTTTGCCAGTAATGAGACAAAGAGCCTGTGATTTGTTGCCCTGAGAAAGATGCAGCTAGATTTCCGTTACATCCCAGCCTGACGTTATATAACCAGCCTTACTTTGAGGAACCCTCAGACAAACTCAGAGTGAGGGACATCCTGCAAAATGCTGGCCTCTGATCTTCAAGTATCAGTCATGAAAGATATTTTTAAAAGAATGAACAGTTGATCCATCAAAACAGAGAACAAAGGAACATCACAGTCAAATGCAGTACTTGATCCAAAGTTAATCTCTGGTAGATGTTTTTTCTTGGTAGGAGTTACATTATGGGACAACGTCCAAAATGTGATTGGAGAGAAGAGAGGACTCATTTCCTGATTCTGGTAGCTGTAATGGCAAGTGTCGTGGAGAGAATGTTCTACTTCTTTGGAAAAACCTCCTAGAATATACAGGGGATATTGTGTCATTTCTGTAGCTCATTCTCCAAAGACACAAAATTACTTTATATATGCATGCAAAGTCTAAGAAACCTATGGTATACTTACTTTGATTCTCATGATATAATATACATCCTGGAACCCTGTATATTAAAAACTGGGCTTTGTGGATATATGTGTGTTCCCAAGCACATATTGATTATACATATTCATTTGTTTCTTAGCCCTGATGGCTCAGAGGGACTAGGAGCATTGCATGTATGCAGACATCATACATACACATACATGCAGACAAAAATGATAACACAAATGTGATAACATGTGAATAATGAAATTGAAGTATAGGGTTTGTGCAAGTCTACTGTGCTGTTCTTATAGCTTTGCTTGACATTATGTCAAAATAAATAGATGCAACATGTTGGAAATACATTTGCCACTAACGAGTGTACACATTGTGCTTGCGAGGGCAAGGACACTGGTTGTCCTTTTCCGACCATGCCTTCCCTTCTGACGGCTGCCTGCATGGTTGTGGTGCAAGTTACTGATGGGTCTGAAATGCACTCTGTGCGGGAGGGACGCCCGTCAGCCTCACCCCCTGGCGAGAGCTTCCTTTCCTGACACTGGGCCATGCAGGCCAGTGACATTCTGAGTGGTGGCTTTGAAGAGCAGTCATTGTGACAGACTCCAGAGTCCCATTGGTGCCAGGCACAGCAGTGACTCCCCTTTCTCAAGTTCCGTGGGTGAGCGTGCAGCTCTGTAGCCTGTTGTTTGGGCAGCATGCAGAGAGAGAAAGCTATCAACTCTTCATGACACTGTTTCAACTTAACTGCTCTTGAGGGAAGAGGTCTTACTGGTTTCTCTGAATATCTGTTTTAATTTAAATGACTACTTCCAGAGATAACAAAATGAAATAGTCATGTTGGCAAACAGCGGTCTGCTCTGGTCCTATAGAGGGGGCCATCAAAGAGAAGCATATGAGCTTCAGAATTAATTTAAGATCATCCAGTAGAAATATTGAAAACAAGTTCAAAGAAACAAGGAAAAGCACTTTTAATTATATATGTTGGCCCTATCATTATATCCAAAACCTTAACATTCCAACATGGAATCGTGAGATTTCCTTTTCATTGTTTTTGTTAGTATTGAGTCTAGGTTGTGTGGTTTCCAGTTCCTGCATGTTTTCCTTTGGACTAGCCAGAGTTCAGGTGTTCAGGGTGGCTAGCATTGCCAGTTGGACAGTAGAGTTGTTGATAGCAGGTAAGACAGCATTCATAGCTTGTTGCTTTCTGTCATTTATGCAAATTTTTACATGAGATCACCTAGATTCATTTATATATCTCGGGCTGGTCATTTTCTCCTTCTATCTCTTTCCAGAGACACAAAAGTAATGCTTAAATATGGAAAGATGAAAACATGGGGACCAGGGAGAACATCTACTTCAAATAGCAATGTAGGAAATGCGAATGGCAGCTGCCCTAGCAGTGGCTTGGATTCTCACCAGGCTGGGTCTCTTCCACATCCACCATAGAGCCTGTGACTCCTCCAGGTGGTGGCTTGCTTTGCCCACTTCTCTCCCCTTTGCAGTGGGACCCTTCCTCCTCATGCTAAGGTGCCTGTTGCTTCCCCAACTGTCAGCTATTTCCCAACATTGAACACTGTCCCTTATTGACCTGTCTCTCGTAAATACTTTTACCCCACTTTCTTAATCTAGAAAAAGACACACATCCTGTGTCACTTTAGGCTCTAGCTCCGTGTCACCCACCCAAGGACAGATGGCCATTGTCCCTGCAGGCACAGCACAGCCTCATCACCTCTATGCTGACCACACTTGGTGCCTTGTACTGAAATTCACTGTGTCCGAAAGAAGTGTTTTATTTCTTTTGATATTTTCAGTGTCACATTCGAGTCAATTATTAGATTAGACCACCTTGCAGGTGGTAAAGTAAGAACACACACGTAGAAACATTTTAATCCTTTGATATTTAACAATATCTTTTATTCTTAATCTTTTTAATTTAACATTACTGCAATGTGGGGTAAACTTCATATTTTTATGCCTAAATTTAAGAAAAGGAAAGAATTAGAACCTGGAGATTAGAGCAAGAAGAAATACTTTCTATAAGAAGCATTTGAAGCACACATGTGCACAGGCTTTCCCCAGCAGAAGATGCTAGGACAGGAGCATTTCCGGAGCCTGACCTGTTCTTCCTTACATACCCATCCCGACTCCTCCATACCCTTCTACACATTTCCTCTCTTCCAGATTCTTCTGCCTTGACTTTGGGTGAGCATCCGTGATGAGCAGGCAGGTATTAAATGTTATTCCTTTTGTTCTTCTTTCTAGCAGTTGTCCCAGAATTCCGGAGATCTCAGTGATCACCCCCTGCCCTGTCCCCTGGGATTCACTATGCGCTTCCTGTCCACTTCCCCTTCAGTGGGGCACGTGGACCCATCTTATGTTGTCCAGCAAACATTGTCACGCATGGTGGCTCAGATCTAAGAACCACGCTGCATGGTGCCTCCCATGTGCGAAATCCCACTACAGGTGAAATGGCCGGAGGAGCTTATGCAGGGAGTTGGAACTGGAGTCAGCAGAGCTCCTAATCAGAGGCCCCCATGCTTCTGCCCCAGAAAACCGTATCTCCCTCATCCACTAGCACATCAGTTGTGGAGTCGTTAAAGCAGTAAATAGAGCTGAACAAGGACTGGGGTACAATTACTCTCTTATTCCAAGTGAACACAATCTGTTAGGGGCAGATTTCTTGGCATCACCATGAGAATATTCACAAGTAAATATACTGTGAAGTGAAATGGCTGTATTTGGAGTATTTGTAATAAATTTCAAGCAGACATCGGGTAATATGTTAAAGAGAAAAAACAAGAGAAGCTTTTAATTTAAAGAAATGAAAGCCATTTTTCATCAACAACTAGAGAATCAAATGTTGTGGTGATATCATTTATAAGGTTCCTTTCCTTGTGGGGCTGTGATAAATTCACTGGAAACTTACTGCACAATGGCAGCCATGGCTTTTTGAAGACAAATCCTTCTCGGGTCAGGCATCATGGTAGTTTACCATCCCACTTCTCTCCTACTTCCTGTCATAATAGTAGACTCAAATCTTGGGCATCACTTTTGTTCTAGCCTTGATCGTGACAGTTATTTTACAAGAACAAAGCTTTTTGGAAATTATAAAAATGCAGCTGGCCTCAAGACTAATTACCACATTTGAACATCTGGGATCATACCAGGATGGCCCTCGGGCAGTAGAATCACCCCGCACAGATTTCGAGGAACATGGAGGGCCTCAGCTCGTTTAGCTCACTATCTTCCTAGTATTCTTTGGGGAAATAGCTCAAAATCCATTTTCATATTGTTTTGTTACTAAGGGAAAGGGATTCACCGTCTGTATCTCTCTCACAACTGCTGGAATAAGCAGAAAAACGGAAATCGGTGTTCCAATTTGCCACCTGCCTCTCCATGATTTCTAAATTGAATACTGTTAAATCCCTGTAACTACAGGATCATTATAGAAAAGAGCTCTCTGGAAAGGCAAAGGAGAGTTAACTTCCTTTGCTGTCCATCTGGGTTTGGGGATTGAGTTTTAACTTGTGTCTATGTCTAGACCAGTTGCTCTCAACTGGAAGGAGTTTCAACTACTGGGAAGGTTTGGTAATGTCTAGGGACATTTCTCATGGTCACAGTTGGAGAGGAGACTCTGCTGTTGGGTAGAGACCAGAACTGGCTCCACATATTCCCGCTGGCCAGGGCCACCACCTCTTCACTTCCACAAAGAAATAACTTGGCTCTGTACAGCGTCAGTGTTGATGTTGAGAAGCCCCGTGATGAATGATTGGTGCTTCAGTTGTTGTATATTTTGAAAAAGCCCCTTTTCTTGTCTTTAACATTAAGATTACTTAATTAAATCTGTGAGATCTTTGATATGTAAGGAATTTATCTCTTTGGATTTCTTCACATATATATAAAACCCAAGTCATCTATGAATCCTTAGTGGACATTTCTAAAGAACCTGCTGGGAATCTTGAGTTTTAATTACTTCCTTTTATTAATATGAAATGAAATTTAAAATAAATTGAGTCAATTTATAATACTCTCTAATGGGTCATAATATTATGCTATCACTACCCTCTGATGGAGAGCTTCTATATAAAGAATGAGATACTAATTAATAATGTGACTATTTCAATGAGATACTCACATTGATTACTTTCTTAAAATTCTGTCTGGCCTGCCCTAAAAGATCATGATTCCAAACTTTATTTCTTTATATGTTTTTAAAATCATAGTGTTGTAAAAGTGGGAGGATCTTAAAGGTTGTATGTATTAACATTTTCAAGGATCAGCAAGGATCATATGTAACATTTTATTGGCGCCATGCCAGGCCCAGTCGCTTGGGTACTGTCCTCATACAGCCATTGTTAATAAAGTTTTATGGGAACACACATTTGTTCCTTTACACACTGTCCATGACTGTGGCTACCAATCAGCAAAGTTGAGCAATTACAACATAGACCATGGGGCCTACACAGCCTACAGTATTTACTAACTGATTTAGTTACCTATTAGGATACCAAGTATACAGCAGGTTTCCAGTCAACATTTCCTGAATGAATGAGTGAACATGATATGATATGCTGTAAGGTTTTGCTTATTTTACTTCAGCAGACAGTGTGTTCTTGATGAGTTTATTTCCATTCCTTACACAATAATTGCATGGTCCCTTAAAGGCCTTGCCTTATGTGGAACTGAAGGTATCACCACTCTTCTTCAGGGTCTAGTCTCTTAGTCTTGCTCCCTGCTGAAAATTCTCTTCCATATCGGTTTCATCTACCAACTTATTCAATATATTTATACTTCTTGCTGCATAACTTCCTAGAGGATTGATAGTTTCCTACGTAGGTGAGGACTGAGATTTTACTGGTTTCAAAGAGTATTCTTCATCAAGTTGAGTCAATAGACAATAGCAGACAGCCTTGCATCCCCAGTAGGCTAAACACACAGAAAAGATGCGTTTCTCTTGTGTGTCAGGGTTCGGGGCCATCTGTGGGTCAATGTTCTACTATGTCACCATTCAGGAGACCAGGCTGGTGAGTTTTATGTGCTGACTCACACTTGCAGGCTGTATTTTAGGGTGTCCTCGCCTTCGAGCCACACCCCCAGGCAACAGGAAAGCAGTGGAGATCTTGCAGAGGAGAGCCATACCAAGTAGTGGCACGTCCCTGCTGTCCACATTCCATTCACCATAACTCTCTCCCATGGCCTCAGCCAACCGCAAGGCAGGCTGGGAGACGTAGCTTGTCTATACAGCCAGGAAGAGGTAGAAATCCTGAGCATGCAGACTCTGTCAGACATTAGCATTTTCTCTTGGGCAGTGCCCCCTAGAGATGCACTTAATTGTACCCTGTTCTCCCCTCCTCTACCCCCTTGACTAATTGCTACTGTACCCAAACAGACTTATTCATACTTCTAACAGTTTTGTAAGTGCCAAGCAGGAATACTCTGAGCAGACCGCTCATTCCCTCTTGCCGTCAGTCTTCCCCACGGTACAGTTTGGAGGGGAGAGACAGGAAGTAGACTGGATTACCCCTGATGTCCCTATCGGCAATAAAATTTTAATGTGTTTTATCCTTCAACTCACTCTTCCGTCATTGCTCAGATGATGTCTGGGTTCCTATTTATTTAAGAAAATTCTCTGCACTAATTGAAAACTTGGCATTATGTTTATTTATTAAAACTGTAATGACCTAATTTGTCATGAAATATTGATGATAACAGCAGTAATAATGATGAAACAGCATCTATTGCACCCGTACTTTATACTGAACTCTTTACATTCATTATCCCACTTAATTATCCAGTAGCACTAAGGTGGAGGTGCTATTTTGCATGTTTTATAGAGGAGCTGAGACACAGAAGGCTGATTGTATCAATCTCACTCGGTGTGTGGCAGTCCTGGGCTTGAAGCTGGGTGTCGAGGACAGCAGAGGGCTGCTATGGGTGTAATCACCAGCCAGAGCGCCATGTTATTGTGCTCATTTGGCTGGCAGCTGTGCAGCTTCTTGTTGACCGCCGATTTATGGTGACTCTAGCTGTTAACTTGTAACTGGACTTTACATGTGTCTTAAGGTCAGGTTCCCCGGGAACACACTCCCAGACAGGGGATCAGAGCTGCGATTTACTGGGGGCATGTTCTCAGAAGTGTGGAGTGGGGAACACTGCAGAGAAAGGGAGTAGGGAAGGGTTTGCTGAGTGGGAACACAGCCTCAGCCGGAGCCCACTAAGAGCTATGGAGCAGTAGTGGGCCACGCTGGATGCTGTGGAGATGAAGACTGCCAGTGGGTGATATCTGCCCAGTTGCCCCTAAGTCTTCAGCTGTACCTGCTGCGTTCAGAACCTGGTGACTTGACCTCCTTGTCAGCCAAGTGCCGCTCCAGAGAAGGGGGCATCTGTGAGCCAGACCGGCCAATGCCAGAGCAACCAGGGCCACGGACCCCCGCACCTTGTTCCGAAAGTGGAGCAGGTGGGAGCCACTGCGCCTCCCTTGCACTGCTCTATCTTTAGGGATCTCACCGAGTCGCCTGGACGTCTGAGACCCTAACTGCACAAGCACTGGTCACTGTTACCAAAGAAGAGAAGTCTTTTTATGTCTTTGCAAAAAATATAGTAGATACTTTGCTACTGAAAGTATTCTGTTGTGTTTTACATACTGCAGCTTTTCAATAATTGTCCCTATCCACTTACGAATTTCTGCTTCACTTGTAACCTCAAAAACTAAATTGAAGGTGCATGAATATTTTTCTTAGCTGTGTATATCATTTAGTTTCGCGAAATGAGGTCAGGAAATTTCTGTAAGCCAATAGCAAACACAGTCTGACAATCACAGGAAGCTAGATAAATGGAGGGGTTCATTTCATTTATCTAAAATGCAATTCTGTTTCTATTTCAAAAGTGGCCTTAGTACCTGACATAACTGCAAAGCGAAGGGCCATGTGCTCAGAATTCTCTGCCCTATTCTTATTTCCTCACTTGTGTGCCCCTCCCCAAGTGTTGGCATTAATAGAGAAGCTGACATGCCAGAAAAACCCTTTATTTTAAATTCAAGTTTTGGACTTTTTACTTGGATAAGAGAATATATGTTCTGGGAGCTGAAGTCTCCCAATCAGCTAGAGTCTAAATAAAAGTGAAAAATAAAGGAGAATTATAAATGAAAAAATATGAATCACATCGCCTTACCATTCTCTGCAGTGGATAGACTGAAAGTCTTCGATTTGATGATACATGAGTCATTTGTCATCTTGAATTTATTCATAACCACGACAGAGTTAGCTGCAGTAACTGTGGATACAGCTGCAATGGGCAGTGCCCTGTTGAGCAGGCATCTGCCAAGCTCTCCTGCCATGCTCTCCTGGCTGAACTTTAAGGATCTGTTCTTCATTAGAACACAGTACTTAATCTGAGTACATAAAATCTCACTGACCCCAGGGCCCTTCAGCCTTCAACAAATAATAGCATACAACCATTACTGTGATATTTTGTGGGTTGATGAAACAGATGTACATATTGAAATTCAACCTTATTTTCAATTTTTAAAAATTTTATTTTATTGGTACATTTTAGGGATACAATATAATGACATTCATCATTGGAAATTTGGACCTTTACATAATCACTCGGTTCTTATTTTTCCCCCCTTCCCCTGCCCTCCCTTCAACCCCTCCACCCCTCCCTATTTACA
>NW_004624751.1:6562601-6665252 GCF_000247695.1 Heterocephalus glaber | reverse complement strand
CTATTGATATAGTGTATTACATTGATTCATTTGCGTACATTGAACCATCCCTGCATCCCTGGGATGAATCCCATTTGATCAGGGTATATGATCTTCTTGATGATCTCCTGCATTCTATTTGCCAGTATCTTATTACGGATTTTTGCATCTATGTTCATTAGTGAGATAGACCTATGGTTCTCTTTTTCGGTTGGGTCTTTCTCTGCTTTGGGGATCAAGGTGATGCTTGCTTCTAGGAATAAATTTGGGAGTATTGCTTCCCTTTCAATTTCATTGAAGATTTAAACAGTAGTGGCAGTAGTTCCTCTCTAAATGTCTTGTAGAATTCAGCAGTGAAGCCATCAGAACCCAGGCTTTTCTTAGTTGATAAGTTTTTAATCATATTTTCAATTTCATTGATTGATATTGGGATTTTTAGAATTTTTAGGCCTTCTTTCAACTTTGGAATTTCATACATATCTAGGAATTGGTACATTTCTTCTGCATTATCCATCTTATTGGCATATAGATTCTTGAAGTAGGTATTGATGATCATCTAGATTTCTGCTAGGTCTGTTGTACTTTCATCCTTTTCATTCCAAGTTGCATGGATTTGGGCCATTTCTTTACTTTTTCTGATAAGGTTGGCTAAGGGTTTGTCAATTTTGTTTATTTTTTCAAAGAACTCTTGCCTTCAGTGATTTTTTGTATCATTCTCTTAGTCTGCATTGCATTGATTTCTGCTCTGATCTGTATAATTTCCTCCCTTGTATGAGCATTGGGTTTGTTGTGCTCTTTTTTTTTTTTTCTAGAAGCTTGAGGTTCAGCATCAGGTTGTTTAATTGCGCTTGCTCTGTTTTTCTAATATGTGTATTCACTGCTATGAATCTGCTTCATAAGACTGCTTTCATTGTGTCCCATAGATTCCTATATGTTGTATTTTCATTGTCATTTAATTGAAGGAACTGTCTTATTTATTCTTTAATTTCCTCTGTGACCCATTCGTTATTCAGAAGTGTGTTGTTCAATTTCCATGTGTTTATGAAATTTTTGCAGTTTCTTTTGCTGTTGATCTCCAATTTCATCACACTATTATCTGATAATATACAGGGGATAACTTCAATTCCTTTGCACTTAACTAATGTGTTCTATGAGCAAGTATGTTGTCTGTTTTGGAGAATGACCCATGTACAGCTGTAAAAAATATGTATTCTGATTTTTTGGGGTGGAACACTTTGTAAACATCTGTGAAGTTTATTTGTTCAAGAGTTTGATTGAGTTCTAGTATTTCATTGCTTGTTTTTTGTCTAGTTGATCTATCTTTTTGTGATAGTGGGGTATTGAGGTCCCTCACTACTATTGTATTAGTGCTTATATGATTTTTCATGTCCGTTAGCACTTGTTTTATATAGTTGGGCACACTAGTGTTTGGTGCATAGATATTTATGATTGTCATCTCTTCCTCTTGGCTTGTTCCCTTTACAAGGATGTAGTGTCCTTCTTTGTCTCTCTTAATCAGTATTGGTTTGAAATCCACTTGATTTGCACAGAGGATAGCTACTACAGCTTTTTTTCGAGTTCCTGTTGCATGGAGTATTGTTTTCTACCCTTTAACATTCAGCATATGAGTTTCTTTTTGAATTAAGTGTGTTCCTTATATGCAGCATATTGTTGGCTCTTCCTTCTGGACCCATTCTGCCAGTGTATTTCTTTTGATTGGTGAATTGAGACCATTAACATTGATGGTTGTAACTCATACATATTGACTTATCATTGTCATAAATTTTTCTTTTTGTTGGATTCTCCCCCTTTGCTTCTAATTTCTTCTTGAGCCTAGTGGATTCATTCTGCTGGGCTTCCTGGGGTTGTGGTCCTCATTGTCTTTTCCTAGAATTTTGTCTAAAAATTTTGGAGTGCTGGTTTGGTATTCATGAAGTTCCTAAGGTGCTCTTTGTCATGCAAGTATCTTATTTCTCCATCAATTTTGAAAGATAGTTTTGCAGGGTACATCAGTCTGGGTTGGAGGCTGTTTTCCTTTAGGGCTTGAAATACATCACTCCAAGCTCTTCTTGCCTTGATGGTTTGCACTAGAAGTCTGATGTGATTCTGATGGGCTTTCCTTTGTATGTGATTTGTTTCTTTTCTCTCACTGCTTGTAGAATTTTATTCTTCTGTTGGATTTCTGGAATCCTAACTATTATATGCCTATGTGTAGATTTCATTTTATCAAGGCTAGTTGGAGTCCTATATGCCTCACTTATCTGTATGCCAAGTTCTTTTCCCTGCTTGGGAAGTTTTCTGCCATCACTTCTGTGAACAGTTTTTTTATGTCATCTGCACTCTCTCCTGTTTCTTCACTGACTCCAATCAGTCTTATGTTATTCTTCTTTGCATCATCTAGCAGCTGCTGAATTGAGTTCTCATGTTCCCTCACTATTTTAAAGCATTTTTTCTTTTCCTGGTCACTAATTGCAATCTTATCTTCTATATCTGAAATTCTGTCCTCAGATTGGCTCATTCTGTTGTTTAGACTTTCAGTTGAGTTTTTAATCTCCTGGAAATCTGTTTGCATCTGTTTTATGGATTCCATTTGTTTTCTATATTGGAATTCCATCATGTTCCTCAGTTCCTCTATTTTTTTTTAATCTGTGTCTTCTCTAGATTTCTTAATCATGTCTTGCACTATGGGCACAATCTTTGCTGTTATGTGAGAAATTTCTGATTTCATTTTTTCCAGATCCTCTTCTGTTGCCAATTCAGGGAATCCAGGTGGTTGAGTATCAGAGTGTTCCACCTCGTTTCCCTTTGGGATTTCTGTAGGTGATCTGGAACTCTGGTCCTGAGGCTTGTTTATGTGTCTCCTTATTTCAACGAAGGGGGTGTGTGGCTACTGGTGCCTGTGTGGCTCACCTCCTCCATGCTGGGAGGGGGGTAGTTTGGCCCAGATGCCTCCTACTCTGCACTGGGTGCTGTGGCACATTGACCTGGAAGTCTCTTCTGTGCTGATAGTTGTAGCATGTTGACCCAGAAGCGTGCTCTGTGCTGGGAGTGGGGGTAGGTTGGCACCTATTTTCAATTTTTAGAGAACACTCGTGTGCACAGAAGGAAGTTACCATGAGTAGTTCTCTATTAAGTAGTCTATCCCATAATACAATGGATATGATGATTTCTGGAATCAACTAAATATTTGCCATTCAAAAACCTCGTGTACCCCTTTGCCCAAAAATTGTCAATCATTATTTGATTAAATGAGCCCTGGAATCAATTCAGTTTCAAAATATAGCCATCAGATTCTGTTTCAAATAGGAGAGTGAACCCTCGTGCTCATTTTCTATTCATGAAAAACAGTGCATTTAAATGACAAAGTTATGTAAAAGGAAATTTTCCATGAACACAAGAAAGGGAATCATACATACACATACATACATACATACATATGTATATATATATATATGATTCCGATATATGTGAGTCATATATATATAATGATTAAGATGAGATGTAATCATATGCATCATCATTCTTGAAGGATAGTACAGTTCTTTTCTTTAGTAAATTGAAAGATAATAAAACAGAATCACAAAATAAAATATGGTGATAAAAACCAAATTGCTACTAGAATTAATTACTTCAGGTGAAATAGTCAAATATGTATAAAATCACATTAAAGATAATTAAAGTATCAGAAAAAACTACTATGTAATTACATATCTAAGTCTCTAATACACACATGATGTTCAGAAAGGGAAGCCAACACACATGTTTGCAGTCACAGTGAAGTGAAGTTTACTTGGAAATTGAAGTCACCATGGATTTTAAGTTTATGACTGATTTTCCCCTGATGTTGTTTGCTAGGCTTTGATGTTCTTTGGTGTTGTGTGAATCATGCAGCTGAATTTCTATGCTAAGACAAGGAAGGATGGATTTCCCAGTTCTTACAGGACTGAGGAGATAAATGCCCAGCAAGTCCTGGGTTGAAAACTCTGAATGGCCCTGAGCTGGAAGGCAAGATCAGAGAGACGTTCCTTACCCTCCAGCAGATGCCTGAACCATGGATAGCGCCAAACTTTATATATCTCTATTTTCCCATTATGTATATCAAAGTTTGTAAATTAAGAATAACTGATAAAATAATGTAATTTAATTATAATAAAATTCTGTAGCAAAAGTTATGTAAATGTGGTATAATCAATTTGTTATTATGTATCTGACATTCTAACAGGGTTAGTTGATCACCGGCTCTGCCAACCAGCACAGTGTGTCTGCTAACCAAGAGCATGGGAAGGGATTCGTGGGCAGGCAGCATCCTAACCTGCACACCAGGAAATAAGGACATGTCAGGGGCTGAGTGGGCTCCATCTAGGCAGCAAGAGTGCATCGTGCTACTCAGAAGGGTGCAGAATTCAAAACTCATGAATGGCTCATTCCCAGAAGTTGTCTAATATTTCCAGACTCGTTGACTGCAGTTAGCAGAGAAGACCCTTGGGAACTGAAATCACGGGTAAGGAGTTACTGTACCCCGACTCTGCACTAGCACAGGTGATAGAGGCCTGCATCACCTCTTCCATGCCCAGCCAGTCTGCTGGGAAGAAGATACCCCTCTCCAATGCAAAACCCGGGTGGAAGTAGCAGAATTTGCAGTCTCTAGAATTCTTTTATCCACAGTTGCCAGTGTGCAGTAAAAATTCTAGACTCAAGTAAAGACAGATCTTTATGTCAGATAAATTAGATTTACATGGACAACAGAACTAAACTCAGAGATAATCCAGTTGATGAAGTTAGCAGAAAAATGACTTTAAAAAAGTTTATGATTTATATATTCAAGAAAGTACAGGTAAATTTAGACCAAACTGATTAAAGAATGGAGAATTTCACCAGAAAGTTCCAGTCCCTCCAAAAAAAGAAATCAGATGTACCCACAAAACAATAATAAGACAAATATTCAGTGTATTTTAAAGGTCTTCATAGATTATTTTAAATAAATGATACCAAGGTTGGCAACATTAATGGAAAATTGATAAGATCTCTTATAAGTTTGAATAAAGACTAAGAGATGGAAAGTGAAGGCAAATATGTGATGGATATATGATCTACACGCTAGGTCCAAGAAATAAAGACCCCAACAGAGAGAAAGGAGCAAGTACTCACAGGAGGGGGACAGAGGGGCTGCCTGTGGATCCCTGCCCTGCACATCCGGGGGCAGCCAGGCTGGGTTGGTACGGAGGAGAGCAGGGCAGAGTGTGTCTTTCCAAGGAGGAAATGACAGTGGAATACCTGAGGCCTTTGTGTATATTGAGAGAAAGTGGAGACTTACACTGGGCATTGGGAGACAAAATAGTAATAGTTCCATAAAAAGTAAACACAAGTTGATTATTAACTGTGGGAAGAAAAAAATCTTCTTGAGAAACAAAACAGTCATATGTTATTTCCTGCTCACCTGTGACGAATGTTTGCATAGATGTAACTCTGCAGTCCCTGCATATCCCAGAAAAATTATGATAAATAAATATAGAGAAAGTTGGAAAAGTAAGAATGTGTCTGTGCTGATTGGGAGAAGGATAGGCTTCAAAGCAGCCAGGAAATACTGTTTCTAACTGAAAATAAAATTCCAGAAATAGAGTAGAACCTTACTGCACAAAGATTTGGAGAAAAATAAAACAAAAAACAGTAAAAAACTGAAAGTTCTTTCTTTGAACAAATAGTCTATGGGCTTACCTTACTCCTTTTCAATTCTGTAGATTTTTTTATAAATTGAATTCAGGGTTAACTTTGGCTACAGCAATAATATAAAGATGATAATGTGTCCATAACACAAGGGAAGGCTGACAAAGCAAAAAGGAAATAGAAATCAAGTAAGTGCATAGGATGTAACACAATGCTATCTCATATATACAGTTCATCAAAGAATGAAAAGGGAGAGTAGAGGTTTCCATAAAAATAGCTGTATACAAAAGTAGATTTTTTTTTATCACAAATCATAAGGTTCATGACTAGAAAGTAGTTAATTGTGTGGTTAGTTATATCAGTAAAAAACAGAGAAATGCATTAAGAAGTTATAGTGGGAAAACAAAGATGAATAAATGTTTTAGAGAAAGTAGATCCACCAGGAGATTATGCTCCAAATATAAAACACACAAGGGATGATTCTGAGCAATTGTTTGAGTATAAGCAATGAAAACAACAAATTTGAGTGTAATATAAAGACTCCAGTATTTATTTGTGTGTAATTTCTTAGGCTTTATTATGGTTCATGGCAATCAGTTTTCCATGATGTCTATTTTATTTTTCCCCAACAAGTGATTTGTCTCTTATAAATGGAATATTTCGCTTGAGAAATTCTCATCTTTTTTCTTCTACGTATCTTTGAAAATTATGCTAAAAGCAGCATACATTTCAAAAATTGATCTCTTCCAAGACATATATAGAATCGTTAGACACTGTACTTGTCAAGTTTTGCTTTTGATTACCTGATTCTTATTAAATGATTCAAGCTGTACTACCTGGAACCACACATATTGGGTATAAAGAAACATGATTTTAAAAATGGACAACATCCTTCACTTCTTAATTCTCTAGATCTTTCAAACTTTTTTTGTTTCAATTTAGTGGAACTTTCTGGAAACTTTTTAGCAGTTGATATATATGGTAAAGAAATATGAATTTCAGTGCATTTTCTTCAATTTGACCTCAAATTCTTTTCTATTTTATATTGAAGTTAAATTTACTCTTTGAAATAGGAAAATTAGTAAATGGTCATATCCATGTGATGAGTGTTTGGATTTCCCCTTTCATTCTTTACTGTAATTTCCCACATTGTCTGCCATATGTATGCATTGTTATATATGCACATATGCATACATTAGCATAATTTAAACTCATGAAAAAACATGTAAAACTTTAAAACCTAGTTTCCAACTTTCTACATTATAATTACTTTGTCAAGGGTTTCTTTTCCTTTTGCCCGCATCTTACTCAGGGAAAAGTGCCAAAGGAGTGGATGTTCCCTGCTATGTTGCCATGTAAATTCGAATTTCTCAACTTTGCAGCAGCTGGTTTTGCCTGACCTTCTAGAGGCCTGGCTTTGTCTAGACTGATCCAGTACCAACATCGTGGCTGCTTTGCTGTGATGCTTTTGCTTTGCTGGGAATCAGCTGTGAATGCCCCCAGGTCAATGGTGTAAGGGACATGAACACAGAAGTGCTTAGAAGCAGAGATGCCATCTGCCCCACTAACTCCTTGGCTGCACTGTAGAGGTGAAGGCAGTCTCAGGTTGAGTTTGGCTCAAATCTGCTTGGATGTCATTGTTTTGGAATCCAGCAGTAGGGTCAACTGAAAAACAGAGCTTGTGTTGCCCTGGAAGGGGCTCTGTCACTGCCTCACCCCCCTTTCTTCTTCCTGTGGTGGCCGGGATCCTGCCCCCTGTGCTTCTGGCGGTGGCATGGTGAGCTGGGCTGGAAAACCCCCTCCAGCAGACACCCACATCCTGCCCTCATGGCGGTAGCTTCACATGGTGGAGATGTGGTTGTGAAGGGTCTTGAGATGGGGAGGGAGATGCTGGATTATCAAGGTGGTCCATGTTCTTCATAACATGGAAGCGGGAGGGGATTACGCCCTGTGAAGATGGAGCAGATTTGGAGATGGTGAAGCCTGGAGTGACATGACCACAGCAGCCCCTGGGAGCTAAATGCACAGGGAACAAGTTCTCCCCTACAGCATCTTGAGGGAGCCTGCCCTGCTGAGCCCTGCAGTCTGGCCCAGTGACATGGTTTCTCACCTCTGGCCTCCAGAAATTGTGAAAGCATAAAGTCAAATTGAGTTAAGCCAGTACATTTATGTTGATTTATTACAACAGCCACTGTAAACTAATACATATAGCTTCTGTTTGTCCATCGTTGAGGTGAGCAGGTGACCCAAGACACCTAACCATGATGGAAATCCTCCTGGCCCAGTGTTGTGTATGTTCCAAAGGTACCTTATTAGTGGCCTTTAATGACACTGTGGTGTATTCTGAGACGACAATGATGAAAATGATGAAAACAACAATGATGTTGTTTTCTTTGCAATCATGAGCTCAAGGGATTATTTCAATTGTAGGCTGCATGCAGCCTTCTTGTCACCATGTGGAGTCTGTTCAGGAATGAGGCCACTGCATCTAGAATCGATACCATAGTGTCGCTGTGGCACAGTTTGAAATCTGTGGGTTTGCTTGCGCCTCAATCTTGTCTTCTGAACCTGTGTCTTTGGGTTATAAAATATTTAAAAGGTTCATTTTTGGCTTAAGCTGGTTGGAATTGAGTTTTTAACTACTTACCAGAAATAGAGTCTTTTAAGGGCTTAGATAATATAATCTCACTTCTATCTGCTGTGTAACACTTCTCAATATAGATATTAATGGCGCAGTGATACTTCTGATATTTATGAATTCACTACCTGAAACTTATCAGCTTTTTGGGAGAAGTTGTCTTTAGAGTGCTGGTTCTCAGACACGTTCCAGATGTGACTTTCTTTTGCTGAAAATAAACATTATTTTAGACTAAATGAGTCATTTGGCTCACGAGAAGCAAGTTTAACTGGTCTATACACTTCTCAAGAAGTCCATTTGGAAGTCACATCTAAACCAGCCAGTTCTGGGCATGGAAACAAAGCAAGTTAAGTCTGGACACATGCTCTTCTGGGTCACACACTAGTTTCTTAGGGCTTCCTTGACAAGTCATGGCAAAATGAGAATAGTTCCAATTGCTCTGGACCTTGGAAATCTGAAGCGGACCTTGGCAGATGATGCTCCTGTGGAAGGCTCCGGGCCGTCCCTTTCACTGCATTTTCTGGTTTCTGGTGGCTTCAGTGTCCGGTGGCTTGTGGTTTCCTAACTTCAGCCTCTCCCTCCATGTCCCCATGGTCTTCTCTGTGTGTCTAAGGGTCTCAAACCTCCTTGTCATTTTACTCATAGCGACACTTGTGATTCGACTTAAGGTCAACCAGGTTAGGACAACTAGGATGGCCTCATCTCCAGATGTTTAACTGAGTTACATTTTCCAAGACCTTTTCTTCAGTAAGGCTCCATGTACAGTTACCATAGATTCATCTTTGGGAGGTATCAGTCAGCCCAGTGCAGATACTAGTCGGGGAACTTTACAAGCTCTTCCTGTTCATACATCTTTGGGAGAGATCCTCCCTGCTCATGGTGACATGAGGATTCTCTATGTGGCATATTTTATAATAAAAATAATTATTCCTCTTTTTCTTTGTCTTGGGGTTCCTTAACATCACCGCTATGAACAAGTCGGTCAGATAACTGTGTTGTAGGGGCCCTGCCAGGGCCCTGGAGGATGGAAGGTGGAGGAGCTGCATCTCTCATTTCCATTCACTAGATGCCAGTAGTAACAGCCCACCCACCACGACAGCAAAAGTGTCTCCAGACATGGCCAAATGTCCCCTGAATGGACACATATCCCTGAGGTAGAGAAACACAGGCTCCATCCCACATATTATATAACTATGGCAATAAAAGCAAAGTAATGCGAGAGGCAGGGGACTAGAGAAATGGAGACAAGTATGAATTCTGCCTTTCCCATACTTGAAGCATGAGGAATGCATTTTTGTCTGGAAAAACAAATGGGCCATGGAGCATGCATGGGACTGTAACTCTAGTGGCATCCTCTCGTCCTTGTGTGTGTGTCAGGGCTACCACAGGCTTGAGGATGCACAGGAGCTTCTTTGTCCCAGTGTTCATCTTAGAGCTGCCTCACGGGGTGACCACAGCTGGGCTCAGCCTGCTAGACAGCAGGTGCTCCACAATGTCCTTATGTCCCTGAGGCAGGGACCAGGGTTCAGGAAGCAACTTGTGTTTCTTTGAAGTGAGGAGAAAGGACAGGGCAGGACTCTAGTGTTCTTTCCCTTCACACTTTGAATGTCACTTCCATACTGTAAGAATGTCTTGGGGTGGCAGATGTGGGGACTTCAAGTTGTCCCCTATGCTGGGCCCCTGCAGCCCCTCAAGAGCCTTTCTGCTATAGATCAGCTGCATCTGGACCCGGCAGGCAGCTCTCCAGGAAAGGAAAAGACAGGCAATATTCCTTCTGTCTATGCCATTCATAAGAATAGCTGCCAAGTTTTTCCCTGGGAATATTCTTTAATTTCTTATGGTTTGAGTTGAGATTGCAGAAATAGGTATTACACATCTATGGCTGCCTTCCCCAAACTGTTAAAGGACAGATGTTTGCACATAATGACATTCTGGCTATGACTCTGCTTGAAAGGATACTCCTTGTAGACATCTGAGACCAGCCTTGCCCAGGCTGACTGTGGTCCTTGGTGGAACTTTTCGGCTGATTTCTCCTCCTCCTCCTCCTCCTCCTCCTCTTCCTCCCCCGTTGGTCCTCCACACTTCACTACTCAGCCTCGAGCCCGAGGCCGGAAGCTGTAAAAGTATCAGCCCAGGCTGAGAGGTCCCTGGCAAGATGGCCATCCGTTCATCATCCTCAGCTTGCGCACACCCAGGTGTCAGCCTGAGCTCCTCCGGAAGCCCACCTCCACGTCTACCTCCACCCATGTCTTACTGTTCCTCCCTCGAAGACGCCACCAACTCCTATCTGTACTCTGCAGGTCAGCTCCTGGCGGGTATTATTTTAATCGGGCCCCTCCATGCAGGGCTGCCCTCATCCACCTCTTCTAATCTGGTTTTCTCCACCCTAGCAGGATTAAATCAGATGGACAGATGATCTTTAAGGGACCTTTTCTATCTACAATGCTGAGATTGGCACGTCCAGTTGGTATGGCCGCCTCCTCCCTCTGAACAGTTAAGCTCACCGTCAGTGTTTGATTATTATGGAGAGTACAACAAATCTAGCTCACTCTGTGCTTCTCATGGCTGCTTGACTGTTGAGCTGGTGTATCAGACCTGTGCAGATGACTAACTGCATGGACCCCACACTCCTGAAAGCTCCGTAAGGGAAGCAGTTACCCAACCTGACAGCTTGAAGTCAACGCTGGGAGAGTTCATTACTGCAATATTATGATAATGGCATTTGAAAATCTTGCAATGATGGGATCATTTAAAAGTATTTGAATATCACCATCTTTCTTTACTGAAGATGTTACTCTGTCTATATTTAAAGCTATAAAAATACCAGCTATTACCTCTAAAGTCTTGAAAAATAGCCTTCATCCACAGATATTTTCCTTCCAATTTTGTTCAGAATTCTATGCCAGAGAATAGACTTCATATTTAATATTCTTAAAAATGGAATCATTTGCCACAGAACTAGAAAATTGGCCTAGAGAAACTTTTTAATCATTTATATATTTTATTTCTCAAAGAATTGTTCAAAATTTAAAAGATAGTGATTCTTTTATTGTGATTCCTTTGTTCTATGCATCTGGGTCCCTTTCCTAGGCCTAGGGTGATAAAGTAGCAAATCTGAGAGGCTTGAAAAAGTCAAATTCATTGTTTCACAGTCTGGAGGTGAGGAATCCGAAATACAGGTCTTGCCATGACTGTGTTCAGGCAAGCAGTGCTTCTCCCAGGCTAGGAAGCTTGGAACTTGGCTTCCTTGGGCCGACAGACTCCTGCCTGGGCCCAGGCCCACAGCTGTCTGCTCTCTGTGACTTCACAGCGCCTTCCCTCTGTGCTTCTCTGTCTCTCTGTCCATGTTTCCCCTTTGCGTAAGAACACTGGTCATGCTGGGCTAGGCCCTCCCTCATGATGTCATTGTAATCGACTGCCTCTGTCAGTCCTACTTGAAAATGACATCCCAGTTGCAGGTGCTGGGAGACAGGACTTCTGCGTATCTTTTCTGAGGGAACATAATTCAACCCACAATGCATCAAGACAATTTTTAGTGAACATGTAGCATTTGGTCAGCTAAGGTCATAATGATAGATTCTTCAATTCTGTGTTTCTTACTTTATTTGGCTGCTCTAATAAAGTACCTTGGATTGGGTAACATCTAAACTGGAATTCACCTTCACAGTTTTGTAGGCTGGAAAGTCCAAGGCCAAGGCAGATCCTGTGTTCTGGTTCATAGACGATGCTTTCTTGCTGTGACCTCACTCAATGGAAGGGGTGAGGGAGCTCTGGGCCCCTTTTATAAGGGTAATGGTTCCAGTCTTGAGGACTCTGCCTTCATACCTACTCGCCTCCCAAAGGCCCCGTGTCTGACTGCACCACCGTGAGGGTTGAGACTCAACATTGAGTTTAGAAGGGGTACAGTCACTCGGCCACAGCAGTGTGTGCACCCAACTGGGGGTCCTCCCTTTATGGAATATTTCAGCAAATGGTATCGAGCCTGGGAAAAGTGTGATTTTTTAAAAACTGGAATCTGTCACTTCCCAACATTTGGGGGTTACTGAATTTTTCCAAGGGAACTGCCATTCCACTCTATTTTTTCTCTTTTCCCCACCCGTTTCATTTTCTTCTGGTGTACCTTCAGTATGGCTGATTTCTAACCCAAACCCTGCCTTTTCTTGCCTTCCCATCATGCATTGCTTTGGTTATCTCCTGGAGGAGCCCATGAAGATCCCCCTGGAAACTCAATAATTCAGCTCAGGCTCCCAGAGGGGGTGCTGTGCATTTTCCTCTTTAACTCACAAAGTGTGGAGTATAATGTGTTGCACATAAATTCTCTCTCTACCTTTATCTTTTTCCCAGTGTACTACTACTATTGCCCATACCATTACTGAAGTTTAAAAATTAGGAAATTTTACAGAAGGTATTATTTCATGAACTATTTCTGAAATTTGAAAATGATAAGGTATTAATTTTAGATCACATTGGTTTCTGAATAACGTGTGTTTATATTTGATGTAAGAATTTGTAGAATGAAAATTCACTTTTGTGATTAGATAATAAAAACAAGTAGCCAAATTAAGCTTAAGCATAAAAGGTAAAAATATAATTAAAAAACATTTAAGCATTATAAAATCTGACAAAGTACATAATAAATCTATGTCTTGCGGCAGGTGAGCATAACATGGAATCCTCGTCACAATATATGTTGAAGAGTTGAAGAATATTCATACAGCTATGAATGAGATGTAGCCATAAATATAAATATGCTATAAAAATTTGTCCTTTATACATGTTAGATATAGAGATCTTACATTGATGAGTTTTTAAAATTAATTTTACATGTATAAATGAAGGTATAGTTTTACTAATCATTATTTTTAAGAAAATCACAATTAAAACAACCCTTAAATTTTGAAGTCCAGTTGAAACAAGAACACATCATCTGAAATTCATTGCTCTTGGCCAAGAACAAAGGAAGGATTTGCTGCAAAAGATGGCATGGGAGCCATGAGCAGTGACCACGAAAACATGGCATGTGCTGAAAATGAATCGGAAAGGAGCAGAAATGCAGGCCCGACCTCAACGAAAATATCCAGTGCGCATGGCTAGTGAAATAATCTAATGTCTTATTCTGTAGCATTGTCTTGCTTTACATTTTAGTTCTTTCTTTCTTTTTATTATTATTATTATTACTATTTAACCGGGGATCGAACCCCGGACCTTGCTCTTGTGAGGCAGGTGCTGGAACCACTGAACTAAATCCCTTGCCGTAGTTATTTCTTAAAAAAAATCTCTTATTGTCATCAGTCAAATTACAGGCCCCAAAAACATTCCAAATGGAAATGAATTCTGCCACAAAAGGTACATTAATTGTTAAGCAAGGCATTTGTAGAAAGAACATTTTTTTGATTAGAACAGGGAGACTTCCCCATATTCACAGAATCTGCATGTTGAAGAGATTATGTCACATCGCACAGGCAAACTGAAGCTGCTAAGGCTCTGCGTGTATATATCATGTTTTGCTGTTTTGAAAAGCAAACAGTGGTTTACCAATTTTCACCTAATTTCAGTTTGACAGAAACTGTTAAAGATAGTCAATATATTTGAAGATTGATTGGCTGGCCTCTGACACATGATAAGCCTGTAAATGGATGTAGAGATTATAAATTATTTCTATGTTTTATACACTCATAACCTTTCCCTGACCTTTTTAAAACATTTTATACTTTCAGACTATTCCTTTCCTGGTGGACAGTTTAACGTTCTAGCTCCTTGTACTAGTCACACACTCTTATTAAATTAGCACAGTAGCCTTTGTGAGTTAGAATCTTTCATTGTCGTTCTTCTCCTTAAAATATCCTTTAGTAAGAGTAAGTAATCATGTTTGTTCAATTGATTGATCAGGGTTGCTATTTGTCAAAGGGTAGACTATCATTTCTGCTGGTTCTACCTAAATAAAAGAAAGCATAGCATGATATTTGAAAGAGAACAAAGACTTCCACTCAGATCTTCCTGGATTCATGCAATAAAATTCTCTGGAGATATTTAATAATAAAAAGAGGCCAGAGCTTCCTGTATCTTATGGATATAATGGAAATGATAGCTAACATGAGTCATTATGTTGTATCCAGCTGTAGGATAAAATCAGGCATACCATATTTAATTTAGTCTTACCAGGGGCTCTTATTTGATAGATATCATCTTTACTCTGATTTTTTGTATAAGGAAAATTATTGCATGTCTCTAGCCTTGGTGTATTCCAGATTAGACCTCAGGCTGCCTGGCTCCAGCCCTGGTGTTCTTAACCTTCTACCATAGATGCTGGAGAACAGCATGTGGGGTGGCACCCAGTCCTCCTCCTCCTCCTCCTCATCCTCCTCCTCCTTCCCCATCACCTGCCCTCCCCCATAACACCTCCTAGCTCCTAAACCATTAAGAAAGGCTGCCAAGCCTACGATCCAAGCAATCTCTGTGAGTAATTTGTCTCTTCTTTCTCTTCACTCACTTAATTCTGAAAATCAGATGGAACTTGTAAACTAGAAATCCCCAACTCACAGAAAGAAGTTTCTATCTCTTTACTGCCTTTTCTATTAGAAGCAGTGTGACAAGTGACAGAGAGGGCAGGAGGCTTACAGCCTTTGAACACAGTGGTTCAGGAATCTGTTGGTCATCAGATTCTCTGGAAGGATGGAATAATGGAAATTCCCAGATCCTATCCATGCCTACTGAGTGTGAAGTTGAGGGCATGGGAATCCCCCTGCAAACTTGAGTGCAGAACCCCGGTGTCAGCGGTCCTTTGGGGTTTCCAGGATGGACCAGACAAGGTCTATAAAACAGCAGGTCCCACCACAGGAGCCTGGGGTGTGGGGGGGGGCAGGTGGATTTGACAGTGTCTTAATCACTTTCTCATCCATGGCCAGATGGCTCCAAGGTAGAAACAGCAAGGTGAGAGAGTCTGTGGGAGGAGAAATGCTCACATCAGGGCGGCCAGGAAGCAGGAAGAGAAGGGAGAAGCCAGGCGGGGAGATGCACCTTCTCGAGTGACAGAAGTGGCCCAACTCCACCCAAGCGCCATTCCCACAGCATGTAAATTACACTGCCCCAGTGCTGCAGGCACTGTCCAAAGCCCCACTCTGAACACACAAGGCATTTGGGGGAAAAGGCAGATCAAACCATGGCAAATAGGCTGGGTGTCTGCTCTGGCTGGGGGGACAGAGGAACAGAAGTTCTGCTTTGGCCCTGATGTCCTCCAGTGATGGTTGAGGCATCTGGCTGGGCTGTCCCGTGGGCATCTGAAAGGGTAGTTTAGACTCCTGCTGAGGAAAGACATTGAGGAGAAAGAAGGGGTGGAAAACAGAAAATGAGTGGAAGTGAAAGAATGAAGGATTTGACTGACTTTATTGGTATATTTCCGCTGTACATAATGAATACACCCATTGTGGGCAATTGGTAGACAGACATATCGCATCTTGATTCTCCTTCTTCCTCTTCCCCTCTACCTCCCCAGATTCTCTTGCATCCCCACAGTCTCTCTCTGTGTTTCCTGTCATCTGTCTTTTATTTTGCTCTTTAAATTATTTGTACTTGAATTCTTCATATAAGAAAAACTATACAATATTTAACCTTGTGTGCCTGATTTATTTTACTTAGCATTATGGTCTCATGGGCTCTCTATTTTCTGAAAAATGACTTAAATTTATCCTTTGTGGCTGAATAATACTTCATTGTGTATATGTACCGCATTTTCTTTATCCATTCATCTATTGATGGACATATAGGCTCCCCCCAAGGGTTAGCTATCATGAATTGTACTGCTGTGGACATGGGTATCCTTGGATCCCTGTAATACGACGGCTGTTGAATGAATTGTGGAACCAGCATGTCTGGGAATAGAGCTAGATGGTTGGCTGGTTTGGAAACCACTTCTGCTGTGAGATATGTGCATGTGAGAGGGGCTTATCAGCTGTGCATGTGTGTGTAGGGGGCGGGGGTTAGGAGTCCAGGTCCCCGGACAAAACAGAGGACAGGTGTGGTGCTTGGAGTTCTGAGAGGTTAAGCAGGGAGGGGCACAACGATTGTATGAGGAGTTTGTCACTGTGTAAGGACAGCACTGGTATTCAGATATTCTAAGTGGGGAGCTGGGGACAACAGATACTGAAGCGGGACATCCATCCTTGTGTGAGATTCGGGCCAGGAGGAACCCAGGAAGAATGGGAAGAGCAGAGTTCCAGTGCCCACCTCCTGGGGTCTGGCAGAGTGATGACAGCCCACGGCAAGGGTCCCCTGCCCCGACGTCGGGCAGCTTTGCTGATGTGTGGGAGGGAGACTGTTGGAGTATGTGCAGCCATAAAGTGATGCCAGTGGCAGGCAAGGGGCTACATGGAGGTGTGGCTCTTCTCAGGCACCGGTCCAGCAGAGGTGGTTGTGTGTGTGGAGCCCCTGCATTGCAGATGTGTGGCAGGAAGCCCAGGGGCCATCTGGCTGTATTTCAGAGCCAAATCGAGAAACTTTGGAGATCATCCATTGCTATGTGATCTGAGCTTTGTTCCCCATTTCATTTTTATGTCTCTCCACTTCCACCAATTATATGATTAATTAAATGTGTTTTCAACCCACTTATACCAGCATTGGCAGAGGGGCTGTCACGGGATAAGACACAGAGCTGGACTACAGACTACAGTGACAATGTTACAGTTAAAGAAACCAATGGCTCAGTATTTCTCTTCCTTGGATTACTAGGCAAGGAATACAGCTGCTAACAGCTTTGATCTTTTTAAATATGTGTTGATTTTTGCAAAACAACCCCCAACATTCCTTCCACCCCTAACCTAAAGATCATTACCTATTTTAGTTAATACCGTCTCAACTTGAAATACTAGATGGATGGCTAAACTAGGCATATGGCAAATCAATAATTGATCTTGATGTCTCAAGTTTTGAAGAGAAGAAAAATGTGAAAAAAGATATTAGAGGATCAGATAGCACAAGAGAGGTGAAATGAAAACATTCTATAAATGCGTATGGTGACAAACTGAGATCAACAGCTAGGCAGGATTTAACAGCACGCATTAGATTCATTACTATTGCTAAAATGCAGCAATTACTGCTTATCCACACAGTGGGCGTAAGAGCTGGAATGTTGACAACTATGTGTTCAAAAGTTCAATTTTGCATTTCTCCCATGACAACTTTCTTTTGCAGTTCAAAATGAGGGAAATTTTGTTTTTCCTGTATCTCTGAAGGAGGAGATAGAATAGATAGCTTCTTAAACCTTTAAGAAGTAAAGGACATTTAATGAAGACATTTTTCTCAGAAGGAAGCAATTATCTGGATTGCTCTGAGTCTTTCATTTCATTTCAAGTATTCAAGAAATTAGAAATCAGAAGGTAAATCATATTGACAAATAGATAGCTGGTACTGACTCCATGCACTGCATTCTAGTGAGAGAGACAGACCCAAGAGCGCTCAAAAAAGTTCCGTGCTGGTTGACAAGATTAGACTTATGCTCCTGAAAGATTAATAGTGAGGATGCTATGCTGTCACGGGCACCGTGTGCTGAATTACTAGTGTGTGACACACAGCAGTGTTACAGGGCCTCCGAGCAGGAGAGATGCGATGACCATGGGCAGAGAGGGCCAAGGCGGGTCAGGACCCAGCTCAAGGCACTTTTTGCAGCCTGGGCAGTCTCTGTGTCTGGGGTCAGCCAGTGAATGTCATGAGGACCACCCTGTGTATTGGAGGATATTTAGCAGAATCGCTGGCCTCTACCTGTTAGACCCCAGCAGTACCAACACATGCGCATCTGATGACAACCAAAGGTGTCTCCAGACTTTTCCATCAGTTGCCTGTGCAGAAGTCCCCAGGTGCACAAACTCCAATCTGTAACGAGAGCCATTGCTCCTCATTTTCAATTATCCATGTGATTCAGACAGTCACTCTTTGTATTACTCAAGGATGAGTGTGTAATTTCCAAGGAATATTTTCTTCCACACCAACTTTTGTTTAATAAAGCACCATGAGCACTGATTTTTCAAACGAAGAAAGAATCATAGAATGGTTAATAATTTTGTAAATTCCATTTGATTTATGGGAATTCAGCAAACTAAATTTATCTGCCCTTCTATATTCAAATTCTGTGTTAATAAGAAGGGACAGTAAAGAAGAGAGCTTGGTCTATCCTCTGCGTTCCCTCTCCCTCTACCTACTCAGCATGCGGCCTTGAGCAAGTTACTTAAATTCACCTCATCTTGGCTCCCTCTTGAGAATAATAAAGTTTTCTGTAAGGTTTTGTCATGCAGTTTTGCCACATGTTATCATGATTGTGAATTTTATACATGAAGTCTATAGGAGTAACTACTGTTTCAGAATCATCTGGGGGTGATTTAAATATCACCCCCGGGCTGGGGAGTCACAGAATGGATTTGTAAATGTGGGAGATATTAGGGAAGGGGCAGGAGGATTCAAGACTTTCACAAGTTCAAGAAATTATTACTTTGACTCTTGGCATCTTCTAAATGACCCTGCTGACCTTGGCCCAGTTATGGTTCTGAACAGCTGGGCCATCAGAGCCTGGGTGGAGGCTCGCAGCCCCAAGAGGTTGCCATCTGTGTATGAATTCACTGTTGAAAATGACAGTCAGATCTGAGCATGCTAACACATGCATGTAATCCCTTCACTCTGGTAAGCTGAGACAGGAGGATTCTAAATTTGATAGCCTGGGCAATGTAGCAATTTAGTGAGACCTTGTCTCAAAACTAAACAAACACACTAAACAAACAAAAAACTAAATTTACAGACTTGGAACGTTTCTCAGTGAAAAGGCATTTATTCAATCTGTAATACTGAAGAAAAAAGGCTAATGTAGGTAAGGACTTTCCGAGCAGAACTCCAGTTGGACAAGAAATAAAAGCAGGAGTTGATGGGAGGCGGGGGAATCGGTAAAAAAAATAACAACCAAGATATATCATGTAAAGGTACAGATTCCCGATGACAAATGTCATCATATTGTATACCTAACATGTACCACTAAACTTAATGAAAAAATAAACAACTAGATGGGAATACCTATGTACTTTGATTATGGTGCATGATTAATAAAACAAATATTTGTTTCCCTAAAAAAAAAGAAATAACAGCAAGAATCAACAAATGGGATTCCATCAAATCAGAAAGCTCCTGCACAGCAAAGGAGACAGTAAAGAGATAACCTAAAGAATGGGAAAAAAATATGCCAGCTACTCCTCACACAGATGCTTAGCATCTAGTGTATATAAAGAACTCAAAAAAAAATTAGGCTTCCATAATAAAAGACTGAATCAAGAAATGGGCAAGTGAAATGAATAAACACTTCTCAGAAGAAGTACAAATGGCCACAGACATATAAAAAATGTTCCACATCGCTGATCATTAGAGAAATGCAATTAACACAAGGCTAGTATTTCATCTCATACCAAATAATATAACTGTCATCAGGGAGTCAGAGAATAACAAATGCTGGCATGGCTGTGGTGTAAAAGGACCCCTCCTATGCTGTTGGTGGGAATGTACAATAATTGTGGAAATGGGAAGGAAGTACAATTATTGTGAAAATCAGCACGGAGACTTCTCAAGGAACTAAAATTAGAAATCCCATATGACTAGCTATTCCCCTTCTAGGCTTCTTCCCAAAAGAGCTAAAGCTATCATACAGCAGTGATATATGCAAACCCATGTTGAGAGCAGCACCATTCATGATTGCTAAATCCTGGAAGTAGCCTATATGTCTATCACCAGAAGAATGGATGAAGAAAATGTGGTATCTATATACAATGGAATGCTACTTGGGTATAAAGAGGGATAGATTCAGAACATTTGTTCGAAAATGGATGCACCAGAAAATACAGTGTTAAGTGAAATAAATGAGACACATAAGCTTACATATCATATGTTCTTTCTCATCTGAGAAAGGCACAGTAAAAATAAAGAACAAAATCAAGGATTGATAGAAAGAAACAAGTGGTTCTTTGGTAAATGGGTAGTTATCCCGGGGACAGATTATAAGGGTAAGTAAAATGGTTTTGGATGTGTTCTGTACATGGACCAGGAACCTACAATGCATGTAAACATTGTACATGGAAAACATGAATAAAATAATAATAATAACAGGAATAAAATGGGGAAAGGAGACTTAGCTATGGAGGCAGGGAGGTGGGGGTAAGGGGAAGGAGATTTAAAAAGAATGAAGCTTTGTTATGCACACCCACCTTCTCCCTAAATGACTGCAAACTTTACGTACTGCAAACATGTATTAATTTTTAAAAAATTCATCTATACTTTTGATGTAGAAATTTAGAAAATTATTTTATCAAATATTTTATATGTGGTTTTAACTTTCTTAAAAAAACTTTTCCAAAATCAAGGATTTCAGTTTGTTTAAGGTCATTTTAAAATTGATTGATAAATTTTCAAGCACAAGAGTTTGATGTCACTCAGTGAGGATGGAAATGGGCTAGGCAAATTTCAACCAAAAAATTGTTTAATTTATAGATAAGATTGTAGAAGTAGTGGGTCAAAAATTAATAAGAACAGCCTTGCAATAATATTTATATCCATATATATGTATGAGAGGCATATATATATAATAAAACTATAATAAAACTATGAGGGGCATATATAATAAAACTATATATTATATATATAATAAAAACTATAATAATGCAATATAAATATATATGAGAGGCATCTGTTTATTATAGTTTTTAAACTAAAAAGCAAAATAAATTGAGTGTAGAAACAGATTTACTAAACAGAATTTTAAGTAAATGTGCATATGTCACCGCTATTAAGTCAACATTTAAAGAAAAACTTTTGTTCAATTAGAGTATAGAATAACATTTATCTTACAATACCTTCCATTTTATCTTTTCCCCACCCTTTTAAAATAGGTGTATTCCAATTAAAGTACGCATGTACACCTGTTGTGTGTGCTGATAATATATCAATGAAGAAGTGTACATGGCTAACGAATAAATCCCGAGCCTTGATGATCAGGGCATGAGAGGAACCCTTTGGGGAGCCCTGCAGTGTCGTGTTAGAGACGCCTGGTGAGCACTGTGGAATTGTCTGCAGTCAGCTTAAACAACTGATAGAAACGTCACTTGGCTGGGTGGCTGGGATTCTATTTGTAGCTGAAAGACATTTAATTTAAAAAGAAATTTTAGAAAAAAGGTATGTTGCCTTTGTTTGGAGAATGAGACTGAAATGTTTGCCTGATTCTCATTTGTCTTGTTTCCTCCTTTCCATTTTTTCAAATATCACATGATGTGCATGATGTCTATTTTCAAACACACATCTTAGCTCCTGCCTGGTTAATCCATCCAGATGCCCCCTTAGTCCCAGCCTCTTCGTTACATAACTGGTTTTTGGTAAATTTGTTTCTATTTTAATATTAGGGGAAAATCACTTTAGCCTTGTCCTAACTGTAGAAAAGAATTTCATTCGTGAGACTGTATTTGTTTGCAAATGTACCCACCACTGAGAAGAGTTTCACACTCATTTTCTCTTGTTTCAGCATCCATGGAGGAGAACTGACCCCTCCTGGGTGTCATGTCTTGTTCCTCTGGGTACCCTTTTCCCCTTTGCTACTGGGAAGCCTGCCTGCCTGTTAACATGCTCCTGGCCCAGAGAACACTTGGGTGAAGCCACTAGCAAAGGTCTTAGGGATCTGGGATAGAGAGGAGGGGAGGGAAGGGCTGGCTGAGATCCCACAGGACTCAGGTGCAGCCTGCTCTGCTGTCGGCCTCTCTTGTGGCCTCTGCTTCCTGTATATGTTCATTGTCCCCCCTCCTTGGCCACTGGAGACCCCGTTCCTTCCACCCCACTGATGTCTTTATTTATACTTCTCTTGTAAATCCTTCCCCAAAGCGTCTTACATGATAGGGCCCCAATTTCCCTAGGACCCTTCATTACTATTCTCTGGATATATTTTAAGATTTTCCTGTATTTCCAAATATCTCTCTCTCTTCTAAACCGTTGATGGAAAAGGGAATGGGCATGTGATAGAAGACATTTAAAGAAACCCATGATACATTCTTTTCTTCCATCAGTGGTTTAGAAGAGATAGATATTTAGAAATATATGACTTTATTGGTTGGCTATGATGACATACATTTTTTTATATTAGAGTTTGTAGGAAAAAGAAAAATATTTTGCCATATTTGGGTTGAATAGAGATTGGCAAACTTTATAAAGAACAAAATAATAAGTCCTGAGGATTTGTGGGCCTTGAGATCTCTGCTGTATCTGAACGCTGCTGTCATGGTGCAAAAGCATTCTGAGACAATGTACACATGAATAGATTCCTCGGTCGCAATAAAGCTCTACTTATAATTATAGGTGGGGGACAGATGGGGGCCTCTTAGCTGTAGTTTACCAAGACTTGTGTGAAAGTAAGAAAACGTGGATATAATTGCTTTTTGAAGCCTGGAGTCTTTAAAGGAGTAAGTTATAAATCTTTGCTATAGATGAAATAATAAAATCTTTGACATTTAAATGTAAATCATAGTTTAAAAATACTCCCTGTTCTATTCCTCTGCAAATAATTACAGTGTACAAAGAAATGCTGGGTTGTAAGAATTAACATATGTCTAAAAGAACTTGGGTAAATGTCTACTCTGTTTGAATTAAATAATATCCACTGCATTTTGTGATGCGTACAAGTAGGATTTGATACTGTCGCTGATACTGAAACCACTTAGCAGATATTTAATTAACCTTAGCCAGGGATGACAAAGAAGGCGTTCTGCAAATTGCATTCACGCCCAGGTTAATGGAAAAATGAATGCCTGTAGTCGTCTTCCATGTGAGTGTATACATGTTTGTGCATGTGTGCACATTTGCCTGCATTTATGTAGGAGAAGCAGGTGGAATCAGGGACTGAGGAATGGGTTAAGTGACCCAGTAGTTCCTCATCTTCTGCACTGTGACCCAGCAAAATCACCTACTGTGCCCTCTATTGTACTGGAGACTTGTAGACAGGAAGTAGTAAGCAGCAATCAGTTGCGAGTCTTTTGATTGCAACTAAAGTAAGAGGGTAGGTTCAAAGATCGAAGAGTCCAAACACAGCCCTGGTTCCCAGGTGTGGGGGGAGCCTGGTCCAGGTCAGAACTCAGGAGGGGTCCATGTGTCCTAACGCAGTACTTCCTGAGAAGTTCTGGCCAGCTTTGCTTCAGGTATCTGCTGAGGTGAATTTGCTGTTTTTCAGTCTTTATGCACTCAATTTTAAATATTCAGTGTGTACAAGGTGTAATCAAAATATATGGTCAATGACTGCTTAAATAAAAAAATTTAATACAGTAAAAGGCAATGCTATTAAACTCCCTCAGAATACTCCTCCTGAGTTCAAGCACACATCACATGGGCCTTCCTACTTTCTGGAAAAGTTCTTGAAGTCCTCTTTCATGAATGTCTTTATGAGATGCCATGAAAAATGTGATGAATGCTGCTGCCATGTGTTGTCTAGTGGAAGGCAAGCTCATGAAAGTACTACAGCATGCCCTCCTCCACCTTGTTCCCTGGATCTGGCACCATGGGGCTGCTGGCTCTTTGCCTGGCTCTTCCCCAAAATCATAATGGCCAGGGAAAGTAGGTATTTTGAACTGATTGAGGACATCCAGGCAGCCAGGACAGCGGAACTAAAGATGCATAGGAAAGAGGAATTCAAGAGCTGCTTCAGAAAGTGGGAAGAGTGGGAAGAGTGGGTTTGCAGTGGGAGGGGGTTCAGAAGGATTAATACCAATGCATCCTGTACAGTAGTGATTCTTAAAAGTCAAACATTCAGAATGTATTTTGATCAACCCTGTAGGTTTCCCTCAAATCTGTAAGTCTTGCCTCAGTTTCCCTGGTAGTATCTGCATTTTGTTTTATTTGGAGATTGAACCTGGGGCCCTCAATATGTTAGGTGAGTGTTCTACTACTAGCTACATCGCCAGCTCTTTTTGAGTTTTTTGTTTGAGACAGGTTCTGTTGAAGTTCCCCATGCTGATCTGGAGCTTGTAGTCCTGGAATTATGGCATGTTCCCAGAACTTTGTAGCAGTATTTCTGCTGTCCCTTGTGAAGCTGCCCTCAGTGGAACACTTGAATTGAGGTTTTTAAAAACATTCATCTATTTTTTTCCCATTAAGCGTATTGGTACATTTTAGGTATAAAATACAGTTCCATTCATCATCGGGAACTTGTACATTTAAATGCTGTATCTTGGTTCTTATTTTTTTCCCCCTTCCCCTGCCCTCCCTTCACCCCCTCCACCCTTCCCTATTTGCAAAGACTTTGTTTCCATTTTTTTCCTTTTCTCATATTTTTTCTTTTCCCTTCTTTCCTTTCCCCTACCCCTCCCACTTCCCCTGCTCCTTTAGACCTTTTCTTCCTATTACACAATATCAATTATACATTTTTAAAATTACAATATCAAGATCTAGGAGACATTACCACAGATTTTACAGAATTTAAAAGGATATAGAAAGCATATTACAAAAATATTTTTTGAAATAAATTTGACAACTTCTATGAAGTACCTTGGAAGACAAATTAATGAAACTAACTCTGGAGGAAATATAAACTTTGAATAGCACCTATTAAGGAAAGTATATTCCTAGCTTGAAAACCTACCTATATGACAACAGCAGGCTCATATACATTTTAACTGATAAATTATATCAAACAAGTAAAGCAGAAAAAAGAAGGAACACTTCTCCCCTCATTTTAGGTGATCAACATTGTGCTAATCCTAAAACTGGATAAAGATAATAGAAGAAAAAAGTATGAACATAGATAGAAATTTGTTTAACAAAACAAACTATTAGAAGTCAGATCTGGCAGGATGTACAAAGTGGTTTTGTTATAGGGATGGCAGTGTTGGCTGAGCATTGGAAGAGCCACCCCCAAAAGTCATTGAAAAACATATCTATCTATCTATCTATCTATCTATCTATCTATCATCTGTCTATTTTGTGGTACTGGGAATTGAACCTGGGACCTTCACTCAGAGCTACATCCCGTATGGTTTTAAATTTTGTGACAGAATCTACCTGTGTCACTTAAGTTGCCCTGTTTGGCTCCAACTTGGGATTCTCCTGCCTCAGCCTCCAAGACTCAATTTTTTATAAGAAGCCTCCGCACTGCTTGAACAGGTCGGTTTCCCTTTCTGCTCTGAGAGTGCCTCTGGACTGTGCTACTGAGATCAGTCCTCCAAGCAGACAGAGGCATCACTGTTGGTCCTGGGAAGAGTGGCTAGTGGAAACATCGACCCAGCATCCGGAAACAGCTGCTGTGGGGATGTGCAAGCTAGTGTTGCAGTTTGGCTTGGTGAAGAACCAAGTCCTGTTGAGTCTTACGACTCACGGCTCTAACGGGACAAGAAGTGCTTCAGTTGAGAAATGTGTTTAACTTGCGTGCTAATGCTGAAGGACTGAAGACTTTCTCATTGATGTGGTGCTTCCCTGGGGAGGAAGAGCTTAGACACTTTTGGCCTTCCAAACTGAGACAAGGAGACCACTTGAGATCCCTCCGGGACAGGAAAAGGAGTTACTGATCAAAAATACCAGAATGTTTCACAGAAACCTACACCTTGAGATCCGTTGCATCATGAAGAGGGTGATTTGTGGCAGGGTTATTTTCTACTAAGAGATGCTAGAAAGGCCTTCTCGATGGGCAGGCATCCTAGACAGTAATTAGAAGGAGAAGGAAACTATGGAATTGTGTCTAAATGCTTCTAATTGAGGGAAGGGACTCTAAAAGTGCTGGAGGCGTGAGGAATTTAGCACCAACTGCAGATGGTTCGTCTGCTTTGGAGTTATTATTAGCATAGAAGGATGTGGACCTTGTCTTGCTGGGCATGGTGCCCCAGACTGGCAGTTTCTCTGCAGGCTCAGGGGGTGCACTCCTGTGTCATTAGCAAGTTCCTCGAGGAGCCCCTGGGTGGAGAGCTGATCCCTCCCTCCCTTCCCCTGCACTGGAAGAGGACAGTAATTGAAGCAGTGTGTGTAGTATCAGCACAAAGCAAGCCGTGTAGGAAAGCTGATCCTTTCTGGACTGGTAGGTTTCTTCCTGCTGAAAACTGTATGAACAAATAAAGCAGCTGTTCCTCATTTTCCACATAAGTTCCCTAGGTCTGCACCAGCCCGTGATCAGGGAATCTGTTGAGTTTGTGATTTTCTCTAATTTCTACCCCAAGAAAGAATTCTTGAGTTACAAAATAAAGGGAAAATAACCCATCACTGGCGATTGTTAAGATTAATTAATAAATGGCATAGACTTTGAATCAGCCTAAACTGTTACGAAAAAGGATGGAAGTAATTATACTCTCCTCTTTCCTTTTTCACTGGATCATTGTTAACTCCCAAATGGTCACTTTCTCTACACAATTTATCCAGGATGTGTCTACATTGATACTTCTCAGGCAAGCCAATCTGGGTATGAGCTTACATTATGAAAATGAAGGCCTTTTGCCTTCCCTGTCACTCTTAGTTTTTTTCAGAAGTGTGTATTAGCTACTGTTTTACAGTCTACTGGAAATCACCACTGTGCTAGGTGTTCATTACAATGTGCTTTCATTTGGAATTGGAGAACTCAATCAGGAGGATCAATGTGAAACAAGCAAAAATGATTATGTACATAGGAGATATGCATGACACATATACACATGTGTGTGAAACTATGGATCATGTGTATTGAGGTGCACGGTATTCAGTTCCATGCACCCCGTGTTCTGTGGTCTGAGCTGTGACCACAAACTTCGGCACTTTTTGATCACTCTTGGAGAGTGTATGATGCAGCTGGGGAGTAACTTGGGGAAGGTCCTTGAGGAGAGAGAGGCACATTTCTGCATTTGCATGTGTTGTGTCTAAACTTGAGCAAGCCTAGGGCAGGGCACAAAACTAACTTGCCTGTTTTGGGGGAGCTGATAAAGATAGCATGTCTCAGCTAGCAAAGTTCCTTGTTTTGACCAGCCATGGAGTAAACTACATAGAATTACAAGACGGCCCAGGATTGTGCCTCTGGGTGACATGCCCTATGTAACACATCTCTTTCTTATGAGCCAGACCTATGAACATGGTGGGAAATCACTTTCTATAATTAGATTAGCTCATATGGTAAAGAAAATGGACCTCGCAGGTGTAATTAAGAACTTCAATCGGATGTGTCTAAACTAATCAGAAAAGAGAATCTCCTGGGTGGGTTTGACCTCACCATGCACATCTGCAGAAAAGGTTGTAGCAGGTGTATTCCTGGCGACCTTGAAGAGGAAAACTCCATTGCAGAGAGGACTGTGTGGCAGGGTACAGTGAGAAGCCTCCCACAGCAAAACATCATCCCCATTGCACAAGGAACTGAACTTTGCAATCACTGTGGAGTTGGGGAGCAGATACCAAACCTGAAGAGTGATCTCAGTTCCAGGATGGTTAGATCCTAAATAGAGGACCCAGGAAACCTGGCCTCCTGATCCGTACTTGTAAGATGTTCACCAGATGTTGCATTTGGTAGCGGTTTGTTAGAGAGCAATGGAAATCTAAGACCAGAGAGTAGTGATTCTTGTTATTGATTCCACATTTACTGACTTCAGTCACTGCCAACTGATTACCATTTTGAATGTCATAAGTTCAAAATGGGTCCCACTTGTGCTAAACTCAGTGTGTGGGGTAGCTGGTTCTTCTGGTGATGATGGAGGAGAATTGTTGGCTGCCTTCTCCAACCTACCTGCATTTCATAGCTCTTGGCCCCTTCCATTTTCAAAGCCAACCCGAGAGTCTCATTCCCTTCATCACAGCGCTTCTCTGTCCTCCCTCTGTCATGCAGGAAGGAACTTTGGATTACGGGGAACTTACTGGATAATGCAATATCCTTTTCCATCTCAGAATCAACTTGTTAGAAAACTTAACTCTACCTGCAGCCTCAACTCCCCCCTTGCTACGAAGCATAACATGATCACTGGTTCCAAGCCTCGGGTGTGGGCATCTATCTTCTGCCTTTCACTGGGAATTTAGGGGGTTTTATTGTTGTTGATGTGAAATAGGGAGGTATATATGAGGCATGATGGAAAACATGTATTTTAGAAAGAAACCTTCTGATGATATTGTAGGGCCCTCTGGGAGGGTCACTTTCTCTACCTGTCAAGTTAGGACTGCTAGAAAGTAGGCCACGTCTCAGTGCCCTGTGGCACTCGAGATGGCAATATTCTTGTTCTTATTTTCAAGACATAATGTTAAAGTGGATTTAGCTATGAATAATGTTGCATAATGCTAATTTTCCTTTGATATCCATGTTGCAGAGAGTGGGCTATGTCACTTTGTGTGAGTTTGATGGAAGCTTTTGGAATGGTGCAGTTTTTCCAGTGACTTCTTTAGAAGGATCTCTGTCCCCTTCTCTATCATTATGGGAAACCATAGGCACAGATTTGTGGCCCTCTGGCATGGTCGTAGGGCTCACTCCTTGGATCAGCTTTGGCCTCATGTTTGTCCAGTCTTAATCTTACCTTTGCTTCATTTTTCTTAGTTACTTGTTTTTTGTTTTCCTTTTGTCTATTTGAAGAATCTTTGCAATTTTGTTTGTACTCATTGTATTTTCAAGGTATGTCTGACATTAGCCTATCTGTGTGTGTGAAAGAGTGAACCTCATTTGACCTGAATCCTGACACACTCAGGTGTCAGTGTTGGAGGAAATGCAATGTGAGCCATCTGCCCCACACTTCACTTAAGAGCCTTCTGAATTCTGCAGGGATTAGGGGACTTGACGAATGTCACTCATCTGTCTACTTCCCTGTCTGGGACACCAGTTTATCTTGGTGCCTCTTAATCAGTTTTCATGGCTGTATTTGCCTTACCCTGTGGAGTCATCTGAGAGTCTATGAGAATGCACATATTACTTATTATCCTTCAAGAACTCTGTCAAATAATATAGTAATCAGTAAAATCATGTGGATATAGGATTTGCTGCTTATGTAACTGGAGTTCCATACCCTTGGTATCACTGACACTGAGGCTGGATGGCCCTGTGCATAGGGTTTGTTCTGCACAATGCGTGATTGTAGCAGCCTCCCTGGCCTCAGCCCTCTGGGTACCATTGGTATCCAGCCAGGAAAACCAAAAACTTTGAAGTGACGGGGAGTATTTTGAGGGGAATAAATGGTAATTTGTTGTTTATTGTAATGCATTTGTAAATCCAGAGATTTAGTGTATTTTTGGATTATACCTTATATTTTAATATGATGGGAATAGAAGTATAGCATAGAAGCCTCAAGGTCAGTATTATACAAAATCTTACATTCTGTATTTATGACTCTTTTGTTTATTGCAGAAGAATTTCAATTGCAATGTTTCTATTCTGTTTTAGTATTTTCAAGAACATTAGCCTCTTTCGAACTATCACCATATTTTGATAATTAAGGAATTTGTTTTTTCCTCATAGTTTCAGGTAGGCAAGCTAAGTCAGACAGATTAGCTAATTTGTTCGATGTCATATAGCTAATAAAAACATTGCCAGAACAAAAACAGTGTTCTTTTATTTATGAATTCCATAGCCATCTCTAGAATCTTCTTTCTGAGTCAGATACCAGTCACAGTCCCAACACAATAGGTTGTTTTTAACCATCACTATTTCTTTATCTGTTTCTCTGTCTGCAGAGATAATGACAGTCACGCTCTCCCTGTCGGCAAGGTCCACATCTATTGCTCAAACAACCACAGACCGAAAATATTTTTAAAAATAAGTATTGCATTTCAATTTAACATGTACAGGCTTTTATTTCTTGTCATTGTTCCCTTAACAAAACAGTATAGCAACTATTTACACAGCATTGGCCTTGTCCTGGGTATTATAACTCATCTACAGAGAATTTAAAATATACACGAGAATGTACATGTTATGTGCAAGTGGTATTGCACTGCATGTGGAGGACTTGGGCGTCGATGGTCTTCAGTGTCGGTGGGCAGTGGAGCCAGTCCCTGCATCTCCTGGGGATGGACTGTTTGACTCTTTCTCTCCTGTGTCACCTGCCTGGCTATCTCTTCCTCCATCTGACTCCAAGGTATCTCCGTTGGAACCAGCAGAGGGAAACAGGAGAGTTCTGTTCTCACTTGATTTGTTGTAGGTGAGGACTTCGATGCATTAGGCACGAGGCTCTCAGTCCTCATCTCAGAATCCTCTCTCAGTGAATTTCCCCCATCTATGCATTGAAAGTAGGATGGATTCCTGGTGGTCTCTTTAGTCTCAAGATCTTACCACTTGGAAAAAGAATGTCTTTGCCTAGCAGACCAGAAGATAATTGTAAGATATGAATGTATACCTTACTAGCTTCATTATCTTGAAATTTTCATTTCTAAACCAGAGTGAAATATACCTAATTCAAAGACAAATTACTATGTTTAATGTACAGATAAGTAAAATTTATCCACAAATTAAGTAATTACAAACCAAACACTTGCTGCTGATTAATTATCTATATACAAAGTAGCATTTAAAAATTAATGATAAATCGGTGCAGTCTGTTAAAGTGTTGAAGGTGATTGAAGTGTGACATAAATGAAATTTGCCAGAGTGCAAGGAAGTTGAATTCTTGAACATCAATTCTTTAGCATCTTTGTCTCACTTCCAGACTCAATATGCCTTACTTCTGTATCAGCTCCATCTGATGGGAGGAGCTAACAAATAATATTTAATACACACATTTTTAGTTCTGTCATAATTAAGCTTTAGTCAAATTCCAGGTTAGTGTGACTACAGTTCTACTTACCAACAAATTCTGAACTTTGTTTTTAAAAAAAAGATTAAAAAATAAGCTTTACATGTTCTTCCCCAGGGGTCTCCAGGGCCATTTTCTGTATTTTCTTCAATAAGTGAGTGGCTTCATCTCTGTTTGTTCCGTCATGTTTCCAGAGTGAATTGCTAGCTGCCCACATATTCTACACACAGAACGTGCTTTGTGCGTCCATTCTTTAAGTTTCTAGCCCTGCCTGTCTCAATGTTTTTATCAATCTGTTAAAATTGTTTGTGGATCATCCCAAGTGAATCAGTGGATAGAGTCCATTACTTCTTAACAAATAAAATCTACCAATATGATATTTTAAAGGCCAAATAATAAACCTTACCTTTGGGGTGAATCTATCACCAGAAAAAACCAAGCACCAAATACATTTCTCAAGTGTGGGTAATGACAAAAGAGTTTCTAGCACGAATCCACAGGTCTAAGTGTCTTGAAAAGAAGTAATCATGCTTTCAAGCATTCGGTGTATAATAATATTGTATAAAATGTTATTCCTTAGCTTTCCCCAATGGGTTCTGTCATGTTTGAGACACTATGCATGTTCTAGGATGGCACACCTAAACACAAAACAAAACAATCAAAAACCCTTTTGAGTCTGGGAATTCTCAAATGTCCTGTATAGGTAAAGCAAATCATGTCACGAAACCATGTATGCTCTGCAGCTGGTTAAAGTTTGTCCACTCTGTGGTTGATATCTGGAAGTCTCTGCAAAGCCTCGTGCTCTCATAGGTGGCACTGTTGGCAGTAACTTGAGTCCTGGGGGCTCATCTGTAACGTGAGGTTGGGAGGTGGGCCCAGAAGTAGCTGGTCACTGGGGCCATGGCCTGACTGGGTCTCTGTTCTCCCTCCCCGCTCCGCCCTTCACTCTCTGCTGCCTGGCTGCTGTGATATCAGCAGCTTTTCTCTCCCAGATCCTTCTGCCATGCTGTTTTGTGTTACACCTGCTGATCATGGACTGAAACTTTTGGAAAAGGAGCCAAAATAAACCTCTCCTCCTTTAAGTTTGGGGTATTGGGTATTTTGTCCCAGCAAGGAGCAGAGTGACTAAGACATCCACATAATTTTCAAATCTTTTCTCCTCTATTGGCAATCCCATCTCACTCAGAGCCTCAGATTGCTCTGAGACGATCTCAGACAGAGTGTCATTTTAACTTTAGTGCTTTAGTGGGGTTCTATCCTTCACAAGTGTAGCCAATCAGAATGAGGGCAGAAAGGGAGCAGGCCAGTGAGAGGAGTCACATGACCCAGGAGGTGGGAAGTGAGAGAGGGAATTCGGGCACACTGGTCTGGAAAGAAAGACTCAGGAGGTCCATTAACAAGAAAGGGACACAAATTCATATGCAATTAAAGAATGATCCATCCCTGTGTCTCCCAGGGCTAGAACTGGAGAAGTGAGTGGAAGCAATGGGGTGATGCATGTCAGCTCAGTGTAAGAGAGGACTTCCTGACAGAATGGGCCAAACTGCAAGGGACAGTCCCAAGAATAGAGCCTGTCTCTCTCTGATGTTTCCTCGTGGACAGGATGCCAGGTTCTGGTGAGCAGCAAAGGAAGGTAGACAGGATTTAGCCTAGACTTGATGTCACAAATCTAAAAGCTACTAAGGGTGGCTGGATTCTCAGGTCAACATTTTAGTTTTTACGTGAAATAAGAGTATAATCTTTTCTGAATAGGAAGCCAGTAAGAACCTCAGTATTTGCAATGTGGACACAGAGGTTTTGGGAAAAATCCTGGAGCCCAGGGACCCACCTTGATTCTGCCACAAACTTGCTGGGCCAAACCCAGTGAGGTTTAAACGCTCACCGAGTGTCTCTTTTCTGATCTCTATCATGGGGCTCTTAAGGAGTTTTCCAAGGACTTAATTAAGGTCCATAATTAAGTCTCACTCCTTTATTCTGTACTTGAGTAGGTACACGGCATTAAGTGTTTAGTTTGTTGTTCAAAGGCCGGGGGCCTCCCAAACCTTCATCAGTATTGCTTTGCGATAGTTGAATCTGCATGAATTTGTCCTGCACTCTGTACTGAAGGCATAAGAATGAGTTACTTGGGATCTCTCTGGAAGTTGTCAGGAATCTGATGGGCATTCTGGTCCAGTTTAAACTACCACTGTAAGAGAAATGATTTGACCATACCGACTTTCTCCAATAGAAAGAAAATAATTGCAGTTATTTCTTTCATCTTCCTTGCAAGTGTGGGAAGATGTTGCTTACAACATAAAATATTGTTTTCTACTACTATCTTAAGGGAGCCGATAAAAGTTTCCACTTTAGTCTAAAATTACTCCAAACAACAATGGCTTATTCAACCAAGTGTTACATCATTTTAATGATACACACTTTGAAAATGTGTCGCATCTAGTCATTTATGGAGCCACAGACATCTAAAGATTGTCACAAGTAACAGACACACCTAAGTCATGTTTCCACAAATCTCTTTATCAATCATATGTGAAAGCAGGAGTTTGCCAGTAGAATCTGTTTGTATGACGCCTAGAAAGTACCGAAACTCTGGTGTGCTCTAAAATCTGCCCTGGTTACCTCTGACATCTTAATGCCATCTGCAACATCAAAGCCCAGCACACAAGTCTGGGAAAGACTCTTCTCTCCTTTGCATTCATCAGACTGCCCTCTGAGATGTGAACCAGGCAAGTTATCCTCAAACGCCCTCAGGCAGATGTAGAGCCAGCAGTATTTGCAGCTCACGCAGGGTGGCATCCAGCACTGATACTTTTTGTTCACAGACAGATTGGAAAATGTGAGATAGATGGATTTGTTTGTGGTGAGGGGGAGAAGATGTGGAGAGGAATGGAAGCAGGACTGTGGGGCAAGGAAGGTTAAATTTTTGCCGCCTCTCTTTGGTCTTCCTCCACGAATACTGCCGTTCTCCTCTCAGCGTTTTTTAGATGCCAGTTAGTCAACATGAAAGCGTGGCACTCAGGCCAAGCTCTTGACATTCCCCAGGAGTGTGGTGGCAAGCCAGGCAGTGCTCCCTGGGGTCTGTGTCTGGATCCCAGCCTTGCAGTGTGGGTAGAACGGAATCCTGCAATGGCCCAGAAAGAATCCCAGTTGGCAGCTCACTCGGACTTGGTGTAGCATAACCCAGGAGACAATGCCCTGTGTGCACCCTCTTTGTGAGGCAGGGATCCCCACATAGGGCTTTGGGGAAATCTATATAGGGAAACCCAAAGCTGGCCAGATGGGACACACAGCAGTTTATGGGTCATACGTACTCACAGCCAGGAGTCGGAGGACCACACACAATCTCATGGGACAGGGATCCTCCTCAGGAGCACAGTGACATGGCAAGCATCATAGCATCGGGAGGGCACAGTTGACTTGTTTTGAGCAATTCCATGGGCTATTGGGAAGCTGCGACCCCAGTACTCTCCTCAGGGAGAAGTAGAAACTGCACCTGAAGTGCAAGGACCCGAGTTCGATCCCTGGTACCGAAAAAAAAAAAAAAAAAGAAAGAAAAAGAAACTGCATCTGGTCCCACTGACAGGGAGGGTTGTTCAGGCAGAGGGACTCACCCAGGAGAGCTCCATGGAAGGGGACACGGAGATCAACCCCTGGGACCCCCGTTCCACTCTGATGCTGAGGAAGCATGTGGCGGTGGACCAGACCTTAGTTTTAGGCTCACATCCCGATGCCTAGAGAGAAAAATGCATTATTTGCATTCATAAAAGACTACTCAGTTTCAATCATGGAACTCAAATATAATACCTTCCTCTACTTTCTGTTCCTAAATATTAGAGTGCACATCCGGTCCAATGATGAATCCCAAGAATGAGAGTCAAGGGAATTTCAGACAAAGACAGTCTGTGATCACTGCTTTGGTGGCCGGGATAAGGGATACCTTCCTTAGGAGGCACAGGTACTCGGTTACTGGCCACAGTTCCATGTCCCCTTCTGCTCCTCTCCCCGTCCTTCCTGCAGGAAGGAGTCTCTGAAACAGATCGCACAGTGGTAATGTTGAGTGGTTGGGTTGCTGCTGAAGTGCTATGGGCTTTACCCAGAAAAAGATAGTTTTCTTTGTCCTCAAATATGATATATACAATTATAAACCCAGAAATGGGCTTCTTGCTTTGTGTTTCCATCCGGTCTCACTGAAGACTCAGGCGGGAGGTGTCAGCTCGAGGACCCTGCACTCCTGACCCCTGGAAGCTCAAAGCTGAGAACTTTGGGGTGCTTTCTACTCTACAAATGCAATTCACACCGACACTGGCTTCATTTCTTTATGAGGTTCTTCCCTCCATGTATGGTCCTATTTTAATTGCAAGTTCTGGTACATTATTCTGGATTCGCCTTGAATAATTTTGAAACAAAGTGTGATATTTACTTGGAAGAGAAGTGGGTTGATGTTTTCCCACTTCCTCTTCCTTCTTGCTATCCTCTTTCCTTGGACTGTGCCCCTTTCTCCTCTTCTCCTTGCTTATTTTTTCCTTTCTCTTCTTCCTTGGTCCTGTTTCTTTCTATTATATTTATTCTCAATCCACAATCCTTATGGCTTATAGAAATGGGTTCGGACCATATGACATATTTTGAAATATAAGTAGTAGACATCAACCAAAACTAATGTAATCAGTCTTCATGCTGAGCTGTATTCCCCTTGTGTCTTACAACATGCTTCCCCAGAGTAGATTGAAATTGGATCCATTTAGATCTTTCTTACTAATTTGAATTTCCTTAAAAGAAAGTAGGCACATGGCCACCATTTGAGAATTTCCAGTCCTTGATTTAATTTAACGGCAGCAACTCAAACAGATTTACCAGATACTTACTTTACCAGATTGCTTACTTTACCAGATACTTACTTACAGTACTTCTCATCAATTTCTGCAGGGGAGACAAGGCAGGATGAGGTACATGTGTTTGAGAAAAAGTAAAATCGTCATAGCATTTTGGGGTTGCTGTCTAGAAGAAGCACACATGGAGAAATAGCCATGAAAATAGGGAAACCTAGGGCATGAGAACCCCCTTTTAAAGAAAAGCCCATGTGGTTAAAAATTCTGATGTGACTAGTGAGGGTAACCTGACCCTCTGGGTGGTCACTTGAAGTTGCTGCACACATCATGGTCATTCGTGACCAATTCTCTGTCATTATGGCAGAACCTAAATTAAAGTCACAGGTGAATGTTGAAGGTTAGGAACATTGTCTAATGAATTCCATGAGTCTTGGGAGACAGCAGAAAGTATTCGGGTGTGAGTTTTGTTGTTTCCATTGGTAACAAATATTCAGAAATTCTTAATGCATGGCTTCATTCCAGCTTTCCCCGAATATTACAAGAAGCAACTTAACATTCTGAACAGATTTCTTTTTGTTGGCAGACATCTGTATTTTTTCCCCCTTTTACTGACTGAATGGATTTAGCTTTTCCAGTCATTTGGAGTTCCACAAGCATTTGGTTAAAATTTTATTTTTAAATCTCCCTCAAAGCAAAGGATAATTTCTGGTGAACACATGTGGAAATATTTGCTACTATGGACCGTCTAAGAATATTAAACACAAATCTTGCCCCAAAGGAGTTTGCATTTCTCTCTCCCATTATAGCTGTGTTTTTAAGCTAAAGACACACCTCGGAAGGATTAAGATGGGATTAAAAAGGCCACTTCTTTAAATTATTAAAGTAATTATATTTTGCCAGCTTAGGGTGTGTAGGCATTGTACTAGACCCCATTTATAAATCTCTTTAGTACTCACCAGAACCCTTTGATGATGTTGCTATTTGTTATAGTCAGTAACCAAATGGGCAGAAATCAGGGAAAGAGAAATAGAAAGACTGGACTACAGCATATAGCCCAGGTTCATCTGTGCTATCCACAGGCAGACAGCCAGGGCAGTTGGAGAAGGGTCTTCTTTTGCTGCCATTTATAAGTGAAGAGAGAGGGACCCAGGGACATTCATGACTTGGCCCTCTAGCCTGAGAGGGAAGACAGACTGACAGGCCTGCTGTTTCTTCCTGCCTCCTTGATCGGCAGCATCCCTGATTGGCTATCAATCTTCATTAGGTAATATAAAACTATTCCTGAAACTGAGTTTAATCAATATGTTGCACCCTGATCTCCCACTGGGCTTCTCACTGCTTCCTGGAGCCCTGGTTGCTGGGGAGAGCGATCTCAGGGCTGCCTCACCTGCTCCCTCCCAGGGGACCCGTTCCCAAACCCTATCCAGTATGCCAGGGATGCCCTTGGCATTGACAATATAAGACATCTCGAAGCCATGGCCAGTACCATGGAGCTTTGCCAGATGGGTCCTGCGCTGGAGCTCTGACTCTGTGGGTTACTTTTTGACCAGAGAGAAGATGGATGAGAATCCCAGTCCTTGTTTGGATGGATATTGTCAGAGGTGACCTGGAAGCTTTTCTTTCACTGGATCAACTTTCAGTGAAATATAATATAGACTCAAAAAAGACTATGTATGAATAGTTTAAATAATTTGTTTCGCCGCCTGGGCAGAGGCTTAATCCTCACTGTAGAATGGTTATGTGACCATTCCCTCTCTGACAATCCATGCACCCCATGTCCTGATAACAGTGAGAGGCAGCAACCCAAATGTCCTCAATAGGTGCTGCTGAGAGATGATGATGAGAGGGTTTCTTTCTGTTTATTATGCAGCAAAAGAGTCATTCTCTTGGTTATTGCCAGATGCATAACTCTTTAGGAACAGGCGGCAACTCCCACCCTATTAAGCGACCCCCTCATAATGAGCCAGACAACCCTTAGGTGGCAAGAATGTCCAATTGCTGAAGAAGGCGGAAGATTCCAGGTGCAGTTGCCCCTCCTGCTTTACTTTGCTCTTGAGTTTACAGAGTGTAACCAAGACCTCTCACTGCCTCTCACGACAATAAGCCAAGAGGGAAGAAGGTAGGGACTGTTATTGCCATCATCGAGCTGGGCAAGATGGGTTTGTAAAATTTAAGTTTTGAAATCCAAAATGGTTTGCCCAAACTCCACACTAATATTGAATCTGTGATCTATAAACCAGGTCTATCCTATGGCAAATGAGTTAAGGCTCTTGCCTTGAAATTCATATCATCTGTCAGAAAGTTACTAAGAGCAGAGTCATTGTATCTTTTGGCACTCCCAGATTCATCATTCATTCCACACACATGTAATTAGACTATCCTGTAGGGTAGTCAGACTCCTGAGTGCAAGAAATAAATTGTTGAACAGAAGAAAATGACTTAATTCTTTTATAAATTTTGTTATAGTTGGAGAAGACTAACATTTAACCAACTAATAATTAAGCAAAGTACTGAAACCTGGTAAATGTGCTTCCAAGAATTAAAATACAGTGGTATGGGAGGTAATGCCTTTGACTGGCCTGAGAGCCACCCAGGAAAGTACTAAAGAATATCTTGGACATATCTAGATAGGTCATAAAGGTATGGTCTTGGGGTCTATATCTGGTTGCTGGCCCCGTCAGCTGGTGCTGTTCCTCTGCTCTGCTTCCTGGCTGCCATGAATTGAGGAGCTTTGCTTTGGCATGCTGTTCCATGTAGGGTTTCTGCCTTGGAGCCAGGTGACCATGGACTGAATCCCCAGGAACTGAGAGCCAAATTAAACTTCTTTAAATTGTTGGTGTTGCCTATTGTGTCCTAGTGATGGGAAAGCTTACTGATGCAGGCAGCTAGTGATGGTAACATAAAGCTGGACAGTATGGATATAGACCATGGGAAGAGGTAGTTCTAGAAGGAAGAGGTTCAACTCTGGCTACCATTACTGAGAACACTAGTAAAATGCCAGGATGGATACTTTGCAGTGTTCTCTAGGAGAGCTAATTGTAGTGGTTTTTTTTGATGTTAATATGATAGTGCTCAAGCCATGTGTATCTGTGTTGGTGTTAAAATATTTCTCATGCTAAACAGGATTAATTTACAGAACTGCCTTGGGTTATCCTTAGTCATATCCATAATAATGTAACCAGAACTTTCCTTTGGCATCCTGTATGCTGACTAGCAGTATCAAATGCAGATTTGTGATTGTGTGAAGTGTTGAGTGTCTTTGCATTATCTTTCCTCCTGTGCAAAAGAACCAAACAAAAGGTGACATAAACAAATTTCTGCTGTGCTTATGTCACTGTGTCCCCCTTGTTCTCAAGCAAGGGCAAATACAAGGATAAGGATAAACAATGCTCTGTCTTTATCTCCAAGTCAGCTTCTTTCTTGAGGAGAAGCTTATTTTTAGATACCCATTAGCATTTGGATGGGGCACCTCTAACTGGCCTCAGAGTCTCCAGGTAGTAGCTCCAGAGTGCTGGATGCCTTGCATAGCTTCCACCTGGGTTAATGGCATCTGCATGTACACCCATCCGTTCTTCCTAGTCTGCAGTGATTCTGCCCTGGACATGTTTTCTAAATCTAACCTCATGGCTTTATCCCTGGGGCTTAAACTACCTAATATCCTTTTGCGAATTTTTTCCTACTCCCTTGCACATGTAATCCTTTTTCCTCTAACCCCCCATTGGATCTTATCAGAATCTCAGCTCCTTGAAGTGCTTTCTGACCTTGGACATTCATTTGCAATGCTGTGTACCTCGGTTGGTTTCTCCTGTCTCAGATTGTGGTTAATGTCTTAACATATGCAAACTATCAATTACCTTACTACTTAAAATGCTGAAATAAAAACAAAATTCTATTTTGAAAGCACAGGATTTAAGACTTGTTGGATTGAACATTTTGCCTTTCAAGCTTCATGATTTCCTATTTTCCCACTTTTCTGTATTTGCTTCTGTCATGCAGATTTCTTGCAGTTCTCTGAACACTGGTTTTCACAGTGCTCACACACGCTGTTGCCTTTTCCCAGGAAGCGCCTGTGTCTTTCTTCTACCAGAACTTACATTTTTCTTCTTTCCCTGCTCAGAAGGCTACTGAGCTGAGTGTGTTTGTGGGCTTCCCATCTTCTCTAGCATTGTGTTCCTTCGCCTGTGCTCTTTAGATGTAGTTGGCGTCTCTCTCCAGCAGTTCCACGTGAGTGTGTTCAAACAGTTGAGGATCAGGAATTCTTGGAATGGAAGGTCATCAGTTCAAAATAGGTACAAATCTTTTTCATGTCACTGTTCCTTGAACAATATAGCACAATATCTCCTTATATAATGTTTGCATTGAAGTGGGTGTTATAAGTAACACAGAGATCATTTAAAGTATATGAAAAATGTGTGTGGACTCCATGCAAATATTATGACATTTTATGTAGGGACTGGAATAGGCAGATTTGGGTGTCCACAGGGGCTCCTGAAACCAATCTCTCTTGCATACCTAAGAACACTGTGTATGCTTTTGCTTCTCAAGTTGTCTCCCAATTACTTTTCCGTTGCCTTTACTAGGCTTAGAATTTCTGAAATGCAGGAGGCTTTAGAAAACTACAGGGTATCCTAAATGTAGTCAATGATAGGTGTTCAGCAAATACTAGTTGAATACATTTGCAAATTAAACCTGGAATACATAAAAGTATGATGGAATAGTTAGCCATCCTGTTTTGAGGTGTTTTTTGGACATAGAACCAGTCAAATGATTATATTAGCTGATATAGTTTTCCATTATTTCATATATTGTGGATATTTTAATATTAAACATAAATGAGTCTCAAAGAAGGAATGTCCTTAATGTTGTTTGGCATGGGAAGGAGGAAACTTTACGTTTTCCTCTCAGAATTATTATGTTAGCTTTTTTTTTATCATAAATGTAAAGGCAAAATGGAAGCTACTTCCTAATGCTAACAGTTTCTTTCTCTTGACACTCCTGGTTCTTTAATGAAAGCGGAAAAGTGTTCATAAACAGTGCAGGAAAAGTCCTTCTGATAATGGCTTGTGTCTGATGTCTAAAAAAGATAAGTCTCTGAGACTTTTTACACAACATTTGGACTTGCTACATCCATATTTTTATATCTCCACATATATTGGGAGATTAACCGTTATGCATTTATCCAATCACTGTGACTGTCTTTCAGTGTGAACACACACAAGTCTAATAGATTAAAATATTCATCAGAACACCACAGAAAGTAGACCAAATGGTCATAGATAGATTTATAAAATCTTTCAATATGCAATGACAACAGCGAATATACTGGGGCCAGAGATAGTTTTCAAAAGTAGGAATCTGTTCTAACTGAAAAAGCAATTAAATATTTTGTAATTGCTGTTTGAATGTATGTACATGAGGCTTGATTTCACAGCTTTAATAATCCTAAGAGAATAATTAAGAGTTGTAATTATCTATCATCATAATTTATAAAGTCTTCAGGGACTACGCGCATAGAAATATACAGGGGAAAGTTACCATATTTGGAAAAACAGCTTTTCTTTGTAATTCAGCCTTGCTAGACCTGTAGGTCTTAGAAGATGAGGCCGACAACTGTTATTGTTCCTTATTCCAGAGCTCTTAGAGCTCATTTAGGGTATGATTTTCCCCAGTAATACTAACTGTAAAATTCAGCACCTGCCCATCTCCTGGGCCGTAGTTTAGCGAGGGCTGCTAGCTCCCGTGTTGGCTGTCAGCGTTAAGGGCTCTTTGGGCCACTCCAGTGGGCTGGTCACTGCAGCACGAGGTCAGCAGTGGGACAGCAAGGTTGTCTGGGGACAAGGAAGAGAGATGTTCTGGGGAGAGCAGATAAGAAAGCCAGGAGGCGCACACAGCAGGCACACCCCAGAGCTCCCAGCCCCTAGGTGGGCTCCACTTCCTGTCTCTGCAGTCCCCCCCCCACCCCGCCCCTACCTGGCTCAGTGCTGCAGCAGAGAGGATGTGAGTATTCTCCACATCCCACATGGGCACTTGTCATTCTGAAGAAAGGGACATAGAATCTCACAGGCTAGATTGGGACTTCAGATACGTGCTCGGCTTTGCTTTCCTACCACCTCTGGGACACAGGCTCTGCTGACCTAAGTCTTACAAGAGCTTGTGATCCACATGGAACCATTTTTCTTTATTCTTGTAATACAACATAGACATTTAAGTTTAGAATATCACTTAGCTTGGAATTTTTTGTATAGAGTTTAATAATCTTTACCCATAATATGTATCATAATGTGACTATATCCTCACCTGTGTGCACATGCATATATGCAGTGTGATCAAACAGTACAATGCATGTTTAAATAAAAATTTAAAAAGTACTGTCACAGTAGAAGACACGTTGCCATTAGACATCTTCAAAATACACCCCCTAGCTCCATACACACTTACCTGTCTTTCGTGCCACTTTCTGAAACTGTTCTGAAGTCCTCTTTCTGACTTTGTGGATACCTCAATGTGCTGAATTGATTCAAAACATTTATGGCAATTCCTATCAAATTAAAACCTGCGGCGTCTGTCTTCATCCACCTTAGTCACCAGATCTGGCACCAGGCAGCTTCTGGCTCTTGTCCACAGTCAAAAAGACTGTGATAGGTAAACATTCTGGATTGATTCAGAACATGTGCACAGCCTTGAGAACACAGCTATAGAAACTAGTGAGAGAGTACTTCCAGAACTGCTGCAGAAACTGGCAAGAATTATGGGATAAGTGTTCAGAGAAAGGGATATATTCCAAGGGGGATGAATGGCAGTTTGTTTTCTAAATTTCTAATTTAAATAGTCACTACATTTATTTATTTATTTATTTATTTATTTATTTATTTATTTGTACTGGAGAATGAACTCGGGTCCTTGCCCTTGCGCAGCAGGCGGCAAACCACTGAGCTAAATCCCCAGCTCCACTACATCTATTTTTAATAATACCTTCATGTGCCCTTTGTCTCACTCTTTGACACTGTTCTACATTTGGATAAGTGCACAAAGTCCGGAGGGACAGAAGTATCCAAATTAGGTTTACGTCTGTGTTTCGCACGTTCTTTTAGAGCACAAATCTGGGAGAAACTTCAGCCACCATCACCACATGGGTGATTTTGTGTGGAAGCAACATTGCAGTCATAAGCATTTTATCAAAATTAAATGAAGACACAAAGGGGCATACAGCTCTCTAGCCATTCCTTACTCAGAGTCTTTTTCCTTTTTACTAAAAACAACATTTTTATTTAGTTTGACAAGTTCAAAGCAGGCAAATCCAATCTTTCAATAGGATGCTGGTGAGGCAGGAAAGAATTAGGAATCTGGGGTGTTTCAGCCAGGCCACTCACAGAAAGAAGAGACCATAGCCCATGGTGAAGTTGACAGAGCCCGGAGCCTGACGGCCTGAGTTCAAAGCCCAGGTCCTCAGTGTGACAGCATGGCAGCCCGACGGACATTGTCCCACCAGCCTGTGTCACATGAACGCAATACTAGCACAGGTGTTACAGCTCCCTGGGAGGACAGAGTGAGCTACAATGGACAGAAAAGCACCAGCATCTTTGCCAGAGGGAATCAGTTCCTTCTCTTGTGTGCTCCTCTGGAGTCATTCTGCTGTGTGTCTTGATTTTACTGTTGAGTGTTGGTTCTGCTTTCCATTGTTGCTTTGCCCCTCAACGTCCCAGTTACACTGTGTGGACTCAGCTTGCTTGATGGCTTGGTGGATGGCTTTCTGCTGGACAGGTTTACAGGTTGCATCTGGTTAAATTCTCAGTGCTGTTCTGAAGGCTAGTTGTGTTGAGTCAGGCTGAAGTGAAAACTAGAGAAATAAGACTCAGACCTGAAGGGTTCCTTACAACTAGCTTTGGGATTTTGCTGTTGATGTTAAGAATTCTAATTGGAACACAGCCTGTCTGAAATTCTAGCAATAATTCTGAATTTGGTCATAGAGGACCTTGGCTAGTTTGGAGATGAGAAATGTAGAAGCTTTTGATGCTTCTTTTCAGATTTTTCTAACATATGTAAGAATCTAAGAGAAATGTAAGACTTATAGATATGAAAAACTTAATTTGGTATTTTATTTTTCCACTTGTAAATTTAGATTTCTTTAGCTCTGCTAAATGTCCTAGAAATAAAAAATTTCTCCTCATTTATCATTTCTGTTTATTTCATTTACATATATATATATTTAATCTCCTTTACTTGACTCAAAATTATGGGGTTCCAAACAAATAAATCATTATCATATGACTTTTAACAAGATGTTCTTGTACTGAAGTATTTTGAATTCCTATGATGATAGCAGTACCTGTTGTACGACTAATATACTTTTCCTTCTTTGGTTGTTTTTTTCATTTGCTTTGAAAAGCAAGAATTCATTACCTATAAACTAAAGTGTGTTTGATTCCAAAACATGATGATCAAAACATTGCATGAATTTGGTCTCTTTCTTCACCAACTATTGTACTGTTTTGGAAGTAGATTTATTTTCCTAACGTGTTTTTCTTCAAACAGTAGCATAAGGATAGTTTTATTTTTCTAAGACTAGAATTACACACAGAGGTGGAAAAAAGCCAGCCCAGAACTGTAAGTGGCAGTCAGTCCAAGCCCAGATGGGGTGGACTGACATCTACCACATCTACTTTTTCCACAGACGACTCCCTTCCCACTGTGTGGGGCCGGTTACCACCTCCTGCTGCTTCTTTTCTGTTGTTTCTGCAGATCTTGGGCTTTCCACACCTTCCTGCTAGTTGCTTGTGATGACCTCTGTACCACTCTTCTATGATCTCCTACCCCCAATTCTACTTTCTGGCCTTCTGATGTCCCCAGAGAGCTCTTTCTCAATTACTATCTAACTTTGCTAATATCTGCTTTAAAATCATATCCATAGCTTTCATCACACACACACACACACACACACACACACACACACACCTGACCTCCTGCACGCGGGTCCTGTGGTCCATCTTGAGCTGTACTCCTACTGTACAGACACACAGTTGTCCGTTCCTCACCCCCAAGGTTTCTAGTACCTCACCTCCATCAGTCCCATCTCCTTGAATGTCCAGAAAACTCCTCAGCCACTTCCTGCATCTCCACCTCTGTGTCAGGTGTGCCTGCCAGTGTCCCCAGGTTACCCACACGTCTCCTCCAAGGCCCTGATGCCAGCCACTGCATCTTCCCTATTTATGGTGGGGGAGGAAAGCATAATGTTTCCTCTACTCTTCTAAGTCTTTGGCTGGGACCTCTGGAACAAAAGATTGTAAAGAGAAAAACAAACAGAAGTTTATTAATATGTATTTCTCATATGTACTTAGGAAATACCCAGAGAGATGAGCAAATTTCAAGTGGAAGCTTACAAGTCAAGAGTCAATATCATTTTCTGGTACATCCAAGAAAAACGAGTGTGGGGAGGGAGATTTGTTATAGGACCAGGAAAAGCAGGTAAATGAGGGTAAGGATAATCAAATTTGTTATGCAGACTGAAGTCAGTGCCTGAGAGCGAGGAGAGACAGAGAAACACACACACGGGGGGCCGGGGGGTGGCTTACAAATGAATATTTACTTTATATTTTAGATTCCCAATACAAATGGACAAAGCCAGAATATTGCAAGGAGGCATATTTTGAGGTGCTATATTCTTATCTCCTGCTGTGAGGATGACACTGATATTTGGCAGAAACAGCCCCGACACCTCCACTCTGTGACCCTAAAGTCATTTGCATGTGAGAGTGCCCAGGAGTGTAATTCCTGTGTATTTCTGTCTGTATGAGCTTCTTGTGGCTGGGGAAACAAATTAATGCACATTTGCTGGCTTAAAGCCACAGAAATGCATTCTTTCCAGGAGAGAGTAGATTTGATTCTTATGATACTGAAGTGAAGGTGTCAGCTGGACCTTCTTCTGCAGAGATTCTTGGGGAGGACCTCTTCCTTGTCTCTTTTATCACTGGGTGGCTGCCAGCCTTCTGGAACTTGAGGACACTTCCTTCTGGTCTCCGCCTCTGTGGTCACAAGGCTTCACATCTCCTTGTGCCTCCCTCAAGAATACTGCGTTCAATTGTTTTGAGATCCTACCCAGATAACCCATGTTATCTGCTATCCAAAAATACTTAATTTGATCATATTTTCAGTCTTCTGTTTGCCACATTAAGTGCCATTTATAGGTTCCAGGCTTCGTGATGTGTCACTTTTGGGGGAGTCCATTATTATTTAACCTATCACAACGCCCATCCCCACGTCCACACTGTCTTGTGTTTCTAACCTCTACCCAGAGGCCTAGAGCAAAGCTAACTGTGTGGGCAATGCAATTCATTTACTTAAAAATCAAATTCCTTTCACAGGGAGTTAGATGAAGTCTCAGCATTTGGCAATTACTTGCCAACCCTGGTTAATTACATAACAAAAGAGATTCTGAAAATACACCAAAAGGGGAAATGTGTGATATTCAGTTATATTTATGGTAAAACTATAATAAAAAAGTGCATTGTCAATCATAATATCTTATTACAGATATCAAAAACTCACCAGTTCTTATTTTCACCCAAAACATTTTTGACCTTTCTATAATCTTCACTTTTGTAGACAGAGATCTTTCTCAACAAAGATTAGAAATAGTAATGATACTTTAGGATCCCTCCTGGTATTTAACTAAGCAGACTGTACTGCAGAAGAGAGACAGAGATGTTTGAAGAAATAAATGTCAAAATCACATAATAGCTGTTTAATGCTAAATTATTTATTTGACTTAAGTTTAAGTAGATATTTACAAAATTATGAGAGTGTTAAATATTAACCAGAAAATGAATATATCAATAGTGTTCATTAAGTTCTCACTGAACACTGTGATACTCTTATAAATAATGTATTTCTTGGACAGAAATATATCTTCCCATTACACTGTTTTTAGAAATGAATGAAATATGACTGTCCAAATGTATCTCAGGAAACATGTTCAATGTTCATTTTTCTTAGCTGCAAACAAAAATTTATAGAAATAATGCTCAATATGGTTCATAAAACATTTTTCTACAAATCTTGAGATCCAGCCAATAGATCAATATATTCTCAAACTGAAAGTACAGTCAATCTTTGTACTGATAGGACACATCCAGCATTTATAGCCTGAATAATAAATACATTCTTGGGCTGGGGATTTAGCTCAGGGGTTTCACTGCCTGCTGCGCAAGCACAAGGACCCAAGTTTGATCCCCGGGACCAAAAAAAAAAAATACATTCTGAGTGGCTCAGTAAGCATCAAGTCATTGCCCCACACACATCAATAATTTGGAGGTAATCTGGTATGAAGTGTGGCTTCTGAAGAATCAAAACATGGAACAGATTTATGAAAAAAACTCTGAAAACAAAGCCCACATATTTACATCTATATTGGCTATTAAGCTGAGAGTTCATGTAGAATGTCTTCATTAGGACTTAACCAGAATATACAGTAATAATAAGACCCCAAGTGATGACCCCAATATGAGTGATGGTACATTTCCAGTGAGAGAAATCTCAGGCACAGAATTACACACGAGATATTCCTGCTGAAGATGTAAAAGCATTTTATTCGTATCTATAAAGCAACATTCTAAGCCAAACAAACAGAGACTTGCAGGGAGTCTGCACCTTCATCTGTATTCATGCTGTGGTTACCAGCATCTTTTTCTACATCTGTTTCATGTCACCTCAGAATAAAAGCCTTAGTTCTTCATATTACCAGTTAGATGCTGTCCCTTTTGAGCCCTTTAATACAGTGCTAGATGAAATCTCCTGATACAGCTAGGAAATCCATTCTTGTATCGGGATCTGGATGGTTTATCTTCAGTTCCCCATACTGCTGGACTGCATCATTGGCAGTAACCCACCAGCATGCACGAGAAACTACTCACTCCCCACGGCAGCATACCACTAACTTCACTGTGTGAGGCATTCCCAAGACACGCTTCACTGGACCACGTTCTTTCTTCCTACAAAGCTTCTCATGCCATATGTTGTTCTTTTCTTGTATAAAATTCTATTTTGTAAGGTGTGATGTCAGTGTCCTATAATAGTCTTAATAAGCTCAGCTCTGTCCAGTACATATCTTACAACTTTCCATAATCCCCTTACTGCTTTTGGAGTACCTCTGCATATGCAGAATAAGTGTCAACTTCAGATAAAACTTCTAATTTTAATTTGGTTTTGATAGGTCTATTTAACTTCTGATAGACATGACAATTTTTGTTGAACATTACAGATAGTGTAGTACTTGGATGGCATCGTCTGTGCAACATAAGATATAATTATTTGTTTTGAAAGAGAAAATAAAGCATTAGAAATAGCAGTCCTTCAGCCAAATGCATTCAGGAAGTATTAATCTAGGCAAAATAGTCCTTGGGAACTCAATCAACTCTGATATCCATACTTTTATCCTATGCTTGATTGGTTTTGAATTGAGTTCCTAATATTCTAATAGTTCTAGTAAATTCATATATAAAAGTCATTTCTCTAGTAATTAGGTATGTTTCACTAAAATTAGGCTTACACATTGGAGAAGGTGCCATTTTTAAGGCAATACTACTTGTAGCCATGAAGATAATTTATTTGAAACTCTAGAGCTACAAATATTCCTTTGAAACTTGCAGTCAAGAATAGTTTTCTGACTAACCTTACCTTCAAGCATAATGATCATGAAAAGCTGCCCTTTTGAAGCTTGAGGTGCCCATTTTCCATGGGGGGCTGGCGGGGCATCTGGGGCCACTTCCCATGAGCGTGGACATAGGGTATTCAGTGTCCATTTGTCTGTCCAGAAACGATATATTGAGTGTGCACTTTGTGTTAGGTGTTCCTCTAGATGCTATGGGTGCAGCAAGCCAGGCCCCCAGCCCAAGTGCACTTTGCTTTTGGTGGGGCCAGGGGAGGGAGGTGCAGTTCGAGCCATACAGTTGTAGACAGAGCAGAGGTGTGCAGGAGGCATGGGAATTGGCTGGAAGAAGAGCATTCCTGGACGGGGAGACAGCTGGTCCACAGACCACGTGTCAGGCCATATGGAATATGTCTGCGACGTCCCAGGCTTGTCACCGGGGGGAGGGAAGTGGGGCACTAGGAAACACAGAACTGGACATGGTGGGATGCCCCAGATGGCTCTGGGTTTATTCCAGGTGGGATAAGGAGTCTGGCTTTAGCAGAGGAGTGATGGCACCTTTCTACCTGCTATAAAAGTAGAACTCCACTCCGCCACTGTGTCCAGCATAGTCTGTGTTTTTACATTCAATAGATTTCATTTCACAAAGCTAACCCAAAATTCTTAGATCTCATCCTGGCCATACAGATGTTGAGAACAGAGTTTCAAAAACTAGATGAATCCTGTGGGGCTTTTTTTTTGTGGGGGTGGTACCAGGGATTGAATTCAGGACCTTGTGCTTGTGAGGCAGGAACCACGGAGCTAAATTCCCGACCCTGAATCATGTGATATTTAAAATCGACACTAGAGCAGTAGATGGGTCCAGAGGATTTAAAAATGAATATATCCCACAACAAGGGAATCACTGACTTTTATGATTAATATTTACTCAGTGCCAACAGCTCTGAACTTAAATGTGTAAAATTTTTGTGATATAAGTATATATTTTTCAGACTTATGAGAAAAAAAGCCAAAGAAACCATAAGAATCAGGTAACAAGGGGTACTTAATTTGTCCATTTCAATAATAGAATAGAAGAGGGTTCAAATCAAAGTCATAATGTTTCAGCCTTTAATGGCCATCTTGGTACCTTTGAAGATTTATTTAGCCAATGCCCTCATCCAAATCTTATACTCAGTGTATTTCTACCTTAAAATTAAAGATGCTTATATAAGATAAATATACAAACAGCGCTCCTACTGTGGTTATCATATCACAAGGCCAATAAATTATTATCATTATTTTGCCTTAATTTGGCAGCCAGCTCACCCCAGATTTATGCCTTACTGTCAATCCCAAACTCCTACTTCTTTGTCACGTTGTTTACACTGAGTTGAATTATTTTCCCCCCAATCCCACCTATTTAGATTCTCAGAACGTGACTTTGTTTGGAAATAGGCTGTTTGCAGAGGTACCGATTTATGACAGGGTTGTTACCGGACTTGGAAGGAGCTTAATCCAGACACCAGGGTACTCGAAGGAAAAGGGATATTTGGACCAAAAGAGTCACATGGAGAAGCTGTGCCATGACTGAGGCAGAAATAGGACGTATACCAAGATAGACGGTGACCACTGGAGTCAGGTGGGAGCCTAAGAGGATTCCCCCTTAGGGTTTCCAGAAGGAGTATTCTGTCAACACTTTGCTTCCACACTTCCAGCCTCTAAAACCTTAAGAGTAAATCCCTGTTGTTCAGACTACCCAGTCTGTGGTTACTTTGTCACCCAGTTCTCAGAACTAACACATTGCCTACACCAGTTAGAAAACCACATGCCCTGTAAAGTTCAACAATTTGGGAAGCTCTGCAGCTAATCCAAGAAAGTTTGACTTGATATTATGTGAATATAGGGCTTTGGAAACACTGTAACTTACTCTGGCAGAGCTGCTGTGGTTATTTTGGCTTCCCTTAACTTGGGGTTGATGTCAGTGTAAAGTCAGATGATAGGACTAAGTTCTTGTCCTGCATCCTGGCTTGGAGGTTTCCAGTAGAGAATTGGACTTGCCTGAGTTTGATGTGGACAGAAATGGGAGTGTTCTGCAAACTGATATGAAGAATGAATAGATACACAATACCTATGAAGAAGTGAAGGCAGAGAGCAATACTGCACAAAGCTTTCCCACCTAACTAAAACATTTTCCATCTTGTGACTTTTAATGCACTCGGGAGTTTCAACTCAAGTGTCACTTGCTTAGAAACTGACATGTGCGGCCACCAGAGGTAATTAGTGAAGATGTCCACAAGAAAGGCTAACTAGGTTGACATTTTACTCCAGTCACATAAATTCATTATTTTTCAGATTCAAACTCATTTGAGTTTTGCTTCTGTTTTGAACAAAGATGTGGTTTTCCATTCCCTGAAAATTTCTTTATAATCGTCATGACAATGTAACATTCTCTGATGTGTCACACAAATACATGACATAAGAATATGAATGCAAATATACAAACACAAAAGCCCTCAGGTGGTTGTTAATTTTTGGTGCTGTGTGATTAAACTAGTTTTTTTAAATGTTATATTTTGCCAGTGTCTAATTAGCAAAGCCATCTGCTGAAAGAGCGTGTCCCATCTGCCTAGAATGTTGTTCTCTTCATTTTTATGAAAAGTCTCTGCCATCACTAGTTCCTATCTAATTAACTTCTCTTGCTGTGGAATGTGATAATACACAGTTTTGTTTACGTACTTCTGAGAACTGTGGACTTGTATGTGTGTACCATGTACATAAAAAGATCCAAGCTCTTTTTCCTTCCAGCATCTGAATTACTCCTGAGATCACAGCCCCGTTTATCCTAGCTGGACCATGTCCATGGGCAGAATGGTGAGGTGTGGCTTGCTTAATGACACACATGATATGTGCTTCCTCACAGCTCAGACTTCTGTAGATACAACAGGGCTTTTCTGTGAGCCTACCCAGCCTCTGACTGTGTAGTGATGATTGGAGAGCTTTCACTTCTGGAAAGATGAGGATACTTTACGTCCAAGTTGAAGGAGTTTAGCTATTGTAACAAGAAAAATGAACATTGTTGCCTTCTTAGACTTCACATGATGCTGGCTAGGCTCATTTGAGACTCTCATATATTTTATTGCAAATTGATATCTGATTTGTACACTTGTTTTTCCTTCTATCAATCGTTATCTAACAGACTATCTTGTACTTAGTAAATTCATAGTGGTTATTAAATGAAAGAGAGAAGGAATGCATGGGAGTAAATAAAATCTTCCTTAAGTTGTTCAGTAGCACAGATGATTTTGGTATGTATTTACAGAAAAAAGGGCCACAATCAGGAATCTTTGTGTCATTTTTGACTATAGTTTTTTCCAGACCTCTAACCTACTACATATAGTCTTTGAATACCCAGGTAAACACATCATTACTGCCCTGTGTCAGCTGCTGAAATGTATAATGAACAGTAAGTGTTGAATTAAATAGAGAATAATTTTCTATCCTGGACTGTCATGCATCAGAAAAAGACAAAAGATGACAAACATTTAAGATTTCTTTGAAAAAGAAGATGCAGGAATTCAGACTGTGAGAGTGAAGTTGAAATCCTTGTATTGGTGTCGACAGTTGCAGAAATAGGTGAGGGTGGTAGGAAATGGTCCAAATGAATTGGAAGACGAGCTAAAAAACGGATTCTGAAATCAGTAACTAGATTTTGTTCCAAAATAATGCTGTAGGAAAGAAAAACTATCTTCAGTGACAATAGAACAAGATGGCTTGATTAAAAGTTTTTTTAATTGATTAGCATGGCTCTAATGGAATAAAGAAAGTTGCAACCAGATTTATAAAAACAACTAAATTCGAACAGAGTGGATAGCAAGATGTAAGAAGGTTCAGCTGATGTCTATATTTGTCTTCTGTGGAAGCACTTTTTTCCCATAGCTGCCAGATAGCCCAACAGGCAAGGCTAGTTCACAGGGTAAAAAGTAAAAGCACTATGGAGCCCTCAATTCTAGTGGAATTGGAAAAAGTCACTTTCTGTCACTTACACCCATTTACCCTTTTGTGATATGCTATGTGTTCACCCCTGCTGTCTTCTACAATCAGCAACATTGCATCTTTAATGTAACATTTTTCTTTATCCTATCTTCTATTCCAATAGAAAGTGAATCCACAGAAAAACTATAGAGTCACGGTCTTTAATTAACTCTGGATTTGAATATGATTGGCATGCTGGTGATACTATAATAAAAATGCCTCAGAAAAGTAACTTTTCACTTTCAATAACTGTCTTTGGAAAAACCCATATTTGTCCTCTTTCCTGTTTGTCCAGTAAACCTGGATGAGCAGTTGCTATTTTTCAATAAACTAGTAAAACAATAAAATATTTGTAAAAACTCTTACATTTTTCTATTACTTTTCCCCTCTAGCCTTTTGCCAACATTTATCTTGTGAATGCAAAGGCTACTTGCACATTAGATAGACTTATAAAACTATTTTCTTACCTTGTCAGCAGCAGGACCTAAAAAATTTTGATTGCATGTGATAAATATTCTTCTCCCTAATTCTGGAACTAACCTTGCTCCTCCTAGCTTTTGTATTTACTGAAGAGACTCTTAATATTTAACTTTTAACAAAATCCCTAGACCAAGGAGAAGCACTACAAATACCTCATTAGCTAAAGTATTTCACTGTATAATTTTCCTCATAATTATACATAGTAATTCCTTCTTGTGGTCTGTAACACAAATCTTCTGGAATATAGAATTAAAGTTACAGGGAAATCTACTCTTCTAAGAGAATATATCATAGACTATATCAAGCCTTCTTCAAGTATAAAGGCAAAATGATGGATATCTCTAAACAAAAATAACAGTGAGCTTTTTTGAAGAAATTTAAGAAAGGAGTGGACCAGTGGTCAAACCACATCAACACAATGCATCTATTTTCATTTATTTGTCTGTCTTTCATGGGATTATAGAGATACTACTGCATATGAAGCTTTCGTCTCTTTGGAGTATCTTCACATTTCCTGAAAGTGTTCGCCAACCTGGGTGGAATTCAGATACTGATTATCTGTTACTTGTTTGCCATCAAGAATTATGCACAGGAAAAAAGCACAGAAAGGATTAACAAATTCTCTTGTATCAGATAAAAACCTCCCAGTCTGCCCAAGGGAAAACAGTTAGAATATTGTTTCTCTTTAAAATACATGGAATTGTTCTTTCTGGAATACTTTTCTTAAAGACAAATGTTTGCCAAGTAGGATAAATTAGACAAGTCATGCAGTGTGTTATGATTTAATCTGTTATGTAACGTTCTTTGGAGGATAAAAGATTTTAGATATGTTTTTAGCCTATCTTTAGTATTCCCCCAAATTTAGTTCGAATTAGGAAAAGAAATCATACTAGTAACAAGGGCAAAACCAATATTTCCTTTCATATTATTTGACATTAATCTATATTTGATTTAGTTTAGTTGACATTATTCCAAATTAATAAAAAATTGTCTGTAGCTTAAACATTTTCCTGTTATGACTTAACTGATACACATCTCAGATTCTTCAGAAATCCAATTCTATTAGTAAGATGAAAAATAATTGGCATAGTGTGGGTGGAAATGGAGAAAAATTTTACACCACAAAATTCTATCCAGCATACAATGACAGAACAGAAAAACAAGTCCGATGTCTACATTTATTGAGGAAGATTCACAATCTCTATATATTAACATGCACGGATAACATTTATCCCTGAGAAGGGAGCCCCGCTGGCTATCCTAACTAATCACACATTCTGTTTGTGATTTCAGATGTGAAAATACACACATCAAATTGACCAGCAGGAGTTAGATTTACAAAGTCTGAGAAAAAGTAGTTGAAAGTTGTGACTAGATATTTAGTCAGAGCTAAGAACAGCATGAAAATTGCTGGCGTGGGGGACATGATAGATGTGTTCTTTGCATGAGCCGTTTACTTTTTGACTATCATGTACACATGCATCTGAGTGGTGAGAATGTGCAGGCCCTCTGACTTTGTTGTCCATGAATGTTGATGAATGACTCACTATTACTATAAACCCCACTGGTTTAAATGGGCATTTAGGTCATTTTATTTCAAGGGCCCTGCTTACTCCCTCCACTGCGTCTGTTTTCTGGTTTCACACTGGAGTGACCTGCTCACTGGCAGTGACTAGATCTGGGCCTCCTTTTATTATTACTAAAAGGCAAATACTCAGGGAATGAGTCTTTCAAATGCCTTGGCTTTAAAGCCGTGTCAGCCCCGGGTGGGACTTCGTGCATCTGGTGTGGATTCTGCGCTGCTGGGACAGCGTGGGTGCCGGGTGCGCCATGTTGCAGGAGCTGGTTACCATGTGTTCTGCTGTTTTCCGCTTCTGTCCCATCAAAGCCCTAATGGTTGGTATTGCTCTCTCTGGTGTTTTGTGCAGGCTGCGGAGTGGGCATGTGACGAGGCGACCAAGAAGGCCTGCTACAGCAAAGGCAAATCGAAGGTAAGAAGGCCGAGGGGCGGCGCGGTCACCACCCTCTTGGTAGAAGGCCTGTCTCAGAAGCCCGTCATTCCTGAGCACTGGATGCCTTGCAACGAGTAAGAAGGCTCGTTCAACATATGCACACAGCCAACACTTAAGGGCTTCACATTAAATGAAAATGAACCAACCATCCAACATTGTCAAAGAGGATCAATCAGAACATAAGATCCAATCTCATCTGTGCTTCCAGTCATCAGACTAAGATCTGAAATTAATTGACTCTGCTATAACTTGAAAACAATACAGGCATGGATTTAAAAATACTATTTTTACTCTCGCCTTTCATACTTCGTTGCTAACTATAAAAGTAGCTATATCCTAAGTAAAATTATTGTATCAAAGTAATTTGGTGTGTGTTCTTTACAATTTATCTTGACAAATCCTTGTAATTAGCTCTGTTTCCTTTCTGTTGCTAAAATCTACATGTCCAGGTTCCTGTAGAAAGAGCCCGTGAGAGGCCTGGGGAGATGTTCTCCAGCACCGTGCCCCTCCCAGGCCCCTTGGTACACAGCCGATGGCTCGACCAGGCCCCTCCTCACCTGTCCAGGCAGCCTGCACCGCAGGATCAAGAAATGCAGTGCACGCTGACATTCAGCGAGTACAGTGAAAGCCATCACCTTGAGCCTCCCTCACATTCTGTTCTGAACACACTGCCAACGCCCTCTTCCCATCATTCTTGTCACCTTCCCGAGCGGTTCTGGAGTCCTCTTTTGTGCTTTTAGTTGTGATGTCACAGCTACCTCGATGTCCTGGAGGTTTAGAAATATTTTATCTTTCGTGGTCATTTTGACTTTAAGGAGGAGCCAGAAGTGGCATCGAGCCAGTTTTGGTGAATAAGGAGGATGAGGACAACGTCGTGTTTATATTGGACAGAAGTCACTGTAAATGTAAGACAGTAGGAAAAAGGATGGGCTGAGTGTGTAGGAAGCGAGACCGTGTTTTGAAGGGGATTATCGGCAGTGTCTCTTTAGTGTAATAAATCTTTCTAAAATTTCAACCTTGTATTTTTCTCTCAGCCATGTGTGTATAAAATGCTCAAAGGTGCACTTTCTGACTGGTTCTGTCTCCTGCCTGTAATTACCGAGGCTCCATTTGGAGACAGTACTGAGCCACCTGACCCTCGCCTCTCTGCCTGCCATGTGGGGAGCGGACAGTGGGCCAGGGAGGCCGACTTGTTGGCTTGCGAAGGGAGAGGGCCCTTCCTGTACACAGGCCAACACTGGCACCCTGCACTGGCCTCCCTCTGGGCTCAGCCCCCACGTGGGGCCTGGCCTTGTGACAGCAGCACCTTCTGGGGACCTGGGCTCTGACCCTGCTCCTCCGTTGTACCCCTCACCTCCCTTTCTCTCCTTCTCCCACTTGTCTTCGTGTGCCTCTTGGTGCTCTGCCCTTCCTTCCTCCTTTCTTCCTGGGCCTCAGGGGTATACCACAAGCACTCCTCCATGTGGGGTCGCTCTGTAGCGCAGTGTGTCCACACATGCGCAGTGTGTTTCTGAAATGTTTGATCTTTTGGCCCAGACCTGAGTGGCCTGCACCCTGCTCCCCTCCCAGGGGGTTCACTTGAGTCCCCACTGTTCTCTGTCTTCCTCACTTTCCCTCGCCTCTCTCACCTCTGGCTCAGGACACCCACATGGCATCCACCACATCCTGCCCTGTCACACTGCATGTTAGTCGTCCAGCCCTGGACCGGGGTCTGGGAGCCATGCAGGACGGTTCCTTGTGGATCCTCATCATTGAGAGAGCTGCCACACGGACCCCACAGCTGGACAATGGGCATCACCTGCCACTGTCCTGCTCGCTGTCCATCAGCTTCCCTGGGCTCTGCCCGCCTGGGAGTGGCAGCCACTCACAACCAGAACTGGCTCCAGGCATCGCTAGACATCAACCTGTCTGGGAATCTGTGCTTTCATTTCTAAAATGGTGATGTGTGGACAAGTTTTGCAGTGTTCGTTTTGCTTTTTGTCCTTCCTGGGACTGTTTTCATGGTTCTTCTGCCTCACATATATATTTCACAGAGCTACAGAACTAACAGTTAACTCCCTTCCCCTCCGGGGAATTCTGTCTCTCAGTGCTGTTTGCATATTAAAGAAAAACACCTGATTACGTAGTCTAGCCAGGGGTTCCTCCTCCACCTACTCTGAGCCCCTAGTTTTAGAAGTGTCTGTGTGGTTTTCTTTTCCTAGTGTATTTTTCTCTTTTCGAGAGGAAGTTTGTTTCTGCTGAATCAAAACTGGCTCATGTTTTACTTTATCCTGTGATCAGTTTTTTGTCTGGTGTTTAGAAATTAAGCAACTGAACTCCGTAGACGAGGAAAAGACCATTGTTTCTGCCTCATGTGTAATACACCCTGGTACATAATATACCACTGAAAGGATCAATTGCTACTACATTTAATTGAGTTGTCCCTGTACAAAGAAAGAAAATGAGGAAGACAAATGTAAAATAAGATCGTACATTTATGATTCATATGTTTTTGGTTTTAATGTTAAGAGTAATAACAAATCTGAGTAATAGTAAATTGGTTCAAACTGTGTGGGCCACATTTTTTAAGACTAACACCTAAAGGCAAATGAAGAGGAATGTCTGGTACCATGTAGACTGAGAAAGACACATCTCATTCTCTTTGAGGTTGCATTAAGCACACTGAAAAATGCTCCTGGAGCTCTACGGAGCCCATGGTCCTGTGAGATGGAATTTGGAGAACGCAGGGAACTGTGTACGGGGGAGCATTTGTGCATCAGGTGGAGCAGGGCTTTGCGGACACTGGGCCAGCAGCCCTGCGCTGGTCCTTGGGCTAGAGCAGAGGTCTCTGCACCTCATGTGCAGGTCCCTTCTTCACGCATCTCTCTTGCTTCCTTCAGATGTCACTGGTGGTGACCAGTGGGTGAGGGGCCCTGAAGCTCAGCTCTTGGGTCACAGGGGAGAAGCCAGGCGGCCACTCTGAAAAGGGGAAACCACGCCAAGCACAGCCTCCCCACATGCCCCCAAATGCAGAACTCCAACACCCCACACCCCCTATTCCCACAGTTCTTAGGGCCCAGATCAGATAACATTTCATGCTCAGCTTGAAAGAAATGAAATTTCTCCTGGGAGGAGTAGAATTCAGGCTTTGTGAGTGGTCATAAGTTTAGAAGTAGAATTCAACTATTATATTTTCACTTGTGCTGTAGCATTCTGAGAACTTACACAGAATTACAAGGTTTCGCTTCTCTCAGAGAATAATGCAAAATGTGACATCTCAAAAATGAGAAAAATCCCAGCCACTTTAACCGAATTCCTTTTTTTCTGTGCTCCTAAAAACCATGGCCTCTGCTGTGCTGCATAATGTGTTTTCCTGAATGCCCTGCGTGGATGGATGGGCCAAGCTGCACCCACTGCTGCTCCCATGAGAACATTCCTCCACTGGCTGCAGAGCCCAGGACACTAACTGGGACATCTTTCCTCTAGTTTCCTAGCATTGCTGGGGCTGGACACAGGCATTACTTCAAGGGCAGCACATTAAATTTACAATTGGAGCCAGGCTCAGAAGAATGCAGGTACTGGGTGTGGTGGCACACACCCATAATCCCAGCCCTTAGGAGGGCTGAGGCAGGAGGATCTCAAATTTGAGACCAGATTAGGCAATCTGGTGAGATCTTGTCTCAAAATAAAATTGCTAAAAGGCTGGAGATGTGTTCCTTTGGTTCAGCCTCCAGAATGCAAAAGAAAAAAGAAAAGGGGGGAAAACGTTATGTATTGAGACTGCCAATTCATCACAAGGTTGGAGTTCTTACTTACTGATTAAATTATCAGCTTACTGTAGCTGCAGATAAACTTTCCATGTATTGAAGGGAGAAGAATCCACTTTTATGAATTCAAAACTTTGGATAGTTGCATTTAAGTCCTTTTGAAATAGCATTATAGAAATTATAAAAAAACTGTGGAACTAGTTAAATATATTTCACACAAATATTATTTTAAAGACAAACGGCCCCTTGTCTCCACATCTAACAAGCGTCCCTTGTCTGCTTAGGGCTCTTTTGTCTGGCCTGAAGCCCCTCCTACCAGGACAATTAGAAACTTGACAAAGGAAGCACAACAGCTTATTAAAGGGAATGAAAGAGCTGCTTCATACTTATCTTACACTTTATAATTTTCAAAAGGCCCTTGTTCATGATCTCATTTTAGGATTTCTGTCACTGAGTTCCTAGAATTATTTTGCGAGTTAGTGGGAGAGTTTTGATTAGAATCCAGGGCTCTGTGTATTCTTCTTTCTGCCAAGTCCCATGGTCCTACTGCCATGTTGTCCTTGCATGCTAGTGAAGAGGTGAACTTTTAGAAAGAAAAGAAAACCAGGCTACCCTCTTAGGGCCTTGGTGGAGGAGCACTAGATCCTGACATTTTCACCCGAAGTGTCAGTGGTTGAAAACTGTGAGTTAATCAGGGCATAAGACACACCATAGATGGGCCTTTATTCTGTATAATTGCTTTAAAAATTGAAGATACTTAGGCCTGATACTAACATCCTGTGCAGATTTGCACACCGAATTTTTTTCTAATGAAGTGCTCAAATTTTATCATGAGGTAAGGTTGAAAATAGACTGTAAATAAATATAGTATGTTTAATGTATAATTTCACCATACATTACATAGCATATAGCATACAATTATATAAAAGTGTGTCCATATTCCTCTCTATCTCTGTCTCTCAGTTTATCCCTAAGTTCCTCAGCCACAGTTCAACCAGCTGTGGGTCACGTACCCTGTAGTTAGTCCCATTGTCTTAGTTCCCTTTCTCTCCTTGCTGAGATAAAAATACCCAACACCCAAAGTTACAGGGGAAAGGGTTTATTTAGCTCACAGTGTGTAGCTGTTTTAGTCCATAATTGGCTGGCTCCAAGGCAGAGTGGCTTGGCAGAGCAGCATTGCAGAGAAGTTCATGGCAAGCAGAGAACAGCAAAAGCAACCAAGCCAGGGTCCTTGGCAGCATCTTTCTGCCCTTTTATCTTATCCTGGCTACTTAGGGCAGGTGACATTCACACCCTAATCCTAGAAGCCTTGATCCTAGCATTGCCCCATGAATCAATCCCAGCCTCACACACTCTAGATCTAGCCACCTCTGAAAAGCAGAATAGACCTGTTTGGGTGGGGGGGAGATGAAAGGCTAAAGGTAAACCAGTTAATTCATTAAGAAAATGGTCCTAAAACCTATGCTGTCTCTCCTGGGGCTGGCGCTGGGGCCTTGTGTCCTTGACCCCAAGTGGGCCTCGGCTGGCCCCTCAGAAATCCTTTCCTGTGAGGCAGGGACCATGCCTCTTGGCTATCAACTCAGATAGACTTTGTCTGGAAGTCAAGGACAAGCTGACTTGCCTGAGGATCACAGCACACATGGGTCATTTTAATGTTCAAGTGGTGTTATCAAACGTAGATAGATGACTCTCATCATCAACTGCAGAATCCTTGGGGCAGCAGGCTGCTGGGCCTTGAAGATGTGCACGGTGACTTCTTGGAGAACCAGAATTCATTAAGCCTACTTAATACAGTTTCAAGAGATAGAAGTGGAATAGAAGGAAAAAATTTTAGATGAGGAAAGGAAAATCACAGATATTTAAGTATGCTGATTTATAAGGGAAACCTTTAGAAGAATCCCCTAAGGGACTTCCATATAGATTGTGCCTATATTTTAGGTGATTCTAAGCAATACTTCAAGCAAGTTCAGACAAGCAAAGAAAGGGCTGAGTTTGTAGCAGGGATTAACAAAGCAATTTTCCAGTTGATTTTCTGCAGGAGAATCTGAGTCTTAGAATCACCATCAAAAGGAGACTAATTATTACACAAGTCTGGCACTCTACCATTTTCTTTCTTTCTTAATTTTGACTCTTGCAAAGCTAAGTACCGCCATTTCCTTCATTTTCAGCTTTGCATTCTGTTTGGCTTGAATCAATCTCTCTTTAAAACAAGTTGCTTATTATTTTAGATGTATTTGTATAGGATTCACATCCAGTCTTGTTCTAGAGCCAGGGAAGCAGTTTGTGAGTTGAATCCCAGGGAACTTTCCAGGGAGTCAGCCCTGGGAGCCTGTGCCCACCTTGGCCTGGCCTCACAGGTGACCCTGGGCCTCCCCTCGTGATCCTCCACCTGTCTCCCCTGGAGCTCCTGGTGCCCAAGCCCAGCTGGGAGGTGGCCCTCTACTCTCACAAGCTCCACTGGGCTGAATCCACCCCCATCCTTTTAGAAAGGCTGTGCTGGGCCTTGTCTGGCTGCCCTGCACTGCTCTGTTTCCCCCTTTCTCAGCGCTCAGTGAGAGGAAGCAATTGGGGGAAGCAGCTGAGTGGATCCTCACGATGTCCTCATTATTAGAACAAATTCCTTCATCCGCTTCTGTGTCCTCCCTCACTTTCCCCTTTCTCTGATTTTTTAAACTACCAGTTTCTTTCACCCTGCCTCTCATGCATGCATGCTTCTTATCCTGGTTCCCACACAACCTAGATGTCCTCTGGCTCTCCGTCAGGCTTCGATGGCTCTCAGGTCTGTTCCAAGGTACAGTCTCATCTGCACTGTGTTATTCTCTTGGGAGATGAAGATAAACACCCCATATGCCCTCTTGATCCCACCCCCATGTAATTGACTAGCAGCTTTCGCTGCCTCTTCTCCAGGTCTGTAGAACTCAGCTTTGATCCTATCCTTTCAATCCGGATGATTCTTTTGGAATAATTTACCCTTGACCATGTTGTTCACGGTTAAGCAACTGCCTCTGGCACATTTATACCTTGTGGCAGGCACTGGCTTAAAAAAAAAAAAAGAATCCTGCACATCTTATCCTGTTTTTGAAAAAGTTCTAAATGCAGGAATGGAAAACAAACAGAACCTCTACCCCTCTGCACTGGTTGTGATTTTTCCACCCAGTCTTTGTTACAGTGTCCTTGTTGTGTCTGAGTCTTCCACAGTGGCCATGGAGCCCTTCAGTCTTGTGTCCTGGAGGGCACTTTTTCGGATCCCCTGTTCTCGTCCTCACTTTCACCCGGAGCTTGCAGACCCCTGGATCTCTCTGTCCTGCGTGGTCTGAGACTGGGAAGGGGTAGATGCATGCATCTTGCAAGTCTTTTATTTTGTTCTTTCCCTTTGGAACTCTCCTGAGTTATAAAAACACTGCAGAACAGAACAGAGCAAGCTTCTTCGGCCGTGGTACCTTCCTCAGGTACCCAACTTACTGTCACTGTCTGCACTTATTTCTTAACTCTTCTGGGAATTAACTGGGAGCATTCTGGGTATTTTCTTCCTCATGTGAGCAGCCCACAATGATTTGTTGCTATTGTGGTTAGTGATGGTGTTAGGAGAAGTATCTACCCTTGATATTTCATTTCTCATTTAGAAAGAAAACTCTCGTATTTGAGTATTTCGCATCATCAGAGCCAGGCTGGGCAGCAGACTCGGTGGTGCCCATTAGCTTAGCTTTGCCGTTAAGATTGGGGTTCCCTGAGTTGAAGAGAGGACTGCCGTGCCATTAAATTGCCCGAATTTTTTGCTTGATGTGTTTCAAATAATCCTAACATCTTGTGGCTTTGCTGGGGTCCACCCACCAGGTCCTGTAAGTTTGCCAGGTGCTGGCTTTGTCTTTTCCCACCTGACTTTCACTCTGGTCTTGGCACAATAAATGTGGGAATTATGGAAGAGGCCTTGCGAGCTGCCTCCCATATCCGGTCTCCCCACGTCCAGTTTACCTTCCACATTCTTTCTTGAGTGGTGTTAATGACAAATATGAGGTAGATTTAAAACACTGTGCAGTGAGAACAGGGACTAGTTCCTTCCCATCCCAGGGAGAGCCCGGTGCAAACCTGCTGCCTACTGTACCCAGCATATGCCTCACCTCTTCTGTGCTTGGTGAAGGTGCCATGCCTTGGTGCGGTCCATTCCCCCGGCCTGGCCATCCTTTCCTCCTCTACTTAGTAAACTCCTGCATGTGCCCAATAAACAGCTCCAGGAAGCCTCACTAAATCTTGCCCTTAATTAAAGTGAATCAGAAGCCTCAACTCATGCCAGCAACCTCCCTGCCTCTCCCTTCCATCTCCCATCAGAGCCAGGTGGTAAGTCCTTCCTGCACACTTCCTCACTGCGCATATGGATCCAGCCATAGTAAATGCCATGACACTGTATTTTAACTTTTCTGCCTAAATTGCGACTTCTAGCACTGTGCCCACCAAAGAGTCGCCAGTCATAGTGCTGTAGAATGCAGAGTTTTCTAAGGTAGCTCGAGCCCATCATTGCGATGGCCATATCTCCCATCTTCTTTGGTTGCTTTGCCATCCCTCAGTGTGGGGCTTTGTCCTGCATGTCCTGAAAAACCTTTCCTTATGTTAGTCCTTATAGTTTCACTTTTCAACCAATGATTAACATTTCCTATAGATATTGTCTACGTACCTCGTGCAGTTTGAGCCCTTATAAATGAATTCCAATTTGTAGATAGTTTCACATGATGATCTCAGCAGAGAAGCATTTGCAGCATTTTTATGAAGTCCTGAGGCAGTTTGCCAAGGCAGTGTTTCATGAGCAGCATCTAATTTGTTCATTTTGTTTATTTTCCTAATACGTGTCCAAGAAAATTTAAAGTTTGTCCTGTAATTCAAAATGAACCCATGTTAAAAGAAGTCATATGGTTTGAGAATTTGTCTGAATGTGAGGTTTTCTATATAAATATGCTTTATGGAGCAAGTGTGCAGCTACAGAAAGTCAGATGAACGTGAGTAACAGTTCTATTATTATTTTTGCTGAACATCTGAGAGGTTTAATTATTTATTTTTTTATTAGCCAGACAAAATGTACTGCCTCTTGTCACCATGCCTCTTGTCTCAGGCCTTGTTAACCTGTTTCTTGTGATTTGATTTGATTTTTTCCAGGAGGAGTGTCAGAACTACATCCGGGTGCTTTTGGTGGGTGGCGACCGATTATTCACCTGTGGAACCAACGCTTTCACACCTGTGTGCACCAACCGCTCGGTATGGCTGGATTTGGAGCTCAGGAGCCAAACATTCCATTAAAACCCTAGTTTTAAATATCTCTCTGTGTATCGAGGAGATCTCTTTAATTTAAAACAACTTCTGTAAAATATAGGATAAATATTGGATTTATTAATTTATGGCTAATCATTTCTATAAGGACCCGGAAATAATTATAGCTTACACAATCAGTTTAAATGTTTCCAACTATTTCAGTCAGCATTTTCCCCAGGGAACCCAACCATTAATCGTAAACATGTTATATATTCTCTTACTGTGCTTTATGGTAGAGTTACTGTTAAGTATTAAGATGGTACAAAATCACACCCCAGCAAAAGCAGTGCAACATACAGATTGGATAGAAGCATGTCAAAGAATGCACCAAAAGAAATGCAGCCATAAACAAAGCGAAGCTAGAGCTGAACCTCGTCTTTTTAACCTGTGGTCGTAGACAGTGGGATTTCGGCATGCACATCCTATTGCAGTAGCATGCCAGGGTCATCAAGGTCCTGTCTAATCTTTCTAATTCAGGATATTGATTTAATTTAATCTGCCTTGGGGGATACAATGGGGAGATGCCATTATGTTAATTTCCTAATAGTACAACTTCGCTCCTAACCTTAATTTATCATCTGTTACTGCTCGTTATTTTCAGGTTAATGCTCAGTTACTAGAAGCAAGGGGGAGGGAAGGCGGAGGGAAAGCGGGCCCTCCCAGAGCTCCGGGTTCACACCCTGTCTTAGCACTCTGCATCCATGCAGTCACTCAGTCCCAGCAGCTACCCCATGAGCTCCTTACTTTCTGGGATCCTTCTGTGATAGAAGAAGAACCGGAGACGTGAGGAGTTGAACTCACTTCCCTGGGCTCCGTATCCAACAGCAAAGTGAAGAGAGGGTCTGCATCATCCTGCCTACCATCTGCACTGTTCACTCGCTTCTGAGACTCAGGGACCAGGTTGATTTGTGTGAAGATTCCCCAATTCCAAGAGAGCTTAGCCCCTTGCATGAACAGTTGGGAACCCAGCGTTTAGGGAGCTGCCTTCATTCACGATGATGGCAGGACTGCCAGTGGCTCTGCAGTCACACCCAGTGTCTCAGCCCTTATGTTTGTGATACGTACTTATTTGTTCCTGATAAACAAACTGTCACACTTGCTAAAGAGAAACATAATCTTCGTTTTCTAAGCAAATCCAGTGTAACCAGCTTATTCCGATGATTGGAGGAGCACTGCACAGCCCTTTCATATCAGGTGGCTCTCTCACCTACATATACATAGTCAGTGAGCCCTGCAGTGCTTTGAATATGCGCACATACTTACCTGTGGGCTCAGTATTTAAAGCTTCTGATTCATTCATATTGATAAAATTGTACATAATTCTTGATTATGATTTATATATCTATAAATATTGAACTTGAGTTCTTTACTAAAAGTGAAAAATAGGTAATAGCCAGGCATTATAAATCAAAGCCACATCTAAAGTAATCTTACTTCATCGTTTGTAAGTATTCAATAGCATGAGATTTCATTAAGTCTCAGGGATGGGGCAGACAGCGTGATGGATGGATTCTCTAGCCGTGACCACAGCGGGCTGTTTTCATAAAGTCTGAGAGTGAAAGTTTTTCATCTCTTACCGGCCCCAGAGAGTTTATGACACATGCTACGCTCGTGATTGCGGAAGATGTGATCCATTAGGGCCTCTACTGGGGCTTCTCCGAGGATGATTTGTTTCTCTCTCTTTTCGCCTGCAGTTGAGCAACCTGACTGAGATCCACGATCAGATCAGTGGCATGGCCCGCTGTCCCTACAGTCCCCAGCACAACTCCACAGCCCTCCTCACGGCTGGCGGTGAGCTCTATGCCGCGACAGCCATGGATTTTCCGGGACGAGATCCTGCCATTTACCGAAGCCTGGGGCTTTTGCCTCCGCTCCGCACTGCGCAGTACAACTCCAAGTGGCTCAACGGTAAGCAGGCCCTGCGAGCGCACCCAGCGTCTCCACTCACGTGGGTGTCATCTAGTTATTTGTTGCTAGTATACAAACTGTCGTACTTGCTAAAGCAAAATAAAATCTTCATTTTCTAAAAAAACCAAAGGTAACTGGTTGAGTATTAGTGATCGGAAGACCATTGCATGGCTCTTTAGTGTGAGCATGCGGTCTTCCCATCACTATAGACAGTGATAACAGGGCTGTTGTTGATATGAACATTCATCAAAGTTTTGGTGTTTTTTTTCCTGTGTTATTGTTTGAAATCTAGGAAGTTTGACATTGAGTCATAGGTATGTGTGAACTCATGTGCTTTCTTTCTTAACTTGTGTGCTGTATGTTTTGAAACAGATTACTAGCAGTTCATGACATTTTCAGACAGTGCATAGAAGAATACATTCGGCTACAGATAACTCCAGTTAACTTAACAATCAAAAAACTTGCCAACTCATACCCAGCAGTGTGGGAAGGCATTTTCAGGACTGGTTAGCTTGGTGCCTCAGAGCTGACATGGATCCAAGTCTGGTCACGTCCGTTTGCAGTTTCCACTGCTCATCAGATTGGTCCTCAGGCTGGGTGTGTTCAGCTCGCAGGCACAGAATCACAGCTGGAGTTTCAGGCATTGCATCAGGATGTTGCAGTATTCTCCAAAAGTACCACACTTCTCATGTCCATTTCTTAAGAATGGCATCTAATGGGAGGAATCCAGGTGCTAGTTCATTTGGGACACTGTTCCTGCATCCCCTGTGGAAGCAGATGGTGTCCTTTAATTCTGGGCTAGAACCTGATCACCTGTTCTTGAAGGAACCAGACAAGGGTGCCAGCCATCCATGTTGAGGCTGGCTGTGTACAAGGTCCTGATGTGTGCTGGCTGGGAATGTGTACATGTGAATGTGTGTGCACAATCATACACATGCACACTCACAAAGGCAGTATCTATGCATGATGTGACGTCCACTACCCCAGCATTTGTTTGCTACTTTATGTAAAAATGCAGACTTCAGTTTGCCATTATAATATTTACTGATTTGATAGTTCAAGATCTATAAAGATTTATTTGCCCAAGGGCCGGGGATTTAGCTCAGTGGTTCCGGCGCCTGCCTCACAAGCGCAAGGTCCCAAGTTCGATCCCCAGTACCAAAAAAAAAAGATTTATTTGCCCTGCACAAGTTCACAGAGTAGACCAGAGTTTCTCACCTTCAGCAATACTAATGGGGAGAGGGGGGCTGATCATGACTTATTCTGGAAGAAGCACTGTCCACTTCTCACCATGTTTAGCAGCATCCCCAACCTGGACCAGCAAGAAGCTGGTAACACCAGTTGTAAAAAAAAGTTTCATAAATTTTGAAATGTATCCCAAGGGGAAAATTACCCTTACTTGAGAGCTACTGGTTTTGATTAACTACTTATGCATATTTATCTTTCTGTGTATATATACATAATTCTTGGTTTTTGCCAAACAATATAACCAGCCTAAACATCACAGTTTGCCTTTAAGAGACCCCCTGGTAAGAAACGGAGTGTCCTCCTCGGAAGGAGGCAGAGTGACCATTGCTTCCACGTGGGAAGCATGAACTGTGTCCCAAATGAAGTAGCAACTTGATTCTCCCATTAGTGTCACATTTGTTGAAATGATTTCAGCTGAAGCCGTGGACTCTATGGATGATCCCCTTTTAGCCGCCAAGCTTTTGTCTGTGTAGCTTAAAGTTGTTCTATTTGTTGCTGATCTTTGCCGGCCAGACAGAGTGTCGAGTGGGGAAAAAAGAACCTCAGTATTAACTACCAGCCAAAGGTTTTGTAATTCGTTTCCAAAAGCAAAATAAAGCAAAATCATGAGCACAATCTCTTTCTTTTCTCAAAGTGATACCTTAAGAGCATCCTAGTCAAACAATCCAGCCCATAAAGGAGTTAGAAACACTGGCTGTTTTCTTACGTTGGACTCAGAGACTCCCAGGCTGGTCCATGGTGAGACTCTGCAAGCCCACGGGGTGGAATCCATTCCATTTGGGGGCCAACTGATGTCCACAGGCAGGGGCATAACCAACCCAGTGCTTACCTTGGCCGTGGTGAGCATAATGATGTTATTTTGCTTCCTACTATGGGCTGCTGTTCAATTATGATATGTGGTGCACCTGCAGAAATTGAAAATAATTCAAGGTAAGTGTGGTGGACCTACGCTCAAGCCTTCGTGTCAACATGGCTTGCATTACACTGAACAACCTGTTTCTCAGAAGAGCAGGCCCAGCCCTGCCATCCCTGGGCTGCACTGGGAAGAGCTTCATGTCCAGGGGACAGAATCCCAGCCAGAGGGCTCTAAGGTCTGCACGGGAAGACATCTTGATCCTCTCACCTGTGTTTGCTGGGATCCTTCTTTCTTCTACTGAAACCCGTGATGCCATTTCTTCTGCTCCTGGCCCTGGAGTCTTCTCTAGTTCATCCTCTATCCAAGATGGATTCGGACCTCTGGCCACTTAAACATATGACTTTTAGGGTTCACATTTCAGCTCCATCAGGCTTTATGATTCAACTCTCATGATCTGGCCTTCTGCACATCTCAGACAGTTCCTTTTCTCACTTCCCAGCTGGACTGGACCCCTGATAGCCTGGCTGACAAACGTGACTCCTTCTGCCCACTTCCTCTGCTCATCTCTGAGATGCAGCCTGAGCCCCTCTCTGACCCATTCTCAGAGGCCCAGGGTGATCTTTCAAATTTGTAGACCAGGTCACTTCAATTTCAGCCCTTTGAATGTCTTCCTTTGGTTTGGAAAAGAGGATCTCACTCCTTCTGCAGCTCTTCCTGGCCCTGGGCAGCTTCTTCATACCCTCTGGGCCCTATCTCCTTTCCTTCTGGACACCTGTCCATCACTCAGTCCAGCTACTCCTCAGTGTCCTCCCATGGCTCAGATCCTCTCCTACTCTGGCCCATGGTGCATGTTGTCCCTTCCAACAGACCTTCATCCCCAGATTCTAGGCACTTCCTCTGTCTGTCTTCCAGCCCCAGCTTGTGTGCAATGCCTCCTGGAATCTCCTCTGGAGATCTGACAGAGGAGCTTCCAGGTGACCATCCCAGCACCTTCCAATGTTCTTTCTAACATCACCTTTTTAATTTTTTTTAAGGGCTTTTTTTTGGTCTTTTTTTTCACGTTTCTTTTTTGGTACTGGGAATCGAATCCAGGGCTTTGCACTTGCCAGGCAGGTGCTGTGCTGCTGAGCTACATTCCCAGCCCAACATCACTGTTTTGAATATTTATTGTCTCTGGAAAGCTAGTCCCATGCCAGATGTGGCCATTTACCATTATGTTTCAACTTTACTGACTTAAGAAACACCCAGTGAATTTGTAAAGAACATCTGTGTGGGGGGGGGTGTATGGAGACCTGACCTTGGGTACTGTTTATGGCCCCACATTCCTTTCTTTCTGGCACTGTTGCCATGTGCTGCCATGACCTAAGCAGCTGTATTATGACAGGCCCTTCTGCCATGATGTTTCTGTTTTGGGGACATCTGCCGATGGACTGAATCCTTTGAAACCATGAGTCACATCAACCATTATTTCCATTAAGTTGTGGGTATTGGCTGTTTGTTTCCAGTGGTGGAAAAGTGCACTAATATAAGAAATTGTTACCAGAGAAGTGAGGTCATTTCTGTGACTTTACTTGACCAGCGGTTTAGAAGCATTTGGACCATTTGTGGGAGGAATTTGGAAATGTTTGGGGATGTGGATTATAGAAGCTCTGGAGTGCTGTAAGCAAAGCTTGATAGATGACTCTGGTGGGAGCTCAGAAGATCAGAATCCTGATAGGAATGCAGAGAGTAAAGCCAGAGTCCATGTGTGTTACCTCTGGCAAAACAAACAAACATACAGATAAAAGTGTCTACATTTTGCCCATGTCCTGAGACTGAGAGACTGAGATTAAGGGCAGTGAACTAATTGATCTAGCCGAGGAAATTTCAAGGCAGTCCAGGATATAGTATGCATACTGCTAGCTGCTTTCAGCTAGATTTATAGAGAGCACTAGGACAAAAAGCCTAGCAGAAAAATATGAAAAACTTAAATTTTGGCCCAAAAAGATCCACACATAAAGTTGGAGCTAAAGGAGATGTGATTGGTAAAGAAATTAGTGTCATGAACAAACCCCAAGTACTTTGTACAGGGAAAAGAAGAAAGAGTCATTTTTTTCCTCTCTTTTTTAAGAAGGATTCTTTGAAGGTATCTCAGGAATCAGAAAGACACCACCAATGGCAAGCTCAAAGGTACAACATGTAAATCTTTCATTTGAAAAGAGAGTCCCTGTTACCTCTGCTCCAGGTGGGCCTCCTTGGGACTCCTTTCACTGTGTTCAGTGTCACTAAGGAGATGCTAGTTTTAATGCCGTTCACACTGTAAGCCTTATGGGACCAGGGAACTTCCACAGTGATTTCAGAGTAAGACCTGGAAGGCCAGACAATGCACATCTGAGAGGACAGTGTATGAATTGTGGAAATGAAGCCAAAGGTGCAATAGAGATACCAGGAAATCAGACATGTCAGGGATTTAGAATGTCTACTGAGAAAAACTACAGGCTGTTAGTGAAAGCAACTCAAAAGAGAGGGTTTGTGGGCTGCAACCAGTAAGGCCATGGGGCGGAGCTGCTCAGGCCCTCTGAAACTATCGTCTTACCACCATGTGACCAAAATGCTGGCTATGGATCTACTGGAGTTAGTGTTTGCCCTGTTGGGTTTTGGTCTTGATTTGATCTGATTTTTTTTCTCTCCCCTTATTCCTGCTTTTTAGAATCAAAATGTTTGCCTGTGCAAACCTTGGAATTATATGACTTTTTTTAAAAAACATATTCATAACTAGAAGATTGCCTTGAGCCTCAGAGGAGACTTGGACTTTTGAAAAATCCTGGAACTGATGAGACTTGAGGGAATGAATTAGTGCACTTCTGGGTTGTGGGCAAGATGGTTGTGGGCAAGATAATTGTATCATCTAGTCAGGATTATGAGCTTGCTGTTATCTTTATTTGAAGATTAAGTGTGGTTTAAGGAGATACATCTCATTGTCAAGTTGTCAAGAGTAGACAGATAATGATTGTGTAACAATTTAACTGGATTTAGAAATGCTCTGGGTTTAGTAAAGCACATATCTGCATGTGTCTGTGTAAGTCATGCAGGTGTGACCTTGAGTACTATGTATGATTCCCAGCTCATTCCTCTTTGGCACTACTCCTCTGCTGTCTGTCCTGGATGCCATGAACTAAGTGATTTCATTATGCCATACCCTTCTTCCAAGCCATCACTATTTCGGTGCCAGCCAACCATGGACTAAATCCTCTGAAACTGTGAGCCAAACTAAAATTCTCTAAAAGCTGTGAGTGTCATGCAATTGGGCCCAGAAATTGGAAAACTGACTAATACATCAGATTAAATTAGTCTTGTTCATTGCTCAAGCAGTGCTTACAAATGTTTAATTATTTAATAAGTGAATGCATAAATAAAAGAATGAAGTGACACTTTTCCTACTATTGCATGTTCCTTGCTATGTGTAAGCAGATGGATTTTTCTGAATACTTAGGACCTTATCGTATTCTTCTAGTCCTTACAGAGCTTGCCACTGGGTATGAAAGTGTGACAGTCCCAGGTCTTGTTGGTCAATGTGAATGGGAGCAGCAGGTCAGTGTACATGTGCGGGTTCTGGGGACTGTGATAAACAGTGTTGGTTGAGCACTGCCAGAACATGTGCCCAACCCCTGTGATTTCTTTAATAAGTCAGACATTTGGCTTTTCCTGTAAAATCTCTGCTGTTAAAATGCTGACGGCTAACTATTCTTAATGATTGTATGAACCAACATAGTAGAGCTAGTGAAATGCCCATTTTTGAGGTAAATTCAGCCAGGCTGCATATTTTCATGGTGAAATCTGAGCTTCTTCACCAAATCAGCTGCTGTCGGATCTGGACCTTCCTTTTGTACCCCAGCCTCTCTGCCTTTCATCTTTGTCTTGGGCCTGGAGTCTCCTGACCCTGTGCCTGTCCCACACATGCTTTGCTCTTCTGGCTCATTCCTCGACCTCCTTCAGGAATCACATGATGCACTAAGAAGCCCTTTGCAAACCTCCCAGGCCTCCGCTCCAAGGACCCGTGGTGTGTGTTTCTCACTTCCCTTGACCTCTGCCCTCTCTCATTTGTGTTTCTCTGACCTTAGTGTATTTGGACCCAGTGGCTTGGGGCAGTGAGATGCTTGTTTTCCAATGTACAATCTACATATACGGGCAGAGGTGGAGGTTTGGAATAAATAGACCTGAGGTTAGAGCCTGGCTTTCTCTTCTATAAACCAGATATCATTAACCACCCACACCTGATATCAGAATAAAATAAAGCCATGAAAAGATGATGAATATTAGTGCCAGACACCTAGTCAGTTACCAGAAAATAAAAGTAGTTTCCATGAACTCCTCAAGTCTGGTCCATTATCTGATGCATAGGTGGCAGATAGTGAATGTTTGCTGAAAGTAAACCGGTGAGTGTTCTGAGCTCTGCTTCCTCTGTGGACACTGACCAGTATTCTCTTTTGTTCTTCTTACTGGCCCCGGGAGGCCTCCTTAGTGCTCCTCTGCTGCTCAGACTTCTCAGCAATGCTGCCACATCATCCTGTTCCCAGCCCTGGCTCAGCTCAGTCACAATATCTGTGGTGTCCACAGGACTTGGAGTCTCTAGGTGGCTGTCAGCTGCTCACATCCTACAATAAACAGAACGCTCTCTATTGTTTCCGACACTTTCCAGATTTCTCCCACCTCTTTTGGGTGGAGGGAAGAAAACTGTCTCAGCAGGGAAGTGTAGAGGACAGCACCTGCCCACCAAGGCAGCAAGCTGTTTGCGTCCACAATGACTGCTGATGACTCAATTTGCTCACAGGTCGAGTTAGTCCTTCCCATAATTCTCCTCGTCGATTCAGGGCAAGTTGAAAAAGTGACCAGCAGAGCAGCCCTTAATGATCATTAGCTGGCTGCCCCAGCACTGCACCAGGCACTCTCCTTAGACAGCCCCAGGCCAACTTCACTTCATCCAGCTGAGTTGTGGCATTTGGGAAAGTATAGACAGTGCCTATTTGTCTCCAAGGTTTTCTGAACAAAGTGGCACAAAGTAGGTGGCTCCAAGCAACAGAAATATATTCTCACAGAGCCCTGGGAGCTATAGCTCCAGAATAAAGGTGCTGAGAGGACCAGGAGCCCACCGAAGCCTCGAGAGGAGGTCCCCACCTTCCTTCTGCCAGGCCTTCTTTGGATTCCAGCAGTGTTGCTCCTGACTCTCCCTATATTGGTGCCCATCTTCCTGTGTCTCTTGTCTAGATGACTCTGTGCTTATTAGGTCAGAAGTCTTAACTGATTAGAGCTTACTTTATGACTTCATCTTAATTAGGTTACATGTGCAAAGACCCTATTTCCAAATAAGGTCCCATTTGGAAGAATGGGAAGTTTAAATAACTTTTGGGGGATACAGTAAAACCCATGATATTCTTCTAACCAGGAAGTGCTCAAATCTGCACACCTGGAACTTCACCAGCAACCTTTATCCTCCTAGCTGGGCTGAAGTTGGCTCTGTATATGTATATGTATATGTATATGTATATGTATATGTATATGTATATGCTTCCCTCTCAGCAAAAACCTTGGCAGATCATGTTGCTCTTTGGTTTGCATGACAACCAGAGGTCACTAGGTAGGGAGATGGTGACCATTTGTCTACATTGCCCAAGACAGGGATAGTTTGTGTCTGTTTCTTCCTTCCTTCTTTCCTCCAGAACACTAGAATGGGCAATACCTTCACTACAGTGGCTGTTCTAGCCACTGTCTGCACCCCTTCCCAGAATCCCTGGGGAAGGAAGAGTACCTCTCACCCATGCAGGACTGCATTGGCCCTTGTCCCATTTCTCAGCAGCTCCCATCCAACAAGGACTGCATTGAAGGCTTGGCCGACATGCGTGCTCTGACACTCTGGTCTATGTAAGCATCTTCACCCAAAGCAAAGGATACATTTTCAGGTGTTTTCCCTTTGGTATCCCAAGACTTTCACGATCCCCAGTGAATCAAGGCTAATATGCAGGCAGATCATAACATTAGCCTGTCCAAAGTGATGCTCTTCCTGGACCCCAGAAGCTTGGAGTAAGGATGTATTAAACTTCTGATCTTTCAGCCATACCTCCTAGATCCCCACCATAAGTATTAGGTGTGGTTCCCCAAACCTACCTGTAGCAGGGTATATCCCTGGGACCCACTACCACAGGTTCAGGGATAATTTCTTATCATATGACTGGCACTACAATTCCAAGTACAACTTCTTACCATACCACTAGCACTATTGATTCCCCCGTGATGAGCAACTTCCCGCTCCTACCTGTTTAAGGAGACCCAGTGGTGGGACCTACATCAACTGTGGCATGGATGGAACAGAGGCGGGGAGTAGGGCTGGCCCGGGTTCTGAATGACCTTGTCAGTTGTGCCTGTGTCCTCTTGATTGCTTGGTGCGATCTGTTCTCCCTACCCGTGCAGCCCTGGCTCACGCTCCCACCCCTTTGGCAAGCCTGTTTTCCTGCAAGGACCCGGTTTCCCAGGAGCAATTCTGCCTCCTGGCTTCATTCCTTTGCATTCCATTTCCTGTCCTCAACACTCTAGATTTTTGCCCCCTGGCTCATTCCCGGTCCTCCATAGCTTCTGCTGAAGATACAGTTTCCCCCTGACACAGTCTTTGTCCACTCCTCAGCGGGGCCTCTTATTCCCTGGACACAAGAACTCTTGAGGATTCGCCTGCCTCAAACCTGCAAAATCCTCCATTTCTCTTTCAGAGAAAACCAAAGTGCTACTCGCTGGCTGCCCACTGCCTTCCTGTCTTCCCTTCCATAATAGACTCTTGCTCTCTAGCACTGCACTGTGGCACTAGCTCTTCCCTCTTCCTCACGGATCCACAGACTTTTCCATCAAGGGGCACAGAGCAGATGCCTTAGGCTTTGTGTCCCATATCTATCCTCTGTTGCGACATTTCAGCTCTGCTATTACAGCATGAAAGCAGCCATAGCCAATGCAAGAACAAATTAAGTGTGACTGCGCCTTAAGAAAACTTTTATTTACAAAACAGATCACAGGTAGGATCTGGCCCAGGGGCTGGTAGCGTGTTCTAGCTGGAATGCTCTTCCCCTGGGTGATCCACCTGCCCAACTCCTTCAACTCTTTTCAGTTTTTGCTGCAACATCACCTTCTCAATGGGACCTTACCTTGACCACATTGTTTGAAGACAAGCCATTGCCAGCTAGCCCACAAGACCCCTTACCGTGCTTCTTTTTAACCCTAGCCCTCCCAGTTGTTTAGCACATTGCTGCCTTTCTCCGCCCAGAAGGTCATTCTCTTATGACTGGAGCTTATATATTGTGTGCACTGATTGATTTTACCTAGTTACGGTAGTGCTGGACATAGACTAAGCACTCAGTGAGTAGTTTGTAAATGGATGAGCTCATGTGTGCTATGGTCTGTGTTTGCCCAAGTTCATATGCTGGAATCCTAAGCCCTAGTGTGTTGAGGAGAGGTGGGACTTTGGGAGGGGACTGAGTCATAAAGGTGGAAGCCTCATGGCTGGGGTTAGTGCCCTTATGGAGTCCTTAGACTGCTGCCCGGATCCTTGGATCATGTGAAACCACACTGAGCAGGTACCATCCATGAGCCAGGACATAAGGCTTCACCAGACACTGCATATTCTAGCACCTTAACTAGGGATGTCCCAGGCTCCAGATCTGGGAAAAATTAATTTATGTCATTTTAAAGCTTTCTTGGTACCGTGGTGCCTCGGTTCATGAACTTGATTCTTTCCAGGATTCTGGTCGCAAACTGAGTTGGACGAAAACCGAATCAAACTGAATGGTTAGCTTCAATGTTGACCTTATGGGGAAATTTGACTCAGTTCTTGTCCAGTTTGGTTTGCAACCAGAATCATGGAGAGAATTGAGTTGGTGAAACGCAGTACCACTTTACTTTTGTTATAGCAGGCTGAACGGACAAAGACAGTGGGTGAATAGTTTGCTTTTGTTTCCCATACTAGTTTATAAAGAGAATATATCTTAGTTGTAATCCAGAATTAAAAAGTCAACAACAACAAAAACCCCACCAAAAAACAGAATTATATGTTTGAACCTGACTTCTCTAAAATTTGAAAAATGTTCCTTTTACTCCCCATCTCATTTGGACCCACCTCCTTTTCAGCCATTTGATTGGGTAACTTTCTGGCAGAATCTATCACATTAAGTTATATGTTTGATAATGAATATGTTTTAAAATCAGATTTTTCCCTGTGCCAAAATTGCTCTTAAAACAAATTTACCTGTTTAGAGAAATTCCTTAACAGCTTTAATGCATTAAAATGTTTATCGTTAATAACCCTTATTAAATGATTACTGTAAGGCAGGGTAATAAAAGTTGAATGGTTGATGCTTAAAATAGAGAAGCTGTAAAACTTGCCTTCAAGAAACTGGCAGTCAAACTGGGGAAACAGTAAACCCACAAAAAGTGGAAAAGTGCTACACTGAAATTAATATTGTGCAAATTACATGTGTGCATTTTGAAGGAACTATGTGCCTGGGAATAGTGTAAAAAGCAGTAGGAACTTGAAGGTGCTAACTCCCGACTGAGCTCTCATAACATAACTCGACACAAACGAACCCTACAGGGACATAGTCGTTACCACCCAGGATCCTGGCCCTGCTCCTTTTGCAGAGGAGACGTCTGCCCACCTGTGCTGACCTGGGAAGTGCACAGCCCCCTGTTCTGTTGAGACTCCAGCCATGACCTCCTGTGAAGGGGAACTCACTTTAAATCCACATCATTCTCAGTTTAACAGAATCAGTTTTTTGAGCTCTACTTAAGAAAACATGGTAACCACCTGTAGTTCTCCTGGTTAGAGATTCACTGAGGGTGTTACTTAAGCCAGTGCAGTCTCTTCGAGGTTTTTAATTGCAATTATTAACCTTTTAATGATCAGAGATCAATTGCTTCGGGGAAGAAAACCCCCTCTGTGTGTAATTCAAGGAGAAATCGTTTCTGCTGAACCTGGAAAGGTGCTCTATGGGGTCTAGTGCCTCTCCCCAGGAGCAGATGCTGATTTCATCAGTGTGAGCACAGCCGGGCTGTGGTGACTCTGTTGGGTCCCATCCTGGGACAGGAAAGTCTTGTTCAGTGTTCACCGCACCAAAGTTCCCCACAGGTGTAAATCCCTGGGAATCTCAGGACTGACACTTTCTGTAGCTGGAAATTCATTCATGGCAGCAGAGGACAGAGAGCAAGCGAAATAAAGACACGTGGTGACTAGGAATGAAGCATACCTGGGCAGGAAGACCAACGTGTTTTGAAGGAAGAGAATCCCAGTATGGTATTTTGCCAAATAGACTCTGGGGAGATACTTACAGTGGGCACCACGGTGGACCAGATACCCCACTCATGAAGTTTACGCTGGCTAGGATGACCAGGCATGGGTTTAACACATGGCCAGAGAAGATGTGCAGCAATGAACCCCCTGTTTCTAACTTCCGGCCATAATGGAGTCTATCGGAAGGCACTGGGCAGATTTCTGTGCTGTATAAATGGACATATTTTGGATACTATGTTGCAAAGCAAATCTGATTATCTTCCTAAGTTTTGAAATTCTTTTAAATAAATGGCCTCCCTGCGTATCGCCTGCCTGTTGGTACACCAGTGAGAGCCTTTATCTCCAGTTATTGCTCCACGTCCCAAGGGCTGTTTCTAACATGCCAGGGAGAGGGGAGACTTCATACGCACCTCATCTGTACCCTCTGCACAGCTTTCCGACGGTAACTTCATGGGCCTCATTCTCTTGGGGAGCACTCTGGTACTCAGACAACTTCACCACTTCAACAACAGCCACAGGTGACACAAACCTGATCCGGGATTTGAAAACAGGTCTAACCCAGAGCTTGCATCCTCCCCCATCACACTCTCCAGCCCCCCCTTTGTTTAGGGAACACCAGTGTCATAACGGGCCTCATCTCTCTGAGATGCGTGCATTTACGCTCAAGATGCCACAATGGAGGGATACGAAGACTTTGGGAAACAGTGAGATTTTTTCTTGATTATTTTTAAAGCATTGCATGAAGACAATGATTAATTGTAATTATTAAACCAAAGAAAATAAGCCTGTGAGGTGATTTAACACAGCTCTTTATGGCTACAGAAGTTTGTGAGGGACATGAGGCCATCAAATCTTCTGTGGTCTTTGAAAATGGTGGGATGTTCATTCAGCACTGAGTGCGTAAATGCAGGGGAGCTACAGACCCCTTCCAGTCTTGGCCAGAGCTTCTGCACTCACCAGTGAGCCATTTGCAACGTGTGGGTGTGGATGCACATTCCAAAGGAGAGTGGATGAATAAGCCCCTCCTTTCATACCTAACTGTTTGAGGGTAAAGGCATTGATCCTGTACACTAAGTCCCCGGGATATTGCATTTAAATAGTTCACGCAGAGAAGGTAGTCCTCGCAGAGCAGAATATGCAGCTATTTGCTAGTACTGATACCATCAAGAAAACCCTTCAGTGCTCACTGTCTAGAGATGACAGAAGTTTCCTAGTAGTAGTCTTCCAATCTGCCTGGTGTCCTGACCCGATTATTGACACGCTTCCTTTCCCTCTCAGAAGTGTCCCTTTTTGAACCATCCTCTTGGTCCAAGTCATGGTACCCTGTTTATAAGCTCTCCAGCTCCAAGAGTTTCGGTGAGTTGTCTTGTATTATCCAGGACACCTTTAGTTTTCCCTGCACAGTAGATCCTCACAGATAGATGCTGGATAGCACCGCTCTGTGTGTGATCTTTCTTTGAACCAGAACTCCTTGAACTCAGTAGATAAAGCAGGAGCCAAACACAAGTTCATTTCTTCTGTTGTAGTTTCTTGGGAGGAACATGATCAAAACCGAATAATGTTGTAGCTCAATATTTCCTTTCAAATTGATCACATTTTACTTTCAATCTTTTAAAACATGCTACGGGCATTAAAATAGTTCTCATATCTTTGAACTCAAGTTAACGTTCCAATTAGAAAAATTATAGGTATTGATTCCACAGAATAAATTGTTAATTCTTAAAATAAATGAATCCATACATTTAAAATAGTAGCAGAAGGAAGTGAACATGGCAAGTAGACATGTCCTTTTTAAAAAAATGTTTGGAACGATTGATGAAACTCCCTGTAATTAAGCGAGCCTAGGAACGCAGGAGTGGGAGTCTTGCCAGGAGCGTGGAAAGTCGGCAAGAAGCTTTGTGCTTGGACCACAGTAAGGCAGCAGAACAGTGCGTGTCACTCAGAGTGGGGACACTGAGGCAGGGAGGCTCTTGCAGCCCCCAGTGTGGAAGACACTAGGTGGGAGATCTGGCCCCTTAGGACCTATGCTAATATAAAGGCTATAGTTCTCCCTTAGGGAGAAGGCAGCGCATAATTCAGATCGTTTCTTCCTAAATCAGCAAACCCACATACGTAACACCTTTTCAAACCCTTATACTCCTCTCAAAGAGGAAGAGAAAACTTTGTCCTGGAACCCAGTTTCCCCACTGCTGGGAGCGCTTCAGCAATCAGTGATTTTGTTTCTCCTGGGCAGAGCCCTGGGGACAGGAGGCTCACAGTGTTGCAGTGTAACTGATAAGCACGGCTATGGGTGGCCCTGTCTTCCCTCCCCTGCTCAGTCTCTCGCACCTCCACCAGGACACCCAGGAGTCTGAGACTAAATCCAAGCTCCTTGCTGTGGGTCACTGGCCTGGTGTGGCCTTAAGCCTCCTGTCCTGCGGTCCCTCCTCTCTTGACTGGTCTCATTCCATTCCTGGCCATCCTGGGCATCTTCTCTCAGCTGCTCCCTCCTGCCGCGCTGCTCTCTTACCTCCTCCTGACCTGGTGGCTCTTTCCAACTTCACACCTGCCATTTCCCCAATCCTCTTGTTCCTTATTCTCAAAATCATCTCTCTGAGCTGGCCATCTGTGCCTAGCCGTCAGTGAACACAAATTATTCTCTGTCTTGTTCTTTTTCCTTTGCATTGTTCTTGAGGACATGAGCTATATCCATCAGTTTACAAAAGGGCACCCAGTTCTGAGGACGGCCCCCCAGGACCCGGGCATTAAAGCCCTGGGTCCCCACTGTGGTTGGCATCCCAGGCTTAGTCTAGAGTACCACCCCTGCCAACATGTTTGGTCCCAAACTCTCTGCAAGAAGCAAAGGACTCAAATTTGATATATGGAATGGACAATGAATGAGTTAGCTTGTTATATAAATATGGGTAACTGTTTACTGATGTGTGGTGACATTAATCTATGCAGTAAAACAGTTACTATAGATATATTGTAATTTGCATTTTGATCTATACCAACCAAATGCTAGGCACCTGACATCCACTGCCTTTGACTCTCACAATAATACTTCATGTGCCGTGTTGTTACAGCTATTGTTAACACTGAAAAAAACAAAATGTGCTGTTCAATAATTTGTCTAAGTTCATGTAGCCAGTAGGTGGAAGTATTGAGCCATATATACATGAAGTTTAGCAGTGCATACATGTAATGCACACATCTACACACACAAACACATGCATACACACATGTATACCTATTGAATATCTATCTCTCTCTCCACCTATCACTGTCATTTTGTTGAAATCTCAGGGAAAAAAACTTTAGTCCGCCAATGACTTTTCACCACATTTAATTTAATTTTAGTTGAATTATCTATGCTACTAAATACCTCAGTGAAATTAGATTTATTTTGGAAACCTCTATAGTGCATTTTACTGCTATAGCTGTGACAAAGGAAACAATGTATGCAATAAGAGAGGTTCTAAGATCTATAAATGTGAACGAAAGTGGCTTCATAGTGACAGACACCAGCCAATGAACAGAAAACCCCTTGCTTGCTCTGGGTCATATGTAAAGATTGTTTTTATGAACTCATTTTCTTTGGTTGTGAAATTCCTTGCTCTTTTGAAAATTCAGCATAGCTGTATTTATGCTCCTCAAATTCTGATCACCTGCAAACTGGTTATATGTACATTTCACTCCTTGTCTTACGTGAAGTTCTATTCGCTGTAAAATTATTGAAACATCAGGAGCAAGTTGTGAAACAGTGCAGATGGCCATCATCTGTTGTGACTCATGGACAGTCCTTTGCATCCTTGTGAATGAGACCTCCACACTCCGGATGTCTTTAGGGAAGACAGAGCGAGTCATGGGTCACCAGTCCGGTCCAGGCGAGCTGCACTGCCCATGGCCTGTGCAGAGTTATTTTCCAGCCTGCTCTTTGGATGTGTGTCACAATGTGGCCTTGGGGTGTACGATGACTTTTAGTAGATTGTTAGAATCTAGTAATATTTCTGTAGAGTTGGAAAAATTGAATTTTTTCATGTCTTTAATGTCCATTCTTACTGATCAGATATTTCTTTATCAACAACCTATGAATGATCATCACCATATCAATGCTTTAAGTATTGAGATAGAAAAAGTACAGAATGGAAGGCTTCACTCATTTGGCTTTATGGGGTCAAAACTCTTGATGCTTTTTCATCACTTATGTTTATTTATAATGTCTCTTCCCTGTACTCCCATCAGCATGGTCTATTATATAAGTAAAGACATAAAATAAAAACTCTTATAATATACTTCTTATTAATCTGACATATTTTATAGGCCGCTCTGCAGTCTATAACGCAATATGATTTACAAATATGAGAAAATATGGCCTCTCATCACATATATTTCTATATAAGCTGACATAGACTTGTGCCTATTTTTATTGTGAGTTAGATAGCAGCACATGCTCTCCTCATTTGTAGCTCTGATGATGATAATATTAAAAATATCATTTAGATTTCTATCGTGCATTCATATCCACTGCAAACATGACAGCAGTGGCTGATTGATGACTTATTCAGTTTACTTAGAAGGGAAAAATCCCAGTTTGAGTGAATTTCATTTTTTAAAAAAACAGAACTTAAATAATGGAAGGAAAACAATATGTGCATCGCTATTCTGCCTGGTACAATTCAGATATCCCCTTCTATCTTTATATCTAGAAATGCAAGAGATAACTCACTATCTGCTAACAATTATCCCGACATCTTTACTGTTGTTGGAAAAGGAACAGGATACTGGCTGAATTTTAGCAAGGTCTGCTTTCCAAGAGATGAAGCTCTTTGCCTTCACAGCAGGTCACAGAATCAGAACCGTCCGCATCCTGAATGGTCAATGTAGGACAGCAGGACACATTTCCAAATGTAGTTTCGCTCCCTGGCCACATGGTTTTTGGCATGAGGTGAACTGGAGAATGACACACCCTACACATTCAAAAACTTCCCTCGTTTTCTCCTACCAGAAGAAAAATGCATTTGAGCATTTCTATCTGAAATGTACATTGCTACCTTATCCATGGCTTTGGGAGGTTTGGAGAGAAGACAGCTTCTCTGTGGAAAGAGGCAGCCGTGGGACAATCTGCTTACTGCCTCTCAGTATTCCCCCTGACTGAGACTCGCCAGGGGATACATTTCAGAGGAGTAAATAATGGACACAGTGTAGACTGCCTAATGGTCACGTGTTGGCCCACTGAGGCTATCCTGGTGCCATTCGAAATACCCACTCGGGGGTTGGGCAAACATTTCCCAACTGTCTTCTTGTTTATTAAGTCTTTCAATCAGTGGCCTCTTCTTCCAACTTTAGTGAAACTTTGTGTTTCATTGCTAATGTGTCTTCCAGTTGTGGGTTAAAGTTTTTTCCACACATTTGTGTTCCCCTCTAGCTAATTCTCAAACCCTCCTAAGCTTGTACCCAAGTAAACCGATTTACCAACCCCAGTGTGATGACTCCCCATCCAAGGGTATTGTCCAGAAATTCAATCCCATTGCAAGTATTGTTAGCATACAGGATGTCCCCTGGTAGACGGTTATGTTTTTACTGTATTATGACGGTGAGTTCATTTCTCTGAGGCCCAGCTGTCTGGATTCAGGACTTTCTCCAGCTCACTCTACTCTGATTGGTAGCTGTGTGAATTGACAAGTTATTAAGCCTATCAGCTTTAGAGTCCTCATCTATGAAATGGAAGAGTAGTACGTCCTGTGCTAGTTAATCTTTTTGTCAGTTTGACTGGAATAAGAGATTCCTCGAGAGGTAATTAGATCATGGGGACTTTGTACACATCAGTGGGGGAATCCTCCAATGTTCACAGCTGAATGTGCCATTAGGGGTGGGGCCCGGTTGGAGTAGGTGAGTCACAGGTGGTGTACCTGTGGAGGATTCTGTTCCTCCATCCTCTGCTTCTGGGCACCATGAAGAAGCTTCTTTGCTCCTTCACACCCTTCCACTATGATGTTTCTGGTTTGGAGCCAGCTTGCCTCTGAAACCTCTGAAAACATGAGCAGATACACACTCTTCCTCCCTTAAGTTGTGCATGTTGGGTATTTGGTCCCAGAGACACAGAGCTAAGGAATACAGCAGACTACCTCTCCAGCTTTTGAGAATCTAATGAGCACTTGGATATTAAGCACCGAGCACAGCACTTGACACAGTAGGATCAGTAATCTGTGAATATCAGCTCTTTTGCCATACACCTGACTGGAAGAAACAACAGCAGATCTTTTTCTTTTTCGTGGTTGTTTTCTTGCTCAGGACTTCTTGAAGGTGCTAGAGCTATTTACCATGTGACTTCCATCCTCTTTGTCCCAGATTACTTGCAGAAGTGCACACTTGTGAGCATATTTGCGATAGCTTGGTGGACTATACCTCCTGCCTCATAAATGTGTGTGGGTAACTGTAGCCCTGGGCTAGACACACCCTGTCCCCATGCCTTTTGTACTCTCTCTGTTTTACATGGTTTGCTGTTGTGGTTTATGATGATGATGGTTTTTGGTTTGGCTTTAGTGTAATGCTGAGATTCTAATTTGCTTCTGTGAGCCTGGGTACGGAGTCTGTTCTGAAACGATGTAGCTTTCCCATTAGAATTGGACATACATACGAGTGACTATTTTTTAAGCACTAAATATAGTTTTGTAGATGCTTCATATCTTTGCCTTTAAGGTCTGCTTCTACAGGTAATTCTTGTAGAGATTCATGAAGAACGAGGATTCAAAATTTTCTCAATCTTTTGTTCATGTTTTTAAAACACACTTTTCACACTCATTGTGTCTTGTGTCTCTCCGGGATTCTGAAGCACACGGTAACAATAAATCCATCTGATGTCCACCTCATACATTTTAATGAAATTTTTTTAAAAATTGTTCATTTCAGGTTAAAGCAATAGTGCTTGAAGAATGTGTTTGCCCTTGAAAATGTGTCTTTGTGGACATAGCTGTTGTCTCTGCCTTAACATTAATTTTGAACAACAATGGTTATTGCCTTTATTATCCTAACAAAATTTAGACACTTGCTGATTGAATGGAATGCTTTGAGAAAAACCTGGTTATTAGAGATTTAAAAAAAATGAATATCAGGGTATCTCAGGAGTCTGGTAAGGTATAAGCTCTATAAACTCAAAGAACTCAAACAGGAAGTTAAAAAGATAACATTTACATGCCATATGGAAAATTCAGTTGGTGTTCTCTATTTTCTAATGAGCTTGGTAATTAAAAAAAGATTTTACCATAATTTTCACATTTCTCAATCTTATATTTAAGCTAATTATGAGACCAGAAAGCTTCTAGGCAATGGATCTATCTCAACACTCTTTCCTGATCTCAATGTGTTCCCCTGGTGACCCGAAATAAGAAAATAAAGCTTGATTTTCACAGTTACACCATCACCATAGCAACGGAAATTGCTAACGCTAATTTGGAGGCACTAATCTTACAGTTGGAGTTTTTGATTCAGTTTTAAACATGTTTAAAATCCTTACTAAAAGCATACAAATTATATCACGGTCATGTGCAGATATAAGTCAAAGAATTTCATAGTGTTACATGCAAATATAACTGCAGACTCTGTATTCTAAATCACGTTTATCTTTTTAATCTTATTTCTTCCTTCTATTTCTGGGTATGGTGTAAGAGTTTTCAAATGAATTAAGAGGTATTGCTCTAGTTTGTTCTGTACATCTTTGCCGCCCACATTTGATAGTATGAAAGTCAGTTTAACGTGAATGGTGGTTTGGGTTTGTAGTTCAGGATGTTTGAACATGACTCTTGCTGTAAATTCTCCATTTCTTAGAATTTGTGCGTGACCCCCGGCTCCCAGCCATATTGATAGGAAGCAGTGCTCCGGGTCTCCGTCTGTGCTAGAGGAGCCCAGTACTGTCTGAACCAGCCAAGTCTTCTGGAAGAAAGGCTGAGCGGATGATAGGAAAAAGGAACAGCATATGGTTGCTGAGATGTTTCTCTTCTCCTGTTGTTTCCAGAACCGAACTTTGTATCCTCCTATGACATCGGAAATTTCACCTACTTTTTTTTCCGAGAAAATGCTGTGGAGCATGACTGTGGGAAGACAGTGTTCTCCAGGGCTTCCCGGGTCTGCAAGAACGACATCGGGGGGCGCTTCCTGCTGGAGGACACTTGGACCACCTTCATGAAGGCGCGCCTGAACTGCTCCCGGCCCGGGGAGGTCCCCTTCTACTACAACGAGCTGCAGAGCACTTTCTTGCTGCCCGAGCTGGACTTGATCTATGGCATCTTTACCACCAACGTGTATGTAGCTTGAAATAACGTCTTTCTCTTCCCTTTCACTCATTCTCAATAGGCCTTTTGTTCTTTGACCTCTGAAGGTTGCAAGTTGCTTTAAAGGAAATCTTTCTTATGTTACTGGGCTTACAGCCAAAAAATAACAAAAAGAGTATTTTCACTGTGCACCAAATAATTGGGAAATACATGTGCTTTGCTAAACTGGCATTAGGAAAGTAAAGTTAATCCAAAAAGTTTTGGTTTGTTTTTAGCTTAGTAATATCAAATTATTCTGTTATAAATCACTACTTCCTGATTTTTTAGTGTGTTACGAGCACTTTCTGAAATGCGGGTGCATACTAGATGTATTTTCTCTGTACACAAGTCATGCATTTGTGCATAATGAAAGCAATGTTTTCTGGAAAGTCTGATCTTTGAGATAACACAATTTTTGCCTGAGTCTGTGTCTTATATATGCTTTTATATGAAATACACACTCTCATCTCCCCATAGCTGCTCTCTGAACAGTTGATCTAGAAGACGGCTAACCTGGGCACATATTTCTTAAACACTGATTATACTTTTTAAATATTTCTGAAAGCACTTTTTTCTTTTGGGAAGATGCTCAGAATATCAGCGAGACAGTCTCTGGACTGGGGGAAGCCTGGGCTCTCATTCGCTCTTACTGTGGCTAGCTTGGGAGGCACACAGGAGCCCACCGTAACTTCCTGTCCATAGCCGGTGTGCTGTTCGTAGGAAACAGCAGTTCAGACTGTGAGCTACATCCCCTTTCCCATCAGCAGTGCTCCTGATCATTTGGGTTCTGGCATGGATCACCTTTGGAATCTCTAATCTGGAGATCTAACGATTCTGACAAAAGCCAAACATCTGTGTCCAAGGCAAAGGATCTAAAACTGGATGTGTGGGAAGCGTTGAGAAGTAGGGTGAGTGGCAGTATCCCTTGGGAATTACAGAAGCTTTAGCACTGAGGACTGCCTGGATCCTGGGATGCTCGGGCCTGGGTGGACTGGACAAGAGCCTGGCTGTGATGTTGCTCTGTCCCTGCACACTTCCAATTTACTTTTTGATCTCTTTGGCCTCAGTGGCCTGCCCAGGAATTTCATTTCTATAGTCCCTTACTTTACCTGCCACTCATTTCTTGTTAACTGTTTCTTCTTGCTCTTGCCACTGCTGGTTAGTGTTAACACTCACTTGATCATAACACTCCGTGGTCCGCTCTCTGTTATGAAGTTGGAAAATGGGTGTTGTGAATGTTCCCACGCCCATCCCACGGCTCTGCAGCTGTCCTTGTTCTTGTAAATCTGCTTTGGTTAGCCCCAGAGCCTATATTCCTTCCTGAAGTTTCTTTTTTAAAAAAATCAATTTATGGTTTCTGAAGTTGATTTGCTTTCCAAAACCCTGTTTAAGAAATAGTGTATTCTCTAAGATAAAGGTTGAGTTGCTCAGCTGAGATCAATTTTACACACAATGGGGGCTCGGCTTCTGTGGCTGCTCATTCCCCTGGCTCTGGGCAAAAATAACTACAAAAACCCCAGTTTCAAAAGTTCTGGAAGCACCCTGTCTAAACTCTTCCAAGATGGTGAATCGTTTGTTTTGATGGCCGTGTTAAGGTTTTCAAATTAATGGTTTGGTTGTGTGGCCCATTCCGGCACGTCAGGGCTTCCAGGCCGGCAGCGGGTAGCCACAGCTGCTCTTGCTGTGCTGAGCACGTGTTGTCACTAAGTCTCCAGATGGATTTCAGACCTGTCCTCTCTCGTCCCACAATGACTCCCACCACCTCCTCTTCCTTTCATGGCTCAGCCTCGATTTTATGAGCATGTTCCTGAGAAGTCCGGCTTCCAGCTGAAAGAAAATGAGTTTAGGTAGTCTGGAAGTTTCCTACCTCTGAAATAGAGGCTGTAACTTTGTGGCTTGGACTTGGATTTGCTTCTGTGCTTTGGTGGGGTTCTTAGCACTAGGAGAATGGGGAAAGCACTTTTTCTGGCTCAGTCTTTCGCTAGGACCTTGTGGCTTTTCTCTACCCTTTGAGCCTGAGTTCATTTGCAAGAAGTTGTTTGCTACTGCAGTGGAATCTGAAGGTTTTGCCTTTTTTCTGGAACCTAAAAAGGATGGCTCAGCAGTGCAGGCGTGCATGGTATAGCGAGTATACGACATGAACAGCACAGTTTAGGTCTGTGTGGGCATAGGTATCTCAGTGTAAGTGTGGGTGGGTGCTGGGGAAAGATTCTCATTGCTCTTCTCAACTAAAGAGACTAAGTAAGACCTAGAAAGAATTTTTGAAAACTTTGCTGCTGGCAATTTTAAGTGGAATTCAAGTAGAAGCAAGGTTTAATATCCGAGTGCTGGGCTCACCCGAGGTCCCCAAAAGGCCTTTTGATCCACCTGGACTGTAACAGTGAAGAGAGAAAACAGCACATGAACTGAAGACATGTGCCTACCTCTGTGACCTGGCAAGGCCAGGCTGGAGGTCTGTCAGCCACCTGGGCTTATTCAGGCCGAGCCAGCTTTGAGCTGGCTCATGCACAAGGTCCCAGCACTCTGGGCCAGGCGGGGCCCTGGCAGAGAAGGTGGCAGGCACTTCCTGTAGCCAGGCCCATCCCAGAGGGAAGGCAAGGCAGAGCACATGCTCTTCCTCTCCACCCCTCCCAGAGCCCAAAGCACAGTCAAAGGCAAAGGGGCAGTGAGGCCCGGGAGTGGGGCCACCAGTGATGCTTTCTCACCACTTCTTGGGAGGAAGCTTCAAAGGTATCATCCTGCAGAGGTCCATGCATACTCATGTTTATAGGAGCACAGTTCCCAGTAGCTAATGTAGGAAAACAACTGAGAGACCCATCGACAGGGGAGTGGGTAAAGAAAATGTGGTTGTATACGTACACAGTGGAGTTGTATTCAGCCATAAAGAAGGATGAATTCCCAGCCTTTGTAGGAAAATGGATGGATCTTGAGACCATAACATTAAGTGAGACAAGTGGGCCACAGAAAGTTAAACATTGCCTGCTTTCTTTCATATGAGAAACCCAAAACATGAGTAAATTAAAGCATAAAACAGGAGAGATTGTAGGAAAGAGTGAGGCAGACTTCTTGGAGATGAGGAAGAGGATCTGCAGAAGAAGGGAGAGGAGGAAGGGATTGGAAATGATGGAGATTACCTGTCTATCTCAACTCCCCAAAGTGAATGTAATTATTTTGTACTAAGAACATACACCAGTAAAAAAATATGTTTTCCCTCAGCCCCAGTGAGAGATGCTTAGCCTAGCAGCTTCTAGGACCTCAGGGGAGTTGCTGGGCTGACCCCATTCAGAGCCAGCGAATGGAGTGATCATTTAGTGCCTCTATGGGCAAAAGGGGGTTTCTCTTACCAGGGAGCAGCAGGACTGTGAGGTCAGGGACATGACCTGAGGAACCCGGTAGGAAGCAGCACAAAGCCTGCTCCACCTCTGCATTGCTGTGGCAGGAGGAGGCCCTGCTCTGGGCTGCTATTTGCCCATCCGGACAGTTGGGCTCTTCCTGGGATCTGCGGCCTTGGTGAGAAATCCATGGCCGCCCTCCATGCCATCCCTGCCACCCCGACGTGAACTCAGCTGCGTCTGGCCATTCTCCATCCAGCATAATTGTTTTCCTGACCTTACCAAAGCCCGGTCACCTGTGCAAAGTCTCTTCCCTCCTTGCAGATGGGATTTGACTTACCACTTGCTTGTTTTCGGAGGGTAGTGAGGAGTAGAAGTAGAAACGTGCACACAGCGATGCTTAGCATCTGGTCTCACTGTCTGGAGCACATGGTCCTGAGGCTTTTAGATAGCATCCACTCCTCACCCACCTCTCACAGAGAAGGAAGCACATGGTCTTAGGCGCCCACTCTACATGGGGGGCAAATGCTGCTCCCCAAATGCGGCCCACAGTCATCTTCACCTATCTGCCTCATTTCTTTATCTGAGGGTCTCTTATGGTATGGAGCATTCCTGGACTGGGATTTCTGAAGCCTCTTGGAGGTGTCTTGTACCTATTCATTACCAAAACAAACACAGCTAAGTATTCCAGTTCCAAAGTCTCGGTGGTTTTTCCTTCGACATAAGAAAAACAATTGATATAAGGAGCCCTATTTATTGTCTTGGAGCATTAATATGGAAAATACATACATACTCTTTTATCTCCATGTTCCCTTAAGAACCACAGCTGAGGTTAATATGCAAATTTTACCAAAATATTTTACTGTTTCCATGCTTTGTTGAAGGGTACTGACCTTCCAAAGCCTCCCATTTTCAGTTTTCTCTGCAAAGCTTGAATTCTAAATTAAAGCTTCAAGATTTCCTGTCAATGTTTTGACCCCCTGTATTTACAATCCTCTTTAAATTGAAAAAAAAAATAAAAAAAAAAATATATATATATGGGGTCTGGCAGGCATTCTTTACAAAATACTCTATTGATTATTTTTTGAAGGATGACAAACATAAATATCTGGAGATTTAAAAGACAAATGCGTGACCCACTTCCAGCTGAGTAACCACATAAGCGCTGCGGAGGGGCTGGCCGGCAGGGACAGTGGCTCCATCCGCTAGAGGAGAAAGTCTTTCTTCCAGAATTTAAAGGGGGAGCATGCAGCTCCACGCAGCCCTCACTGTCTCGCTGTGGCTGAGTGAACTAATCCCAGCGGGCAGCATTGCGAGTGTCATCATTGCCAGCTGCCCTTGTTCCCATACCTAGCTGTTTGTTTCTCTACGAGAACCCACAGGCCAGCCCCATGCACCGTCCAGGGTCCTCCCCGTGGGACACCGGAGAGCCCTAGGTCTCCAGGTGTCCAGGGCTGCTTGAGTCACCACTGCCGCCCCTGTGGCTGGTGGCTGGGTCGCTGCAGGGCTCTCTGACCGACTTCTCTTTTCTCTTCCTCGGCTCTCAGCAACAGCATTGCTGCCTCGGCCGTATGTGTCTTCAACCTGAGCGCCATCTCGCAGGCCTTCAATGGGCCCTTCAAGTTCCAGGAGAACTCTCGCTCCGCCTGGCTACCTTATCCGAACCCCAACCCCAACTTCCAGGTAATTTCCTGGGGAGGGGCGCCCGGGAACAATGCAGACCCTGAGGCAGTGAACCTGGGGCCCATGCTCCGACCGATTTCCTCTCCCTGCCCCTCAAGGACAGCCCTGTACCCAGCTTGGCTCCTGTCAGCAGGTGGGAGTTTTTTGTACACTGTGGCGCCTGGACCACAAAGGGACCTTTTGTCAGTTGTGACTCCAGGCTGAAAACAGCCGGCCTCCCACCTCTGATTAGGAGCCCCTGCTTCAGTTAACACTAATAGTGTGGGACTCGGTGTCCCTGGGGCTCTGATGGCAAGTGAATGACTCTCTCATGAGTGGGGCCCACAACACAGGGTGGTGGAGACACAGACAGGATCAGAGCTCTAATTGGCAACGATGGCGGGAGTTCCTGTCGGGGAATGGACGTGGTAGTAACAACCAGGGACAGAGAAGTAGAGGCTGAAAGTCCTTCTTCCATCATGAAATTCCTGGATGTCCATGGTGTCCCAGGATTTGTCATCTCCCAGTATTCAGAATAGGCTGAGACTCAGAGACGAAGGGATCTCCCACCTTTGGTCAGTGGGCAGGTGTTTTCGTCTGCTTGGGCTGCAATAACAAATTAACACAGATTGGATGGGTTTTTTTTTTTTTAAAGCCATTTATTTATTTTCTCACAGTTATAGGAGTTGAAAGCTTAAGATCAAGCTGAAAGCAGGGTCCTTTTCTGGTGAGGGCTGTGCTCCTGGCTTGCAGATGGCTGCCTTCCCCCTGTGCCCTCCTGTGGAAGGCAGAGACATCTGTCCCATGTTGTCCTCTTTTGTGAAGTTACTGTTTCTACCGAGTCGCAGCACCACCCTTCTGATCTCATTGAACGTTAGTTACTTCCTTGGAGAGTCTAGCTCCAAGTATAGCCAAGCCGAGGGAGAGGTCTCCACATATAAATGTGGGAGGGGAACAAATGTGTAGCCCACAAGCACCAGTTTCCCTTCCACATCAGCTCCGCCGGGACAGTCATCGTGTAGGGCATACCGTTTAGCAGTCCGAGCCCTGAGCTGGATGTTGCAGGTGTGTCATCTCGCATGCTGGCTGTAGTACCATGCTGAGAAAGACTTCTCCGCGTACAGAGAAGGACACGGAGCCATGGGGCAGAGAATCCAGCCAGGACCGCAACTGATGAGTGGTCCAACTGGAATCCCAGCCTCTGCTCGCAGATCCCAACCTATTCCAACTAAATGACTGATGATGACCATCACCACTTAGTGTCAGAACTTGTCCTTCAAGTTCTGGTTGGCCAGTTATCCAAAGTGGAAAACCTCTGGCTTCTGAGAAGACTGGGAGGATGGAAATGTTCAATCACTTGGCACTTTACTTGGATTTTGGAAAGTACCATTTGATTATAATTGTTTTCTTTTTTTTGTTTGTTTGTGTTTATCTTTAAATTGTTGAAGTACATGGGAATGAGAAGAAGATGACTAAGTTACATGTCATTTTTATCTTTCACTGTTTTCACTGCACGTTGTTTATCATCTTCACCTCAAAATCTCACCAAGAAAATGTGGAAGGAGGAATACAAAAGCATAGGAATATTTTAAAAATAAAGCTAGGTGATATCAATCAATGTGTGTTATTTACTGCATAATATTTGATAAAGGTGACTCAGAGGGACCATCTGTTTGGTGTCATCCCATGGTGTATACTCATATACATGTTGAATATTGAATGTATATGGAGGAGAAAATAGATCATAAAATAGATCATTACTTTAAAGAAAATTCTTTTGAAAATTTTGAAGGTCAAAAAATTAACAAAGACGTTTATTATATTTATAGTGTACTTTCCTTATGTAGTGTTTCTGTTGCAAAAGTCTTCACCATGAACAGAGTGGCTTAATAGACTTTGTAATCCTTTACCACCTTCAGGCAGTGGATAACTTTTAGCTCCTTCATTTGGATACATTTGCAGCACACAGCAAATCCTCTCATTTCCTAAGGCCACCGGTGTCTGGTTTTATAATGCCAGTGTCACACTGAAGTGCTTACTCATATTTATGGGATGGGAGTAGGTGCGTGCAGCATAATGAATGAAGTGTGCCAGAAAGTGCGTGCATTTCAGGCAAGAAATGCGCCTAGTTAATCTTGTCTTCTTTGGTTGGGTACAGTCCCAAATTTGCAGGAAACTCAAGTTACAGATTATGGTGATTCTTTGTGTAACTCCTCGTGTTTTCTTCTTTTTGATTTATCTATTGGATTGTTACCCAGCGTAGGTGTCCAGAATGACATCCATGAACCCTGCAGGCCGGCACAGGGCAGGAATTCACTTTGGGCTAAGCGTCCTCTACCAGGCAGGTGTAAAAGTCCCAATGTTGGCAATAAGCAACAGTAAGAACTGTTAGATATTTTTGTTCTTGTTTCTCCAGCTGACACTTGGAGTTTTACACAGCATTTCTGTAGTAAATATGCCTAATTATTTAGCAAGCAGGTTCAGGAAGCAGAAGAGTTAATACAGAGAGTACATAATATTTCAAAATTTAACAGAAAAAGCTCCATTGAAATAATAGCAAACTGCAAAAGCTATGTCTTACCTTTGTCACTTGTAATCTAGAAGCTGCCCTCCGAGGTATCGCCCCTAATAGATGCAGTGGCTCCAAAATCATCCAAACCCTGAGCCGCACAGGAAAATCGTCAGCCACTGAAACAAAGCCCTGGCCAAACCCCATGGTGCAGCAGTGGGGTGACAGGGCCAGCATCTTCTCTGCAGTGTGGTTACCACTGATCAGCGCTGAGGGTGAAAGTGGCCATTAAATGAGCGCGGACAGAGCTGTCTGCATCGCTTAGGACTCCGGATACACAGTAGGTGTCAGTAGCCGGATGTGGAAGGACAAGGTGGCCCGAGAGCAAGGTGCCCCGGAAATTGTGGAGTGTTAGGACTCAGGGAGGTGCCTGTGGGCTTGGCCACCAAGCCCTGGTGTGCTGGGATAGGGATGGACATTCTCTGTCTTTTAAACAAATTAGTAAACAAAATACAAGTGTTTATTGCATTCTTTAAAAATGTGTAAAAATACTGACCTTCTTTCTTGTGGCGGTGTTGACATGATAACTGTGGTGGGCTGTGGCCACCCGAGGGCAAAGGCTGTGCTTTTTCTCTTTTATTGTTTTCCTCTTGCACGGAGTCCCCAGGAGTCCCCAGGGTGTTTCTCAGGGCCCGACGCAGACAGCAGGGAGACCGTGTGTAAGGCAGAGCTGGAGAGTTTATAGCCTTTGGAGAGCTTGGTGAATGGCCTCCAGTCCCATAAATATACGCTGTACGTACAGATGGTAGCTTTCAAAATGTGGGAAACAGAACCCTCGGGTGGGATGCTTACTCTAGGCTGACAAAAGAAAGCAGGGAGTCATAGAGGACTCTGCCAGTGCAGTTCTTGACAGCAGCACAGGCCCATGATTTAAACAAGAGAAGGGTCCGGGAATAAAGTGGTCCCACCCGGAGGAGCCCCAGTCTCTCATGACCCCCAGGCCTCCCACATTTCTGGGTTCCTAAGGACAGTGAGAGGCCTCTGTCTAGATCGCAGCTCCTGGTTTTTATTTATTTACTTTTTAACTCCACGCATGCAAAGCACTGTGTGTATAGACTTCCCCCGGCGTGTAGACAGCTAGTGACCACCTGGGCTTGAGCTATCGCCGTGAGCCACAAAAACGAGGACAGCTTCAGTCCCGGGACTCACCATGACGACCAAGTGCGGTGGAGCTCTTCGTCATCGGGTACACAGTAGCTGACGGGCCAGTGCTCCGAGCAGTATTATTAGATACTATAAAGGTGTAACATCTTCTGGCATGGCCTTTCTCCATCCCACCAGCGGAACTGTTTATGCGGTCACTGATTCCCCTGTCCCTCTCTTCACTCTCTCATTCCCCTCTGGTCACCATAGCACCATGAACCATGGTGCCTGAGCTGCTTCATGACGGAAGTCCTTATCATCTGCCACCGGTTGAAGCTTCTCAGTGCCAGACACACAACAGCTGGGCATTTACAAGGGCTCTACACGTGCTCCCGGCTGAGTATCTCAGTTGCTGTCACATTGGCCCTGAGCAGTGCATGGAGTCTGGGTTTTCCTGCTGCTTTTCAGTTGAAGCATCAGGCTCTGAGAGGCAAGGCCTCCCTGAGCTGTGTGCAGGAGTCAGGACACGCTGGAAGCTGCTCAGGCCACCGCTTGCGGGCCTGAGCCCTCACCTGAACTCCCACATCCCCTTCATGTGGTGCCAGGAGCCCCTACAAGAGGGTGATATTAAATCGAGCATTGGACTAAATGGATGAAATCCATTTAGCTTTAGGGTTCTGTAATTCTCCAATTGGCCTATCAGTTTGTGTCTTATAGGGCATTTTATGAAATGCTACAAAAATATAATCTATTTCAAAAAAGCAATTTCCGTCATACACTGTTGCACCTTTAACCTCTAATAAAACCCGGTATTGGAAATGACGTGTTATAAGTCCTAGGTGCAGGTGGCATAGGCCCCCAATTCATTCCCATCAGACCTACTTATACGAAGTACTGCTGCCTCTCAGGCACTATTTGTATCAGGATTTAACCTTTATAAAAGAAATGTGAAACATTGGTGGCGGTTTTCTGATTCTGCACTCAGTTCCAGGAATGCGGTGCTTTCTTTCCTCCACCTCCTTGTACCTTGTCGTTGGCAGAAACCATCACATGAAACACCTGCCAGACTTCCACCAGCATGGCTCAGAATTTAATTCTCAGCAATTTCCAGGCCTGGTTTTTCCCCTGCATGTCTCAAATGCAGTTTCACATTTCCTCCATCTACAGATAGCCTCTTCCTTCTTTCTTCCTTGTTTCTCCTTTCTTCCTTTCCATCCTTTTCTCCTTCCACCTCTCCTCCCTGTCTTTATCTACTTATCTGCATCTCCTATTTCAGATTTACCAAATCATCACTCAGATTCCAAGACTGTAACCACATTTTAAAATTTCTTCTATCTTGGAACACAAGCATAAAACAAGCAGACCACAATAATACTTCCGCAGTATGTATGAATCACATCACAAGGTTTACAGATTAAAACATAATTCTGTTGCCTAGGAATCTGTTATGGTTTAGATCTAGAATGTCCCACAAGGTCTCCCGTACTCAGAGATAGGTTTTGTAAGGTTCTCAGATCATGGGGTCCTGGACCCATGAGCGAATTCATCCACGCATGAGTTGAGTGGCTTAGTGTGGTGTAGAAAGGTGAGGGCTGGGTAGAGCAGGGCCACCCGACTGTGACCTGGGTGAGTGACTCCCCCCTTCCTCCTTGCTGCTTCCTGTCACCATCGTGTAAGCAGCTGCCCTACCCTGGGCCCCTCTGCCATACCATATCTGCCTTGACGCTAGCTGAGTCTGCACTAAACTATGAACCAAAATAAACTTTTAAAATTGTGCGTATTTTGTATTAACGATGGGAATGTGACTGAGATGGAATCTATGTTAGCTAACAAACCCACTGCTTTAAAGGGAAAACCAATAGATCTATAGATGCTCCTGATTGCTGTGTTTGCAATATGGGCACGTGATTTAGCAGGGATATAATAGTGCATGTTTACCCAGACCTTTCTACTCATCTGCTGCTCAAATTATAACCAGCCTTGACTTTCATTTTATATTTTAAAACTTCTGATCCGTTCGCTCATGATGGAGTCAAACATTCCCCAAACAGGCTGAGCTCACATTTGTAGCAAGAAGGACACTAAGAAGAGGATGTCCCAAGAGGAAAGGAACCTTTTCACACCTTTAGTCATGTACCGTGGCTTGTTCATTTTCCAAGTCACTCTCTAGCCATGGTGGCCACAAAAGACATGGCTGTCAGGCTGCTTCCACTAATGTGCTTATCCTCCCTTGCAGTGTGGCACCGTGGACCAGGGCCTGTATGTGAATCTTACAGAGAGGAACCTGCAGGACGCTCAGAAGTTCATCCTGATGCACGAGGTGGTGCAGCCGGTGTCCCCAGTGCCCTCCTTCCTAGAGGACAACAGCCGCTTCTCCCACGTGGTGGTGGACGTGGTGCAGGGCAGAGACTTGCTCTTCCACATCATCTACCTGGCCACAGGTGGGACTTGCCCTCCTCCCAGCAGTTTGCTACCATCTTCTCCTTTCACATTTTAAGTGCTAACCGTGGCATTTCAGCCTCAGGCTTTGGGCCTCCCTTTTACCAAGCAGCAAAACTCACAGTGCTTTCTTCTCCTTGTCATTTTCGGTGCATTTTTTTCGGGGGGGAAATCTTCATTCTCTTTTCGTGAAATATTGGTCATAGTTTTAATTGGTAAAAGAATGCCTCCTTTCTAACTATTGCTCTTCAGCTGTCCATAAAATATGTCTTTTCTTGGCAAGACCAGCTTAATTTGGATAGTTTAAGACAATGGAACTCTTTGTTAGAGTCTGTTGAAGGGTGAAATGCGCTTTGTGATTTCTGGTTGTTTGGAAAACAGTGCTCATAGCAAACTGGTTCTGTAATGGTATATGAAAGCATTCAAAGAATATATTTTGGGGCATAAATAACATGATATTTCACAACCATTGTAAGCAGCTGTGCTTCTCAAATTCTAAATAACAACCAGCCCTCTTCAGTTCTAAAGCAACTAGTGTGTGTGAGGTGTGCTCCATCTCCATCTCGGGGAGGTGCTCAGCAGCTCAGGGCCCCGTCCAGCCATGGGGCTGTGCCCAGCTTCACCTCCCCGTGCCCAGGCAGAACAGCCTCGCTGCAGAATCTGTTCCTCCACACTCTTCTATACAATTGGCACTTTCCCCAAAGCACAATTACCGTTCTCGTGGTGAATAATATATCTCCCCTTGATAGATCTTGTCAATTTCTAATGATATATTCATCCATTGGTATGTCTCCCTCATGGAGTCAGCAAGATTTATTTAGCTTTTTCTGTGTTGAGTTCAATGGAAGCATGGGGCACAATGCCTGACAGCCTGGTACTGGCCTGCTCTCCTGAGGGCCACATTCTAAGGGGATGGAGAGGTGACGAGCCCACCAGTGTAAAATGCATCTCCGGTAGGTAAAGTGATGGTCGTAAGCTGATGCAGATGAGGCAGTGCCAGGGAGGCTGCTGTGCTCAGCTGCTCAGGGCCTGCCTTGGCCAGGAGATGGCCTGTGAGCTGAGCTGAGTGCGGCCCGAAGAAGAGGAGCCAGCCCTGCACCCCTGAGGGATTTGGCAAAGGCTGCGAGTCCAGCATCTGGGCAGCTGTGGACAGAGCTGCTGAGAGCCGAGTAAGATGAGGACAGATGTGATCACTGCATAGGCAGATGGAGGCCACAGCTGTCACTTAGTCCTGCCTGTGGGGAGCAGGAGGGGAGAGCATGGAGGGAGTCCGATGCAACCCCAGAGGGGAGCAGCTCTTTGCAGAAGCAATGCAGTGAGGAGGAGTGAGGACTGAGGAGGTATCTGGAGGGCTGAAGGTCAAATAAGGGATTTTGTTTGTCTTAGATACCAATGCACTGTCTTCCTAACCAGGCTACGGACAAGGATTGCGTCTCTTTTTCTGCTGCTTTCATTCTTAATATCTCACAGGGTGTCTGAAGTGTATTAGGTTCCTAAAATGAATGAACTGGACCTTTGCAGTTTTTAGGGTGTTTTTTTATCATCAATGTTCAAGTTAAAGCCGCACAGAATAGGGTCGTCTCCTTGGAAGCGGGGAGCTGAAGTCCTCATCAGTACCCAGGGTGGGGTGCTGAGGAGCTGGGCTGGCACTGGCCAGGCCCAGGTGAGCAGCCTGAGGCCCAGCCCATCTGGCCTTTCCCTACCCGAGGGCACAGTCCCTAATGGTTGCTTCCCTGGGGCCCAGGATGACCAGTAGTGATCTCTGAAGATTTCTAGTGAAACTCTCTGGCTGAAACTTTGCTAAGTTCCCTCCTCACTTCTCATTGCTGTAACTGAATACCACTGACCAGGTGACTTAAACAATGGAAATTTAGTCCTCAGGGTCTGGTGGCTGGGGTCCAACAGGAAGGTGCCGCCCCCTGCCCTGTGTGTCCTTCGGAGGCCCTTTCTTGGCTCACAGGTGCTGCCCACTTGCATCCTCACGGGGGCTCAGAGAGATTTGGTCTTGCATCTCTTCATGTGAAGGTTTCCACCTCATGAGCCAGGCACCTGTGAAAGGCACCACTTCCTAATGCCACTGCATTGGTATCAGGGCTCCACCCAGTGAATTTGGGTTGGGTGGGGGGGAACACTATTTAAAACACTCCCACAGTAGTTAAATGCTTGAAGGTCTTTATTGCAAAAAGTGCATTTGAACAGAATCAAGTCAAAAGAAAGCAACTTAGATCAATTATAAATGAAATACCAGACAATGTGTGTCTCCTCTTAGTACGGCTTCTAGGAACTTACTTGTAGAAGTCTGGTCTGGATGACCCAGTGATATGGGGTACTGCTCCCCAACCCTCCCCTCGAAACACACGCTGCAGGTGTGTTTCATTACTTGATTACTTCATACCTTATCAGCTCCTTTCACTGTCCTTCACCCTCATTCTGCTTCACGGATACTGCGCTTTTTACATCCTGAAGGTTTGTTGTAATCCCCCTGGACCAAGTCTGTCGGTGCCATTTTCCTGGTAGCTCCAATGATTGTTAGGACTTTTATCAATAAAATATTTTTCATTAAGCTGTGTACATTGGTTTTAATAGCATTACACACTTAACAGACCATAGTATAATATAAACGTGACTTACATGTACGGGAAACCGGGGCATTCCCATGCCTGGCCTTACTGTGAAATTTGTTCGATCGCACTGATCTGGAGCAAAACCCAGGCTGTCCCCAAGGCGGGATTTTAGTGAGGGCGCTTAGCTGAGGCCTCAGGTCCCAGACTTCAGGTTCCAGGCATCCTGATCCTGACTCCGGGTTTACAGGTCTGGTTGTGCTCATGATATACTGTGTCACTTGCCAAGTGCATCCTACTGAGACTTACTTCATTTTCCCACTTACCGGGTAATTCCTTTTCATTTTAGCCCACTTGTCTAAGCACAGTATGTGCTTGACTTGGACTGTAGTGCAGGTTGAGATTAAATTTTTTGAATCTCGGGCTGAGATTATCAGTGTAGAGGCCTTGTAAAGAACCCTTGCAGAATCTCTCTCCAGTTAAAGTCCAAGGGAGGAGGGGTTTGCAGTGGGTGAAAAGTTCCTTCCAGCAGAAATAAAAATGGAAACAGAGTCCTCCTAACAGAGTCCTCCAGAGGGGCCTGCTTGCAATCATCAGCGGCTCCTCGGGCTGCAAAAGACAGCTCTCCCAGAAGCTGCATTCCCAGACCGCGAGCACGCTTCTTCAGATAGATTGGCAATTTGAGCTTTAGAACCACAATAAATTACGAACTTCAATTCCCCTCTATCTTGTGGATGTTTCCATTTAACCCTTACATTATTGCTTAATGTATTTTGAAGGAAGTATCTTCCTTTCCAAATTTTAACTTGGACTAAAAGTTAGTTTTAATAGATATTATTTTGATGATCTGCATATTCTCTTTTTTTTTTTTTTTAACATCCAGTGAATTGAAATGGAAAAGCAGAATACGAGACAGAGTATCCAAAATGCAGGGCTTTTTCAAAACTAAAAGCCTACAAAGAGTTGGATGATTTCTGACAAGGATGACAACTATTATAGATTTTGACATTCCAGATTCACAAAACCGATTTGTCTGATCCTTATTTACATCTTACTCCACTTGGGTCATACCAGGGCAAAGCAAGGACTTTTCTCTCCTTGGATATGAAAGCTGGCGTGGAGCATGCAGACTGGAGACCTCAGCGGCAGTGTCCTCTGCTGTGGTCTTCCAGGGGTTAACACCCACGCAGCTGAGAGAGTACAAGGATAGCTCGAGTCACCAATCACTGACCCTGAAGCCAGAGTCCTGCTGACTTCCTCAGAGAACCGTTTGCCAACTCAGGTTGGGAATCCAGGTGTGGGCATGAGCGTACATTCTCCCACTTTAGTTTTGCTTGAGTAAATGCAAATGGGATAACACCTGCCATAGCCATTGGAGAGGTTTGTTTCTTTTATTTGTCAGCAATATCTAAAGGTTAATGCGAGGGAGAGCCCCGCTGTGGTCAGTTCCTAGAAAAATAGATAGAATATAATACTTCACAGAAGGAGCAAATGTACTTTTGCCACAAACTTACTTTTTTTTTAAATAAAAAAGAGATCATGAATAAAATAAGTACTCAGAGTTGAAATGACAAAAGATGCCAGGTGAGATGAAAAGGAAGTTCACAGATAAATGAATGCATAGAAGATCAGACTCTTGCAAAGGTAATCATGAATTAGAAACTTCATGGGAACAGAAGCTATGCTAAAGGTTGACAGAATAAGTGTTCGTAATGGTTGCAGTGACAAATGTAGCAATAAAAAAAGATTCTATATTGGAAGGGCCACAAAATTAAGGCAACATCAGAAAAGTTGGTGTCTTGAACCAGTGACCCCTACCTGGGGAGATGATAGAACAGGTGTAATTACAGAAAATTCCTCAGAAGTAAAGGAGGAATGGAGTCTGCAGATGTCACTGCATACCATACTTCAGCAATAGTAATTCCTAATAAATGCACATTAGCTGTAGGCAGGTAGAATTTTCCAATTCCAATGACAAAGATTAGATGGACATTTTGGGGTGAATACCTAGAAGTGGAAAAATCTAGTGGTCTTGGAATTCTCTTCAGGTGCCTCCTCTGTGAAACACAGTCCACAGCGTTCCGAGGAACAGCAAATGTGATTCAGGAATGCTATACTCACCCACTAGGAAGGAAAACAAGAAGGCCGCCTCCAAATTAATGAAAACCTCAGGCCATAGAATACCATGCATCTTTTTAACAAGAATTAAATAAAGCTAATTAGTGCTTAAATTGAGCCTAACAGATTTGGACAAGAATCAAAAAAGGAAAAACAAAACAAAACAGGGCAACACTCAGTCCTAGCTTTCAAGTGCAACAATATACTGTAAAATGAGAGGAAAATGAAGCCTGACTGGGAGTTTTATTTTCGACTAACTTTCCTTCAAAAATAAAGATAAGTAGAAAATTTAGTGATACAGCACTGGTGATTCTTACTTTATAAACAGAAAACCTTGACTGCTAGCAGAAGAAAATCAGAACAAAACTTCAGGAAGAAAGAAGTCACAGATGACAGTCTGCGTTTGTTTCCGTACCTGGTAAGGAAGAATGAAGGTGTCAGATAGGAGAGGATACTGAGCGAGGGCTCAGCTGTTTTGAACAGAGTGCGGACGGAAGCACCGAGAACGGCAGCTCATGACCCACGCCTTGGGGCCTCTTCAGTCCCTTGGCTGCTCCAGCCCGGGCCTCAGCCATTTGTCCTGCCTCGGCTGCCACCTGCTCAGGACCATGAGATGCCTCCATGATGATCAGCTTGTGGCCAGGAGGCTCTGGGCCCTCCTGCCAGGTCTGAGCTTGGCTGAGAGGCTGCACTGCTGGGTGCGGGACCTGGCTTGTCCAGCAGGCACTAGAGAGCTTCGATGTGAAATTCAGAATCATAGGGGCAGATCAGCTTCCTGTAAGATGAGAGCCCACTGGTACCTCCCTTTCCCCCTCTTCCCTCCAATGGACTGTCCTGTCCGAGGCAATGTTCCACATGTTCCTGAGCATAATAGATCCCTCCCTATGGCTCGTCCTGGACCAATAGCTCCAGGGTGACATTCACATAGCATTAATTCCCATCCTTTCCCACTCTGCTTTCCCTTTCCCTCATGAACAGCCTGAGATTGTACCTCCAACAGTGCCACAGCTCTCCATCCCTGTGTCACACTCTGTTTTCTCAGCAGGCAGCCTCAGGGGTAATGGCAGGAATTCACTCTGCTCTGCAGAGAGCACAGCTGCACACACAGAGACACTAGATAACACATGCCTCACACTCATGTCAACAGGCTTGGATTGGGATCCAAGCATCCTCCTCCTCCTCATCAGCATCATTAAAATATTTAAAAAGCAGGCTGGGGATTTAGCTCAGTGGTTTTGCCGCCTGCTGCGCAAGCGCAAGGACCAGAGTTCAATCCCTGGTACCAAAAAGAAAAA